>JANRMT010062827.1:749407-808516 GCA_026402145.1 Polypterus bichir lapradei
TCCAATAAATCCAACCAGTTTACTCAATCAGTTTGTTCAAAGTGTGACTTGGGGTCAGTCTCTTGAGATTACTCTCTTAATACACAGGGCGGACCCCCAAAACTTTATCTTTGCTTTGTGCTTCATTTACACAGTGTATAAAGTGTCACACAAGCACAACCTCTGGGGACTGATGGCCACGTCACAGCAACAGAGCCACAAAAACAGAACAGCAAACCTTGTTGTGAACTGGAGTCCCAGCTCTGGCAGAGTGGGCCATGACGTCCTCTAAAAAGTCCCACCGGACCGTCACTGGCCAGCCCAGGAAACGCTCACCCCAATCCAGCCAGCTGTCCAACTGTTACCTGCAGGCCTCAGCCTGAGTGGGCCCCAGAAAATGGGGAAAATAACTCTAAGGGCTCAAAATATTCTTTAAAGTTCAGAAATATTCAAAATGCCTGACAGGAGGGAGGCTTCAAGAAACGAGTCCACATGCAGAATCTTCACCAAATGAGAATCTTTACTCAAAGAGGAAAAATCAAACAAAAATGTGAAAAAGAAATGGCGTCCGTCGCCTAGAAACAGGACAACGTAATCAGTAAGGAAGAACCAAAGGGAGAGCAGAAAATACGGTGACAGGCAGAAAATCCGCACGAGATACAAGACGACTCGCGCTGCTCATGTTCTGTCACCGGCTCGGCGAACACACTGCGGTGACATCGGGGTGGCCCCAGAATGGAGACACATTTAACGTCACGGAATGTCACTAACCAATGACATTGAAAAAAAAACACAAAAACTAAAAATTCAAAACGGACACAAACACGAAAAAGAAATAAATGCAGATATGGAGGAAGCCCGGCTGTAACCCAACAAAGCCGCACATGTCAGGTCCGAGGGGTGTGGCGGGACTTTCTGAGATCTCAACGATAAAAAAGAGGTGCAAATCACAAGAGCGCCAAGCAGGCGACGAGTCGGGGGACGAGAGCAGCAGACGTGACACATCGGAAATAAGGAAGAAGACGTCAGCCGTTTACTTACCGTTTCTGAGATTACAGACTGAAAAGGAATATAAAAAAGAAAACGTTGGATGCTTGTACAAGTCCATGCTGTCATTTTCCCCAAACACTGAATGCAAAAATCACAGAAAAACTCCATTGAAACTGCGACTTTGAATTAATAAATCAATGAAAGTGTTAGCATTTCAAATCCATGTCACTACTCGCAGACCCTTCAAATGAAAGGAAGGGAGCCAAAGAACGAAATGAGATTCATTTGAGAGAAACAGAAGCCCAAGCAAATTTCAAAACACAAAATTCAAAGTTTAAAAGAAAAAACAAAACTGTAAAGACGTGAGATTTACCAGAAACAACGGCAGACGTCCGCTACCCAGAGTGCTGAATGTGACGTGACAAACCCAAGCACTCGTCACTCATCAAACCATTCCTGTCTTCCTCGGGCGTTTCTTCCACACTTGTGTTGTCTCGGCCTTCATTGTGCAGGTCAGGCCCTCATACTGACTCGCCACAAGTCGGACATTCAGATGACATCAAACTAAAGATGACACTTCTAAGGGGGTCCCAAGGGGGCCAAACCAGTGGGGATTTAGGGTGTCGGGTTAAAGGGGGTGAATCCTTATGCCGCCAGTTACTGTTTGTGCCATTGACTGAGCTCACTCTGCGGAGATCTGACGTCACTTAAAGAGTGAAAGGAAAAAAGAAATTCAATCTGCTGAGAAAAATAAAATATGAGGACCGCCAAGTGGGTGAAGACTCTTTACATGTGCTGTGCGTGGTAAGAAAAACAAAACACGGAATTGTGTTCATTTAAACTCAACTTCCTGAAATTCCCATCTTATCCCAGTTCACATTCCTTTAGTTTAGTTTTTTTTTTTCAATTCCATTTTCATTTCCTGATAGGAATTGATGAGTCCTGGGTGGCACAGTGGCTCACATTCCAGGAGCCCCCTATGTGGAGTTTGCATGTTCTCCCCGTGTCCACTTCAGGTCCCCCCCCCCCCCAGTCCAAAGACTTGCAGGGTAGCTGGTTTGGTGATGCTGCGTTGGCGAGTGTGTGTGTGTGTGTGTGTGTGTGTGCGCATGTACACGTGTGTGTGCGTGTGTGTGTGTGTGCACGTGTGCTTCTGTGCATGTGTGTGTGTGTGCGTGCGTGTGTGTGTGTGTGTGTGTGTGTGTGTGCACGTGTGTGTGTGGATATGTGTGTGTGTGTGCGTGTGTGCGTGTGTGTGTGTGCGTGTGTGCGTGTGTGTGTGTGTGTGCGTATGTGTGTGTGGATATGTGTGTGTGCGTGTGTGTGTGTGTGTGCATGTGTGCGTGTGTGTGTGCGTGTGCGTGTGTTTAATCACACGTGATGTGAGTTGTTCAGGCCTTTCTTTCAGTCTTGTGCTTTGTATCTTGTGGATTTATCTGCTTTAGTGTTCTCTGCAGATTTCATTTCTATCAATGTCACGCGTACCCTGCTGTTCTTCTCAGACTCTGTGAAGTGCCTCGGGCGAGGGAAAGGCGCTATATAAGTCACATGTATTCTTCTCTTCTTTGTATTGTTATTAATGCGAGCCTAACAGCATGGACTTCAGAGCAGACGTGTCTGATTGTCAGCACCTGCAGCCATCAAGGAGCTCACTGTGAGCGTCTCCCACACCTGCCTGACTCGGCGATCAGCACATCTCCGGACCACTCAAAGAGGGACCCCAGATCTGACTATTTATGACTGTTTGTGAACTGGAATGTTTCTGCTGAGTTTTTCCACTGCCTTGTTTGATGGTTCTTTTGATTGGACGTTATTTCTGTTAGATTTCTTTATTATTTGTTTTTCTGCGTCTTTACAATGTCATCACCAAGAGCCCACAGTATTTATCGTGGCAGCTCAAAGCCATCATTGCTCAGGTTTGCGGACAAACCTACTGAATACTTTCTGCATTTTCTCTACACACAACAGTCCTCAGGTTTTCATATTTTTCACGATTGTCCCTTTTACGTCGAGTTTTTGTCTTACGTTTTGGCCTCGTCTCTTTGGTTGGCTGATTTTTCTGGACTCTGTGCTTTTGCTTGATTAAAACTTGGATTTTTGGCTTCATCTTCTGGTCTATCTGTGGCCATTTTAATGGTAGCAGTACTACAGAGGCTGCAACTGTAGCCTTCACTTTTTACATGGGACGGCACCAGAGACACAAGAGGGTCGCCTCTCCCTGCAGTCTGCGTTAAAAGAACCTGATAAGAAAGTTTTGCTGATGAGCCGACTTGCCTTGCAGTTTACAGTAAGACAGTTCCTGACACAATGAGACACAATAACCAACAGGAAAACAATAAGTGAATAAGCAAACAGCAATAAAAACGGAGGACTTATTATAATGTGCATCATACTGACCAATCTCACTTCTGAATAATGACTTTAAGATACTCTCCAAAGTCCTAGCTAGAAGGATTGAGAAAGTGCTTCCTTCAGTAATATCACACGACACGACCGGATTTCTTAAAGGCCGACATTTGGCTTCCAATCTTAGACGCCTATTTAATGTAATTTATTCACATATAAAGTCTTATTATCTTTGGATGCAGAAAAATTCCCCCTGTCCCCACTGCTGTTTGTAATCACCATTGAGCCACCGGCTGTGCTCTTTCGAAATGCATCAGAGATAAAGGGGATTTTCAGAGGAGGACTTGAACAGAAGATATCTCTCTATGCAGATGATGTGGTCCTGTAAATATCAGACCCGCAAAGTTCTGTGCCTGCGGCCCTAACTGCACTTGCAGAATTTCAAAACATATCTGGACTCAAATTTAATTTGAACAGAAGTGTGAATTCTCTAGCAAACAATTTTCAATCAGGCCACCTTCCCTTTTATCATTGCAGATCAACATCACAAGTAAACAGAAAGCTCTTTTTCAACAAAATCTTGCTGTTTGCATGGAGAAACTTAAAGAAGATGTGGATAGATGGTCTACCCGCCATCTTACCTTAGCAGGGAGAATTAACACTATAGAGATGAAACTCCTCCCTAAGCTTCTCTTCTTATTTCAAAACATCCCCATACACATTAATAAACCATTTCTTAACAAATTAGATTCAGTCATAACTTCATTTATTTGGAATGATAAAAACACACACATTTAAAAGGCAACCCTACAAAGACCTAAATGAGAAGGTGGCATGGCACTACCTGACTTTCAGTTTTATTACTGGGTGGCAAACATACGGTACAAGCTATAAAAACCTGGACATGGACACAAATCGATGAACACACACAGACCTGGTCCGCAATAGAAATAAAATCCTTCAGTACGTCTTTATATTCCTTGATTTGTACCCCAGTAAGTACGACTTATCGCCAATATCCCTACAACTTAATTGAGCTTCACTCACTCAGAATATGAACCAATGGAGGAAGCACTTCAAGTTAGAGAAGCTTTTATCTGTGGCACTTCTACACGATGACCATCTTTTCCCACCCTCTGAAACTTACACAGTTTTTAATGTATGGAAAATGTACAGGATTAAATCACTTAAAGATTTGTATATAAATAATGTCTTTGCGTCCTATGAACAGTTACACTCCAAATTTAATCTCCCATAAACTCAGTTTCCCCACAATCTCCAAATTAGAACTTTGCTAAACTAAATCTGCCCCGTTTTCCTCACTTCCCACATATTTCTATTCCAGAAGAGATATTGATCAGCCTTGGGGACTCAGACTGCATTTCTCTAACATATAAAAACAGTTTACAGTCCCTCCCTTTTAAAGATCCCAGAGTTCAGTGGGAAAAGGATCTCTGACTCAACATCTCAGAAACGGAGTGGAAGGCAGCCATGCACAGAATTCACTTGAGCTCCATATGCGCAAAGCATTCAATTATTTAATTAAAAATCGTCTATCGAGCTCTTCTCTCTCTCTCGTTTAAAATTGTCCAAAAGGTTTCCAGGCTGAGATCCAACCTACAAACACTGCAATCGAGCTCCAGCCTCACTGGGTCACATGTTCTGGGCCTGCACCACATGAACATCATTCTGGACCCAAATCTTTAAATGTCACTCAGACAGCCTTGGTGTGCCAATCCCCCCTAATCCACTAACAGCTGTGTCTGGTGGGCTCACAGAGGGGCTTAAAGTGGAGAAGGACAAACAGACTGTCATGGCCTTCACTTCACTATTAGCACGCAGACTTGTCTCGCTCAACTAGAAGAATCCTAACTCAGCTCTGTTAAGTCAGCAGGTCACTGATGTCATATAATATTTGAAATTGGAGAAAATCAAATTGTCACTTAGAGGATCTGCTCAAACCTTTTACAACCTGGCAGGATCTCATCAATAACACTTAAAAGTAAACGTTTAAACTGGGGAGGAGGACTCCTTTCTCTCTTTACTACCCTAAAGTTTTATTCAGGCTGTTGGCCTTCCTCTCTTTCTCATTAGAGGATAAGGAATTGAATTTAGTTTTCTTATTAAGTTTGATTTGATTGTATGGACTGTTACGCGCTGTTAATAAATTCAAGAAAAGATCCAAAAAAATGAATCACCCCTCTCGCTGCCCACTGCTGCAATTGAATTTGCTGGCTCGTACTCCAGAAAGCATTTCCTTCTGATTGCAGAGGCAGCACTGTTGACGTAGAGGAGGATGGCGCTGCCAGTCGAGCACATGTGCACATCTTCATCGGGGAGCCCACCGTCGCACCCGGCCAGCTCACTGCTGTTCATGCTGTAGGCTGGCGTCAGGCAGTGGGCAGTCATCAGGCCCCGCGGAGGTCCTTCAACTTTAAATCTGAAGGCTACGTGGCACGGGCTCTTGGCATCTGGAAGAAAAAACGGAAATGTGTAAACTGGTGGTGTGACGATTCGTGTGAAAGTGCATTTGCAATGAAGCTCAGTGTATTCCTGTCCCTTGTGAATTTATGTCATGATTTTCTAATTGCTGTGTTCATTGTTATTCTGTCTCCTATATGTTGAGCCCAAGGGGGCAGGACCCCCAAGAACGCCTCTTCAGTCTGTTTGTTTGGCTGCCTTGTCTTTGTGATTTTTCTTTATTTCTCTCGTTCTCTCCTGCCACCTAATTGGGGGTTTTCAGCACCGCAGGTCGTGAAGCTGCTGTTTGTTTCTGCGATTACGCAGCTAACTTCTGTTGTTATCATTTTACTTTTACCGTTATCACCGCCATCTTGGATCAATATGGTCACCGTTACCAGGGCTGCTCTTGTACTTCTATGGACGTGTCCCCTGAGGTCGTGACCTCTGACCATTTCAGAAGTCGCTCAGAAAGGTGACCTCCTTATCCGAGCTGATGACTCCAAAATGAATCTTTTTGCCTGTTGTTGTTCAACCTTAGAATCTTCGTTTTTTTTTTTTTTGTTCTGTTTGCCTGTAGTTTTTTGATTTTCCTCGCTTTGGTTTCTGATTGCTAATCTTGCCGGTTTTTGACCCCCTTTTTCTGCCGTTGACTGCGTCTCTTCTCCTGGTTACTTAAACAAACCTCTCACTTGGACTCCATTGTACGTTCACTATTTCTACAATTCGACCTTCTGCTCCCGTTTAAGGATATGTTTTTGGATTTGTGTTTTTGAATTTCCAATTTTGAGGTAACTTTCTGTACTTTGATAGTTTTTAATGTTATTTTTGAATAAACTCCGCCATTAATAATAACTAAAAAGCCCCTCGGTTTTGTGTCTGTCATGGCGCCCCTCTCCCTCGTGGAGTTGGTAAGTTTGGTCTTCCCGTGTGCCCTGCAAAGCCGTTTCTGAGGCTCCTTTAGGTTTTTAGGCCTAGTCTTTACTTGGAACCCTGGTCGAGTTTTAGGACCACATCATAAATGGGCAGGGTTGGCATCAGGAAAGGCATTCAGCTGTACGTAGAAAACACATACAAGTGGAAAAACAAGAAGAAGAAGAAGATAAAGGACGACATTAACACTTACCAGTCAGGGAAAGCAGAAGCAGGCTGAGCGAGGAGATCAGGAGAGAGGAATAAGCTGTCAAAATACAAAACACTGAATTATTAGGGCGGCAGAGCTGACCCACCCCAGTACGGCAGACCACCCAAATGTGTCTCAACGTAAAAACTCAACCAAAGGAATGACGTTACCCTTATTGAGCGTTACAGAAATACAACTTGCTTAGGCAGCAACGTCCAAAACCTGAGAAAATCCAGAAAAATGAAAAATTGAAACTGAATTTGAACAAATTCATAGCCCCCCGAGAGTGCCGGACCGCCGCTGTCTGCCTATTCAGTCCTCTGCTCTTCTTCTGCCCTGGAGGGAGACCCTCGCTTTGTGGACGTTCGCTGTTGTTGGGGCTGCTAGCGGATGAACGGACAGACGCACCTCACGTGCTCCTCCTGTGCCCGTATGCCTCAAGCGTCTCATGCAGAAGACTCGTGCAGAATTGGGCGAGGAGTTTTATCAAATTACTAATATTTAGGAAAGTCCACCTTACTTCACCAGGATTAACGAGAGCACCAGAGCTGGCAGAAGGGACATCCTGGGTAAGGTGGAACGTTCTGGAAACGCTGGACAAGAATAAACCTGTACAAAGATCTCGACTTGGCAGTGATGGAGTAAAGCTTCAGCGTTTCATGGAAGCGAAAGTGTAACGTGACGTGTAAAATGGCGCTTTGCAATAGCGATGATTTGGCCGTGTCATGTGCCCTTACCACCCGGGAGGTCCTTCTGCCCACGTGAGGTCGTGTTAAAGCGGGCGGCACCCATGGAGTCGACGGTCTGAAGATCATCGTGTGGAGAGCAGCGATCTCGGAGTGTCGACACCCGACTGCTCAGGGACACACACTGCGCTATTGGCGATGTTGTCACCAAGGGGCCACAACTAAGTGCACTTTAGCAGGATGTCCTGCCGTCTCCTCCTTCTCCTATTAACACTTTAAATATTATTATTAATACCTTTGGGGTGAAGCCGTAAACTACAAAACCTGAGGTCCAGTTGGCAGCTCAGCAAGTCCTGAAGTGGTGACGTCATTCACTCCTCCTCACTGGACTGGCACCGGGGGGCCTGGTAATTACCTGATCAGACTGTTAGTGCAGGAGCCACGCGGAGACGTTCGATAATTACGGACACTGACGAGTTTTCATGATGGCTGACATGCGCTGGTTTGCTTCCTGGACATTCGGTTTTAGATTTGCTGCACCCCCACCTTTAACCCTTAAGTGCCAGGAGCCAGGAATCCTCCACACTTTAGTCACAGAGGCCCACCTATAGTGCCTGAGGAATTTCATCAATGCAACATTTTTACCTAAAAGTTGTCAAAAAGGCAAACTTTAAAACATTCAAATATTCAGCTTCACTTACAGAGTTGGGGGGGGGGGGCACTCAAATACTATAATTAATTACAATTAAACTGCATTGGCATCACCTGACTCTTTACTCCCCATTCCTAATCACCCGACGTTCAGGATTCTCTCTAAAAGTGTGCCACGTTTACAGTCCACCAATGCTTGGCATCCTGGGTAATAAGGGGGACATTAACAACAAGATGGCAGGAGAATTTGGCAGGTGTGACAGGAGCACTGTGCTCATTTCAAACACCTCTTTATAGAAATAAATTGGAATTAAGAAAAATAAAACAGCAGACACGAAACTGGTAAAAAAGTTCAAATGGACCCTCGTGTGCCAGCCAGCAGCGCAGGAGAGCGGAGGAGAGTGCAAGAATATGAGAAGGTACTGGAGAAATAAAAAAGATTATCATTATTATCATTATTGTTATTTATATTTAGAAGAGGACTTGATGGACGGCACGCATGTGCTAGCATCCCTGTCAGGATGGGTTCCAGTCCCCTACCTGGCCAGGAGGCCATGACAGTGAGAGGACACAGAGAAGGGCAAGATGTTCCCTGCCTGTCTCAGAAGACTGATAAAGAATTCCAAGAAACAAGTGGGCACATTGGCTTCTCAGCAGGTATGGACTGAAGACCCTTACCTGGCAGGGACAACCTATCAGGCCTGCATGTTCACTTGATATGCTAGATGGCAGAATCACGGGCTAGGACTCCCACATGGACACCTGCAGGGCATGCTGGGACATGCAGTCCTATAACACAGCCCTGTTGGGTTTTGTGGGGGCTGCTGGGGGAGCAATCTCAACTATGAGGGGCTTCCATTTGACCTGGAAGTGCTTTTAATGGGCTATACCTTAGTGCCGGATGTATGTCAGGGTCCATTTACTCCAGAAAAAATGAACCTCATCTGAGTGAATTGGAGGAGAAAGAAAAAAAGAAAGAAAGAAAGAAAGAAAGAAAGAAAGAAAGAAAGAAAGAAAGAAAGAAAGAAAGAAAAACTGTGTTGTGCCACTAGTGTAAAGAAGCCCTTTCTGTTAAGTATTTTGTATTATAAAATGTGTAGTTGCACCCGGGACTTGTGAGGTTGTGTGTGGGGTTTGGGGTCCTGCAATGCCCCCTTGTGCTCACAATAGATATAAAGGGGACGTATAATATAGAGATGGATAGGCAGTATGTAATATTTTAAAAATTATAATCAAATAGTATAAGATTATTACAAAATCAGAACAATTTGTATTACATAATCATGTGTCATATGACAAAAACTTCAAGTTAACAATTTGAGTTGCAAAACACACGATTGTGAAGTAAGTATTAAGGTCGTAATTAAATATTAAAAACATAAAATTAAAAAATAATGTTAATGAAAATTACATATACTGTATTAGCTTCTTCCCCAGCACGACGAATCCCCACATCTTTTGAAATCCTTGAGCCCCTGCACGTCCTAATTTAAAGGATGAAGTAAACCCGACAGCACTTCGGGGCTCTTGTCGTTTCTTTCCGTCGTCGCTGCAGAGCCGCTGCGCTTCTTCACTCACTCGGCGCTTCTTCGGCCTCCTCGCTGCTGTATTGCACGTGACGTACTCTTTGATGAGTAAATTCTCATTTCAATTCTCGGAAAATCAGACTCTTCACGGTGAAAATCCCGTCACCTGACTTCGGAGCGCTCCGTTTATTGTTATAGCGTATTAAAATGACTACTCTGCTTACTTAAACAAAGAGTTTCAAATCTGGAGTTCGATTTAAAGCTGTGGGTAGACTTCATATAATACTATAACTATATGATCGTTAGTTATATTCATTGTTTTCTACATAATCCATGATTATAAAAAAAAAAAAACACCACGGCGGGCTTACTCTAAAAGAGGGTCGCCTTACCGGAATGGCTGCGAGTCTCTTTCTCCTCACTGAAGGCACTCGCCGGTCCCCCAAATCCCCTTTGAATTCTCAGTTAAAACGCGTTTGTCTCGACGGCCTCTCGGAAGATTCGCCACTCCGGAGGTTTGTGAATTTCTGTCTACGCCGCGCTTGTATCTTCTCTTTCCAGGGGGTCTCAATGGCATTTTTAAACACTCAGATATTTAACCGTGACACAATATAAATATACAGCTTTATTTGTTAAAAAAACAAGAAAAAGATGTAAAAACTGCACTTTCGTTATCTTTAGACTTTAAACTGGAAAAAGTTCAAATTTTAGAGTGGTGATTCCCAACGTGCGGGGCTCACGCCACAATGGGGGGCAATTTGCTTTTTTAGGGGGGCAATTCAAGTATTTAGATACGTGAAACGATTTATAAAATGAAAAAACAGAAATTCAATGTTAAAAATGATAGAAAAAATAAACAAATAATTTTTATTTTAATTTTTTTGCAGAGATATTTATAAAAACATATGGGATGGTGAAGAACCCTTTAATTTATGATTTTACGACCGGCTTGGGTTTTTCAGAAATCGTTTTTACCATTAAAATAATATGAATTGTAACAATGATTATAAAATTTTGCAATATAACAAAAGTATAAAATGATGAAAATATTACAGAAAAAGCTGTCATTAAAGTTATTTTATATTTATGAATAGCACGCCTTTTATTCACTGTAAAAAAAATTGGCAGGATTTCACAGGAGTTAACTGTAAGTTTTCACAATAAAATACTGCACTGTATTCAGAAATGTTTTTTGTAATCACAGCAAGAGACGCCGTCTTCTGTCAAAAGACAGCAAATTACTGTCGAATAATATTTGGAGAAGACCCCGCTGCATTGTGGGATATCCCATTCACAGAGAGTGGAAGACATGAGAAGAAACTGGCGCGGAAGTGTCCTTGGGCACGTGTCACTTGTTCAAACGGGAATGAACTTAACATTCATTGGCTTTCCCTATTAGAATTATAACAGTTTCTGTTTTGTCTTGTTATGCGGTCATTTTAAGACTTTATACCCGGAGTGTGTTAGAAACTTCTCCTGTGCGCTTTCAGTTTGTAGGCCTACTTTCTCATATGGTCGGAGTACGTGCCGTTTCATTTGAGTGCAGTTTGCGCATTTCTCAGCCTACTTCAAATCATGCCTTTCAATAATTCCAGCGTTTGTGTACAGCTTTAATTAGTGATTTGTTTCATTAAATTTAAGTTCTAGAATTTTCAGACCGGTTCAGTTTGTGCATTTTCATATTTTTTTAACTCGTGTCTTATCTTACAGTTACGGGTCTGCCTTTTTATGTTGTTGGACTTTTTCAGGTAGATTTAGTTCATGCATTTTTAAACAGTTTTAATTTATGCATTTTGATAAAGATAGAAAAGTGAGTTTTGCTTACAATAGACCAGGAACCCCACTGGCATTGAAAATGCTTTAGAGTTGATTTTAGTTTTTCTTTTTCTTAAATCAATGCCTTGAAATTTTAGAAAATGAATGGGGTATCTCGAGGTGTGCTGGATTTTTATACAGCAGTAAATGTGAAGAACCAGTCTGATGGAACCAATGAGACGAATATGATGGCTCAGCTCAACTCAGCCCGACCGAGAGTGAAAGAGGCAGGTGGCAATGCTGGCACTCGGGTAGACAGTACGGTATATTAACGCTCGTACCCGTCGTACTCCTAGCCTCTTAATCCCCCATGCAGACACCTCGTTCTCTGACTACTGAATTTTAGTAAAATACTCATCGCTAAATCTAGAATTGGGGATCACTGGGGTCTTCTGGCATCGTTTTTCCTCTTCACTAAGGGATATTGAGTGTACACTGTACTGTACGTGTGTCCAGCATATGTTCAAGGTATGGATTACTGTATTTTACAGGCGCTGATGTTCAGAGGACAGTGATGTGACCAAGTAGTCCCCACTTGATTATTCAAGGTAATGTTACGAACACGTGTAGCTGCCATTGTGATATCTAAACCTGTGTGACCGTCTCATACCGTATGATTCTGAAGGACAGCGGGCAGCCCTAGGACTCCTTTCTGCTTTTAGGATTGATGCACTCTAATCATTTCTGTTACTTTAATAGTTGTAATCGGAGACCCTTTCCTTTCACACTGGTGTTCATTAAGAATTCCTCTTCTCTACATAAGGACATATCTTTCTTTATTTCAGATGACTGATGAAGCCTAAAGCCTGGATGTTGTCAGTTGAAGGACAAGCGGTCACCACATCGTCACTTCATCGATGGCATTGCCGCTGTCTTATCACAACCTGGACTTGCCATATCCTGAAGATGCCTCATCCACATTGGAGTTTATCCAAAGGTAGACTAACACGCTGACATGGCCGAAGGTGAGGCTACTAAATCTGCACGGCATTGTTAAAATGGCAGAGAGATCTGGTTTGGCTTTCCTACTTGGGACGAGTGTTCGGCATCAGGAACAGCACTGAATGTCTTTTGAAGCACCGCGTGATAAGCTCAAATAAAACTGATGGCTTCTGGATTTTGTTTCCAGGTGTGTTTTGGGTATTAACTCAGAGTCAGGCTCAAAATCACAAAAGAAACCCGAAGACATGGAGCTCAAGCCTGTGCACGTCTGAGGAGACGTATTGATTGTGAGTGGATGTCACGGTAGACGTTGTGTTATAAAGGGGCTCCTAATACGGGAACTCTGAATAGATTTCAAGTGTTCTTATCGCCTGTTTAATTTCTATCTTGCTGCCTTTAAAAATGTTAGACTGCTTTGTAGTTACTTTTTTGTTGTTTTTTTAACATTATTGTTGAAATGTTAGACGCTGAAGTTCAATGTCTTTAATTACATTTCTTAAAATATACTTTTTAAAAGGAGACAAGCTTTCAGAATTCTTGATTGATTTCCCTTTCAGACGTCTGTATATGTGGAGAAAGCAGCGTACATTTGCACATAACGGAGTGTAGTTTACTAGATAACGACCAGACAGCCCATAATAAGTGCGGCTCTGTGCCCTGTGGCCCGTTGTGTATGTCAGGTGATATCAGACGTTCAGTATTCTGTGTTCATTCACTTACTGTATGGGAGCTTTAGGTCATTGTGTTTGTGCAATTTAATAAAAACACTTGAACTGGACTTAAAGTGAGGACTTGACGGATTCTGTGCCTTTACTTTTGAAGAAACGCTGCTGAATACATATTTGAAATAGGTGGTGTGTTTTTATTTTTGTTAAACTTGATTAATTTTCAATAATTTGAAGATGAAATGTGTTGTAAAATGACTAATAAAAGTCAAATCCTGACTGCAGGGACACTGATGGAAGCGAATTCTGTACAAACATCAGAAGGTTTGAACTCAAACAGAAAACCAGAAACGCAAGGAACGAGTAGTGACGAGGACGAGGGGACTTCAGGGACCTTCAGAAGTCGACTTGATGTAAATCGGGTGAATAGGATGAGCAATCGAGGCCGTTTTAATGTCCTTTGCAGTATTTAATATTGTTATTGCAACTGTAAGTTTACAGTAAATCGCTGGCTACTCGGGTGCATTACTTTTAGAGTTGGTATGTGAAAATAAAGTCGCTTCATGTCAACTGGAAATGCTCAATTCCTGTACACTGTAAACAAGTAATGTTACATTTATGGTAAAACACTGGTAGCTGTGGTTGGCAGAATTTTACAGTAAAAAGAAGGAGGTGACAATATTTGTAGATCTACAGTATAGATTTGTAGTAAATGACGTTTTCCTTTACAACACATTCTAATACAAGTGAATGTTGAACCATAACCTGAAATAAATATGCCAATCAACAAACCCTCATCAAATGTTGTCAGGATCAGACACCCGTACACAGTTTACATCAGTAGAGTAACGACAACCAACAACAGACCCGTGACATTTAACTACATGCTGTACATTGAAAAGAAGTTCTGGCGCGTCGTCTGCTGGAGACGTGAAGTTTCCTTTTGTGGTGTTTGGTGCCCTACTGGTGTGCCAGCTTATCGAATACAACCCACCAGAAATCGGCACCCATAACCTCAAAACACCTTCAGCACGGAGGGAAAAAGAAGTCTGCTAAGCGTGTTTAAGTTTGTTTCTCCACATTGTGCACGGGCGTGCGGTCCTTCAGGATCGACATGATGAAGGGGCGTCTCTTTGTGCAGACGTCGTACCTGCAGTGTTACGGGCACAGCACTTTACTGTTTCACATTTTACAGTTCTTTACCTTAACTGCTTCACACTGTCGAATTGACTGATTTTTTCAGTGTAATTGTAATGTATCAGTAAATGGTATTTAGCATATTTTAAAGGTAGAAACATATCGATTTTACAGAACTTGGCTGTAAAAAAATGTAATGAAATGTATTGTTTAAGATACGCAGGTCATTTTCAGTAGAACAGAAGGTAACTTTCCTTTTTTCAGAAATGGGATTTTACTTTCACCATTTACAATTTTACCATTAAATTTACTGACATTTTTTTTACAGTGTAATTCAACGTCAGCATCCTGCTACATCACAGTGGTTGTGCTGCCCAGTTTACCGTGAAGTCGCTGTGTGGTGCGGTAATGTTATTGTAATGTAAAGATACAGTAAAATACTGCGAAAGTAATGCAACTAGTAGCCAGGAATTTATGGTAAATTTACACTCACGTTTTTACAGTGCATGTTTTCAAAACACCGGCACGGTGGCACAGTGGGTAGCTCTGCCGCCTCGCAGTTAGGAGACCCGTCTGGGTTCACTTCCCGGGTCCTCCCTGTGTGGAGTTGGCATGTTCTCCCCGTGTCTGCGTGGGTTTCCTCCCACAGTCCAAAGACAGGCAGGTCACGTGACTTGGCGATTCTAAATTGTCTCGTGTGTGTGTGCCCTGTGGTGAGCTGGCGCCCTGCCCTGCGGGGGTTTGTTTCCTGCCTTGTGCCCTGTGTTGGCTGCAATTGGCACCAGCAGACCGCCTGTGACCCTGAGTTAGGATATAGCAGGTTGGATAACGGATGGATGTTTTCAAAACTGTATTTGCTGTGTTTTCATATTACTTCATATTCTCTTATTTTTTAACAATTTCTTAGTGATTTCTTTGCCAGAACTTCATCTCTCCGTTCCCTCTTTTGTTTCCATGTTCTTTGGGAGCTCGTTTAGACCAAATTAGTGACATTATGGGCTTCATCCACGTGAGTAGGAGTTCACTTTTTGAAGAATAAGGTATATGTTACAGTGGGGGACATCATGATTTTAGAGAGGCTTGGGGGGGCATGGCCAAAAACAGGTTGGGAACCTCAGCTTTAGGGGGCTCAAGAGGAATAGAAAAATGACAGCAGAAAAGGGCGACCCCCCAAACATACATACCAGATGACCGCGGTGCTCGACGCCCGTTTAGATCTTCAGATGTGCCGAAGGTTTACTTGAGGGGGCCACCAAATGTGATTCTGTGCAGCTGAGGTTATCAAGCGCCTTGAGTTTGGGGAAAAGGCACTATATAAATGAAATATATTATTATTATTATTAACAACACGTGAAGGTCTGACGTGTCAGCTGCTCTGGTAAGTGCAGGGTGCCCTCCCTTAAAAAAGCCTCTTATTTCTTTAATGGCACTTTCGAGTTCTGTACTGGGTTGTGTGGAGAGCCACTGCTGGACAAAGCGCCATTCTCTTCTAGAGGCTCCCGGCTCCTGAAGTTTGTTTTTTTGTGCTTTGAAAAACTTCCTAATATGTAAACAAACAAACAAACAAACAAACAAAAAAAATCTTTACTGTATGGTGGGCTAGCGGGACACTAACAGACGAAGAGACCCCGCCAGGCTGCTGTGCGACCGAATGCAGCAGAGAGTCCCCGTGAAGTCCTGGGGGTCATGGCCGCCTCACTCATCTCTGACAGCATACGGCGCCTTTGGCAGATCTGAAGATTAAACGATTCTTTCTGCGTCCTTCACAGGGTTGGATCTTTTGGAAACCAAAAATGGTGTCCTTATGGCAGTGATTCCCAAACTCAGTCCTGGGGACCCCCTTGGGCTGCAGGCTTTTGTTCCAACCAACATCTGTTTTAAATTAATCATCATCATCATCATTCACTGTAAAATATAAATCTTGCATGTGTGAAAAATAATAATAAAAAATAGCTAACTATACGCAAAATAATCATTACCTTAATTAATAAAAATGGGTTTTACCCTTTTTCTTGATTATTTAATTCTAATTCAATAAAAAATTAAGAATAATGTTACCTTATTATTTTTCTTAAAATGTAAACATTTTTATAACTTATTCAAAGTAAAAAAAAAAAAACTATACTGTGAATTGAACACATTTAAGTTAAGTTCAATTTAATGACGGGGCACTTCCTCTAACATCGATTTCTTGGTCTTTACAACAACGCATTCAGCTGTAACGCTTATCCATAATAAGAGCTGTTTTACTACGAATGTGTAAGTATAAAGCATATTAATTCCGTAATGCATAACTAGTATTTCATGTCAGATAGTTACAGACGTAAGCATTTGTTGTTTTCACGAAACCTTTCCCTTCATGTGGGAAACATGGCGAGCAAGGTAGCGTCTTTCTAACAACTTACCTCGTTGGTTTGCTTTATAAAGCAAGCACATTTCTCGGATAGTTACGTATGTTCTTTTTTATTATCGTTTAAAACTTTTATTTTACACAGAAAAAGAAAATGCCACTTTGAGATAAGTTTGAGAACACTATGGCGTTTGTCCTAAACTACGGCCCGTAAACAACATATAAAGACGTTTGCCTAACCGTCACGGTATTATTTGACCTCTTATTTAATTCGTGTTCTGCATAGGCCATGTATTTTCTGGTTAATTTTTAAGATTGTGATTTATTTAGCGATGTTTGATTTCCTGTGTCCCATTTTATTTCAGGATTTTCGCTATCGCATACTGAAAAGTAGTGAAAAGGCGGCCATTCATTTAAGAGGATATGTTGGTGTAAATGCAGGACGTGTTTGAAGAGCGGCACCTGCCGCAGGACTTCACTCTTTCGCTCTCTCTGTTTCCTTCCCGTTTACCACTCATTGCTGGGACATTATTTGATTGAGAGATACTTTTTGTGGAAGTTTAAAAAAAGAAAAGAAAATTTGCATTGACATTTGAATGTCAGTAATTCATTAAAAATTATCCTCAGACATTTGATTTAATTTTCCTTTGAAAATATAACTATCTGTGTATGTTCAAATAAATAAAGAGATATGGATTTTTAGCGTGTATTTGTTATACAGTCATTACTGTCCAGCGTTGCATACTCACTTTTTTTGAGTACTGTAATTCAAATGAAATCGGAGTAAAATGAAACCATTTTTGCCACTACTTATATTTAATCAAACTCATTTATTTAAGGTAAATTTGAGTTAATTAATAAATTAAGTTTACTCAGTAGTGCAGTATATTAAATCTACTCAAAAATATTGCTTGTAATTTGTTGCCTTATTTTTTTTAAGTAATTTTAACGCGTTATTTTTTACAGTGCACAGTTACACATGTACATTTATACATTCTATACATTCATTTTCTCACTACTCAAATTTGGACTCCTAGTCGAATCAGGTGAGCTCTTATTTCCCAGTTTCTGTGTTTTGGGGGTCAATGAGGAGATTCCAGAGGTAATACATTTTAATAAAAATCAAGCCGTTACGTGGAGATGATGTCTGTGCCTTTTTCTTTTGTATTTTCTTTCCTTCTGAGTTCCATTATCGACTAATCGGAGGGTCTCACCCTGCAGCCTTTCATCCCTTAGTTTTGTTCGCCGGGGGTCTGCTTTGCTTGTTGTTAGTTGTCACTTGCAATGAAGGGAGCAGAAAACACAGAAGATGGAAACATAATCGGAAAAACAACAAGAATTAAGCATTTAAAGCAAACGCAAAAATAGAAACACTGGTATAATTCTCAGTGTCTTAAAATGTAAAAATCCCACTGCTGTGTTTTCTGACTGCAGAATAAGAGATGAGAAAAAAGACCAGCTAAGTAAACGGGGTCCATTATTACCACTGATTGGAGTCTGAGAGGAACAAAAACCTGCAGCCCCCGGGGGTCCACATGCAGGACCGCGTTTGGGGTCCTCTGCCTGGCGGCATCGCTCCTCCATTTAGGAGTGCAATTGGGTGTGAAGTTGTCGTGATGTGAACGACATAATAAACCGAATGTGACGTTTTTTTTTTTCTCGGGTCGCTATACGTTTTCATTGTGGACGATAAGATGTCGTTTGGCCCAACGGAGCTGCCAATCTTGTCCACCTAACTCCTCCATCGAGTGTGTAGTTTAGAGGGTCCCATGTGCACCGCACTAGGTGGTCCCCCGTGTGCACCTCAGGTCCTTCAGTTTGTTTTCGACGAGCGCCTGCTCTTCTGCTTCGGTGACATCGCTTTGTGTGAATGGCCGTAAATGTATTTCATCCTGATGTTTTCATAATCGTATTATTATCCCATTAGTTGTATCCAAAGCATAACTCAAGTTAATGAAGTCCAGTCCAAGTCATTTCAGAGATGGGGTGAATTTCCGTTCATTCTTTTGTCTGTCGCTTTTCTTTAAATGCGCGATTGGCAATGTCGACAGTGATAAGCGGTGCTAAACTTGGTACTCATATATTTCAAAGTAGGCACACGATAACCTCACGAAAGTCCACCAACTGCCGCGTAACCAACACTAAAATAACACCAAGCCCCATTACGAAGAAGCCCAAAGACAAGCAAGACTGAGCCCCAGGAAAAGACAAGCGACACTCACCGACACCTGGCAGAAGACCCAGCATGTTGGACGCGTGCCAATGGCAGGTGAAAAGTGCCCAGTGAAGAAGTTCACTCGCATCAGTCCTTAAAAGCACCCAAGAATCGAGGAACACGCCGGGACAGCTCGTTTACAGTGCAGGCTGAAGATCGGTGAAGGAGCCTTGGAACGTGGAGAAGTGAGGGGCTTAACGACCCGCAATGAAGAAAGGCGAGAACGTGGGTACTTGCACGATCACTTGCGGGTGCCAGGGACAGAGGGCAAGCGCATATGATCGTGCTCGTGCATGGCACTTCAACATTACACAAAAAGTTGCTTGGGCGCCAAAAAGGGTAAAGAGCGTGCGCGAGGTTACCTGGGCACCGTTAACGGCTCGTGCACGTTCATGTGCGCATCGGTCACATGGGGTAAAATGAAGAGCAGCGAGGCGCGGGCACGACCCATTCAGCTATCCATTTCCCTAACCCGCTTATCCAGGGCAGGATCGAGAGGAAGCTGAGCTCCTGGATAAAACGAAGCACTATATAAATATACAGTATTATTATGATGATGATGATGATGATTAAGAGCAGCGAGGCGCGACCACCTGGATTAGAAGAAGAGCCGCGAGGCGCGCACACGAAATACCAGATGAGAAGATGCGACGGCGATGGACTGCTTTCGGATGGCGTCAGCAGTACAGCCGCTTGAGGTTCGCCACTGTGTACTTACTGTATTTGTCAGACAGTCTTTCTGAAGAATTTCGCAGTGCACTCATCTTTGTATGGTGACACTCTTGAGACACGTGTCATAATGTCACCCCGACTCCCTGCAACACACACTCACCACCGAACTCGAGGCTGCCAGTGCCGACTCAGCTTGTGTGTCGTCCGCGCGACCTCAACGCGTTTTCCTCCCACACCCCAGGCTGACGACTATAAATTTTAGGGGGATGAGTAGACCCGGCACTGGCGTCTCGTACAAGTCTGCTGTCCGCTTTGCACCGACTCAACGCGACCCTGAATTAGATAAGCGTGTTAGAAAATGGATGGATGGATGAATGCTGATTCACGAACTCCTGCCATGTGTAACCGACCTCCATTTAGGGTGGGGTGGTGGTCCCCCGAATCCTTCACGTTGTGGAGAGTCCTGCATAGGCAGTCCTGTGACGCAGTGGTCAGCTCCAAGTCAAATAGGTCTGGTGCCGTATTGGCCATAGCAATGTGCGGTTTACATGTTCTCCTTCTGTAAACGTGTGTGTGTTTTAATCTCAGTGGTGTTATCTTCTGCTGTTGAGTGAATGCGCTTAACTTGAAAGAAAACCAAACGTATGGAAATGGCAGAGTACACACACCTCCGGAGCTACACCGTTGTTTGAAGTGTGTTAACACCTCAGCGATTCAACGCACTTCTTAAGTATAGCCGTCCATTGACTTTCCGGAAAAGCTCGGAGTTGCACGTAAACCACGAAGCAGTTAAGTGAGGACCCCGCACCTTCTTATTGAACGCGTTGAAGCAGCGGCCGCCTCCCCGCCACAACCCGGTGGAATTGGCCGCTAGGTGTCGCCAGCAGCCTGCAATTGAGAGGACACTCGGCGCCGCGTTCACGGCAATGGCGCACCAACACGCCTAATAATGCTGACTCTTTGTGGTTCTTCACTGGCTTCACTGACTCACTCAGTCTCTCGAGACCCCCGATCAGAGCCTCCATTCAAGATCACAGCATCGTCAGCAAAGTCAAGATCAGTGGATCTCTCTTCACCCCCCAGCCGCTGGACCCCACGACCCTGCCCACCACACCCAGTACATACAAGCAGAACACACCGCTGACAGACCCCAGAATCACCTGGGAAAAGCACAGAGGCACTCCCAGTGCCAGTGTACAGGCCGGCCATGACATCCAGCAACCTCGAGGGGATCTCGTGAAGTCCCAGGATGTCCCACAGGGCAGCTCGATCAACCGAGTCAAATGCTTTATGAAAATTGACAAAGGCTGCAAAGAAGCTCTGCCGATATTCGCGTCTGCACTCCATGAGAGTCCACAGTGCCAGGATGCAGTCGATGGTCGACGTGTTAGGCGTAAAACCAGACTGGTAGGTGAACGAGTGATCACGGATCCTAGTGAAGAGGACCCTAGCGAGGACCTTACCTGGGACCGAGAGCAGTGGTATCCCCCTGTAGTGTGCGTTTGTGTCTAAATATTTATCTATTTAATTATTTATTTAAGGACCTTTTGTAAAAAGCCACATTTCCCTCTGGGGACAAATAAAGTTCTGTCCATTTATAATACACTGCCCTTCATTTCTATCTGTAGAATCGATCTATTATATAGTGCCTTACATCTATATCAATCTGTCTAGTGCCTTTAAATCTATGCATCTATTATATAGTGCCTTTCACATCTATCTGGAAAACACACATGTTGATGGCATCAGAGGGTGGCATGTTGCCTGTTCATTAGTCCACGTAAGTAACAAGTACTGTAACTCTGGGCATGGAGTCAAAAGGACAAATCTGAACCTTATAAATCTCACCCTGTTACGCTAATCACGGTGCCTGAGAGCCGCATGTCGATTCGAACACACAGGTGAGAACTTCACTGGCGTCCTTGCTTGTGACAATAAGGCCCTCATAAACCCGTGTGCCCATCGTGATTACGTGATTCTTGGGTCTTCACCATCGAAGGGCGCTTTACTGACTGAAGAGGCGTGAAGTACAAACGCAGGGCCTCACTTTGCTGTTCATGATGGTCTGTCTGCTGATTATGGGAAAAAACCAAAGAGAACAAAGGGCTTTGAATGTTGCAGCACTTCACATTATTAAGACGCCTTTGAAGAAGCCTGTCACCCTTTTATTCAAAACTCTACACACCAAAGCAAATCTTAACACTTCATTCAGAAAACCTCCAACTGGTCTGCCAAAGGGGCGTCACGGTGGCGCAGAGGGTGGCGCTGCTGCCTCGCAGTTAGGAGACTCGGGTTCACTTCAGGGTCCTCCCTGCGTGGAGTTTGCATGTTCTCCCCGTGTCTGCGTGGGTTTCCACAGTCCAAAGACATGCAAGTTAAGTGACTTGGCGATCCTAAATTGTCCCTGGTGTGTGCTTGGTGTGTGTGTGTGTGCGCCATACGGTGGGCTGGCACCCTGCCCAGGGTTTGTTTCCTGCCTTGTGCCCTGTGTTGGCTGGGATTGGCTCCAGCAGACCCCCGAGATCCTGTAGTTAGGATATAGCGAGTTGGATAATGGATGGATGGATGGTCTGCCAAAGTAAAACGATGGACTTCACTCCAAATCACCTTCTCTGTGCTTAAAAGCAAACACAGCAGGACACACAAAGCCAGAGCACATCCTGCATAAACACTGCTGGGCGTCCATTACACACTGCAGGGCCGGCTCTTGGCACGGATCGAGTAGGCGCCAGTCTCCAGGGGGGCTCACCGATTTCATATTCAGTCTCTAAAGCAGGGACTCCTCTCCTAATTCCGTCAATTACAGTAACGGATCCAACTGTGCGCGTCCTAAAGGGGGACTCCCTGACTAGCGTCGCAATGGACCCTTAAGCCAGCCCTGATTACAGACACCAAGAAAACTGCAAACACTGCCAGTCAAAAGTGTTCATGAAATTAGAGAAAAAGGTTTATGGTGGATATGGGCATCTTGAGTTACCATACTGGAAATCAATGGCCACAAAGACAAAAGTGAAGGAAAATATTATTTAGCAATAATGTTTGCTCACAGCTAAAAAAACCAAAAAAACAAAAAAAAATACTGCAACATACATTGTTTATAGTCTTCTGCACCCCAAAAATGCCACTGTAAAATCTGAAGGACAAAGAAAAAAATCTAAATAAAAGGCCCGCACAAACCCCGCCGAGAGTAAAGGACAAGCGTCTGTGTGCTCATCCAGCAGGCCTGTCTCTGTTATATGCCATCAAATACAGCATTTGTAAAGGCAGTGCTCATGTTTGTGATGCGCCATCTGTTGGAGTGAATAGTGCAATGCAGCGTTTCTCAACCTTTAAGTATTTTAAGTTTTCATAAGTTTTAATCACGCCCCCCCCTAACATTTTATTGAAATGTAGATGCATATTTTATTATACCTACTTAACTTTTATTGACATTTATCTAACTCTAGATTTATTTTTCTAGTATCAGAATGTAGTTTAAGTTCATTTGTTTTGGTTTCAACAGATTTTTTTTTCATATTTTTGATTCTTGTTTTCTTTTTTTCACATCTTCACGTCCCCCTTGGGGGGGCCGCCCCACAGATTGTGAACCACTGGTGCACTGCATTTTATTACTACATGCAATATAAAATGCATTCCAATAGATGGTGCAGTGTAAACGCCACCACTGACTATGCCAAGGTCTATGTTGACTACTTCGATTAGATGAACTTTATTAAATCTCAATGGGAAATTCAAAAGCAAACAGCAGCTGCAGGACATAAAAAGCAGGAACACAGACTGAAGGGACAGAAAATACAGCCAGTCAATCAATAACTATATAAATACAAATACATTTAAGATTTCAACCTTTCTTAAACAGGTAGCACAGCTAGTACATATTAATGATATCAACAGTGGTGGCCTGGTGTCGTGGTCACTGCTCACTGTCCCCGTGTCCGGGAGGATTTGCTTCACGCGCGCCTGCATTGTCCCTTACGTAACGTTTACTTGTGGCACTATGAGTGTGTGGCCTGCGATGGCCAGGATTCTAGCAGGAGGTCAATACTCGAGCGGGTCAATGAATGATCTGTGGTCCAGAAAATCACGGCTTATTCTACCAATTTATCATCGTCATCATCATCAAACGTTTACGGAAGCCCGGACGAATTTGAAAAAGTAACGTCGACAATTCAAAAAGTTTAAATCAACAAGATGACCGTCGCCTTTCGGTTTGGAATGTCCCAAACATGCCCGGGGGAGTCTCAATTGTTTGTCGCCGTAAAGTCACCTGAAGAGACGCGCCGGGCATCAGGAGACGACGGCTTTACCAAAACCAGCAGGCGTCCCGATAATCTGGGCACACAGGGGGCGCCTCGCGTTATTTTGTAAACGACGTCCCTAGCCGTGTGGCCCCCCCCCCCCCCCTTCACCTCCACACCACACCCCCGTTTCGGTGGAGTTTCTCTCTGGCGCTTCCTGCAGGTTAAAGAATACCTGGATGGGCGATACCACTAACACTGTAGGGGGGATTCATTCTTAGGCCTACCAAATGGCGTCAACGTTTCAGTAAATGACACGACGAACCACACCGATTTCTACACAGAACTAGAAATACATTGACATTTTACTTTAAAGCCTCTTTGGGGACGTTTTGGAGCGGAATGGCGGCACCGGCCGCTGCTGACCTCCCCGCCCGCCTGACCGCACAGGTGCCTTCTCGCCGCGCCCGTTTTTCCCGTTCGCTCTCTGAGTCATTCAGCGACTCTCGACGAAACTGTGCCAATGGAAAGCGACCGGAGAGTGTGACGTTAAAACAAAACAAAACAAAACAAAACTAACAGACCGAGGGTCCAACTTTAGGTGAAGAGAGTCCGATCGGGGTGCCTGTCCCGCTGCCGTCCACAGTCGGCGAGGCGAATGGAGAGAATGCGGCGGGCACACGGCACGATGTTTCGCCTTTTCCTGCTTATCGCACCTTTTCTAGGTAAGGCCGTCGGGTTGTTTGTCGTTTCTCATCGTGTAAACCCCCCGGTATGTCCTCGAGAGCGGCCGGCCGGGTAAGCGTCTAAACTTTGGAGCCCACTGTGCCAGGTGGGCGCCTCTTCAGAGTCCAGCCGCCCGCCCCGTAGTTTTAATGCGAGTTTCACCTTTCAGTAGCGGCGCCGACCGAGCGCTCCACGGACATGCGGGGCTTTCCTTTCCTTATCTTTCTTTTCCGAGGAGTCGGTCCGAGTTCCGCCTCAGTCGATTTCTCGTTTGTCACGCGTAGTCCGATTGTGGAAGGCAGTGATGGGCGTTGAGTTGAATTCGGTGTTCGAGCGGCTTTAGGGGCGGCGGAAGTGGGGCATTCGGTTTTAATAAAGCGCCTTTCGTTGGGCTACAGAGGCGATGCAGACTCATTGAGGCGCCGACCGATAAATTAACGAAATGAAGGCGGATTTGTGCAGAACGCTGCGTGTCCTCCTGGTGCTGGCATCATGAAATCGGCCCAGTCGACCGTTAAAAATAGTGAAGTGATAAATAAATAAATAAAACTGATTGTCAGTTAAAGAGACCAAGGCCACCATGACGTGTGGAAGAAGCAGCGCAGTGGAGCTGAAACTGCAGGGGTTAACTTGAGGGCCTGGAATGCTTAACGACAAATGAAATGTTAAATGAAAGAGAAACCTGCTGGCCTGGTGTCGCCATAATCCCCGCTACGTCTCCGGTGACATTCGAGGGCAGACGTCCAAATTCACGCTGCCCCGCTCATTCCTTTACGTGCAGGCGAGGACATCATGGACGACTGCCCTGGTGGTCCTCGGCCTCATCCTGACACCTAAAGCTGCTCCGGTGCTTGTCTTGCATGCAGTTTGGGCGTAAAGTTATAAAGTAGGAAAAAATTAAAAAGGAATCCCAGTTTAGACGCGACCCTGGTGAGACCCCTGTAAGTGGTCCGTGTCCACGCCCGGCCTGTTGAGCACAGAATACCCTCAGACTGACCTGTCGCATCCTGGCCCGGGTGGGGGGCTCCCGAAATTTAAACCAGTTGGACATTTGAAGTTTCTTCCATTAATGCCCATGAAGTGACATCGTAAGCTGAAGTTTGGGAGGAGAAAAGCGAAACAGAAGGCTCTGTAAAGAAGGGCCGCTGATCGATCGATCGATTGATTGATTATCGATTATTTTTTCCGTTTTCTTTTCTGGTTGTTTCCTCCTGCATTGTATTGAGGTTGGTGTTGGCTGCTATGATTAAGTTAGGATATCAAATGGAGACCATGCTGGTGATTGTATCTTTATCGTCAGCCCACCTCTCGTCTGAGGACCATCTCAGTGGGTGGCACTGGTTGTTGGGTCACTGGCGGGTAAGGAGGGCGGCCCATTGGTGATTGTGTTTTTCCCAGCTGATGTAATCGCAGGCTTGCACTGTATTTGTATTTTATTATTGTGAGTGTCCTTTGGCTGCTGCTGCTGTTTTCCTTCATTGCCAGCACGCTAATCCCATCTCAAATTCATGGCACTTCAGTGTTTGCTGTCTACTCGGCTAGCATGATGGCGTCATTCAAATGGATTTGATGTCCCATGAATACAACTGAACAGTGGTGGCTGGGTGACAAGTTCACTTTGTGAATTGACGTATCTGGAGGTTTGTGAGAGGGGATGCCCCGTGTTTGCCAGGCCCAGTCGCACATCAGCTTGGTGGCCATCCCTGGTGGTCTTGGAGTCAGTAGGATGTTGGGACGGTGTGTGTGTGTGTGGGCCACAAGTGAGAGACTGTGAGACACTGGGCTCATGATACGCAGCACACCAGGACATTTGGTAATCGGGCTGTGGCTTCTAATTGTGGAGTTTGTGTGAAGTCACTAAAACGATGACACGCTGTCACTTGTCCATTAGAAGGTCCGTTGTCTTGTAGCCAAAGAGCTGGTGGCTCATAGGAGATGTGGAGGTTGTGCGATTGACCAACACGTGGGCTGTTCAGATGAGCCGTTCCCCCATGTTTGGTCCCAAAGTGAGGTTTGCTGCCCAGCAGTCAATCAGTAATCGAGAAGGCCGAACTGAAACGCCGTGGAAGGGATGAGCACAAGCCGGACATTTGCAAATGGCTTTATATCTCACACACACACATGAGTCTTCACTCAAAACGGCGTCCTTGAAAGTAGCTGCTGGCAGGACCACCAGAAGTGCACAGGCCTCAAGTGTCCTGCGTAAGTGGTGCCCGCTGATGGGGGTGTGTGGGTGCAGTTGAGTGTATAGATGTGCCCGTGTCTGTCCATTTGTATGGGGAGTGTGTGTGTGTGGCTAAGGGAGCACATCGGTTAGCCGTCCCTGAGCAATCTGAAGGTGCTGTGAAGTTGTGAGGTATTCGTGTAATTTGTCACTCCCTGTAATTCCTAATCGTGTAATCTGACATCCTGTGGGGGGCACGAGGGGGTACAAAGTCCAACAACTGCGTTTGGTGTCCCGTCCGACTCCAAGTCACATAATGTACTGCTGACCTTACAGGAGTCTACATGAGAGGCCATAGCAGGAAAGAGGAGGATGGCAAACATGGGGGGCGGGGGGGCATCATGACTAAAGGTGCCCACCCTGATCATAATTACTTGTCACCGGCTCATTCTAGGAAGTGGCGCTGGGGCGCGGTGCCATTGAAGACCGTGGAGTGCCTCTTCCATCGTTTGGCCTTGACTGGCATGGGGACAGTTGGAGGTCTGGTAGTTGAGGTGAGGAAGACGCAGATGGAGGAGAATCGGCTCAATGATCGCACTGTACGCTGAAGTGGCTCGAGCAGATTTGGGGGGCAGACATGCAGTTCAAGTTGACTTCTTATCCCTGGCAGGTTTATTATGTGAGAAGGGGCTTGAAGTGCGGGCCGTTGTGAGTCTTCACGCTGCATTTCACACACGGTGGCCTCCTTCTGCCAAGTGTTAGGCTGTTGTGCCCCGTGGGTCGTAACGTGTCACGTAACGTGTGTGAGCTTAATGTGACTGGCACACGACTTGGTGGCTTTAAAGCTGCTGATTGTGCCGGTGGCCGCCTGACACGTCTCGTTATTGTTGTGTTTTTAACAGCAGAGTCACTCGGAGGTGGTGGCTGTTGTGTCATTTTAAATCCAAGGGATGTTGAAATCCGAGACTCTCAGCCACAGGCAGTGGTTTGGGAAAAGCGTTTCTGAAGATGAGTCGGGACACGTCCAGAGGTGGAGCAGGCAGCCTGTGTGTTTGTGTAATGTTGGGACAAACACTCATGGCTGTGAAGACTCTGTGTGTGTGTGTGTGAGCCGTAGCACCGGGTCAAGGTGAGCAGCTTCGTGCTGAACAGCAGATCCGGGGCTGCTGGGAAACTTGCCAGACAGACTCGTAATTCACACTGCGCTCCCAGCGCCTGCACTTGACGTCTTTGTCAGATTCGTTCTTGTGCTTCATCTTCATCCTAGAAACATGGACGCGGCCCTCGGGTCCACCTTGTCTCGAACTTTATAGGGAGTCTGTGTGGACTGCGAGTCTCGTAAAGTCGTGAAAGGCGAGTAGAAGTGCGGCGCGCTCTGCCAGCTCTTTGTAGCTCCTGTGCCCGACTACAATTGGCAGCTGTTGTCCATTCAGCACGGAGGCCTCCTCATCCCACCTCGTCTCCAGATGGTCACACGACTGCCGTGTCTTTGTCTCCTGGTGACCTCGGTGCTCGCCGCCCACCATTTACTTTAAAGGCCCGGCAGCCATCAGTTGGCTAAACGTTTCGTTTGTTTACCGAGCCCCGCTGCACTTTGCCCCTCTTGGGTGGTTTTTGTTCTCTGCAGTTACAGTTCGTGTTTGCCAGGTCGCCCGCTGATTGTTGGTGCTGTGATGCCCGTGGATAACAGAGTTGAGGAAGATTTCATCATTTATGAAGACTCTGGCGCCTTCTCTTTTTGTCGCTGACTTGTCTGGGCCTTGTTGTTTACCGCTTCATCTGTTAGGATCGACTCCGGGTGCCCAATGAGCTTCTTCTGGCGGGTGTGGTGGACCAAGTAAGGCTCTGGAAAGGTCCATGTACCCCCTGGTGGTGGCCACAGATTCCAACAGGGTTGAGCCTCCATGCTGAAAACCCAGGGGGCTGCCCTCTCTCGGCCCGGTAATCCTTTATCTCCGGGTCCTTCCATAGTTTGGGCGTTCTGGCCAGGCAAGCGTCCCGGCCATCCTCCACACAGTCTTTGCGGTAGAAGCACCTGTGTAATGTAATCGGTTAAGTGATTCACAGTAAAGACGTCACGTACAGTTGGAAGTGCTGAGAACGCTGAGCGCTCGCCTGTCTGGCCTTTCATCAACTACATCATACATTTGTTTTCTTGCCACGAATCTTTTGAAGAACGCGTCCATATGTTGTTCAGAGACGCACAAGACAGGGAGTTTGACGAAGACGCCTCTCGTTTTCCGCCAGCGCGCCTCCCTGTTTCCGGTGCTTGATAAAGGAAGGAGGCGACTTTGTCACCTGATTCCGCTCGATTTGACATTTCTGTCTCGTGCAGCGAGCTAATTCACGTGCCTTTAATGAGAAAACGAACAGGAAACGTGCGCACAAGCAGATGGAGGCGCAACTGGATTTCTATGAAGAATTGCATTCGCTTGAAAAACAACACGCTAGAAAACGGTATGCGAGTGCTAGAAGTACCGAGTATTCAGTCGTTTCATTTATTGGGAAGTTCTGTAACCGTCACCCCTTCAGTCTCTAAATCTGGCACATTTCCATTTTCAAACCTCAGATCCTTTTCTAAATGTTAATTCTTTGATTGTTTTCCGCTTCGCAGAAGTTTCTTTATTTGTCTCTTGTGCGTTTTTTATATCTTTAAAGTGTACGAAACACAATTTAGATAAGTGCCATGGGAGGCATCTCGTCTGTGTCCGCCATTTTGGGAATGAGACATTTGTAATGCGTAGGACCCCGTTTAGAAAAGGCCGTGTGATAAGCGCGAACCAATCAGAGCTCAGTTAAGAGTCTGTGCTCTCAAAGCTCTTTGTTTTCACCCGTCCACGCTGCTGCGCCGTCTCAGGGGTGCGTCTTCAAAAGTCTCCGTTTTCAGGGGTTAAAAACACCGTGGCAATGCGGACGAGAGGCAGAAATGGAGACTGACGTTAAACTAAAATGTTTTAGCGCAGACAAAGCCTCGTCAGGACCTTCGACACACTGGCGGTACGTGGGAGGAACGTGTAGGCTGGCGGCTCACTGCTCCTTTTTACTATTGGAGCATCACTTGTACGGTGTGTGTGTGTGTGTTTATGTACACGTGTGTGTGTTTATAACTCGACGGGTCAACCTGAAGTGCCCACGGGTGTCGACAGAGCCTCTAATTGTAATAAATGGGAACCGTTTTTTTAAAACACACAGCCCAGCGGCGCCGTTCTCATCGTCGCTTCCACTTTTCTGGCCTAATCACAGGTTGCGGTAAAGGGGAACAAAATGGCAAATGACGTCCTTTGTGTGCTGATGAGGGTGTCGCCCCTTTAGGTGATTCTTTTACCAGTTTCCTTTGTTTTAAATGTTCATCTCCTGCATTTCTTCATTTTTTATTCTTTCTCCATCAAACCAGGTACGTCCTTTGGGATATCAGTGACATGTCCCACCAAGAACTACGTGGCCATCTTGTTCCAGCCTGTGGTGCTGAAATGCAACTACCAGACGACGTCCAGCATTCCGCCCACGGTCACCTGGCGCTACAAGTCCTTCTGCGAAAACCCCGTGACGGCCGCCTTGAGCCCCAACAGTGCCAGTAACCAGATTGCCCAGGTCAACCCCAACTACAACCCGGTGATCGACTGCCCGGAGAGCAGCAGGACCATCCGTATTGTGGCGTCCAAGCAGGGCCCCTCTGTCACCCTCGGGAACTTCTACCAGGGCCGGCAGATCACCATCGTCAATGGTATGCAGGCCACGTAAAGCCCACCTGACTGTAGTGGTCATTACGTGGCCTAACTTATTTATTTTATCCTTTGCCTTTTCAAGTCCTCAGCTGCTACTAAAATGCCTGTTTGGTTTCTGCTGATGTCTTCCCAGTTATTTGGCTGGCAGTGGTGACCATCATTTTGGTGGTTTTTATGTAAAACTGGTGTTTTAGTAATTGAATTTCTTTTCCTTCCAACCTTTCCAATTTTAAAATTCTATCTGTCCATTCTTGTGAATTCCTAATTTCCACTCTGAACTGTAAAGGGCCACAGCTGTCATTGGGTGCCAAGTAGTAGCCAGCCCTGGACGGGATGCCAGTCAGTCACCAGGTGCCCTCCATTTTAGATAGATACGATACTTTATTGGTGCCAAGGGAAGTTTTAATGGGGCCTTTATGGTGTGGGACTAAAGCCCGCATGGACATCAGAAGAGGGCGTCAGGTCTGTGTGGCCATCTGGACCCCCGTCTCCAGAGCTCTAAGGCTGCTGTCTTAGCCAATAAAGCCACAGCCAGCCATCTTGTGTTTCAGAACTCGCTTATTCCAGTTTGTGCTTGTGGGGGCTCGGCTGCACTCGGTGCACAGTAAGACTTGTCCCCAGTTGGCACCTACACCTGGTCCACCAGACTAGAATCCAAATGGATTGAGAGGCGGCAGTGCGTGATAGGATGACACAGCCCCACTTGTGTGTTATATAGCACCTTTCACGTGGCACCCCGTTCTGTCGACTTCACGACTTGCTTGTCCAGTGAGCGTCGGTCTCCTTGTTAACACCTGTGTGTTTGTGCCTCACAGATGCCGACCTGAGTATGGACCGCACCGCCTGGGGCGACGGAGGAGTCTACTACTGCTCGGTGATCTCGTCTCAGGACCTGACGGGCACCAGCGAGGACTACACGCAGCTGATCGTGCTCGGTACGTATGGGCGACGCTCTGGTGGGCGCTGGGCTGTCATTGCCTAATTTGTGGGTCCCGTCGATTTAAAATGGCACCTGCCAATGTGGAGGAGCTGTGGTGGCTCTGCCTTAAAGGCACTGTAGTCGTGTGCTTTATTTTAAAGTCCAGAATGTCCCATTCCTGAAGTGACTCTTTTAGTTTGCTTGGCATTGTTTGCTGGGTGTAAGTCGCTTTATGTAGCTAATATTGTTTTAAGGTTAATATTTAATTTGTGGAGCGAGCAGTGTTTGATCTGGTATCTGATAGTGGCCAGCAGCTCCAGTGCTGTACGATTTCAACGTCCGCTTTAGCATCGCCGAGTGACTGTGTGAAAGCTGTGCCATGTTGGGCTGTGCACGTTCACAGACATATGGGCCCGAAAGAAAATCGAGCTTTAAAAATATCAATGAAAGTAATGCGTCACATAGTGGGGTACTCCGTTTAGGGGTGTTGTCAAGGGTGGCATATAGCGAGCTAAACTCTCAGACGTGTACATGCAGCACGTACCTGAATATCTGGAGATGTGGTGCCCCCCCGGTGTATAAATGGAGATGCGGTGACCCCCAGGGTGTATAAATGTCAAAGCTCCGCTCAGTGTAGTCTGGGATGGCAGCAGCTTTGTTTAACGCACAGACACTTGTGTGGTGTGTGAGGACTTGGGTGGGATGTTGGAGTTTGTGTCATAGCGCTGCTGGCCACTAAAGAGGAGTTCTCTTGTTATTTTGAATTTCAGTCACATCAGTCAGTGAAGTTCTTCTTCCACAGTTCCAGCAGATAAAACTCCTAAGTCATCTTAGTCCATTCCCAAAAAAAAAAAAAATCTAAAACGTATATGGCAGGTGGCCGTGTTCCTCGCAAGTAGTCCCAGTGTGGGCACCACTGGGCTGCATGGGAATTGGGAGTCGAGAAGTGCAGCCATGTAGGGGTCTTTGGGGGACAATAGAGGGCGCGGTTTCCGCATGACCCAGAAGTGCTTCCAACGAGCCACCAGACACACTCCCGGGTTCAGCTTAAAAGGAGCGAAACTCACCGGAGGGGGACGAGAGAGACGGCGGATATTGGCTACAGTAATTGTTGTAGATTCAAAGTCCTTTATTTGGACCCGGAGTTGTGTTGGGTCTTGTGTGTCTGGGGTCCACACTGCTCACACTCTGAACCCCTCATCCCGACCCAACTCCGTTAGACTGCACGTTATTGGCTGTCACAAACGAGGGCTGAACAGGACTGTGCTGGAAGGTCTGCATGCGTCTCGAAGTTTTGTTTTTTTGTGTAGCCCCCCATGGTCCGGTGATGAGACTGCTAGTTGTGGGGTATGGCAGACATCAGCTTTACAGAGAAGACAAGATTACAGTGGAGCATCGACATGCCGTTTGTAAACCAGCTTGCTCCGCACAATCAAATCAAGTTCAGTGATACATTGAGATACGAGTTTGATTCGTTCCATGCCCGAGCTCGTAAGTCAATCAGTTTTCCCCATTGAAGTTAATTGAAATGAGATTAATTCGTGCCAGCCCCAAAAAACCACCCCAATATTTTGTTAAATGTTTTCAACATAAGAAAAATGTATTAATAAAGAACAAATATTGTATACAAACAAAATACAGTCTAATACATAAAAGAGAATCTAAAGAAATAATAAACAGATGTTGGCGAAGCCGATTAGCGTATTGTAATGGTTTTTGCTTTCGCTTCACTTTTGCTTAACTTAATTTTCTTCACTTTTTTTTTCTTTTTTGCCACGCTTTAGTCACTTTCATTCAGAGGACGTTTCAATAGAAACCTGTCCAAAGAACTTTGTTTAGTCCCCCCCTTTAGCATGTTCCTGAAATGAGTTAGGCGAGTGTCATTAATTAGCGCCGCTGCACAACCAGTTGTAACTTTTTCAGGGTGTTTCTTTTCTTTAAAGTTCGAAACTTTTTCCCACATTGCAAACACTTCCTTTATCTCGCTTTAAGAGATAACCTCCTCCACGGTACCGATCTACTGCAGAACCTCCGTATGTTGCTGCGTCTGTAGTTCCGTCAACTCCTTTGTCGTCAGTTCCTCAGAATGGGTGGCAACGAGCTCTTTGATGGCTCGTAACTCAAGGCAAAAAATCGACCCAGTGACGGCTCGTATCTCAAAAAAACTCGTACGTTGGGGCACTCGTATCTCCAGGTACCACTGTATTAGAATAACGTGACTTCTAACTGACCGGGTCAGATGGGTTGTAGAGCCTCGTTGGCCATCCTCATTTTAGGCTCTCTTATTATGTGCATAATGACAACTTCTACCTGCGTGGTATGGAAGCAGCAGGAAGGCTCCAGTCCAGCAACATGCAAACAAAGTAGAGAGACGGAGATACTGGAGTGCGTGGTTAGGGTCGCCCTAAGAAAAGGAGGATCAGAACTTTCTTGGACTCGGAGCATAATATGGCGAGTACCCAGGCTGCATTTAACATCACATACATTAACGGTTGTCAGTGTCGGTTGGCTTTTGCTGCTTTAACTGTCACTGATGGTGCTGCTCGTAGCTGGACAGCTTTTTCTGCTTGTAGATGTGTTAGTAGGCTGATGGCGAGCAGTGCGGCGTGATATTCTCCTTTTACTTTTTGTAATGGAAATGTTGCATCTAAAACCAAACGCATGTGTGCTCTTGTAGTTCTCTCTGTCTGTGTGTTTCTTCTGGGACGGTGATGGGCGTTGTGGCTCTATGACTGTAAGTGCCGAGGAGTCCGCTGGTGCTTCTCATGGTCTTTTATGGACTCTTTGAAATCTACACTTTCATGTTCACTAAAATCCTTTTCTGGCTGTCGTTGAAAATATAATAACAAATACCTGACAATGTAATCGTGTGTGTGTGTGTGTGTGTGTGTGTGTGTAGCAAGAGAGCAGACTTCACAGAAAAAGCCAAGCAAAACAGAAATGGTATAAGAAACCTAAGCATATGTAGCCATGGCACAAAAACACAAACATTCATGAATTCCACGGGGCGAGATGACTAAAAATGGTCTGTTAACTAAAACGATTATAAAAAAAAAAAAAAAAAATCTTGGAAGGAGACGAGACGTGATTTTCTCAGAGAGACACTTTCATGTCCCGTTAGATGAGACTTTGTGCCAAGAGATTTAATCAGGCCCAGGGCCGGAAATAAAAGACAGAGTAGATGACAAAGCAGAACATTGTAAAGAATTAAAAAACGATGGCGTGGTACACATGAGAGCAGGTTAGGGATAAAGGAGGTACGAAAATTCAAAAGTCTCAAAAAAAAAGGATAGTAAAGATCGCATGAGCACAAACAAATGGAAATTATTACTCGGTGAAATAACGGAACAGTAAAAAGAGATCGAATATATTGTTTGAATTTAAGTTGGAGACTTGTAGATCGTCTAATTCGTGTTGCCATCAGGGAAAAAAAAGTAGTGTTCCCAATGAAGAGGCGTATCCGCGAGAATTAAAAGATTTGTTGTTTGGTGAAAGTGAAACTACACACGGTTCAGTCATTTCTCATTTGTGTGAATGTTATTGTCGGACACATTTCTTGTAGAGAGAGAAACAAACGATATTCACTCACGGGCAGTTATACACGACACGAGTGGCAGAGACACGAAGTGGCTGGTGAGTAGCGCAGGCCTGGTGTTGGGTGAACCAGCCATCGACTGAGAATTTGATGCTTTTCATTTTATTTGGCCATCCTGATCGCAGAGAGGAGAACGTTGACCCTCCTTCTGAGGTCTTGGACACCCCACGTCTTTTATACTAATTTGTTTTTTTCTTGCTTTGAACGAGGAGCCAACTTTCAAGGTTGTCTTCTGCCGGCGCTCTTACGATGTATCAAATATTCTTGAACACGAGTGGAGTTTTTTCTCGACTGTCTTTTTTTTATTTTCCTTCTTGACCTCCGCCCTAAGTGTATTGTATTCCTATTTGGTGTGCAGTGCATGCTGGTCTGAACATCCTTGTCCGTAAACCTCAGTTTTTCCGAAGGTGCGTTGAGCTCTTTGCCACTCCACTGTTTGCTAATGGCCTTTTGAATGACTTGATGACGTTGCTCCTCCGTGTCGCGTGGATGTTTTATAGAAGCCGCCCCCCAGGAGTGAGTGAGTGAGTGAGTGAGTGTGTTTTACAGAAGGTGACCCTCGAGTGTGAAGTGTATAATTTAAACGCTGTTCACGACCGTCACTATCCTGACTGCCACAGTTGACGGTGGCTGCCTTACTTTGCTTCCTGTTGCAGTGTCTTCTGGGTTAGCTGATGAGCTCCTGTACGATCGCGACGCAGTCTGCCCCATTGTTGTGTTCTTTTTTGTGTTTTTTTGTGTTTTTCTTGCTCCCATTATTGTGGCCAGTTGGTCTTTTTTGTTTTTTATGGCCGGAAGCACCTCAGTAATTGTCGGTTTGTTTTATTTTGTTTTCTGTCCGTAGGGAAGACGTCAAACTCCACAGACCTGTTGCCAGGCATTGATATAGCGGGCATAGCAGGTAAAGCCGCTTTTGTTTAAAACCAGTGGACTTGGTAGAAACTCTCTTATCGGCATTGCTGCCACACTAGACGTTTTGTCTGTTTGTGTTGATGTTTCTCGGTGGGGTCTCCTTTACAGCTGGTAGGCACCAGTTACAGGCAGTCGCTCTGATCCACCAGGTGCCCACTAGCTGGCCATGAAATGTGGTCCATTTGTCAGGACTCGCAATGGAGGAATGTGGAAAAGGCTTGGCATTAGTAGAGCACCGGAGGTGTTCACCATAGACGGGCGACACACATCATATATATGGTGGTGGTACACGCGTGAGTCTAACGTTGAAGGTGCCTTTTTATGTTTTCCCTTCTATTTCATGTTGCGTGATGGTCTTCCTCGGCCTCTATGAAGAGTGCGCTGTCAAATAATGAGTAAGAAATGGCACGAGGCCCATAAACCCCATGCTGTATTTTAGTAGTGACGAGGGAAAGGATTGGCTCAAAGTTGAATTCACAGTGAAACTCGGAGTGAAGTCAGCAACGTTGACGCCATCGACACAGGAATAGTTGTTTAGCTCCTGTCTGGAAGGGTTTGCCAGCATTAATGGCCACAAGTGTCTGCCAGTCCTTAAGTGAAGGTCTCTGATGGGGGTTTGGTGGTTTAGATCGACATAAAGTAATCGCTGGACTTCATTTTAGGCAGTAAGACGTGTGTTGTGATTGTCCTGGTAGATCCACGCCTGCTTTGCCGATTACGATCACCGTGTCGGTCATCACAATCTTAAAGATGTGTCTGAGATGAAGAAATGAAGCTTGTCATACTGGACCTCCTCACTCTCCTCTTCGTGGTGAAAGGACATTTGTTGGCTTTCCTTGTACCGAGAGGACACAGTAAGGTGCAGTTTGGCTTGTCTTTGTGTGAAAAGTACGCAGCATATGTCGCATCTTTAAAGCCCATGCTGCACTCCTCAGTGATGAAGAGTGTGATCAGACAGACCTGACACGAGTGGCCTGCCGTGGATTGACTGCGTCGCACAGCGTTTTGAAGGAGCAGTCAGGTGGCGGTAGCCCTTTTGTTTTCCACTTTGCTGTTGTGAAACTGCATGCCAAGTGAATTTTAGCTTTACTTTTAGAAAACTGAATGGGAAAACAAAACCTGGCAGTTGGTGTCGTCACTTTTTTACGTTTAATGACATTTCAGTCTTTCAGCAAGTCCTCTGATTGTGAGAGAATTCAGCTGACCAGTCAAACTAGCGTGAAAAAGTACAAACCTGCCTGTATGGAAAAGCAGCAAGATGATAACGTGCAAAACAAGCTGAACTGAACAATAAAACTGACAGCAGAAGCTAGCACAAGTCTCGGAACAATCCTGTGGTATTTTTTAGTAACCGCGAAATAAAAGGATGAAATCGCAATTCCTTATGAATTAGCAAATAATCGCACAATAAACGGCATTGCTGGCGTTCCTCAGCTCTAAAAGTAGTTGGCAGAAATCTCTGGATTGAGACCCCCTAAGCTTCTCGCAGTCTGAACAGCTCAGCTCGGCACAGAGGACTCTCCTTTGTCCTTGTCCCCACGAGTGTCACTGATGTGAAGAGTCTCGCAGTTCTCATACAAGTTGTAAGAGCGCAAACAGCTACGTGTCATTGTTGGGGACAAATAAGCTCTCTTGGTTGTTAAAACATCTTGAAAGTGCGGTGGATTGAAGTCGTCGGCTGCATTGGTAAGGTCCTTGAGTAACAGACTGGCCTCTCAGCGCGCCGTCAGCACGCAGACGTCAAGTGGACCCGCTTGGTTTGACTTGTCACGTTGCTGAATGGCCTCCACTCCGCTGTTTGCTTTTTATTTCGCTCTTTGATCAGATGTGCTTGCTGTTTACTTCCTTTAGACTTCATGTTAAGTTTGTCATTTCTGTGTTCCAGCGATCTGACAATCCTGTCTTCTCTCTTTAGACTGGCTGCTGGTGGTCCTCATCATAATGGGAGTTCTCCTGTTCATGCTGCTTATTGGCATCTGCTGGTGCCAGTGCTGCCCACACACCTGCTGCTGTTATGTCCGCTGTCCTTGCTGCCCAGAGAAGTGCTGCTGCCCTCGTGCCCGTAAGTAGTGAATGGCATTACATAAGAAATTTGACAAACGAGAGGACACCATCACTCAGGTAGCTAATCTGGCCCAGTGTCTCAATGTGATCCTCCTTAAGGGTTGCCAAGGCTTCTGCTTCAACTCCATGGCTTGGTAGTTTGTTTCCAATTCCCACAACTCTTTGTGTAAAGAAGTCCTTCACATCACACAGGAGACTTGGGTGGGCAGTGTGGTGCAGTGGTTAGGGCTTTGGACTTCACACCCTGAGGATGTGGCTTCTCATCCCACTGCTGACACCAATGTGACCCTGAGCAAGTCACTTGACCTGCCTGTGCTCCAATTGGAAAATCAAAAAGAAATGTAACCAATCGTATCATAAATGTTCCCTTGAATAGATAAATAGGCACCCTAGGAGGTACCATTTCAGTAAAATAGTTCTGTGCCTAGTGGTGCTTGGGGTTGGCTTTACGTGTTCTCGCCGTGTGTCTTGAGTTTTCTTCTGGTGAACTGGTGACTCTGAATTGGCCGTGTGCTTTTGTGCTCCCTGCCATCGTGGATTAAGTGGGTTTGAGGTGTCGTGTTTATTTATAATTGATGAGCGAGCTGAACAGCTTGACCGGGGCATAAGGTGGGCATTTCCGTTAAACAAAGCTGGTGTGGCATGGCGTGTTTGGAGTTGCGGTAGACTGGCAAACGTCGTCTGTCAGGAGAGCAGGTGGATTGAGATCAGTTATAAGCTGTATGTGCCAGTCTTCGGAGACTGAGATGCCAGCCGTTACTTTTTGTATGTTAGCCCATCACCTCGCCTCTCGATTTTGAATTTCTTTTTCCTTTCCCATTTTGTGTGTGTGATGCTCTGTGATTTCAGCTTGAATTTGGACTTGTCTTGGTAGTCTGTTCATCCACATAAGACATTAAATTCAATCAGCAGCGCCATTTGCAATACACGTGTAACAGATGGCGCCTTGGATGAAACGGAGACCAGGCTACCATGCAGCCTTCCTGAGCTTTTAATGTATTAAAATGGACTGAAAGGTTTACTTCTAATACTTGCGTATCCTCAAGCCCCAGATGCCCATTCCTATGCCGTTTTTTAGTGAGACGTTGCATTACACATACAGGCCATGGCACGTGTACACCACACCGCACAGTTCACTTTCGAGTCAATGGTTATTTCTGTTAACTGGCAACTGTCACCACGGGACAAGCTTAACCAGTCAGCGCCATCTCCAAGTTAGGAAACTTTTATGGCTCCCCAGGTCTCTCTGTGTCATGGGAACGGATCCTCTTCCTAATGATCCCCAGTATCTTCAAGTAATCCACAAATTGGCTGACGTCGAGTCCTGTTCAAGCCCCTAAGTTGAGCCCACTTTACTGGTGTCCACTGCGTTTCCTCCTCCTTGCTTCCGATTTTTCTCCAACCTTGCATTTTCTCTTCTTTCCTTTCTTTGACTTCTACATTCGTACTTTTCAAACCGGCACTAAGCCGCCCAATTTCCTTCAGTAATACGGTGGCCTCTAAAGGACACAATACTAAGGGTCCCGTTTTCCTAAGTAGTTTTTAGTCTGAAGATCACAGACAGTCGCTATCCCAACCATCCAGTGTATTATGCAACATGGCACACGAGACACCGCAGACCGCACTCCTACTCGGTAATTTATCAATCGAGTCTGTAAAAAATAAACTTCGTTTAGGGTGGATATAGACGCACGTGAATCGCAGAAGGAGCTCAAACAAGGACCCTCCGTTGTAGTGACTGCTGACGTCTCCACGATGGTGATAACCGACTGAGATGGCGGCCTGGGTGGGATTGAGCTCTTTGATTTTCATTCCTGCACATCTCCTCCATACTCATGGCGTCTGTGGCTGCTCACTAGAGTCCCGTTTCAAGCCACGCAATCGTTTCTGCTATCTGAATGACTTGCCCCCTGTCTCCTCCTTTTTACAGTGTATGAAGCTGGTAAGGCTGCCACGTCAGGGGTGCCCTCTGTTTATGCCCCCAGCATTTACGCCCCCAGTGTGTACTCTCACCCAAGTCAAGTGAAGCTGATGCCTCAAGGAGCCAACATTCCTATGATGCCCATCGCCCCAGGCTACAATGGATACATGCCAGAATATGACGGTGCCAGCTCAGGTATGTTCTTTCCGTGATGTTTTTTGATTTTGTTTTATTTTGGGTGTTTATTCTTTAAATGTACTCGCTGACTTAGCCTGTCATATTTTGTTCTTATATTGGACAAAATAAGCAGAGTTTGTGTGTGTTGGTGGCAGAAATCGAGGCTGGCACAGCACTGTTCCCTCACAGCACTTGGACTTCGGCTCGATACCCACTTTGATCGGACTTTGTCCTTCAGTTCAAAGACATGCTGGTGTGTTGGTTGGACGCTTTGAGTAGACGTGTGTCTTGAAATAGAGAGGCCTCCAGTCCAGGCCTGGCATCAGTCTTGTGCCCTCTACTCTCTGGGACTCTTCTCTGGATGGCTAAAAAGAAGACTGGAGATTCGTCCTGCCTTTCTGTTCTTGTCAGACTCGGCCATTTGCTTCTTTACTTCAAAGGCTTTGATCCTGTGGTGGAGTAAGAGGAGCCACTTTAGGTGACGTTGGAGATTATCCAGAGATCAACAGCTACATTTAGGGCATGTTAAGGGTAGGAAGGGATCACCTTGCACTACTGGACATCTAAAAGTTCTTCTGCAGTGGCTCTGGCCTGCCTTGATGAGCAGGTTTCCTCTGTTTAAGGAAAGCAATCAATGGGAGAATTTTGAAAAATGAAATGTCAGTGGCACAGTACCAGAAAGTGGACAGAAATGGAAGTGAAAGCCATCATCACGGACGAGGTGTGAACGTCGCAGACGTAGGCCTTAAAGCAGGAACTCCCAGTGGCGTGTGGCATAAAGGAAATGGGCTCTTATCAGACCAGAGTCAGGGTGGTGTGGACGGAGCGAGCAGAGCAGAGCGCGAAATGTCCGCAGTGGAGTCTGGTGACGGCTTGTTGGGTGATAGACAGGGCAGATGATCAGGGCCCAGCCTCCTCTTGAAGGGTCGTATCTGTGAACACTTTGTCAAGGGATTTATGGAGAAGAAGGACAAGCTGTGGCTGAAGAAAATGAAACCTGAAGCAAAGTAGGAAAGGACTGAGGGGGGCTGAGTGGGATTCTCTGAGCATCAGGGAGATGGGTGGAGGATTGTTAATGTGTAGAATCGGAGCAAAGTGACCTGAGAAGATGGGGCCAACGGAAGAGGGAAAGGACAGGAAGAGTACAAGAGATGGCCAAAGGACACCCGTGAGCGAGCGAGCGGGTGGTGTGCCAGCATCAACATGGAAGAGCAGCCTTCCAAATGCTTGTGGTGATTGTTGGGAAATCTCCGAGTTGTACACTAAGGTTTGTGTGGAGTTGCCCTTCAGACTGGAAAAACCAGTTTATGAAATTCGAGAAGGCAAAGGTATTCATTTAGGGAAGTGAGGCCATGTTTGGTGCCTGCTGAATGACATTCACGCCATTGTGCAGAGGAGCCTCTTGGGCAAGTTCTGTGCTGCTAAGACAGCCTGTCCTGTGTTTAGTCTTTTAACTCACAGAGGTTTGCCTTTCTGTTTTTGTAGTGGGCCATGGCTCCCAAGTGCCGCTTCTTCATGATCAGGATGCTAACTCAGGTAAGTGTGTCTCCATAAGGGAGTGGTCCCAAAACTTGTAGCTACCCCCGTCTTGACAGTCACGTGACAGCCATTTGTTGGTGTGCTTGACCTTGTGAATTAGCATTGAAGGTGCTGAACTCCAACAGATGGTGGGCCACACATGACCCTGGTGGTGTAGCGCTAGTTAACAGATGTCACATTTATAAATGTGAAAATGAATGAAGGCAGAGGGTGAGGGCCTGGAAAGAACGACACTTGGCTGTTGTCTTCTTATAGGTGGTTGTGCTTAATGGATCCAAACTGGGCGATAAAGCGCTCACGGAGGTGGTGTGGATCACAAAGCGTACGGCCCAGGACATGACGCAGAGTGTAGACGGGGCACGTTTAACGCATAGCGCCCTGTGTGTGTGCGTGTGTGTGTGTACGCACGTGCTCGCTCGCTTTCTAAGCTGAAGGCCATCACGCTGTCATGTCTGCCGTAGACTAAACTGCGCTGCTTGACTTGTGATTTTGTACTTCAGGCTTTTTGTGCTTTTACTGTTGCTGCACACAGTTATGGATGAAGATGATCCGCTGTGGTAACCCGTAACAGGAGCAGCCGAAAGAAGAAGACGACGACGACTGTTGCTGCACACAGTCCTCATTTAGACTCGGTTTGGTTCTTAATGTGTTCGCTGAGCTTTTCTGGTTTTCTTGACTGTAAAAGTAGAACGTAAAGCTGCGACGAGGCGACAACTGCACATGTGGGGCAGTGAATTGGGTACATTGCAGTGAGTGTAGCGGCACCGATAGTTGGAAATGCACTGCTAGTGTTACAAATCAAAGAAAAGCAGAAATTGTGAGAATAGAAATGAAACAAAGGCTTCAGTAGTGAATAGAGCAGGGGGTCCCGGAGGTCCGCACTGGCGGCAGGTTTTCATCCCATCCACTTGGAAGCCTGGCCTAGCACATAATCAAACTTGGTATCCAATTCTTTGGTGCTTTCATTCCTCCAAGACAAACCTTTATCACATTGTAGGTTTTTAATCTTCTTATCCGTAAGTTTTGAGGTCCGGAGCATATTTGTTCATCTTGGTGGTCCGCTTCTCTCTCATTTATTTCAAAACTAGGGGGCTTCGCTTGCCAACCCCAGGGTTTGGTTAAACGGATGTACAATTGAAAGAGATTGTTATTTTCATGGGTATTGTTACACGTGCATCATTTTGACTTTTACTTTAAAACAGGGGTGGCGAACTTGGTGGGCCGCAGTGGCTGCAGGTTTTCATTCTCGCCCTTTTTCCTAATCAGTGCCCAGTTTTCACTGCTAATTAACTCCTTTTCCCTTCACTTTTATAGTCCTGTTTTTAAGGATTCAGTCCTCTGAATTGATTCCTTTCTTCATTAAATGGCAGCCAAACAGAAATGAGATGTGAAACGAGCCAAGAGGTGACCAGCTAAACTGGGATTTCAAACGCCAACCAATCTCTTAAAGAGAAGTCGATTCTTGCTGATATTAAACCTCATTATTTAATTCCATGGCTTGTTGCCGCTCTCATTCTGCCACAGCAGACATTTCCAGAACTGTTGGATTTTTCTGCTTTTTCTAAGAACACCGTCGAGATGTTTGGGTGACCTGAGAGATCAGCCTTACTGAGACCTTCAGCTTTCTTTATTTTCAGATACTGTGTGGTGGGCGCAGGTGAGCTGGTCATGTGCTTTGTGTCTCATTATTGCTTGGCTGCTAAGTAAGGAAAAAGAGACAAGGGGTCTGAGTCAAGTCAATTAAAACTAAAGAAAAAGAAGTAAATTGGCTGCAAAAAACTGGTCCCTAATGAAGAAGATAGTTAGAATGAAAACCTGCAGCCACTGCGGCCCACGAGGACCGGCGTTTGACACCCGTGCTTTAAAACTTCAGTTAAAACGATATTTGGAGTGAACTTTTCTTCAAGATCACGTTGAATTTTGATTCCGTCTTTGGATTTACATCGTGACAACGCAACGTATAACTGCCTGTGAGTGAATATTGTTTCTTTGTCTCTAATAAATAAATCGAATGTTTGTCCCTGTGATTTAATTATCAAAGCAAAAGCTATTTTAATGGGAAACTAATGTTTTATTACGAATGGCATATCAAGATCTCCTTTGGTGTCTAATGTTAGATGGACTACATGACCTTTCTTGTCGCCTATTCGAATTTTACATGTCAGATTTGTTCGCCCAATTTTGAATACAACTCCTCTTGTTCCATTGCATAGTCCAACATTCAGACATAAATTACGTAATAACATTACGATACGTCCTTCTGTCAACAGTAATTCGGCCTGTGGAAGACCAGACTGTGTTAACGGTCATAGATATTCTTCGTGATATTATAAGTTGATGTTTTCATCTTCCGCACCATCACCACCAACTGTTTCAGCAGAGTCTATTGATACGCATCTAATCGATGTGCCGTCTAACCGATTGACAGTTTTTGCGTTAATTCGTTTGACTTCATCATTTCTCGCTGCCGTATTTAGATGAATGGCTGATTCCTCGTAAGTGTGTGTGTGTGTGTGTGTGTGTTCACTAATAAGCCCTTTAATCGATTGGTGTCTGTCCAGGTTAAGTGCCGGAATGCATCTGATGACCGTGGTCTTGTTTGAAGATAGTCGTAAGTAGGGTGCGACTTGAAAGAATCTCATGGTAAAAGTCTTCATCTCGTGGGGCTTCCTTCCAAAAAGTCACGTCTCATCGCAGGATTTTTTTATTATAATAGAGAGATGTTGCATTTAAATGGAAGCACGTTGTCTGGAGAGCTGCTGGGTTCTTTGTCATTTGCACTTCATTATTAACTGATGGTTGGTTAAGAAAACGGACAACAATTAAAACCCAAATATTCCTTTTTAAAACTAAAATAGGCCGTTAAGTGTTCTGAATTGCAACAAATGAGTTAACTAACATTAAGCTTTAATAGTAAATGAATGCCAATTTAAGTAATTTAAAAGTTTGGTTAAAGCAAAAACCAGCAGCCACTGCGGACCTCCAGGATCAGACGTGACGATCAAAATAATCCTGTGAGCAGCTGTGGATTAAAATGAACAGACATCAAGGTTGTGAGTTACTTAAGGGGTACGAAACTGTGAAAGGAAACGCAAGTTGGGCTCCGACCACAGAGAACCCTGGAAGGAAAAGGAAGCGTTGACTTGTCTGACGGTCCCACCGTGTGCCTTGGTTGGTTTTAGGGAAAATACTGAGCAGGGAGGTATGATGATGGAAGGTTCAATAGTGTGGAAACAGGAAGGGATGGGTAACGTGAGATGAATTGGAGGGGACAGGTGAGCTCGTCCAGAGGCTGACTTCGGGATGGTCAGAGTTGCCGGACTTGTGTTGACTCAAAGTAAAATGTCTTGCACTCTTTTTTTGACTTTTCAGTGCGTAGCGGTTACCGAATTCAGGCAAACCAAGCCGACGATTCAATGAGGGTCCTTTACTACATGGAGAAGGAACTAGCTAATTTCGACCCGACGCGTCCTGGTGATGCAAGTGGGAAATATGAAAAATGTAAGTGGCGTCTGCCGTTGACTATCGCATGTGCTAGTAGGTAATTTAGCGTTCTTTCTCGTTTTTTTTTTCTTTCCCGAAGTTTCGTCACATGGTAGTAGGGGGTGGGAGTTAACAGCCAATGAGAGCTTAGCTAGAAGTACCGTGCATACAGTCCCCTCCCTAGAAGCCATGAAGAACTCCAGTGAAAGCAGGAAGGCGAGCATTTTGGAAGTGGAGGAGAGCCAGCGCAGATACCTGCTCAGTGATTCCCACTTAACTTTCACGCTCTGCTCCATTTCTTATTTCAGTGTGCTTGACATTGACTGCCTACCAAAACAAGGCAAACTGCATTACTTAGAGCAGTCATGAGGAGCTGTGTAACCAGCCACCCCATGCAATTCCTCCGAGACCTCGAGATTCAGCCACAGCAGTCGTTAATCTGACATGCTCTCCAACGAACTGTAGTGCCATGGCAGCCTTACGCTGGTTTTACGATGCGCATAGCTACAGTACAAAGTGCACACCACATTGTGACGAGTGCAGGCTGTGCCACCCACCCACCCACAGTACTGACCAGCCCGGGAGCACAGGCGTGTCTTTATATTGACTCCTGCTCTATAAATGTCCCGTCAAATGGTGGGGCCTGAGGGGTCGGTGCCCAAACTCCACAAGCTTATAACTCGGTGTACATGTTGTCTGAGATGATCAGATGGATGTTTCCAAAATCCTAATGAAATGTTCACAGGATTCACGCACACAGGGACACAACTCGGTTGAAACCCAAGGCCTGCCTGTGACTGTGCGGATGAGCATTACTTTGTCTCTGTCAGTTACATTTTCTTAATGATTTTGATTCTTATTTCCTAGTGGCTGGAATGAGTGAAGTTAGCTCGCTTCATGAGAACCCTGATCCAAGAGGAAACCTGCGGAATGGAATGGGCCGAGTACGAAACCAAGCAATGCCACCCATCACGGACGTGGAAGATGACATGAGCGTTTTCAGTAGCGCGTCTCGTCACGTGGACCCTCGTTTCCGCGATGATGCAAGTGGTCGTGGTGGGAGGGACAAAGGTTATCCACCTAGTCGAGGACGGGCTCACTCCATGGATGACCTGGATGATCTTGATCGCAATTATCGGGGTGGGCCTTCGAGGGAAGGCCACAGAAGACGCGGGTAAACTGCCTCACATCCCTTTCTGCTCCTGCGTTACTTAGCCTTTAGCATTTGTTGAAATGATCAGACATTTGAGAAACTGTTCAGTCCTTCTAAACCTTTTCTGCATGTTGGATCTTCTTCATTATTGATCTGCTTACTGAATATTCTACTTGTTTTGCTCCCTCAGCTCTGATAATGAATGGCGCGGACGGGATTATGACGATGACCGCAGACGACACGATTACTCTCCGGAGAGCTATCGTCGAGGCAACGGTGACTATTACGAGAGACGCAGCCGTAGTCGGGATGACCTGAGAGATCTGGAAAGGCAGCGCGATTCTCCAGCCAGACGTGGCGGTTATGATGACACTTTTCTACAAGATGTCCTGAGGAAGAAGCAAGAGCGCTCTGGAAGCCGCGACAACTTGGATAATGCCAGCGACAACACTTACCGATCCGGAGGGAACCGTCGCGGTGGCGACCGCTACAGAGACTCGGACAATGAAAGCTTTCCTCTGCCTCCCCCGCCGGCATATTCTGATATGGAGTCCATTCCTTCCTCAAAGAGTCGTGGAGTTAAGACAAACTTGCGCAAGGTGGGCATTTTTATGTAACGTCTTTCTTAGTAAAGAAGTTTTTAAACATCTGAAATGTAGGCGTTGGCAGTAAACGGCGAGTATCCTCCTTGGTGATCAGCAGTGTGACGGGCGGCTGCCTCATGGTGTCTGGGCTCCGCTTCAGCCTTGGACAAGGGGGGGCTGAATGAAATTTAACACGAGGGTCCAGGGGGCCGTCTAAATGCTAGAGGTATGAACAGGGACAACCATGATACAATATCGAGATGATAATGGTGCGTTTTATTTCCTTAGTTATTTTTAGTGTCTTGCAGTTTACAACATCTAAACGCTATGGCTGAGAACTTTAAGGGACGCCACGATACGATACGATACTATCGTGATATTCAAGCCATAAAATGATGACACTGAGATTTGCTTTAATCTCAACAGCATGAGACACAAAAATAACCAAATTGGTTAAAAAAAAAAAAAAAAAGCACTGCTGAATTGCAGCCTTCTAAACGTCGTCACCTTCTCTGTAGTCCCCCTCGTGATCTCCACACCGCTCCGCTCCGCTCCAGACGGATCTTCCATTGATTGAAACAGAGCTGGAAGTCGTCTTGCTTGAGGCTTTTCAACTGGCTTGTCGTTTCTGTCTTCACTTCATCCATTGAAGAAAAATGAGTTCCCTTCAGGTCACTTTTGATTTTCGAGAACAAGTAAAATTCACAGGGAGGACAGGAAGGTTTTTGTCAGTCAAAAACTGCTCTACAGAAAAAGAGAAAATTCGTAAGAAATTTGGATGTTGATTTGCGGTTGGATTTCTTTTTTGAAAATCCAGGTATCTCGGGGTCTTGTTCATGACTGATGGAAGAAGTGAGTGCGAGCCCAACAAGCGTTCAGTGGGTGCTCCACCAGTGCCTGCGTCTGTAATCAAAACTCTCGCTTTACCGGTCCCTGTCCTCACCTATGGTTATGAGCCCAAAGATGAGATACTCCAGTCAGAGTACGACAGTATCGAAGGTGGTGGCGTGTCTTACACCTTTTAATATGCCATCTGAATACCGAGGGTGAAGCGCCAGGGACACCAGGACACAACTGCTGTGCTGTATCGTACGTGTTCTAGTGGAAGACTAATATTAAACCCGCTGGACTCTGCTGATTCCACTTGAGGTTTTCTAGCCCTTTAGGTCAGCGGCACACACTACATACACATCTTTGAGCTTGGTGGCCTGTCACACTTGACCACTGCCATTGCTGATCTTGTCACCTTCAGCATGTTCAGTAACATGGAATGATGGGTTATGTGACACGCTCAGATCTTTTCAGAATGGATTTGGATTTTCAAAGTATCGTGAACTCGCTGTACTTCGATACCCAATTGATGTACAAGTTTCTTCCAGGTGTGTTGAACCGACGCCAGCCGTGCCATCAAAAGCAGTTTATGCTACTTTGTCGCAGGCTCACGGCTGACTGCTTGTTGGCATATTAATGGATGACTTCACTTTTCTTGCATGTCACAGTTTTTGCCCTCCAGGATCCCCACTCGAATGTGAACGTATTTCTCCCTCACATTTTTCATACGTTCACCGACTTCCAAACCGATGTTGGCTGACATTTCACACCACGAATTGTCTGCCTCCTGATTGTCTTTGTAGTGTTTGTGATGAGGTGTCATAGACAAGTGCATGTGTATATAAAATATATACTCAGCAAAAAAAGAAACGTCCCTTTTTCAGGACTGTGTATTTCAACAATAATGTTTAAAAATCCAGATAACTTTACAGATCTTCATTGTAAATTGTTTAAACAATGTTTTCCATGCATGTTCAATTAACCATAATCAATTAATTAACATGCACCTGTGGAATGGTCGTTACGACCTTAACAGCTTACAGAAAGTAGGCATTTAAGGTCACAGTTCTAAAAACGCAGGACACTAAAGAGACTTGTCTACCGACTGTGAAAAACACCCAAAGAAAGATGCCCAGGGTCCCTGCTCATCTGCGTGAACGTGCATTAGGCATGCTGCAGGGAGGCATGAGGACTGCTGATGTGGCTAGGGCAATAAATTGCCATGTCCGCACTGTGAGACGCCTAAGACAGCGCTACAGGGAGACAGGAAGGACAGCTGATCATCCTCGCAGTGGAAGACCACGTGTAACAACACCTGCACAGGATCGGTACATCCGAATATCACACCTGCGTGACAGGTACAGGATGGCCACAACAACTGCCCGAGTCACACCAGGAACACACAATCCCTCCATCAGTGCTCAGACTGTCCGCAATAGGCTGAGAGAGGCTGGACTGAGGGCTTGCAGGCCTGTTGTAAGGCAGGTCCTTACCAGACATCACCAGAAACAACGCCGCCCATAGGCACAAACCCAACTTCGCTGGACCAGACAGGAGTGGCAAAAAGTGCGTGAGTTTCTGCATGACAGCAATGTCAGTGTTCTGCCATGGCCAGCGAAGAGCCCAGATCTCAATCCCATTGAGCACGTCTGGGACCTGTTGGATCGCAGGGTGAGGGCTAGGGCCATTCCCCCCAGAAATGTCCAGGAACTTGCAGGTGCCTTGGTGGAAGAGTGGGGTAACATCTCACAGCAAGAACTGACAAATCTGGTCCAGTCCATGAGGAGGAGATGCACTGCAGTACTTCAAGCAGCTGGTGGCCACACCAGATACTGACTGGTACTTTTGATTTTGAGCCTCCCTTCATTCAGGGACACATTGTGAAACATTTTTAGTTTATGTCTTATGGTGTTGACTCTTTTAGTGTTCATACAAATATTTTACACATTAAGTCTACTGAAAGTAAAAACAGTTGAAAGTCAGGGGACGTTTCTTTTTTTTGCTGAGTATATAATATTTTTCTTTGACGAGGATTTTCCTCAGTCTGTGCCATATTCACAATAGTAGAAGACGAACAGAAATAACAAAGTATTTTCTGAAACACATTTATCAAACTGGCCAGTCAGAGTCATGTGGATCTGCGTCGGGCCCACGTTTTTGAAGGAGGTTACACTGCAGGCTCGACACAGACGTTCAACTCCGCCTCTGAGCTGCAGTCTGAGCCGGGATGACAAATGCGAGACATCAGACAGACGAGCCTCAATGCTGTTCACTTGGCCTAAGTCACCTGTGCTACTTCTCTGTGGGGGAAAATGTAACTGTTAAAGGGTTTTGTGTCCAGTATTGTATTACTAAGTGTTGAATACTACTTTTACATTTAACTTATTTTTTTATTTTAAGTCAAATAGTGATATAATGTTACTCTGAAACGTCGTCTTTTCTTTTTCAGAACGGAGCGGTCAGCAGGGAGAGTCTCGTCGTGTGATTTGTTTTCCTGTCGCCCCATTCAAGGATATCAATGGCTTTGGACTGCTGCATGTTTAGGATTGGTGACCATCGTCCTGTCCAACTCTTAAGTGGTCTGCTAGATGTGCAGACTGTAATACAATGAGGCCTGAAATACACCCAGGGTTCTGGAAGAGCACAGTTAAGACTACACTGAAACGTCTGCTCCAACTCTGAGGAGACCAGCCTGTCGCTGTGAGGCGTGTTACGTCGATTCCACAACATGTCCTCCCTCGTGGTTTTGTTTTTTTTTTTTTTATATATAAACTAACTTTCCATTAAAAGCAGTGATATTGTGCAGCGGAATCATAAGAGGCCGATGATCATCGTAATCGTCAGAACAGCTTCAGGACATTTCATTGTACATAAGACGATTCTCTTCTTTGTAAATTAGCCCCGAGTCGACGCTCTGCCTCGCGTTTACGTTCCTTTTCCTTTTTTGTACGATGAGTACACGGCCCTTTCCTCTTACGTATTTTATTTTAGATACGCATGTCTGGATGCAGTCCACGTGAAATTCCTTTAATATTTTACACTTTTTGCAGAACACGTCTGGACGTCAAATTCCCCAGTTAGGCTCGTTTAGAAGAGCCGTCCTTTTATAACAACTCGTCCAATCCGGCCTGAGGGCCGCCATACGTCAGTCAATGTGTCTTTAGTTTTGACTGTTTGTACGTTTTTGAGGTTCCGCTAGATGGAAAAAACATTTTGTATGATGCCTGCCATCTTTAAATACCTTAAAAATGAGTTGTGTAGAAAAACAAATGAGATTATTTTTTGGGACATCCTGCCTTGGACAGATGAATGATAAAAAGAGAGAGCTGTTTGACCCCCGTTTTTAACTCTATTTGTGTGCCGACGTGACTCTGCCAATGTCGATTGTCCCTGTGACGCCGGTGTAAATACGTGAGCCCGCTTGGCCTTTACGAATGACTTTGTGGATGTGTTTGTAAAATAAATTTAATGTTCAATTGTGTACAGAAAAAAAAACGTGAAAAAATTGAATCTGAGCTGTGGGAGGAGAGCCTTTAATATTTAAAGTTTGCGTAGTCGTTTTTTAGTTTTTGTATGTGAATATTTCATCAAGAGAATGGAGGCGGTGTATGAATGTTTTATCTCTTTTTCTTTTAATTACGACTGTAAATAATTTTGTGTAAATCTTGAGAGGCGCCCTGTTCTTGCTGTGTCGGTCTTGGAGACCCTCCTTAGTAGACCCTGTGACTCCACCGTCCTCGCCTGCTTTCTCACTTGAATGATGATGATGATGATGGGCTTTGGCGTTTTCATTTGTGTCGTGCGTCTCCTCCTCCAGAGGTTCGTAAAGCACACGTGCGGTGCCTGCCTCCCTTCACACCCAACCCCTTGCTATGAATGATGTGTGTTTCCTTTTTCACTTTGAATTAAACTTTTTTTAGGAAGCTTCAACAGATCTGTGAGTTTGTCTTTCTTTGGGTGTTCACTTTTTCATTAAGGATTGGTGAGCCAAGGGAAGGAAGGAAGGCAGGCTAAGCTGACATTTCATTTCTGGGTCTTTACTGCTTTGATAAGACTGTGCTGTGCTGTGCTGTGGTGTGTCCAGCAGGTGGCGCTGAAGACAGAAATGCATCTTTATAAAATGAAAACTCTTATAACACTGGATTGTTCAAAAGGCACAATTGGAGGAAAACCTGGCAGATTTCTCCTTCACGTTTGTTTCTCCCTTCAGATGGATTACTGTGGTGCGGTGAAGGAAAGCGAAGCAAAATAAGACGGATATCCCCATCTTGTAATGACCATTTAGCGGTGGTCTGCTTTGGCTTTGAGCTGCACAAGTGCTACTCATCCTGTGGTAAGGCCAAGCCTAATGCCCACCATGGAGACCTGAACTCGACTGAATGGGAATCAATTATATTGATTACAGTGATGGACCCAACTGACGACGATGATGATGATGAGCGATTAAACTTGCAGCCACCACATCGCCTACTCCACAATAACGGGGACGATCCTCCAATGTGACGCTGAATGTCCTGGCAGCAGCACCCAAGCAGGTGACACCGTCTTGACCCTCAAGCCACACTGCCGCTCCACACTTGGACCTTCAATCAAGGTGTGCACAGTGGCTTGAGGAAGCTGAGACCCCGTAACTTGCTTTGTGTTGTAGATGTCATTTGAAATGGCGGGTACACTTGACATTTCTGCCCATCAATCAATAACCCAGAGTGACGAACGTGACAACAGCTTCACAAAGGTTTGCACGTATATGACGTTAAAAACTGAAATCTCTGCTCCATCCAAGGCTTTGCACCCTCCAGATTGTGATCAGGCCCGTCCCGTCTGCTTGATCTCTCCTTCCTGTGTGTCAAGAACTTGATGGGAGTCCACCTGTGGCCAAGGGGATGGATTGGATGTCGTGTAGAAGGGGTATGGGAGGTCCGCAATTCACAAGGCATGTGGTAAGGAAAGTAAAGAACGGTGCTGAATGACCACCACACGGTGGGGCCTGCCATGTGCTCCTGCTCGGTGCGTCGAAGCCCACTCGGTCAGGCTCATTTACATAACGTAGCCAAGGAAGTGTTTTCATCGCCGCCACTCAGCGTGTGACTGTTGAACGCCCGTGTGGCTCACCACCATCTAGACACCTCAAAATGGCGAAGAAGATCAGACGTGTTGGGTGAAGGTCTGCTGTACGGGAAAATCATTAAGAGTTCAAAATAGAAAAATTCAAAGGACCAATCATCTCGCCTCTCCGGTTTGATGTGCTGCTGCTACAAACAGTCGGGATGGCCCAGTCGAGCGGGCAGGCTGGCACATTACAGTCGCCCACAGTCAAACTGCGGTGAGGCCTCGACCAGCCATCTCTAACAGCTCTGGGTGGCCTCAAGAATTGTGAAATGGAAGGAGTTTGGAGCCACCAGGGTTAGGGTGAGGGTTAGGGGTCCTAGGGTCGCCCATCAGGACAAATTGAGCAGCCCTCCGTCCATCAGGGGATTATGGGATTGAACGGCTCAATGGCAGCAGTCAGGGGCATTTAAAGGACCCCAAGAGGGAAATGCTTCTCTGGTCTGATGAGACGAAAAGTGAACAACGCCCTGCGCAGAACTCCAAGTACCAGGTCTGACAAAGAGCTGGCACAATATGGTGAAGGTGGTGGCAGAGCAGCGAGAGAGAGACTGGTCAGGATTGAAGCAATACAGAGGGGTCCATGAAGAAGACCACCACCCCCTCGGCAGCCTCTCGTCATCCCTGCCTGGCACAGCCCTCGGCTCGGTCGGCTCTTTGTGCTACGGTGGCTCAGTCCTGCTCTGAGTTGGCTAAATGGCACTTAAGGGACTCTGAGGACAAAGAGGAGTCAAAAAGTGACGAAGAGCAGGCCTCTAAATCTTAGAAAGCACATCCACTAAAACTGAAAGTCTCTCCCATTAGCCGCCGTCATCGGTGACTCATTTAAAAATAAAAACCTGCAGCCCCCTGGGACTGAGCTGGAGACCCCCCATCATGGAAAGCCCTACTGTGGTCTGACTGCACGGTTGAGTGAGCTGATCAGATAAGCTGGTGACCCCTCCATGCCCACGGTTGGTACAGACCACACTGCCAGTCCTGTCTCCCTGACAACTGTGTGGAGTGGCAGAGGCCGGCCCCCCCCCCCCCTTTCAAGGACACTTTGAGATCTTCCTCTGTGATGTAACCCGAGTCACGGGCACCCAGAGCCTGGTAGAGGTTGACGTGAGGACAGAGCCAACATGTCCATCGTGTCTGTGACCGTGACAGCTGCCATCCTGCTTTTAACATCCCCCTCTCTCAGTAGTCAGGGAGATTCAGCCTGGTCCTGCCAGGAGGGACGGCCATGCCAGCTTGCATTAGCCTCTCACAACCCTGTCTTCCTGGACTGCCCAAGTGCCCTGCACTCCCCCAACATCTCCTGGCATTTCTTAAATTTGAGTGTTGAGAATGGCAGCTTTGTCCCCTTCATCAATAGCAGTGGACCCATCAAGACCCTCCAGCACCCAGGCTTGTCCCAACTGGCTGGCAAAGCTGAGCTTATTGAGGGGGACCTCAAGTTAAAGGATCCCCAGACTTCCGATTCGGGAATCTTTTTGTGCCAAGATGGCGACAGACTCCTTGCCTATTTTGAGACGGACTTCCAGGATGCCCTTCAGCTCCATGTGTCCCACGCAGCCCTGGATCAGAACACCAGGCCGCTTGAGATGGTGGCTCTGGATGACGGGAGGGAGCTTGAAATGTACACTCACTGGAGTGGCTGGCAAGTGTGTGACCGCTGTGATGCTGAAGGGGAGAGGAGAAGACTTGGCTTTTGTTACGCCCGCCTGCTGAGTGGCAGCAACGTGCCAGAAGAACCCCTGCCGTGTGGTCTCATGAGGGTCAAGCTGGGTGCCCACAGCGTGCCAGCCCTGAGCCGGGGCCCCGAACTCAGGATAGAAACCTGCATGGAGACGTGCAGGGGGGCGCCGGCCATGGGCATCGACAAGGAGATCCCCATCCTGCTGAAGGACACCTTCCTGGCACAGCTGAGGGAGCCTGTCGAGCTCAGGTGCCCGAGAGCTTCGGTGTACAAGTAAGGGGGTGAGACTGGCACGTCCTGTTCTCTTCTTTCTCTGATGGCTCGGTTTTCATTTCTTGAGTTCAAGCACAGAGCACCTTAATTACAGTAATGGTGCCCAGGTGACGATCTATAAATTAAAAGCGCGTGTGTCTTTCTGCCTGCACCGTGACCGCCTAGTTCTGATGGTTAGTGGTCTCTAATCTCGTTGTTGTTTCCACAGCCCCGTTTACTGGAAGAGAGGCGACACAATCCTGACGTTCCTGCAGCTGCTGACTTTAAACGGGACGCACTCCCTCGACCGTGTGACGGGGGGCGCCATCTACCGGATCAGTCACGCCTTCCCATCGGACGCGGGCACCTACCGCTGTTACGCCAATCGCACCGAGACGGGCATCTTCCTCGTGAAGCTCTGGAGGGGGAGGCGGAAGCACGCCGACCAGACTTTCCCCTTCTTTAAGCACATCATCCTGATCATCGTGGTCATCTTCAACGCTCTCACGCTCGCCACCATGTGGTCTTACATGGGCAGGAACAAGGAGAGCGGCTGACTCCGCCTCTGAGCCAGCGCTGGACACACTGATTGGTCGGCCCGCGTTCAAATCTGATTGGTCAGCGTCCTGGAGCCGAGCAGTCGGGGCGGAGAGTGAAGCCGCCTGCTGCTGCTGCTGCTGCTGGTCGAGGCGCTCAGGTGGAGGGGACACAGACGGCCACCGATGTGACGTCAACATGTTTATTTATTTATCGATTAAAAATTCAGAGCCGCCACATAAAGAACACGCAGACCCGACTGTGGGAGCCCGCGGACCCCCATTTGGAGTGTCGGAGAGCAGGAGCGGTCAACTGGAGTCACCACTACGGCACGCAGCAGATGCAAACATGACACTGGGCATCTCTGCTCACCCGCTTTCCACTTCGTGTATTCACCGGGGCACCCTCTGTGTAAGCTGCAGCCTTTTGAACGTGTTACGTTTTACAGTCTTGCTATAATGTGTATGAAAGGCGCTATATAAAACTAAGGGCGCCACCTTCCACGGTAACAGAAAGTCGGATGCCCGTCTTTAAAATCCCCAAACCTGATAAAGCTGAGCACCTGACGAGGTTCAAACTGCTCCGTGACGGTGGGCCGATTTTACTTCTGAAATGTCGCGTCAGGGGGTTTGTGACACTAAGACTTCCTTCTGGTGTCACAGGCAGCGTCTGAATGCTCGCTGTTTCTGGAACGAGTCTCCGTTCTCAGTTCCGTTGATTTTAATTGAACTTGTTCACTGCCCTGTAAGGTGCAGGAGCTGAACGAGCCCCAGAAGAGATGCCAGTCCATGTGTGGGCACTGCCACACGCCCACCCCGATTCTGAGACTGTTTAAGTGACTCCTCTTGGCGCAGATCTATATAGAGCGAGTGTGTCCTCCCCATGTCCTCTCTGTTGGCACCCCAGTGTTACTGATAATGAACAATAATAATAATAATAATAATGTAGGAATAAAAGTAGAGATCAAAATTAAAAAGCACAGAGAAAAAAAAAACAATGAATATAATAAGGAAATGTGCGTAAAACGAGAACAAGAATCGTAATTCAATAAAGGGAACATGTGGTGCTGTCTAATGAATGTTGGTATTGTGTCTATTGAGCAGGTTGATTTTATATACACACACACACATAATACACCATAATCTATATAATAGTAATATTGTTACTGTATCACCTACAGAATGAGAGGAGCCCACAGGGAGCAGCCAGGGTGCCAGCTGGGCAACCCCACGTAACAAAAACAAAAAGAGAAGGTCAAAGTGCACAGGACGGACAGTGTGGGCTCCTAACACACAGTTGGTGGTACTTAGTGAAGTCCACTGAAGCTCCGCCCTCCACCTGGCTCGGGTCCAAAATGAGACGCACCCCTTTTTAGGTGGAACCCTCTGTGGGCACCATGGGTAGGCTCAGTGCCCTCACTGGATGTCTTCTCGGAGCTGCAGGTGGTAGAGAGGGGGCAGTTAGTAACAGCGCCTCCTCCTGGTTTGGAGTGAAACTACTTATCACTGTGGAGCCTTGAAGGTGATCCCTGGGGCGCACATATGTGTGTGTGTGTGTGTGTAATGTATTGATTGTTTTACGTATTTAATTACTTTATCTTGTGGCTTGGTGGCGCTGTGGCACCGCTGCTTTCCTCCCACAGTCCAAAGGCATGCAGGTTAGGTGTATTGGTGATCCTAAATTGTCCCTAGTGTGTGCTTGGTGTGTGGGTGTGTGTGCCCTATGGTGGGCTGGCACCCTGCCTTGTGCCCTAAGTTGACTCTTTGTTAAGATATAGCGGGTTGGATGATGGAGGGATGGATTACTTTATCTTATTATTACACTGCTCCTCTGCTGTCATCTTTATATTTCTATCTATATTTATGTTTCTTTTCAATATTCCTTTGCCGTTTCTTGTACTTGGTGAACTGGTGCAATAAAAACTCTCTCACTCTGAATGTAAAAAAGACCAAAGAAATGAGATTTGATTTTAATAGACAGAAATCTGTATGGAGAGGAGGTAGAAATAGTGACTGAATAGAAATAGTTAGGAACTTACGCAGATAACAATCTGAACTGGAATACAAATACAAACAAATGATTCTCTAAATGCAACCAGCGCTCATTTCTCCTCCATAAACTCAAACTATTTAAAGCAGACAAGGAGCTCATGTTGTCCTTTAATCGCAGTCTCATCCCGCCTGTGGTCACTTTCAGTTTCATGGCCTGATTTAACAAACCAAAACTCAAAAACGATCCAGCAGATTACGAAGTATGCAGCTACAGTTATTGGGGCTGATGGAGATGATTTGACTATTGAGTGTGTGTGAGTGTGTGTGTCAGAGGGCAGACAATGTAAAGAAACTGGAAATCATCTGAACTGTGGACGGACATCCATTACACGGAGAACTAAAGTTCAGTAAATCAGGAAGGAGAGTCGCTTTGAAAACCCACACAAATCGCTCCACAAACTCCTTTCTTCCTGGTGCCATACGACTTTTCAATAAGACATATCGGAGGTAATGATTAGGGATTGACAGGTAGCCTGTAACCTCCTTTTTATTGTGTAAATATGGATTATCTAACTGCCGTGCCCTAACCTGTCGTGTTTCTATTTGCCTGTTTTCTTTCATTCTGTCTGTTATTTGATGCAACTGAGAAGGCACATTTCATGTTTTCTTCTGTAAACCTGACTAAATAAAGAAACCTTAAACCTTAAACTTTTGCAGTATTGCTACCTTTTTTTCTTTGTTATTTTTTAACTCGTTTTCCTTCTATGTTTCCATACATTTACTTTATTGATTTACGATTATTGCACTCGTTTGATTTTCGTTTCCTTGAATGTATTGTTTTTCCTATTTTGTTATCCTGCATTATTATTACTGTTGATGATGACCCGCTGCTTATTTAAACTCTGCCTGATGATCAGTTAACTTCACCATGGCACACTACTGGCACTGCTGGCTTCACATCCTGGGTCCTCTCTGCGTGGAGTTTGCATGTTCTCCCAATGTCTGTCTGTGTGGGTCCTCCAATGGTCCAGAGACCGGCATACGTTTCCTTTGTTATTCAGGATTTACTTTAAAATTCTGCTTATGGTTTATAAAGCCTTAAATAATCTCACCCCTTCTTATATATCGGAGTGTCTGACACCTTATATTCCAAATCGTAACCTCAGATCCTCAAATGAGTGTCTCCTTAGAATTCCAAGAACAAAACTTAAATGAAGTGGTGAGGCGGGCGGCCTTCTGCTGTTATGCACCTAAAATCTGGAATAGCCTGCCAATAGGAATTCGTCAGGCTGATACGGTGGAGCACTTTAAAAACACGGCTGAAAACACATTAATTTAACATGGCCTTTCTATAACTTCAATTTAACTTAATTTAACTTAATCCTGATACTCTATATGCTCAATTTCCTCATAATAACTATTCAGGGTAGCTCTACAATCCGTACTGACCCCTACTCTCTCTTCTGTTTCTTTTTCCGGTTTCTTTGCGGTGGTGGCCTGCGCCACCTCCACCTACTCAAAGCTTCATGATGCTCCAACAATGATGGATGGACTAAAAGGCAGAATTCTACGTGACCATCATCATCAAGCCTTTCCGTGAGAACCCTAAATCCAAAGAGGACTGTTTCATTTATGTTAGGTACATTGCCCAGAGGGGACTGGTCAGGCGGTCTCATGGTCTGGAATCCCTACAGATTTTTTTTTTTCTCCAGCCGTCTGGAGTTTTTTTTTTGTTTTTTCTGTCCCCCCTGGCCATTGGACCTTACTCTTATTCGATGTTAATTAATGCTGATTTATTTTGTTTTCATATTGTGTTTATTTTTCTATTCTTTATTATGTAAAGCACTTTGAGCTACTGTTTGTATGAATATGTGCTATATAAATAAATGTTGTTGTTGTTGTAGTGTTAACCATAAGAGAACTGGGGATTTCATCATTTAAAACTGTTTTTACC
>JANRMT010062827.1:823130-1021024 GCA_026402145.1 Polypterus bichir lapradei
ATTATTATTATTATTATTATTATTATTATTATTATTATTATTATTATACATATGTTATGAGGCAGGCCATTATCATGGAATCACAAGTACCGGGTAAGATTTGGACAAGGGTCTCCAAAGCTAAACTTATTGTGTATTGTGTCTTTCAAAATGTTTTTAAAGGAGAAAAACTTCGTGTAAGCAAAACTAGAAGCGATGATAGAATATGACATTCAGAAGATGGCCGATGCTTCCCGGAAACGAGACTCGGCCCGAGACGTCTTTTCACCGAATTACACTTCAAGTTCGGTGTTCCGGAAAGGATTATAGCGGCTGTCAATGATGAATGTGGCCCCGCCCACACGGCCCTAATTAGATGAGATTCAGCTTCAAGTTCCAATGTATCGTCACGTGTCCAGTTTACAACATCTTAATTGGGTGCAGCACGTGTGCGGTGCCACCATCGGCAGGTGCCACCATGGGCAGGCACGACTCGCCTAGCGTGCGCCTCACCCCTCCGCCTTCCAGAAATCGCACTTTACCAACAAAACTGACAAACTAAAGTTAACACAGTGCGACCACCAATGTCCAAAATCAGCATATTAAAAACACAAATCACGACATGTAATCGTTAGAAAAAGCCCACCAGTTATTTTTACATAAAATAACGCCGTCAAAGCCGCAGAGGAGGCCACGTCTGAGTGCCAATGCGGGTGTGAGCCTGAGTGTGCCCTGCGCTAGGCGGGCACCCTAAGGGGGTTTGGCTCCTGCCTTTCATCTGGTGCTGCTGAGATGGGTTCCACCTCGTGAACCTCAGTTGGACTGGGCAGTGTTATTTCAATTATTTTAATAATATTTCTGGGCCGCGTGGCTCCCTGCCCGGGGATTGTTTTCTGCCTTGCGCCCTGTGTTCCAGCAGACCCCCGTGACCCTGTAGTTAGGATATAGCGGGTTGGATAATGGATGGATGGAATATTTCTGGGCATCCCTGCACCTGTTAAAGCAATACCAAGATCTTTTGCTTATACCACAAGTGATGTACGAGACGACAGCAGAGACGACCGATCTTACAGAACGTAAGAGTCTACCCTGACCCGTCCGTCCCGGACATCGGGCGAGTGTCATCACGCTGCCACCCATCTACCATTTCCTGGACTCCTCCGTCCATTTTCAGGGAGGTGGTGGTGCCCCTGGTAAAGGGGCATCGGGTCACAGCAGACTCGATTGGGAGGGGGTCCCGGACCTCCAGCATCCCGCCAGTTGGAGTCTGTATTTCTTATTAGGCTCCCATTGCGATTCTCTTTTTGTTTTTCACTTTTTTGTAACTTTTCTTTGAGCGACCCGATGAGCTCCAGAGACGAATGTCATTAAAAGAAGACGAAGGAGCTCGTCGTCCGTGCTGTGCGCCCCTCGCCAGGGTTTTGTTATCTCCGCATCACGACGGGCCGCCCGGTTCTGTTTATCACCACGAGAAGAGCGACGCGTGCGGAGGCCGTCATATTTTTTTCCCTTGTCGCCCCCAGTCACGGCTCAGTGTCGCTTTTTGCGCTCCTTTCTCTTCTGGTGATTTATTTGCCGCGGCCGTTGGCAGCCACAGGTGCTTCTCTTCGTGTGGATGTCTCGGAGTTCCTGGAAAGCAGAAACAAACAAGCCCGAGAATCTGCCAACCGCACTTGTGCCTACACAAGAATTCGCGCGACTGGCACCGCCCACGGCCCTCTGCGGTTTAATAGGCTGCTATTGTCACTGCTCTACGACAGCTTGTGCAAAGCGGGGCCGACGTGCAGTGTGAAATATCACAAGTACGTTTTAAACACTTGGGGGGGCGGCACGGGGGTGCACTGCGTAGCCACCTGAATTCAAATCAGTACGTGAGCGGACCTGCGATGACCGGACGCACCACCGCAGACACGCCATTCATGCCAACCAGCTCACCGTGCCTTTAAAATGGCAGCTCTGTGAGGCCAGTTTGCTGTTGCTTGGCATTCTGTGACGGTGGCTCCTTCGGCATTGAAAAGGTTCCTAATATCTTTAGTGTGCAGGATACTGTGCTCTTCAGAAGGGGGCACCGCCAGACCACCTGGAGGAAGGAGGTGAGCTGACGAATCGTGCAGAGTTTCAGAGCCCAACATTAACAGCAGAATTTAAAGTCTTCACTTCGTATAACGGACACCACGAGGGGTGTAAAGAGAACAATCAGGTTTTCTGCTCGAGATGTTCACTCCATGAGCTTTTCTGAGTCTCCACAACCTCGAAATCCCCCACCAAACTGTCCATTAACTGTCCACAGGGAAGGTGCCATATGAATATTTTATTATTTTCACATTCTCAAGCCCTGCTAGTCCAGCTTGGAGTCACGTAGGTTGGTGGGGGGCACAATTGTTGGTCCAAGGAAGAACAAGCAGGAGCAGGATCTGAACCCACAAGACGGGGTCCATGAGGTGGCAGTGCTGCTCCTCTTACCCAGCCTGTTCACTCACATTTAGGATGGTGTGGGTCTGAGCCCAGCCTGGTGGCATTGGGCACAGGGCAACGATGCCCTCCACAATTAAAACAATGTCTAATATAAGAGCATAGGCAGATGCACAACAATGGGGTGGTCTGGGCCTGGAATATCTGCAATGACAGGGCTGAAGTCATCAAGTGGTCGGCATCACCCTTTTGGCTGACCAGCTGTAAAGTGAGGTCATGTTCATCCAGAGTGGCAGCCCCACTGTATGCCAACACACTGGGACATTTGTAAAATCCAGGACTCCGGCTCTTAATATAAAAAGACGGAATTCCAGGACTGATGGCTTTGGCCATCTGCAGCTCTTTGTCCTCTGTGATGTCTGAGTCCTTATTGTCACAGTGGATCTCATGTGACACGTCACCACCTCTGGTTACAACATGGCAGTTACGAGTCCTCTGGTGTTTGACAAACTGCCACTTCTAAGTGTTTGACTGTCGTGGCTTCACAGGCCTCTGCCCCGCTCTCCCTCCCTCCGTCTGATGTTATTGGCTTTCTCAGTTTCGGGTATTTTGTAATCACGCCCTTGTTACTGTCCTGTAACGTCTTCTGTTTCTGAAGTGATGCTCTGGAAGTTCTGCGCTTTGAGCCTGGGGAGGCGGGACCTCCTGACCCTGCGGCCCCAACGGTGCGTGAAATGGCGGCTCTGGCATCTCTTCACACTTCTGCTCGGCCTTATTTTTGGACTCGGGATTATTCTTTTTTTTATAGCATGTGTGTTTTTTTTTTCTGGTCTTTTGGATTTTGGACTTTGGTTTTGTTTTTTGAGTAAGATTTACTTAAATCTGCACTTTTTTTAAATTTTGTTTTTGAACATGTTTTCTTAATAAACTCTTCATTTGTAAAGAGTCATTGCTTTGGTTTCTGTGGGCCAGAGCATTCGTGGTTCCTCTCCCCCAATTTAGAGTTTATGAATTAAAAGCCGTTACCCCTCTTAGTTGGACCCGTGCAGGCCAGAAGCCTGCTTCTTGAGTTTGGGCACAAGCCTCAGGCTACGTCCACACTTGTACATTTTATTTAAAAACGCCTCTGTTTACACCCTTAGTCCATAATCACCATGCCCTAGCAATTATAACTCCCAAACTGGAGACTCCCCAGAATCTCAGAAAGCTGTCTCAGCGTTGTGATGTGGGCGGACTTCTGAAAAGGCAGGCCGTGCGTATTAACATCTCGTTCCCTGACCTTATTTATATGGCGTTCGCTGTGTTGCTTACCTACATGCGTGTAAACTGCGTTTTCGACAGACTGAGTGCCCCATACATGCGCCATCATTTACCACTCTGTGAAACGTCCTGTGGCCAGGGGGGCATTATCAGCCCTTCATGGAGTTTTGCACTGACGCATGTGTGCCAATCGTGTAGGCGAATGTCTACGTCATATGCGTTTTTAGGCCATTTTATTCTGCACTGATAAACTTTCATGAATGAATGAAGTGAGAACGCCCGAGTGGACGGAGGTCATTTTTGTTTAAAATCGCCATTTTTTTTAAATGAAAACCCAGCCGTGTGACTGTCAGTGAAGCTTGGAGGCCAACTCCTGAAGTTTCTGATAACCATACCTGTGCCCACACTTTCCATTTATACAATTTAAAGGTTACTTGGGCACCACAGTGGGACTGGAGGCTCTTTGGTCCAAAATGTTTGTGTTTTCACAGCCCTTTGGCTCAGAAGTGTTGATGTCGGCTCCGTTTCACATTTACGCCATCTGAGGGAGAACACGGCCTGGTGAGGGTCAAAGCCTGAGAGTCATTTTGATTTTGAATGAACTGAAGGCGTCACGCTGTGCATGCAACACGTCACACTCACTCATCGACGGCCATCATCATCATCATTAGCACCAAGGTCCATGGACCACCCAACACTCATGAAGTCCAAGGGCACACCCCAAATCAATTTAGAGCTGCCGATTGACCTGAAAAGCTCAAGGAGATAATGAGGAGGACATGGGAATGCCATGCCATGCCATGTGAGTGTGGTCACAGTGGGACCTGAGCCTGGAGCCACTCGATATGCTATGCTGTTATAAACCCTGCAATGCCAGTCTGTCTGCCCACACCTTACTTGTAATCCTCATTGATGAGCCCCTTTAAACAAGGTAAAGGTGACCGAGGTGACCAAGGTGACCATTACTTGCATATCTGCTCGTCTGCCTCTCTCCTGAACAGACACTTAAAGTAATAAATGTCTTCTCAGAATTCAAAGTCAACTGCCTGCTGATGACTTGCCATCTCTCGAGTCTTCCTGCTGTATGCCATCTGTAGCCTGGCAGGGAAATTCCTCTCAAGAACATCTAATCCCATTGGCATGTCACCAAGACGTGGCAGGCCTGGCTGAGCTCAGCGGGTCATACAAGCTGCTCCAAGGCGCCTTCCGCAAGATGGAAATAAGCCGTCTGTCCCCGCTTCCCTTTTCTTTGGGCTGCTTGACGGGTTTGAGCCCATGCCAGGGTCACCAGCTGCACATGAAGCTGGCATATATCACGTGGTGACCTACACCACTCTAAAACGGTGCCACCCACTGTGTGCTAAGCCACATGCAAGTGGACATGTTAATTGGCTGTGCAGTCCACACCCGCTGTTGTGAGGTTTTTATTTAGCTCACCCAAACTGTCTGGACTTGACTGACAGGTGGTGACCTTTGGGTCTTTCCTGCCCATCTTTCCAAACTGCCACACAAGACTAGGGTGTTGCTCTGCCAATCTTACAAGTAGACCACTTAGTTTTGTGCTCCTGCAGCTCCATTCATGTCTTTCTGCTTCACTCCACTCCTCTTCTATTCTGGTGTAAACTGAATCAGAGTCAGTGCCAGGCACTTCTTGGCATGGTGTAGTTGGCATCACATGTTGCATCACCTCTTTTGGTTTCTCCATTAAGCACTTGCCAATGTTTTTTGTAATGTTTGTGGTCATTTTATTGCTTCCAGAAGACGTTTCTCTTGCTAAGTGACTGGTCATCTTTGGTGTTCTTTGTCAGCATCGTTCTTGCCTGCTGTGTCTCTCAGTGTCCCCTTAAAGTTGGCTTTGCTGTTTAGTTTGTCATATTTGATAGCTGAAATGTCCCTCAGCATTATAAGCAGCGCTCATCATTGGTGAGTTAGCCCCATTTCTTTAAATCTTTAGTAGTCTGACATGTATCACTCAGGGTGGGCAGAAGGCCGCAAGTTCTCAGTGTCCACAGTGTCCATGCCCTCTGATCCTGGATGTTCCACAAAACTGGCATCGTAGGAATCAGTGGCATTATTGGCATGGATACTTGTGGTGGAGCCTCAAGGACCTGAGAGACAGGAAGAGATGCTGTCGTAAGGGGCGGAGCCTGAGAGGGGGGAGCTGGGGGCGGGGCCTGAGAGACACACACAAATGATGTCAGAAGGGGTGGGGCCAGAGGCTGTGTATGTGTCCGTGTGTGTATGCGTGTGAGATGATGATGACGATGATGATGAAGCCACTAAACTGCAGCACCCACAAGAGCTGCTCCTCCCTTTGAATTTAGTCAGTTAAAGTTGATGCCAGGAGGTGGTCAAGAAGAAGGCGGTCAGCTGATGTGGTCCTTATCAGAGATGAACGGTCGCTAGTGAATTTGCATGCAGTTTTTGTGAAACGGACTCTAAAATTTATTGTGCAATTGTGAAACACAAAATTCTTGAAAGGATTTTGGGGGATTGTAAAGTTTTTTGGGGGTGTAGCGGTGCTCGTCTGTGTTAACCTGAGCTCTTTTCTGCAGCTGGGTGAGTCGTGTCACTTACACGCACCGGTAAAGTCAGTTCTGTGTCCGCCTGTGTCTCGCTCACATGTCCCGCTGCATGTTTTCCATATGAAGACACACCAGAACAGTCCATCCTGCACATTACTGGGGTGTGCCCTCAGGACAATTCAGGACACAGGAATTCAACGCAAGTGATGAGCGAAACGGAACTTATTCCACTTTTTTGTTTTAATGGAGAAGAGAATTGCGGCCTTTCCCTACAATTTCATGCAAATCGTTTCACTCGCCACTTTTGGTCACTTGATGCTGTGAATGAGGAGCCAGAACAGTAAAGAAGGATTTTCAGGAGCTGCCAGGTTTGTCCTTTCAAAGGAAGGCTTTATTGATTTATTGTTTTCTATTGATTAAGATTTTAATTTGATGGACACGAGACCAGGAAATGTTTGGGGTCTCCCTTTAATGACTAGTAGGAGAGTGACACCGGCGTCTGGTTAAGCCATAAGCTGGACTGCAGTCTTCTCCTTTAAGAGCGCTGTCGGTCAAGTGGTGACATTCCCAGGTGACGTGGGGCCCTCACTCTTCAGATTTGGTGGCCGAGTGGGAGTGATGTCGGTCCTTTTCATGCTGACATTCCTCCTTTCTAATGTAAAGACAGAGATGGTGTCACTAACTGCTCCCGTCTCCCGTCACCCCTCTGAACAGGACTGTCCACTCTCTCGTGCTCAACTCTCACTGCGTATTCGTCACCAGACTTTGAATCCGCGCACTTGGACTCTTTGTGTCCTCGATTTTTGCTCAATAAACTCCATACTTTTTGATGTGCACTTCTTCTGTTCTTCTCTTTTTTCTGCTCCTCTGGTTCTCAGCCCCAATACTTGATGTCCATGCCCGGGCACTAATACCCTTAGGTCAAACGGCTCATCACAAACTGAAACAAAAATCCAAATGTGCCCATCGTTCTGCCCTTCAGCTCTCAGGGGTAGAAACTGGGACCCTGGGGCCGGAGGTGGCCATCTGACAAAACTTGAAATTGAACAAATCTGTGGAGTGTAAGTTTAATTGAAACATGAACTGCTGTCTCACACAAGCCAAATGGACGTCACACTGGACATCTGTTGTGACATTTTCCCAGTGGGCTCATTTTGGGTCACGAGTGCAGTAGGTACGTTTTGGCTGAATGCCCTCTTTGAGTGGCTCTATAGAGGCTCCTTAGATCTCGCACATGGCCTTACTTCATTGTACTTCCATGATGACACACGCCATGCCATTCATGAAAAGCCCGTTTAGACGTCACCCACTCGTACCATGCATGCCACCCTTGGGCTGGGCTCTCTCACAATGGCAGCCCTGTGCCAAAGCACACTGCTCTGAATGGAGATGGCCTATGGAAAGGTCAAAAGTCCTGAAGGCAGCCTTTGCTGAAGGAGCCATAAAGAACAACAGACAGAGGTCAGCTTGTGGGACCACCTGGTCAGAGGCGGCCTGACCGAGGAGTCAACAGAGAGGGGCCTGCAAACAGACCACCTCCTTCAGCTTCTTCAGAACTGATTAATTCAGGTTGGTGAGGGCGGGAGCCGTCAAGCGACGTCAAGTGGTGGCGTCACTGCCATCGGGTGTATGAGGACATCACATCATGTGTGCCACCATTCTGTCAAATGACAACACCGGTGACATCAGATCTCACTTTAGGAGCCCATCAGTGGCTTAAACTGGCCTTCAGGGGGCGCTTAACACGGACAATTTAGCCCTGGTTTTGGCCACTCGTGTGTTGTGTTGGGTTTTTATTTCAGTTTTGTTTTTGCTGCGTTTCACTTGGCTCTTTCAGGGGAGTTCTGGCTTGGTGGCAGAAAGTGGTCTTAAGTGGCATGATGGCCAGACACACACAAGCCTTTCACTGAGGTCTAGAGAGTATCACATCTACACACCTATCTGCTTATATATCTGTTATATAGCGCCTTTCACATATATCAAGCCATTATATAGTGCCTTTCATCTATCTATCTATCTATCTATCTATCTATCTATCTATCTATCTATCTATCTATCTATCTATCTATTATATAGTGCCTTTCATCTTATCTATCTATCTATCTATCTATCTATCTATCTATCTATCTATCTATCTATCTATTATATAGTGCCTTTCATCTTATCTATCTATCTATATAACTGACTAAGTCGCCTGATCATAGGATATGCACGACGGAGCCCCGCCCGCCAACTCTAACCCTCCTCCCGCGTCCACCCTCGCTCTCGAGGTATGCGCACTGCCTGCTCATGTGCCCGCCCCCAACACCTCACCAAACACATGTTTACACGCTGCATACAGCGATTCCCATCCGCGACAAACATGCTTCTTCTTAGATGGTTCTGCAGGAACAGGGAAAACCTTTGTCTACAAAACCCTGATTCATACCATCGGAGCTAGGAAGCTAGGACCATCGTCCTGCTTCCACCTCAAAACCGGTCCGCCCACACGCAGCCGACACGGCATTTCTCATTAAGCTTCTCAAGTATGCTTACAAAATAAAGCAAACTCTACATGCAGCGAAAATGTACTTCTCCAGCTAGATTCCATGCTCAGAACCATCGAACCCTTTGCTAAATCATACAAACACATGCATGAAATCGCTCAGTCCAATCCAACAGCATCTGTATGAATGCTTTTCGAGGAAAACCCTAGGCAGGATTTACGACAATACAATGCCCCGACATGTCACACTGATGTTGCAGCGATTTTCGTCGGAAAAGATGGCGAAACGCCTGCCGAAAGGGACATTTGCATCTGTCCCATGTTACTCAATGCCAACAGATTATCAGTGAGGAATACATTTAGTATTTTGCACTCCAGCAGCAAACTATTCCAACAGTACGTCGTAGATGCGTATGTTAAAACAGAGGGCGCGCGTCTCAACTGTCTCAGATTAGATCAACAAGATCTGCACGTGGAACAATACAAAGGACTGTCAGACGCACTGCAAGCAAACGCTGAAAATAACAACGTACGTGTAGGCAAAATGATCAAATTACCGTCCACATTTCCAGGAAGTGCAAGATACAAGCAAGAAAACTAGCAGGATGCCATGGCCATAGTACGTAAATTCAGAAAGCCTGATTTATTTATCAGTTTCACACGTAATCCTACTTGGCCGGAAATTCTACACGCACTGTCGGATACCCAAAGACCGGATCACAGACCTGATATTGTAGTACGAGTCTTCTGGATTAAGCTGCAGGAATTACTTAGAGACATTCTACAGCAACATCTTTTTGGGGTTGTTATCTCTTATATTTACGTAATTGAATTTCAGAAGTGCGGCCTTCCTCATACCAACATGCTGTTTACTCTTCACAATAATTCTAACAACCAGTCTTCAGTTCCAGTCAGTTGTCCGTGGCTTTTTCTAGGGTTAGATCTTTTGACTCATTATCTGTCATCACCACCAAAACACCTATTCACACCTGCGTCTTTCAAGAAGTATTCATTTCTTTTTGATTTTTGAATTCCTCTCTCACCGTTTTCCGTTCCTATTCTTACACCGCTGTATACTACGGCGGGCTTCGGCTAGTATAGTTTAATATGTAAAAATTGTTTATCGTGGTGCCAGAGATCGGTGAAATGTTGCATGTTGTTCAGACGTGATGTGAAGAGTTTTATTCTACATACTGTACAGTATGAGAGTACCCTGGCTGCTCCTACCTAAATGTTATAAAGCGCCTTTCACATTCATCCCTACTTCTATCTCTGTCTATTACAGAGCACAGCCAGATGTCTTTCTCGTACGCAGTGCCCTTTCCATCTATCTGTTATATAGCGCCTTTCACATCCAGCTTTCTATGTATCTATTATATTGCGCCTTTCTCATATGTCTAACTAATCACATGTTAACACAGTTTATCATGGCACCGGAGAGTGGTGGCATGGGACATGCTGGTCCTGTGCACACGTCCTAACTCAGCCACTACGGCCCTTTCTCGGCGTCCTCCTAGAGGTGCGGCTATCGCCCCCTATCTGCTCCTCGTTTGCAGACGTGTGGCTTGTTCCGGTCATTGTGTGATGGTCTTACTGCAGCCCACTATAAGTATAACATACAGTAGGTCATGGAATGGCCAGCACCAGTCACAACGTGCCCTCCGTGTCAGGTGACCCTCCCATATCCCTAATTGGACACTCGATGGCCGTTTTGTGACGGACGACATGGGTGTTATGTGACGTTGGGATGTTATGTGACTGACCTCGTAAGTATTGCGGGCTGCGGTCACTCCCTGCAACTCTGTCATTGTAACTCTGTCACTGTCACTGAGTGCTTGAGCCTGACACATTCCATTTGAACCTTTCAAACATCCCACCCAGCTCTTGTTGATGAGGTTATTATTAATTTGTTTTTTATTTTTTTTTTTACACAGTTATAATAATGAGATGTATTATTTAGGCAGATTGGTTTTGCTGTCAATTCTGAATGTGATTCTCAGCCTTCTGTTGGGGGTTACAAGAAGGGGGTCTGCAGGTCTCAAGCCAAACCCTAACGTCTCATTCTGGTGATACGGCGACATTCCACGTGTTGGTCAGACACACCAGTTACGAATCTCAGTAGACGCTGAGTGTGTGACAGTCCTCAGTAGCACCTCAAACAAATGCATGGTGCCCTCTAGTGGTGGTCTCAGGTCACTTCCTGCTCTACCAATGGCATTTTCATTGCCTGGCACAAATCCACACCTACTCATCTTTGTAGACCTGAGTGGCAGCAGAGGACTTTCTAGATGGGACAAATGACGATGGTGGATTAAGACTTCTAATGCCCAGCTGGACCCCCTCTGTGACCCCTCGTTTTGCTCAGTTTCTCTTGTCGTTGTGGATGAAGGGGTGAGGTGGTCTTTAATTGTTGTGCACGTGGCCGCCCCTTCTGACTCGGGGCACACACACTGGTGATGTGCTCAAACACGGCTGAGCGGAGATCCTGCTCCTATTTAATGGCTTCTCCCCAGAGAGTGCACAGGACACACAATGGAAACTAACTGGAATGTCTTAGGAGGGCACTGAGACAACATGCGAGGAATGTGTGGTGTGGGATTGTCCGTCCTGCAAAAAAATGTCAGATGAATATTTAAAGCTGCCCACTGACAGAGAGCTGGGAAGACTCGACTCACGGACGGCTGCTCCAGGACCTCGCTGGCCAGGCTGGGACAATCAGGGATTATGAAGGCCTTCACAGGGAGAGCTGATTGAAGAAAAGCAGCTGGACCGAGCAGAGGAGCACCGGGCGTGAGAGGCAAGTCCTTCGTCTGTCTTTGTAAGGTTTAGGGTGAGGGTTAGAGCTCCGAGTCTGGAGGGCACCTTGTCCTCCGTAGCTGAGGTGTTAAAACTGTGACGTGTGTGTGCAGGACGGGAGACTTTGACATACATCACCCTCTGGGGCCGAGAGAGAAGAGAAAGCCTTCAAATAAAGAGCTTTATTATCAGTAATAACACACACGGCTCGGCTGGCCTCATGGACTTCATCCTCCTCCAGGCCTCCATTACCTGGCACCTTGTAGAAAGAACCCTGACACATTCATAACTCATATTGAGAAGAATATAAAGAACACGCAGACAAGGGTGGCACAGTGCAGAGCTGCCACCTCACCACAGAGAGGCCCAGCAGCGCCCTGTGAGGAGTTTGCATCTTCTCACCGTCTGGGTGGTGGTGTCCATGGTGATCTGGTGGAGTGACAACACTAAAGTAGTCCTGATGTGTGTGTGAGGGTCTCCACAGTGTCATGCCCTGGCGTTCTGATGCCTACTAGGATGGGTTCCCATAACCCTGCTCTGGATAGGCAGGTTTAGCAGGTGGATGGATGACACTAAGCTACGTGGACGGAGAGATCGTGTAGAATCAGCTGAGTCTTTACAGGTGGACCTGGACAGATTTTGGGGGGCTTGTGGGAGAGGAGACTTCATGTATTTAAATGTAAAGTTTTGCACATCCATCTTCTGAACTGGCGTTTCCAGAGCAGGGTCATAGGGAAGCTGGAGTCCATCCATAGGAATTTCAGGTTGTCAGATTTGGATACACAGTAGGGGGTCTTAAACGTGCAAATACTCCTCCTCCTCCATACAGAGCTGGGCCTGGTGGGGGGGCACCCAGGTTATCCGTCTTGCTTTTCCAGGCTGTGGGGTGACAGATGTGGAGGTAATTTTGACCTGAGGGTCCTTGAGGTCTTTCTTTACCTGTCATGAAGCCCTTGTTGTTCCGAATGAGCCCCCCAGGATGACACCCCACATCTTAACCTCTGAGACCAAAGCAAATATGAGCCTTAAACGTATTGTTACATCTCAGCCAGGGCTCCTCCCGCTTCATGTTGTCATGTTGCTCGTTTTTGATTCTCTTGTGCGTGTTCATTCATTTCAATACCTCGGTGATGTTCCATGTGTGTTGTGGGTGGTCCCCCAGGAGGCGGGGTCACCTGCCAATCACTCCCTATAAATGCGGCGGGTTTCTGTTTTTATGTACCGTATTTCTGTGCTCTGGTGGTTCTTTGGATTTTGGACCCCTTTGCTCCGTTCTTTGAATGTCCGTACTGCGACTTGTTTACTTGCATTGCCTCTTGGGCTCTTGTGTTTTCTATTTGTAAAGACTCCGTGTTTGCCCTCATTACCAGCCGGGGTTTGATAGTGATATCCCCCTCTAGTGGGCTTTTTTAGAAGTGTTTTATTTGGATTTTCAAGATTCTTTATTTGTCACATCCACAGTTATACAAGTGCAGCATGTAGGGAAATGGCCCCGAGTCGGCCATGAGACTCTGCCAATAATGTTAACAAATAGAACATTTAAATTAAATTCATGTAAATTAAAAAAGAAAGAAGAAATTAAATTAAAAAGAAAATTAAAGGGGGATATAATAGATAGGAAAATAGCGCATATCCAAATGAGCGTTACAATTTTAACAAGATCTGAGCTGCGTGCGAATGTAACAGAACAGAACATCTCTGTGCCGTGAAGCACGGTGTGCCAGTGTGCCAGTGTGCCAGTAAATGTAAAGACTTAATGGACAGTTGAAAGGGTCTGTGGTGGTCTGTCCAGACTAAGAAGTCTTCTCAGAGGCCCGAGCCTCTCTGTTCTGGCCATAACACTCCTAAAGCCCTCGTCTGATTTCAGAAGGTCGCACAGATGGGCTGAGACGAGTCTCTGGTGGTCCAAAGTTCTGCGCTGCTCCTCATCTCCTGCTGTAAATGTCCTGTGGAGATCAGATCTGGTGCAGCGGTCCGCCACTCTCTGCAGTTCCTTAATGACCCGGGCACAGCTCTTCTCAAACCTGGAGGTGATGTTCTGAGTCAAGACCCCCTCTACAGCACCGGAGTAAAACGTCCTTAGGATCACCGAAGAGACCCGAAACGTCCTCAACTGTCTAAGAGGGTCAAGACGCTGTCTTGCCATTTTGGATTGGCCTGAATGCTCAGTCCATGTCAGATCATTGGTGATGTTAGACTGCAATCCCGTTGATGCTGAGGGGGCCGCAGGACCACTGCTGACTCCCACCGAAGATTAGAGCAGTGATACGTATGTCTGTAATGCGCCTGTTTAAGTGCCATTCATTACACGTTGGTTTGAAATATCAAGGTACCTCACTTTCCTTGTAAAAGCAGAGACGCCGAACTTTCTGGTGTCGCGGACAGCAGGGGGTCCTGACCGGCCGGGATGGAAGGACTGAGGGACGGAGCAGAGTCAGGGTGTTATCTTCTTCAGGGCACTAGAGGGCTGCCCTCCAACAGGGTTGCTGTGACACCACAGATCCCCACAGGGCACGCTGGGAGTTCTATGGGCGCCACCAGGGGGAGCTGTGGAAGCTGCAGTGCCCTACTTTGGGCTTTCACCAGACCTCGCCAACGAGCCACCTTTAGCAGCTCAGAAGGGCGCCAGAGTCGGGAGGGAGAGGAGGAGTGGAGGGCAAGAGAGAGAAAAGAAGGAGAAAGAAAGTGCCGGGTGCTCTAAAGTCCCCCATTTACTGTACTCTGCTGCTTGTGGGGACGGTTTGGGAAGCGGTCCCACTGAGAATGAAGTGTGCTGTGCTTGGAGCTTGGGCCTGCTGTCTGTCTGTCTGTGTCGGGTCTGGGCGGCTGGAGTGCCCCCTGCAGGGCACACCAGTCACATACCTCGTTTACCATTCTGCAGTTTGCTTCCCCTTAAGCTCTTCGTGTTTAGATTCGCCATCTTATTTCCTGGTCGACTGGTTACATCATTTGAGGGCTGATTGAAGTTTGTGCCAACTGGACGATGCATTTCAGAGGTGGGAGGCCACGCTGCCAGCCCTCCTTTACAATACGATAGAGCCAGTCGGGCAGCGGCCATCAGTCCAGGACAGTTTCAGGCCGCATTGGTGCCGAAGGGTGGGTGTCGTCATCTCCTGATGCTGGTAAGATCGCTTTTGGCCGTTTCTGAGACGTTTCTTCAGTAGCTTGTCGTTCGGTAGAGGAGCACACGTTCTTTCAGTATGTTGTGGTGGTGCCTGTTTTGTATTTTTCTTTTCTCCTCCCTGTTTTCACATCCATATTGTATAGGACATCCATAACTTGCGGGCCTGAAAAGGTGGATTTCTGTTGAATCAGAGGTCATAAAGCACTTGATGTCTCCTCTCTACACACAGAAATACCCCCGCTATGCACTGGGGGAGTTTTACGGCCATTAACGTACAAAATGAAGTGCAGTCAGAAAAGGTAAAGTGCGGAGAACACCTCAGATATCACGAGGATGAGTCAGGAATGACGTGTGTGTTTGTGGCCGTGTCCTCTGGCTTGGCTGAGCGGCTCTCCCTTGCTGTCTGTGTGTCTTCATCAGTCAGCCTCTCTGGTTGTTTCTGTTTTGCTCTCTTGTTTCTCTCTGTTTGGTGCACCAGGAGGCTCAACGTCGTCATCGTCATCAGTGGATTTGGACCAGCGTCCCGCACCTTCTTCACACTCACCACCTGTTCTGAGCTCTTCAGTCCGTTCTGAAACCCTGCGTCTTCTTATTGTGCAGAAAACCTTTGACTGATCTCAGCCCCGGTACACCTTATACTTTAAGGAGACCCTCCGTGTAGCCCAATCTGTTCACTTCCTGTGACAGTCTTGTTATAGCGCCTTGCACATGTTTGACTCCGCATCCTCTGAGCTTTCACATTGTGACCATGGGTGACACCGGCCATTCTGTCAAGTCTGCTGAGGCTCGAGGGGAAGGGCAATGACAATAAGTGATGATGTGGACAGCATGTGGACCTCAAAGAACATTAACACATGGTAAAGAACATTTAAACCAGCGCTCTGTTCTCCCCTTGAGTTGCAAACCACCTGCCAGTTGTTTTTTCATAGGACCAGAGAGATGGACGGCACCTGCCATGCCCCAGTGATGTTCTCATCGTGGGTTCAGGCAGCTTACATACTGAATGGCATGTGTGACAATCAGGCACATGGCTTTGAGACCGCGTTAAGATGTTGTGCCACCTGGGAGATGTTCAATCACACGTTCAGCCGCCCCTGAGAGGTCACATCTTTAAAATGGGCCACTTGTCACCTTGCTTTTGATACGCCCTCACATTTTAATTGTCCTCCTTTTTGGACAGCATGTTTTTAGTAAATTGACCGGGCATAACCAGTGCCAACCGGAATCAGAAAAGCCTATGAAAAAATCTCCTACAGAAGAAAACAGAGGCAATGCGGTCACGTGACCTAAGGGGGGCAGCACTGCCAATGGCAGGAGAAAATAGTAAGAGGGGCCACAGCTAGAGGCGGACAACGGACACCAGCTACGAGCCGACTAGCCGGCCAGCGGTCATATAAGTGAAAGTCGCTACTGTATATAAACTGAGCGTCGATTAACTGAGTGAAAGTTTGGCTCTGGAGGATGGCTGCCCTCACCTTGACTGTGTGTCTCTGTTTGCTTTCAGAGGATCGTCGCCCCCCCCCCGCCGATGTTTGTGTAGAAGACGTCTGCTCATCCGACGAGTCAGCCAGGTAAGATGGTGACGGAGAGACACGCGGAACGGTGAGGCGTCGGTGAGGCCGCCATGTTAGGACGCGGCCCATGTGGCGCTCATGTTGGGGGGGGGGGGGGGGCGGTGGCTGGGGACAATCAATTAAGGAAAAAAATATATATATAATTATCATTTTAAGATACAACTAGTTTATGATATTTGGACAAATGATAAATAATATGTGATGTTCTGGAAAAAAGAGAATCCATCCATCCATCCTCTTCCGCTTATCCGGTCAGGTCGCGGGGGCAGCAGCTTAAGCAGAGACGCCCAGACTTCCCTCTCCCCGGCCACTTCTTCCAGCTCTTCCGGGAGAATCCCAAGGCGTTCCCAGGCCAGCCGGGAGACATAGTCCCTCCAGCGTGTCCTGGGTCTTCCCAGGATGCTCCTCCCGGTTAGACGTGCCCGGAACACCTCACCAGGGAGGTGTCCAGGAGGCATCCTGATCAGATGCCTGAGCCACCTCATCTGACTCCTCTCGATGCGGAGGAGCAGCGGCTCTACTCTCAGCTTCTCACCCTGTCTTTAAAGGAAGCCCAGACACCCTGCGGAGGAAACTCATTTCAGCCGCTTGTATTCGCAATCTCGTTCTTTCGGTCACTACCCACAGCTCATGACCATAGGTGAGGGTAGGAGCGTAGATCGACTGGTAAACTGAGAGCTTTACCTTACGGCTCAGCTCTTTTTTCACCACGACAGACCGATGCAGAGCCCGCATCACTGTGAATGCCGCACCGATCCGCCTGTCGATCTCACACTCCATTCTTCCCTCACTCGTGAACAAGACCCCGAGATACTTAAACTCCTCCACTTGGGGCAGGATCTCGCCCCCAACCCTGAGAGGGCACTCCACCCTTTTCCGACTGAGGACCATGGTCTCGGATTTGGAGGTGCTGATTCTCATCCCAGCCGCTTCACACTCAGCTGCGAACCGATCCAGAGAGAGCTGAAGATCACGGCCTGATGAAGCAAACAGGACAACATCATCTGCAAAAAGCAGTGACCCAATCCTGAGTCCACCAAACCGGACCCCTCAACACCTTTTTTGAAGGGGTGTTGAAAAAAGAGAATTTTACTTCTTAATTATTTTGTATTGTAAAATGATTTTTTATACTTAATAAAGTATATTTAATATTGTAGTTTTAAGTTCATGATTTTTACTTTCTTTATTAACACTTTTCACAATGAATACTTTTTTATAGTATTTTATAATTTTTTAAATATTTAATTATGTACAAATTATTTATACAAGTAATCATTTATCAATTTGTAACAAAATTAAAATGAATAGCATTATAATATTTGGATAAACAGTTTGAAATAAGTAACAATTTCTGTCCTTCTGTAAAAATTATTTTTAATTAAAAAATTCTTTCATATTTTGTATGATTTCGTAATTCACTTGTAAACTATGCAGCTAAAGGTTTTTATAGCGATTTTGATTCAGATTTTTCCATGTTTTAATAACGAAGAGCTGTTTCATATTTAGTGCCACAGCACCCCCGCCAGCCTCACTGCTGCCACCCGCCCACCCGTCCTTCATTTGCATGTGGCCTTTTGATGTCATTACACGGCAGTCCTCGGTGACCCCCTGTGTGGTGAGTTGAAGGCCCCTCTTTCACCGGCCCCTCTTCTCACATATTTTCATCTACAAAGTGACACGCCCCCCCCCTTCACTGGACGTCCGTGTCCTCCTACTCCCCTCTGTGGTTTAGCAGGCCACCTTGTGCTCAGCGGCGCTCATCAGCCGGCCCCACGTGTCCTACAATGGAACGCGTCTTTGGCCAAAGACCAGGCCGTCCCACATAAGCATGAGGAGAATTTACTGAAACTCCACAGGGTGCAGGTCACTGGAGTGGCAGCTGCAGCACTCGGTGGACCACCAGCGAGGAGTGACGCCATGTAAGCCTCAGCCTTGGTACAATGTGGCGTGCTGCCCAGTGCCACAGTATGTCACCTCCTGACCCTGAAGGATTTGTGTATTCCTTGGTATGGCAGCTCCTTAGGGGGCCAGGGGGCCTTCCTGTGAGCTGAAGGGTCCACATGCCCGGCTGGCCACAGTGTCTTTACTCTCTTGAGTGGACACTTCTGTACCCGACAGATTGTTTGGCCTGCTGTCCTTTTGAAGGTCTCAGTGCCTTTTAATATTGCTAAGCGGTCACAGGGACCACCGAGGTTTAGCAGTAAAATGAAGAATAAAGAATTTCGCACACGGAAACCTCATTTATTGGCTAAAGAAAAGGCAAAGTCTGCAAAAATGCCAAAGCGTAGTGAAGACCACGGCAGGCTCTGGTGGCCAAGTTACCCGGGACCACCTGTCACGTGGCTTGTGCTGCCTTTTATACCGGCCTGTCTCCGCCTGTTATATAGTGCCTTTCACGTCTGCGTGTTTGTCTTGTTTTCTGTTACAAAGTGCCTTTAATGTCTATCATATAGCGCCTTTCTAATCTTTCTGTTATGCACCGCCGTCTGTGTCTGCCTTTTCATGGTACCCTATCTACGTCTCCATCTATTATATAGTGCCTTTCATGTCTTGTTTTTTATGATAAAGCATCTTTCCTGTCTATTATTCTGTTAATGTACAGTTCAGTTTTATTACGGCACCTTCTTTACTTTTCTATTATTACTGCCTTTCTATATCTGCCTAGCTGTTTTATAGTGTCCTATCTATTATATAGCGCCTTTCATGTTGGTAAGCTTTTCTTGTTTTCTACTATAAAGTGCCTTTAATAATGATCATATAGCGCCTTCCTTAACTTTCTCTTATGTGCTGCCTTTAGTATTGGCCTGTTTTATTGCGCCCACCTATCATGTATGTTGTTTTCCATTATATAGCGCCTTTATTATTCATGATTTGTCAGATTAGTGATCTTGTAGAGCTTTTCCTCCCTCTGTATAGTGCGGTGCCTTTCCTTTTTTACATGACACTTTTTCTCTTTTATAGCCCCTCGCTTGTCTGATCCCCTTCTTTGTCCCTTGGGCTCTCTGAGCTGGTCAGTTCAAATCTCCTGTGGTGCCCCTTCAGTCTTCACTGCCACGGCTCAGCTGCCCGAGTTGCCCCCAGTCTTCCTCTTTTCCTCCAGAGCCCTGATTTGTTTCATCCTCTCAATCTAAGAACACTGGAGTAGGTGCGACCTACAGCTGCATGGCTTCTACAAGTGTGACACGTCCCTCCATCTGTGCCCATTTTGCTGCCCTCCTTCCCTCCTGTTGTATTTTGTAATGAATGTGTGACTTCGAGGTCTTTTAAAGTACTTTTAGTGACCTGCTCCCTCCTAAGTGACTGCAGGCGTCCACCTCAGCGTTAAATCTTTGGCTGCTCTTCTGTTCCCCCCTTTGGTAAACGTGGGCTTCTCTTCTAGTCGGCCCCCCTCTGATGTCTCCTCCTGTCCGTCTGTCGCTCGCTCTGCAGACGTCACACTGAAGCTCTTCAGCCAGCGCCCTGCCATGAGCTCCTACTGGAGGGGACGGAGTGCCACCTGGTGGTAAGGACTGAAGTCACAGAGTTGTCCCAGAGAGGCTCCACATGGAGAGCGGGCGTTCAGCGAGGTGAAACATTCGGCTAGAAGTCACCCACCCCATGGGGTCCTGTTAGATTCTGTTACTTCAGCCAGCTGTACCTGAAATAAAAAAGAGCTGGAAATCATCCAGCGTTCAAACCGTTGAGCTCCCGATGCCTCTCAGCTATGGCGGTGTTGGAAATGAACGTCACAAAGCTGAAAGCAACGGCGTCACAAATGTCCTCCTTAACATGCCCAGGATAAATAAATAAATGCCCTGCAGGATGCCAGGTGTTCAGCCACAGAGCCCCTCAGCCTCACCCTTACACCAAGGCCCTTGTGATGCCAAGTGTCCCGTTCACTCTGTGCCCTGCTGTGGCATCAGTGCCACTATGACCTGGGAGCCCAGAGCAGTGCCAATGGCAGCCCATCAGCAGACCTTCATGATAAACTCCTGGTAGAGGCTCTAAGATGGGCCTGGTTAGGTGGTCTTGGCTCAGTCTTTTTGCTGATGGCTGAAGGCTCTGCTCCATCTAGCGTTAGTCTGGTGCCGCTCTCTCTGCTTGTGTTTTCTTTTATTATGGCGGGCGCTACATGAAGATAAATGTGTGCCACAGAGGACCTCACCTGCTTCTCTGTTTCTCTTCTATGTTTTCAGCACTGCACCGCTGCCATGAGGACCACCACGTGTCTACAGTTTGTCCTTCCTGTCTTCTTACTCATTAAAGGTAAGTGACCAGCAGGACAGCAGGTCATGTGAGTGTGTCCATCAGTCACAAGTGTCACTTAATGATGTCATCGGGGAGCTGACTGGTGATGTGATGCATTCTGTCCTTGTCATATTTCTATTGTATTGAGGATGACTTGTATTGTGTTCTGTGTGTTGTGTTGTATTGACCCCCTTTTATTGACCACTGCATGCCCAACTTATCTGGTAAGGGGTCTCTCTTTGAATTTCCTTTCCCGAGGTTTCTTCCATTTTTTTCTCATCTTCTTAGACAGTCAAGCTGGGCTGGGGGGCCATCAAGAGGCAGGGCCTGGTAAAGCCCATTGCGGCCCTCCTTGTGTGATTTTGGGCTACACGATAATAAATGGCATTGTATTGCATTGTATTGTATTGTATTGTATTGCATTGTATTGCATTGTATTGTATTGTATTGTATTGCATTGTATTGCATTGTATTGTATTGTATTGTATTGCATTCAAGCAGCAGCCCTGTGGCGTAAAGCCGAAAGCAGCCGCTGCTGGTGGTCCACGATGTCTGCGAGATAAAGCTCATCATACGTAGATGTGTACAGGTGGGGATGCATATGTGAATGTGGTCTTCGTCGCTCATTCCAGGCGTTGCATTGCAGGTGTCGGCTCTCAATGGACAGTATGGATGCCCAAGGTCATGTCCACCATGAAGAGTTCCTGCATCGTCATCCCATGCAACTTTCAGTACCCTCCTAGTGTGAGGCCTCAAAATGGAGTCCATGGCATATGGTACTTCGGGGACCCCTACCCTCAGAAGTACCCCCCGGTTGTGTTCAAGTCCCGGACGGACATTGTCCACGAGAGCTACAAACACCGCACCAAGCTGCTGGGAGACCTGCGGGAGAAGAACTGCACGCTGCAGATCAGCAACGTCGGACTCGAGCACGGGGGGAAGTATTTCTTCAGAGCAGATCTGGGGGGCTCAAACGTTTACACCTACCCCGACTTTTCAGACGTCAGGGTCTTAGGTATGCGAGACACTCATTTGTTATTTCATATGCCTTGTTCTACAAATAATAACGAATATAACGATTGTGTGACGATGTCACTCGTTGTGACCCTGGCGCTCTCCTCTGTAATATCATGACCACAACCAGGTGATAAAGGTCACAAAATCGGTGACAAAAACGTGTTCAAAGTGGTGCTGAGGTAGCGTCGCTTGTCATAACAGTAACATAACGGACGTTTACGACGTCAGCGTAGCGCCATTGCTTCCCGACTCTGTAAACCTCTCACTTCTGCTCTCTTTCCAGACAGCCCCATCATCGACGAACCCGAGGAGATCATCAACGAGATGGCAGTGACGCTGAGCTGCTCTGCCCCGAATAACTGCCCTGACATGGCCCCCGAGGTCAACTGGTTCAACACGGAAGGGTTAGAAGAGCCGCTCGTGACGGTGAAATATATCGACGATGTGGACAACACCATGGTGTCCTCCGAGCTCTCCTTCGTCCCCTCGTACACCCACAACGGCAAGGAGCTGGGCTGCAAGGTGCACTACCCCAACAGCAGCCTGTCGTATGGGAGCATGATCGCCCTGGACGTCAAGTGTAAGTCTTCACTCTGTCCTCTGTCCAGCTTTGGTGACACATTATTATCTAGCCAGTGATGAAGGCAGGCAGGCCCTGGCTGTGTGTGTCGGTCACGTTGTCATCCCACTAGTAAGATGTCCTCTGTGCAGCCTTGTGCTCGACAGCTGCTCTAGCGATAGGCCAGAAGTGAACCCCAACTTGCTGCTCATCCCTGGAGATCCTGAAAGTGGCTGTGTACAGCAAGCAAAGGTTGGCATGATTTTCCTTGAAATATCTTCTTTTTTCTTTGTTTTTAGATCCGCCCCGGGAAGTGGAGGTGAACATGTCCTTAGAAGCGATGGAAGGCAGCACGGTGGTCCTGCACTGCATCGTGGACAGCAACCCCCCTCCGCTCATCACGTGGTACCTGTTCGATGTTCTCGTCAAGGAGGAGGAGGCACAAAACTCCACGCTGGTCCTCGAGAACCTGCAGCCGAGCCAGGAGGGCATCTACACGTGCAACGCCGATAACAAATACGGGGAAAAGAACAACTCCCTCTTTGTGGCCGTCAAGTGTGAGTCGCACCAGATTACTGCGCTGCACTGCCCTGTGGGGACCTGCTAGGCGGATGAATGACTGGCTCTTCTTGTTCCACTGTGCTCCCTGTGGATTACTGGTTTGTGATGTGATACAAGATTTGAAACGCTGATGAATAGTCGTGAGGGAATCGCATCATCGATAGCCCCCACAATTCCTCGTCGCATAACTTGATACCCTGAGAGACTCCAGGATCGGGCGACTTTAGCTGTTAGATTTGATGTGCCTTTCGATTAGAAGTTATGGGAGTCCTGTGGTGAGACGCCAGCCGAAGGTCCGACTCTGCGGTGACCGTAAACTGACATCCGGGTGACACATCAAAGACTCCAATAGGAAGTCATTTTAAAAGTTCTGTGCAATGCAAGTCTCTGCTGGACCCCATTATTCTGAAAGTGGTGGTCTTAGAGATGGATTAGCGTAGCAACCATCACTTGGATGTATTCAGCTGCATTGAATATCGTAATGTAATGCACTTTGTACACATGACGGCCCTATAAACATAACGTAAAGCTTAACAAAGGACAACATACGGAGAGTTGGGGTCCTGGAGGCCCCCCGTTTAACTGGGATGTTTAAAGGACACAAAGTACTTAAAGGTTCGATGTAACCGTTGTAGAAAAAGCAGAGCTCCGTGTTCTGGGGTGGATGAGCGGATAACGAATGTGACTTCCGCTGGCGAGTTCCGTCAGATGCCGTGTTGACCAGAGGGGGTGGAGTTTCACTGCCGCAGGAAGTGACCTCAGTGCCCGTTCCTCGTCCTCCATTAGTTAGTGGCCCTGTCACACTCAATTGCTTGCCCGTCTCTCTCTTCTCAAGTCTGATGATGGCGACCACATCGTCCACAACCCTAGCTGTGTGTTTTCGGATGGCTCTCCTGGGTCCACACGTCCTGTTGCTGTGGGCCGAGTGTATATGACAGTGTCAGCCACGGGGGAGCTGCTCCTGAGCCTCTTGCCCAGTTTCCTTAAAGTCTTCCACCTACAGACGGGTCCCCTCTTGGCACAGTTGCCCCCAGGTGCTGCGGTGAACAGCAGCCTTCTTCAGGTCCCCGGTGGGATCTTACACTTCCTGAACGTGGTTTTCAGTGGGTCATTATATTGACCTGCAGCTGAGTGTTGACCAATGTGTAACTGGCCATAAAACACCCTGCAGGGCAGACGATTAGGGGGCATCCTTATTACATACCCTACCCATTTTTGGTGGTGCTGGGCCATTGTGGCCTCACTACTTCTGCAGTTGGTCCTTGCAAGTATTCCAGAATGGGCAGCAGGTGACATTCGGATTATGAAAGTGCTCTGGGGACTTGACGTGGCGGCTGCAGAGGGGGGTACTGATGCAGACTGCCTGGTAACTCCTAACTTTAGAGTGGCGTTGGAGGGTCTTGTTTTGAAAGACCCAGTGGTTTTGGATCTCAGTGTCCTCACCGCTGTCTTCAGGCAGAATGCCCCCAGACAGTTGAGAGTTGAGTGCCAGCAGCAGCGAGGACAAGTGGTGGTGTAGGTGGGATCCTGGCACTCTACAGACAGACCACTACAGTCCCACTAGTGTTGACAGTCAGTCCTCTGCTGCTGTACGAATTCACTGCCGCAGCAAGGACAGCCTGGAGGTCTTGTGAAGTGCCAGCCACTAGAGGTCAGTAATCTGCACTGTGCATTGCCACTCCAGAATCAGCTCTCTGGGCAGCTTTCTCTCCATGGCAGAAGAAAAGCCGCCAACCTGGGCAAAGCCCCCTCAAGTGTTGGACCTCTAAAACCTTCCCAGGTTCTTGTCCAGCAGCTCTCTTCGTGGTTAACGGTATTTTACACCAGAATAACGATGAGCTCCTGCGTACTTGAGACTCTAAAGTCCAAAGGTCATCTTGGAGTCTGTGGTTCAAGTAGCTCTGCCTGTAGTTCTCATGTCACTATGGTGGGCTGCGCGAGTGAAAGTTCTCAGTCTGCCAACACATTTTAAGACCACCTATCACATTTAATGAGTACATTTTCCTTGTTTCTCACTATTTTGTGCAGTTTTATTACATGATGACAGCCAACTCGTCTTTTCTGTCAGTTCTCACAAAGTGCACAGACCACAGATCAAAGGCGGGGGTACCTCCTCAGTGGGCCCCGTTTAACGTCGGGTGCGAAACAAAGGAAATAATAAAGGAAACGGTTACTGGTGTGAATTAGGAGGTTGGAGTTCAGGAGCTCTGTCTCTCCTGCATGCACGTCTCAGACTGAACAGGCACTTCTGGTGAGTGGACTGAATATATAGAGCTGGGTCTACAAGGGGCGGGGCCTCTTGGAGTGCTGGGGGTGTGGCCAAGCGTCTGCCTGGAGCTGCCGATGGAGGAGAAAGAGAAGTTAGCAACAGCGCCCCCTCGTGTCCTAGGGTGGGAGTCCTTACCTCACGAGAGCCCTGAAGGTGTCCCCTAGGTGCTTGTGTGTGTGTGTGTGTGTGTGTGTGTGTGTGACACTCTATGTCACATCGTAACTATTATCATGGATCAGCGTCTAACTCTTTTGAAATGGCCCTCGTTAATGACTTTGGTCCCACACTCCAGATCTTGTTTGTTGTGTTGAGAAGATTTCACATTACACTTTGATAGAAATGTCAGCCACTCGATGACATCCTGAAGTTCTTGTGGCTGTGATGGATGCTGAGATGACTGAAGTGGGTCTTTGCATTGAGTGGTCAACAGTGGCACACACACCAACCAGGGTAATTGTTTGCCGGACTAACGTCTTTTGTATTTTTGTGTTTTTCCGTTTTCAGACCCCCCACGGGAGCCATCAGTTAACTCTTCAGTGACCATACAAGAAGGCACGACCATCACACTACACTGCAGCTCCGAGGGTAACCCGGTGCCAACACTGACCTGGTTCAGAGATGGCACCTTGGTCAGCAGCGTTGTCTCTGAGAGCCAGTCCATCCTTGAAATCCGTGACATCACCTTTGAGAGTGACGGCAACTACCGCTGCTTAGCGGAGAATGAACACGGCCGAGCCAGCAGCCATGTCAACGTGACTGTCCAGTGTAAGGACGCCTTTTATATCGCCTGAAAAAACAAGGGTGGGTGAAATGACTGCAGCCTGGTCGCAATCAGAAGTTAATGTGCCACTGTAGTAGTAACTAGGGGTACGTGTAGAAGTGTCGTCACATGAGAAGAGAACAACGACAATCCAATCAACAAGCACCAAGCCGGCACTGCCTCAAAGCCCACTGGATGTCTGGAAGGAATTAGCATTAGTGTGTCCACTGTCATTACGTCCGAGCATGCGGATTCACGAAATCACAAACAGCCGGCTTAAGCGTTCAGTCAGATTCATCCATCCATCCATTATCCAACCCGCTATATCCTAACTACAGGGTCTCAGGGGTCTGCTGGAGCCAATTCAGTCAGATTCATTCAAGCTTTACTTATATAGTGCCTTTTACCGCAAATCCCACCTCTGAGGGCTTAGCGTGAATTCAACTCCGTTCAGATCATTTCTGTGTCGCGCTCATCACTTCTCGCAGTGCCGTAAAGGCTTCACACGTAAACTTTAACCGTAACGATAACTAAAACTTCAAAATGTCTTCTCCTTTCAAGAGATTTAACTTCCCAGGCTCCTCTTAACTGATTTAACTCTCATTTTGTTATGAAGTTCAATCTTGAAGTCCTAAGATATTATCGGAGATGCTATGTTGAGCTCTCGTCATCTTGACCAGCGTTTCTCAAGCCACTGGTTACCATGTCGTGTAAGTGTCTTTGTGGGCTGATGAATCGAGCTTGACTGTCAGAGTTGGGGGGCCCACTTGCAGCCCACTACCATTATAAAGAAGAGCGACGCGCGACTCACCAGTGGCTGCCCAGCGACACGACACAACCCACTGGTTGAGACCTCCAAGCAGTCAGGGGTTATTAACAGACGTTCACCGGATGTTCAGTTTTTGAGCCCCCCGCTATGTCTGGACGATCAGCCACATTTCTAAACACAGAAACCGTTTTGTATTCGCTGTGCACTCGACATTCGCGGTTTATGATCTCGTGCTCCTCTGCCTTATGATCGCCGGTGCTCGTCTTGGCTTTTCTGTTCCTCTCCAGTCTGTCTTTCTGGCTGCTGACCTGTGCAGAGGAGAAGGAGGAAGAGTTTCAATAAAAGTGTATCCACAAAACCCCAGACTCCATTTTAAACTGTGCTGTCTTCTGTTTTCCAGTTGCCCCCGTGTTCCTGACAGACTCAAAGTGCACCGTCATTCGGGAAGGAATCCAATGTGTGTGTATGGCCTCTGGAAACCCGGAGCCAAGCGTGGAGTTCACCCTGCCGGATGAGAACCTGACGATCAATGAGACGGACGACGAGTTCAATTACTACTCGAGCACCGACGGCTACGTGGTGACCGGCATGATCAAGCTGAAGGAGAAGCCGCCGACCGGACTCAATGTCTTATGCACCATGTCCAACGTCTACGGCAACGAGACCATCAAACTGGAACTGCAGCAGGAAAGTAAGTGCCGTCCGCCATTCTGTAGTCTCATGGGGACCACCGTGACCCTCGCAATGACAACTCAGCTCTGCTAAGAGCCTCGGTGGTGGGCGGCAGTGAAATCTGCCACTGGAAAGGCTTTGCCCAGAGGGGCTTCTTCTAAAAACTGCCCTTGGGTCCCTCCAGGCCGTGCACTGTAACTGTTTGGGGTACAGCTGACAACACAAGCCTGGCAACATCTCGTAGGCCGGCAAAAGGTGACATTAACAGTAGTATTTCAAAATGGCGGACTGAAGAAAATTTCGTTTGATTCCGTACTGTTCAAGGCAGGACTTACTTCAGTTATTTGCTTAGATGTGCAGTTCCACGGTCTACAGTCTGTGTGTCTGCAGATGATCAGTCGTTAGGCACATTTACCGTTTCAGTTTTTATTAACTACAGAAGTCGATGTCTTCATTATTGACTCCCTTAATGGTGGTCTCCTCACCTCCTCCTCACGCATGCCAAGTCCATCTTTTCTCAAACGAAGCTGCCAGTTCTTTGCACTTCAGATTGACTCTGACTGAGTTGATGTGACTGGAGTTGGCAGAGGGCACACGTAGCTGGCGGCCATGTCCAGAGATGTCCTTGAATGCCACATTAGTATCTGCTTTTCCCTGGTCACACGTTGTATTTATTTTGAACCCGTGTTCTCCGCACACACACCTCACATGTGTACTTAGGGACCTTCGGCCACAGCTGGTGTATCCACCCTAACCTCAGCCTTGCTCTCGGTTGGAGGACGTTGACCGGAGCCCCTCTGCTCTTGGCCTGTTTAAATCTCCACCCCTTCTTTGAGGTCCGCCTTCACGAGGCACTGGATTGGTTTAGAAATGTCACACTCAGTCAACCATCCAATCGCATTCACGTTTGCCTCCAGACTCACGCCCAGCCCTGAGAGACTAGCCAGTAAATGAAAATGAAGAGAGAACATAAACGAGCAACACAGAAGAAAATAAAACCCGGTAAGGTGCCCAGTTGTGTGTTCTCATGCAGAAAGTGGGCAGCACGTCACATTTAATTAAAACTAGAATTAGTGTCGGGGTCTGTCCTCAGGGGCTGGCCATTCGAGCACTTGTTATGTTTAACTCACACATCAAAGTGACATCCATGTTTGCCAAACAGACTGATGAGGGGCACTGCCAGCTGCCTTATTCTGTACCCGTGAGTGACAAAGAGATGTGACGGCAGTGCAAAAGTGTCTGGTAAATGTCATGGGTCCCACTTTAAGCCACTTCTGAACTTCTGTGCTCTTCTCTACTTTACAGAAAAGATCACTTTGGCGGTGGTCATCGGCACCGTCGGTGGAGTGGCTGTCATCGCTTTCATCATCGCTGCTGTGCGCTACATTGGGCGCAACAACCAGAAGTAAGTGTCTCAGTGCACATTGTGCAAAGTGACACTTCACACAAAGCCCAGCTAATCTATTCCTCCTCCTCCTCCTCCTCTTCTTCTTCTTCACCACAACTCCATCTTCACCAAGGGAAAACGTGTCAGGCAGTGCCCAGCAGCCAGAAAACCCACCGATGATCTACAGCTCTGTGAAGAAGGAAGCCGAAAGCCTCCGCAAGAAAGTGGTGAGTGTCACTTTGTTCTGATGGGCTTGTCACCTGTTGAGGGATAGGGTGGCACTTAGAATGAGAGGGTCAGGCAACAGGGGACACTCTATGGAAGAGAACTGGGGTCATTGTATGAAGCAGGGGTGTTCAACTCCGGTCCTGGTGGGCCGCTGTGGCTTCTAACCCTTTCCCTAATCAGTTTTCACTGCTCATGAACTCCTTTTCCCTTCATTTTCATAGCCCTTTCTTTAAGGATTCAGCCCTCTGAGTTGATTTGTTTCTTCATTAAATGGCAGCCAAACAGAACTGAGACGTGAAACGAGCCGACAGATGAGCAGCTAAACTGGAACATCAAACTCCAGCCAGTTTCACTCCAACCAGTTTCTTAATGAGAGGCCATTACTGAATATCACGACTTGTTGCTGCTCTTGTTCTCCTACAGCCGACTGTCGATTTTCTGTTTTTTTATAAGACCACCATCAAGATGTTTGGGGGACCAACATGACTGAGACCCTCACCTTTCTTTATTTTCAGGTGAGCTGGTCATGTGGCGGCTCATTTTGTGTCTCATTATTGTTTGGCTGCCCATTAAGGAAGGGGGTCTGAGTCACATCAATTTAAAACGAAGGCAAAACGAGTGAATCAGCAGCAAAAACGGCTCACTGATTAAGAAGATGGTGAGAATGAAAACCTGCAGCCACTGCGGCCCACCAGGACCAGAGCTGGATACCCCTGGTCTAATGGAACAAAAAATAAATAAATAAATTATGATGAAAAAATTAACAATAACCATATATGGAGAAAATGTATTTTATGGATTCATTAATAACCTTTTTGATTTCTTGATGTTTACTGAACTGTTTTTTAATTACTCACTGTGACTGTATTGTTTTATTTTATAGTCACAGATTGTCAGGATCAAGTCAAGTATCGCCCTCGTTCATTCACTTTACTTTTCCGGATTATTATTAGTATTGTTATTTATTTTGTGATGTCACAGCGTCCCCATTTAGCTTGTTGCCATTTTGTGTGTTGTTTTACGGGGGGCTGCTGTATCATTAAAGGCCAGCCACCTGAGTCAACACCGATGTGATGCGTCCAGACAGACGGCCGTGTTAATGGACTGGCATCTTCACTTTGTGTCAGAAACTCGCGATAGTCCACTACGAGAGAAATTATAGAAAGAGTGAAGAATGAAGAAGAGTTGTCTGGGCGTCGAGTTAGGAGAGACTGGAAGCCATTTGCAGTTTGGTGACTTGACGTTGCTGATTCCTCCTGTTATGCGGCCACATTTTTATTTCATTCTCATTGTGTTCTGATTTGGCAGTTTTGGCGTGCGCTGTTTTCTTTTCCTGCCCTTATTATCTATGTTTTGATGATTTTTTATCGTTATGTAATCGTTGGTTACACGTTGCTGGATTGTTATCGCTCTTTTTTTACGGACCTGCCATTTTGTGTGTTCTTGTTGCTGTCAGCGGTTCCTCTTTCCCTCTGCAGTGATAGGAGGTTGCAAAGCCGTGTTTGTGTCGTCAGCGGCCAAGAATCGAAAGTCTTTGTCAGCTCCGGCTAGTAAGCGCCATACTAGAGGACGGGAGTCTGGCGTGTGTTTGACTTTGGGGTCGGCCGTCGTGTTCACGTTTGGGTAGACGACCTTTGGACTTTCTGCTTTACACTTTTGTCATCGTTGCAGTTTGCGATTTCTGTTGGTCTTCTGTCATTCCTTCTCTTCGTGTCTCATGGCCTGCCACATTCCTGCACTTTGGCAGACCAGATGGGACCCAAACGCACATCTCAGAACTGTCGCTGGTCATTTTACACCGATACACAGTGTATGCGTTTTGAAATTTGCATTGTGGGAGTTTCGTGATTTTGGAACTTTTCATTTTTGTAGCTTGTTTTATAAAATCCAACCATTTTTCATCACTGTATTGTCGTGGAATCACACTGAGGTAACTGCCAGTGATGGGCGGCAGACCTGCGATGTCTGGATGACGAAGGTCCACGACGGTGGCAGCAGCTTCCCTAAAGCGTCAGCTGATGGAGACTCCATTGGTTGTTCATGACTGTGTGGCACCTCCTGGTGACATCAGCTGAGCTCTCTCTCCCTCTCACTCAGACCCTCCATGCCACCCAGTGCCAGGGTCCACCTCCATGATCACTTCATTACTTTTTTGGCATCAAGTCTATTTATTTGTTCACCCCCATTTAGTTATTGTGGGCGCCGCCATTCTCTTGTATTTTTCGAGTTGTTGTTTCTTGTGATGACGGTTTTGGTGTCGAAGTAGAGTGAATCTTGCTGTCATCACTGAGATGTTTTTGACGATGGCGACTCGATAAAACAAAACTCTCAAAGTGTAGCCAGCGGTGCGTGTGAAACAACTTAGGACGTTGACTTTTAGTTAATAAGGTTTTGAGTCTAATTATTGGTTTTAGTCCTTTGGTTTCATTTTGACTTTCTGTCCGTTTTAATTTTGCTTTTATTGCACCAGTCACATTGTTTAAAATGCCCTTTCGGTTAACACAGAACAGTTTGTTAATTAATCTTAATGTTCACTAATTTTTGCTTTGCGTCCTTCCCCACCGTGACCTATCATCTATGGGGGAGGAGCAAAAGCTTTAGGTTCGTCAAAAATTTCGATTTCTGGTTTTCGAAGGATCTTGATGCTTTAGGGTCCCCTGATACCGAAAACATCGATATCTCAATGATGGGTGTGTGTCTGTCTGTTGGTGTCACAGTTTCTCGAAAGCTAAAACGGCTGGATGGAAAAATACCTCGAACTCGAAACTTACGCCTGTGATGAGATGACGATGTGCTGATGAGTTTTAGAGCAAATCGTGCAATAGAAAGAGACCCTCTAGAGGAAGTCTCAAATAACCGGAATTCTCCAATTAATTATGAGTTCTTCTCGTCAATTGCTATCGTAATGACCTCTTTTATGTTCAGAAAGATCAGCATCAGAGTGGTAAATAATGACTGAAACGTTAGAGAATAGCTCGGGTAATTCTGTTCCAGGGGCACAAAGCCTACTGACGCTCACGTCTGAATTTTTCCCCAATGTCTTTTCTATGAGGTGGTGTTTCGGCCATTTTTATATTTAACGCCTTGCATTGTTTAGCCTTAATTCCATTCTGATGGCTCTAAATTCTGAACAAATCACTTTGAGAATTGAAGAATGCAGAGTTTTTTGAGGCGAGGTCCCCGTCTGACTTGCTCATCGTGGCACTGGAGAGTGGTGATGTGGCTCATGTCGGTCAGACAAGCATGTCAGGATATTTCACGGCAGTAAACTTACAAACTGACCACCTCCATTCTGCCCGTCCACCAGTCATCAATGGCTGCTGTTCCAATCCAAAGGCTAACACTGGAGCTGATGAGTTTAAGACTGGACATGTGGTCTGAGTTATGAAAGCAGGCGTTTCATAGCCCAATCTCTCTTGGTCCACAGCTCAAGAGGCAGGCTGGTCACTTTATTAATTCCAGCCCTGCTCAGCTCCCAGTGGATTCACTACAGAAAGGAACAAAGCCAACGGCACAAGGCCTCCCGACTGCAACTTCTCAGCCTTCACAACAGCAGCAGCAGGATGTGGGCGGTCAAAGCCTTAAGGAGGACAAGTAGACCCTGCGGTGAATGGAAATGGAGGAGTGGTGGACAGGAAGTTGAGGAGTGAGAGACTGAACACCAGAGAAGGACGAATTTGTGAGGCAAAGTCATGAAGGTGCCCTGAGGGCCAAAGCACGCGAAGCTTATTGTGTGCAAAGTGAAGACTCGTCGAAGGACATTAATGAGATGGTGGTCACCACAGCCCAGGGGACCTTCTGAATGCACTGACAGCTTCATGGGAGGCATTGTCCCGATGTACTGACTTGTCACTTCTGTGTATTATAATATTTTTGTGTATGTTAATTTGCTCCATGGCTGCCTCTTTTGCTTTGACTCCAGTGTCATTTCTAGGATGACATTCTGGGATGGGAATTTGGACACGCAGAGTGGACAAATTAATTAAAGATGAGAAAGAAGTCCACAGCAACTCCAAAACCTTTCGTTGTGCCTCTTAAGAGAGGAACGAACACAACAGAAACCAATAAATCAGCGATGCTAAGCTGTTTATGGAAAAATCAGGAGACAACTAGATGAAGGAATAAGAATTTGATCCAAAATATTTTAAAGATTTGGTTCCACAAATAAGTAAAAAAAAAAATAACACACATGTTACCACTGGCTGTTAACATTCCCAACCAATCACGTCTCTTCTATTGTGTCATACATTTGAAATGTCCAATAATCAATCAGAGGAAATATAAAAAGCCAAATCCCTTTTCTAAGTGATTTTCCATTGGGTGGCTGGTGCTCATAGCCACGCCCCTGGTTGGCCCGTTCTGAAGCGTCATTGGCTTCCCTTCTTCTGCTGCTTCATTGGTCCTAAGAACAAACTCCCCAGAGTCTCACTGAGGTCTGCGGCTGGCCAGCTCAACTGGACATCTCCCAGCCCATCAGCGGGCGTGAAGGCAGTCATGGTGGTGCCCTCTGTTGTCTCAGAAGGAGGTGCCAAGTGGTCAGGGTGGCCTGCTTGGCTTTGTCCACTTGAGCCCACCAGTCCCATCAAGAACCCCAGTATGAACCGTGGAGATGTTTCCGTGGCGTATTTGCTATTTGCTTCTTTCTCTTTGTTAGTTTTGGGCTGTTATTCCTGTTAACGTTTCCCATAAAGTGCAGACCTTTGACGTTACTCTCAGCTGACCGAAGTGCCTGCTTCTGTTTATCTTTCCTTCTAACAGATTAGGACTGAACTTTTGGGTTCAAAGTTTACGTCAATCCTTGAAGAGCCCTACATGGTAAGGATTCTGTTCAGCCCTAACATTTCACCTTTTCAGCGATGACTTGCCGTCTTTCACTGTCCAAACATCTCCATCGCCTTCATATCATCACGAGCACCCTGACTGTGCGCCTGTAACAATCATCACGGCCTTCATCACGGGTGCCTCACATTAAATGACGAAGCGATGGACGACCGCCATTATTATGAGCAACTAGACATTTAAAGACATCCTCCATCGTCCACAGCCCTGAACTGGATTAGCTAGTCTCACATGTGAACTAATCTGATCCTTCAAGTTCGTCTCAGCTTCTGTTAATTATTACCACAACTAAAATACATTTTCATCTTGTTACATTTTTTTGCATTTATTTCTTAATTTTGTGTGTATTACTGATTCATTAGTAATATTTTCTTGTTAATATTACTTTATAATGTCCTGATATTTAGTTTGTTTAATGTTCATTGTTTATAGTCCTGGCTGCCATTTTGTTTTATCACACCTGTCACCATGTTGTAGGTTGTTTTAGGCTTCGGCCCCCATTTTGTGAATAGCAGCACATATCACGTGATGCCAGGAAGTTGTCCACTGCTGTGCCACTTCAGGAAAGAAGGAGACTCCTGGCGTCCGAGATTTTGGATTAATTGTGATGATGTTAGCACAAGGCCTTCAAATGAGCAAAATGTGAAAAAGTGAAGCATCTGGAGACTTTGTGAATCTGCTGTATAACGCTGTATGGAATACGACGCACATACTGTATATACACGTATAACATCATTTCTAGAGCACATTTTCATACACATGATGGAGATCAAAGTGTTTTACAAGATGAAGAAAGACAAGTAAATAAAAATATTATAAAAATAAGATTAATCACATATACATATACATATATATATATATACAGTACAGAGAACCACACACAGACACAGAGTATAATACATTATAAACTCACACACACACACAGTGCATATGCACACAGTGTTATGGCTGACATATTTCATCTTCTTCTTCTTCTTCTTCTTCTTCCACTTGTACGCAGTGTCGATGTCCCTGGCCACCCTTCACCTCCTCCTCAGTCAGACTCCTTCACCTTCAGATCTTCTTTTATTTGATTCATTGACTTCCACTTTGGCCTTCCTGTCACTCTTTTGCCCTCGTATTCCTCGTCTCTCATGTCATCGCATGTCCTCTTCAATCTATTTTCCTGTGCTTTCGTAGATCTCTCTCCCGTTTCTTATTCTGTCCTTCTTTGTAACGCCACCCATCCCTGCCCACATTCTCATTCCTGCCACCTGTACTTCTCCTGCGCTCCCCTAACTGCTCGTGTCTCGGCTCCATACGTCATTGCTGGTCTTACCACCTCACCTTGATTCTTCCATCTCATAAAACTCCTGATACTTTCTTCCGATTGTCCCATCCACACTGCACTCTGTGAGTTACCTCAGCGTCTGATTTTCCATCTTGGGCTACCACTGATCCGTGATTAAATTAAATTAAATTTATTCGCCGAATCCCGATTGTCATTACACCTCAGATATTTGGCCTTCTTCTTTCTATTTATCTTAAATGCTCTTCCAAAGGTCTTCTCCATTCTTCCAACGTCCTCCTTTCTGGTGCTTCATATGTTTCATATGCCGCATGTTGTATTTTCAAATGACTTGGTGGGGCATTCAGACTTAATGTTGTTTTTTTTTTCATTATCTTCTAATGAAGTGAAGTAGTAGTCAGATTATACCAGGACTTTATTAATATATCATATTAATGATAATAACCTGCATGATAAGCCAAAATGATCAAATTACAGATGAAGAAATCCGCAGCACATCAGAGACGCACTCGTTGCTCTTCAGAGGTTTTCTTCTTGAGATCGGAGACACATTTCTGTTGTTTTTTCTGTTTATTCTTTTTCTTCCATCCTTCCATCACGGCCAGTATTTTCACCGGGAGGCGTCCAGAGCACAAAGCAATAGTTGCACACGAGCGGGTCGTCACTCCATGATAACGCAGATGAAGGGATGACCTGACTGAAGTGAAAGGAGTGAGAGCAGTGAGGCCAGGCTGTTACCTCAAATTGAGTTCCACGAGGTCCCCACTCGTTCAGGGCGGATTTCACACAAACGTTTGGAAGATTTCCTTCACGCTGAGAGCCTCAGACACATCCTGTAAATGAGCAAGTAGTGGAGCGGAGAGCAGGACTTTAGGGACCCTCCAGTCTTGACTTGACTTGACTTTGGACAATCCAGCGGTGAGCTTGTTGGGCTGAATGGCCTGTTTTCGTCAAAAATGCTCCAATCAGTGGACTCACCGCCTCTGAGGAAGTTTCATGTCATCAGGCAGACTCCTTCATCCAAGGGGCACACAAACACAGCTGACATTACACAGACAGGGTGACAGAGGAGTCACCTCACCACACTGACCACACTACCGATCTGGTGACGTCTGCTGCCATTTTCTTCTTCCCGGCCCTAATGATCTGAGTGACTATATGAGTGGCAGTGGCACAAATGACATCCAGTTTCAAATTGGACATTTTTAGGTACCTAAATACTACAAAAAGTGGAAGAAATGAAGGCTTATGGTGCAACTCTAGGGTCCGTATTGTGTCGTCATGTGGAGACTCCTCTGAAATTCTTACTTATATGTGCTAATTGACATGTAACAGGTCATCAATCTGTTAAAATGCAAATTGAATTAATAAAATTGAAAATAAGTGAATGATAATGAAATAAATAAAAATCACATTGTTACTCCATGAAATAGTAAAAATAGTCACACAGTATTTACCGGATGTTTAAGCACTGGACCTTAACCGTTATCATTTAACATCCCATTCACATTATTTTTACAATTTAAGTTTACAGAACAAAGGATTGTGTAGCGAGTCACTTCAGAAGAACCACAAACACAAGAAGCAGCGAGTGTGACGTCGACTTATCAGGAATACTGTGACAAAGGAACGTGCCAAACACAACCCAACGATCTCAAGCCCACTTACTCAAACTCAGAGCATATTGGGGACCAATCACAAACACACACAAACTAAGAGCTCCATTTGCTGTGACCAACTGACCTAAACTGCATGCCGTATGGGGATGTTGTTATGTTCTGCAGTTTCCTTCAAGACAAAATAGTGTGGGGCTCCGAAAAGCTGCTACTCAAGCAGGGCAGGATCTTCACTGGTCTGTCCAGCAGAGCCTCACCTTAACCCAGCTTGGTCCCCAAGGCTAACTGCTGGCGTCACCCAGAGCAGCCCCTAAATCAGGGTAACTGGCAAAATGACAATAAACGTAACAAAAGTACCACAAGAGGGAGGCTGGCTGTAAACCCACAGCTTGTAGTAAAAGAGCAAATACAGATTCTTTGTAAATGAAAGATTTATTAAACAAAAATAGGAAAACACAAAGAAAGACACAAAAGAGCAAAAGAAGGCACAAAGGAGTTGCCTAAAAGGCAATCCACAGCAAACAAGTTCGAATACAATACAAGATTTAATCAAACAGCCAGAAAATTCAACACAGAAAACGCAATACTCACTGAAACTCAGCAAAAGAATGACTCCCAATTCCTGAGCCTTCTCAGCCGAGTTAAATAGCCTGAGGGGGGGGCGGGGGTGGAGGGGTCAGGAGTGGTGATGTCAGGTTGGCTCCACCCACAAAGAGCAAGGAACATAACTACTTTTAAAGTGACAGTGCACTATTAAATATGAAATCATCTAAAGTAATTTGAAAAATAATAACTTAGAATTTACAAAGCAACAATAAAACATAAAATACACATAAATTTGACCAGATACATACGAAACATAGACATGGTAAGAATCAGACATGGGGCTTGGGTCCATAAAGTAGCAGTGCTAACTACTTTGTTATTATGCCACCCCAGCTAATAAATATGCAATAATAATAATAATAATCATCATCATCATCAGCCTACCCTTTGTCCCATCAATTTACTGACAAACTCCTTCTGTCTTACAGGGCAATGATGGCGAGTACCAGTACCCCAATGCCACCTCGGAGTCGGAGCAGGAGCTCAACTACGCCTCTCTACAGTTTTCGAGCCATCAGTGTACGGAATCCTCTGTCCAGACAGACATAGTCAGCGATTACACGGAGATCAAACGAAAATGAGGCGAGCTCCAGTGCCTCACGCCAAGCTGATCTTCCCCATTCCTCATCTCATTACAACGTTTGTGGCCTCCCGGGTCTGATGAAAATCAAAACCGAGCGATGCACCACAAAGAGCCAGTCTACTGCCGAGTTTAACATCCGTCCTCACGGTGGCCCTCATTACGATGCCCGAAGAAGACCCTCCCCAGACCCCCGTCTCGCCCTTCTGTGTACAGGACTGCGTAGAACTGCACAATGTGTGACAAAGTAACAAGCTATTGAGATGTGTGAGCTGGCGCTGAGGAGGGTGGTGAAGTGCAGGGCATTTTGAGGGCCGTTTTGTTCCCTTTATGATGTGTGAGAATCCCGACCTAAAACATGCAAGAGTCATTGGGCTCAGTTAGTTTTGAAGGATTCACAGCATGCAGAATTAAAGTAACTAATCCGTTTTCTCCACTGTCAACTGGTCTGTCTGAGTGTTTGCACACAGGAGTAACCCAAACTGCAAGTCTCCCGTGCTGAGTAAAGTGAACACAAACAGATCTTTGTCTAACATTCAGAAACGGGGCCTCGAAAGATGAATGAATGGCCTGCTTAGTCAGTGAAGACAAATTGATCTCCTCAGCCCTTCCATTCCTCAGATTGATTTCATCCCAAGGTAGGAAGCAGCAAAGAGCTCAAGGTGGGACGACATCAAGTAGGCGATGACCTGGCGGGCCTACGGGTGGGAGCTGGAAAGTTGAGTCTGAATATCGTTCCCCTCTTATTCCTTGGTAAATCACTGGTGGGTGTCATTTGGTCTCATCTGACGATGGGCCTCAGATAAGAGCGGATGAAACTCACAAATGGCGATGAGCAGAACGATGCGTACACAACTGCGTTCTCAGTTCAAACTCAATGTGTGAAATAAACTGCGTCTCTGTTACGATTTGAATATCCAGGAAGGCTTTTCACAATCTACACATCTGTTCTGGGGTTTGCACACACAAGGAATGGAATTCTGATGTTAATTTTTTCCTACCATGAATCTGGAAAGAGCCTCACATTTTTAACGTCTTCCCGTGACAGCGTTTTGTGTTGTTCATGGGCACCGACGTTTTGCATCGAGCGTTACAATGGCAGTTACTCACCATCCCCTGGGAGTGTGCGACGTTATCAATGGGCCCGTATAAAGGTTGGCACGTGGGGTCTACGACTGTCCGAGTATTGGATACAAACGCCCGTAAGGGTCTTCACTTTACCATTCAAGCTCTTTTGGATTTCCGCCCATCTTTTCTGCCATTTCCTTCTTTGATTTTTGCTTGGCGATCGACATGTGAGTACAGTAAGGTTTGAACAACTTTGCCTTCTCTTTTGAACTTCTAACTGCTTTATACTGTAAATCAGAGTCTTTCCGTCTCTTTTTAAGTCGTTCATTTTGTGTCATTCACCTGAAACGAAAGGCGTCGAGTTCCTGCCTGGGAGTCTTTTCATCCTTTAATATCCACAGAAGTCCGCCTGTGATTTTAATATTTAAATAAAGTCCTCCAGTCCAAAAACTAGCAAACCGCCAGACGTGTGCATAACGTCAACACGGATATGATGGTTGCTAGGTAACGGCAGTAGGGGGCGGGATTAGGCAGTAGAGGAAACAGAAGCGCATGGTGGTGCGTATTGACGTGGAAAAGATTCTCATTTGAAAAAACGTACCGCACTGCTCCGCGGCGATTATGAGCGAGAGGCATAGACGGAATTGACGATACCGACGTAACTGACGTCACGTGTACTACAGAAATGGGCGAACACGGAAGGAGGAAACAAAGCTTTAGGAAGCAATGTTCCTTGTTTTTTACCCCCAAAAACTCTTTAGGGGGCTTTGTGTTGAGCAATTATAACGGGGCCTGCAAAACAAATGGTAGTGTCGGTGAAGCGGCGTGCTAATAGAAACGGCCATCACTACTCACTCAAATATGTTCGTATCTACCAAGGAATAAAGAAGGTAACAATATTCAAAGTTTAGGCCAATCCAACACCATCAAATCGTAAAGACAAAAGCTATCAAGGGGCATAGAGCCCCGTAATTACCCCAAACAAGCACCGCTCTTCAAAAGAAGCTCAATATTCCTAACTAATTCCTTCCTCCATCAGCTTTATAAATTTTCAGCAGCAGTTTCTTCCCAATTCAAAGTATTTTTGTTTCCCTGTACTTCTGTCCTTAGTAATGTCAGACCACAAGGAATGTTCTAGAAGACGGCTAACCAAAAACAAACGTCAGTAGGCCAGACTGTGAGGTCAGAGAGAATCGAAAGTCCAAAGAAAAAGGGCAAAGTCATCGATCAGAAGAAGCCAGAAATGAAAAGAAGAGTCGTAAACCGAAGCACAAACCCAGCACGCTGCCACTAAATGAGTCCACCAAGGGACAGATTGTCACATCTTTAAATCGTCACTTCTGTGATGTCCCCGGAGCTGCTCTCACTCATTTGATTCCTCCAAGCAGCTTCACATAAACATAAGAGAAAGAAGTGTTGGGACCACAGGTGTCCATCCGGTCCGGGACGACTCCTAGGATATCAGGATAGAATAGCAGGAGGACATTTTAAACACTGCAGTGTCTTCATGCTGTGCAATACAAGAACACAGAAACGCACAAAGATTTCAGGGTCTAAGATGGACGAAACTCCATTTAATGACATTAAAGAAGATGAAGATCGCAGTCACTATGAGGTCACCCTTTGGTGGGCCTCCATCACTGCTGGTCCAAGCAGGCCGTCCTTCAGGGCTGTGTGTTCAGGAGAACAGAAGTGCTGGAGGTGACCTAACAGAGAATATTAACTAGACATCTGGCGTCCAATCAGACCGTCCTGATAAGGATCACGACGTGAGACTACTGAGATATTAGGTCGCCAAATGAAAGTCCATCGTGGCCATCTGGTTAGCTAACATCTCACCTGCCCCCTCATCCCACCCACATGTTTGCATCAACTCCATGGCAGATTCCAACGACTGACCATATCTGAAGTTATTCTTCATCAACTGCCCAACTCTGACAAAGGATCTCACAGAGATGCCCAACATTCACCGAAACCGAAATTGATTCCACATTTTGACAGTGGAAGGGAATGTTGAGGAGTAAAGTAAACTTGTCATTCAATCACTTTGACTTTTTTAAAATCAGTTAATAACAAATGCCCAGACCCACATTACACCACACATTCAAGCCACAAGGTTTACAGTTCCTTGTACTGGGCAATGCCACAAGAACTGGGGATGGCAGTGCCCATTCACCTGAACTGTCTCCATCTTGAATAAGATGGTCTACCATCCTTGGGATGTCTGCTCACTTCAGGATTCTTCACAAAGGACTGGTTGCCAGTCCAAAGAAACCGACTGGTATTTTTTATAAATCCATTACACGTTTATAACGTTAGACACATTTATGTACTAAATATGCCAATTTAACATTGAAGGGGTGAACTTGATGGTACAGAGTGGGACTGCAACCAGAACAGGAGATCTTCGGCCGGGTGTTGTGTTTCAAATGTCTTTTATTAAACAGTTTTAATAGGCGCACAAAGACAAGCACCGGCTGATTGGATGTCATCAGTAGTGGGCGGGGCATCCTCTGCACATTATGTCTCTCGCTCGCCCTCACCACCTCAGCCTCTCTCGCTTACTCGCCCGCTCCTCTAACCCTCTCCCTGTGAGCGAGGTGTACGTGTAAAGGCGCTATACACCTGCATGTCCGTATTCGTTAGATATCACACACGTCATTTCTCAGTGGACTGGCTCAGAGGACCACCTTAAAACATTCAAGTCAAAACAAAATGATCAAATCAGCAACATACGGCAAAAAGACGACGGCAGCAGAGAAGAGTGCGTCTGAAAGTCCCAGCACTCCCCAGAAAACTCTGACGCCTCCCATCAGCACATCCCTGCATTCTGGTGGGCTTCCCCAGTGTTTTGTACATACGAGGACTGTATGCATGAGAAATACCCGACTAACCAGTGCAAGTCAGCTGCCAGGACATCAGTCGTTCGGGCCCCTTGGATGAGCACCGAGGCCTGAAGTGCGGCTGCAGACATTTAAGCAAAACGCAAAGAAACTTACCGTAACTTAACCGTGTGATGCTAACGGCTTTTCACTGATGGCCAGGCAGGCAGGGTGTCTCCCTGAGGGCAGCACCTTCATGTCATTTCCTTGGATCTTCTGCTTTAACCTTTTTAATCATGGTGTGAATACAACAAACAAAAAAAATGAACTTTTTTTTATTATGTAAATCTCAAAAATGAGGAAATGTGAAAAGCGAAAGGCAGCAGGAGCGACTCCTGAACGGCGACAGGCCAGCCTGAGGAAGCTCCTGGGTTTCTCCAAATCTGTATAAAGCTGGCCCAGCTCTGCTCGTGTCGCAGCGTCGCCTCAGCCTGTAAATACACTTAACACCTCGACTTCGACGAGCTCACTCTTATTTATTAATGGAATTCTGTAAATAATACGCCAATAAAGACCAACTGTGAAACGGATCTGTCTGCCTGAGTTCTCTTCACGAGCCCGTCCTGTGATCAGATGTTGTACGATGGGTCAGGAAGCACCGACTGTCTGTGTGCCATTATTCCAAATGTAATTCATGTCACTGTTATGTGTTAACGTGTGGCTTTCAGTGTAAAATGCTGCCCAGTTTACATTAAAATGAGCAAAATCAGATAAGAGAGGCAGCCGAGGCTAAAAGGTCTGTGAAGCGCCGCTCCAAGTTACGATCGCGTTTCTCGTTTTAGTTTTGATAAATCCATGCAATGTACTTGTGGGGTTTGTTTCTGGTCTCTTTATGGCTCTGCTGAATATTCTGGCCTAAAGTAAACGTTATTAGGACATTAGAACAATCTGGACGAGGACAGGCCATTCAGCCCAACAAAGCTCGCCAGTCCTACTCACTTAATTCTTTCAGAAACATCAAGTCGAGTTTTGAAAGTCACTAACGTCCTCCTGTCTACCACACTACTTGGTCGCTTATTCCAAGTGTCTATTGTTCTTCCTGATGTTTGTGCGAAATTGACCCTTCACAAGTTTTCAACTGTGTCCCCGTGTTCTTGATGAACTCATTTTAAAGTCACAGTCTCGGTCCACTGGACTAATTCCCTTCATAATTTTAAACACATTAATTCTTCAACTGTAAAGGCTCAGCTCTTTTAATCGTTCCTCCTAAATCATCCCCTGTAGCCTTCCATTAATCAGCGTAGTCGCTTTTTTCTGGACCACCTCTAGTGCTGCTATGTCTTTATGGAGACCCAAACTTCACCCAGGACTCCAGATGAGGCCTCACCAGTGTGTTATAAAATGTGAGCAGACCTTTCTGTGACTTGAACTCCACACGTCAAGGCGCTATATAACCTGACGTTCTGTTAGCCTTCTTAATGGCTTCTGAACACTATCTGGAAGTTGATAGTTTAGAGTCCACTACGACTCCTAAATCCTCATAAGGTGGACTCTCCATATTCCGATTCTGATAAGCCTGTCTGATGTCCAAGTTCTTCTGTGATGATATAACGGATTCCAAATTATCTGCTAATCCACCTATCTTGGTATCATCTGCAAACTTAACCAGCTTGTTCCTTATATTCCTATCTAAATCATTTAAAGATATTAAAAATAGCAACCGGCCCCCACACTGCCCCCTGATGGACACCACTCTTAACGTCACCCAATTCTGATGAGGTTCCTCACACCATCACCCTCTGCTTCCTGTGTCTGAGCCAATTCTACACCCCACACCCTGAGCTGCCACTTCTTTTAGTTTGATGCCCACCCTGTCATGTGGCACCTTATCAGATGCTTTCTGAAAGTCCACATCAATAATCTCATCTGCTCCACTCTGATCGTATCCTTTTGTTGCCTCCTCATGTTAGTAAAACACGACTTCCCTCGTCTGAGCCCACGCTGACTGTTCCTAATAACTTCTGTCCTTGCCAGGTGTTGCTCAATCTTCTCCTTAATAATTCCTTATACTTGTACTAAAAGTATTTCAGAGTATCGTCATGCATTAGGACAGACAGCGGCAGACGGTGCTTCAGGTGACATCAGCCACACGACACTTCAGAGGTTGGCGTCTTTGAGGTCACCCACCGTACTAACATTTCTGTGTGTTGCTGTGTTTTTGTTTGCAAAAGACTTTTGAATTTCGGCCTCTGGCTTGATTTGTCCACTTTGCTTTTTAAACTGGAGTTCTGAATTGATTATCGGGTCATGAAGTTAGCTTTGTATCGTACTTTATCTCCTGGTTTCATTATTCTTCATAACCAGACCTCTCTCTGATGGTGTCATGTCATTCGAAAGTTGAGGTGTTTGTTCATTTCAAATCAGGAGTTTCCTGTTATGCCCAGTTGGCACGAGAGTTCAGAGGGTGACAGGAAGACAAGGACAGAACCAGGAGAACATCTAATGGTAGCCTGAGCCAAGGATCACAAGTCAAGAGGAGCCCAGAGAGTCCAAAAACCACAGAAACAAAACACAAAGGACACGACTTCTCAGAAAAAGGTCTGAAGGCTTTTGGAATCCATGTAGTCAGATGGGGACTTGTCACATTGTCATTGACGGGCCATGACCACTTAGGACACACCCACTCCAGAATGGCCCTAGCAATGGTAATCAACTATAATCTTGTCAGAACGATAGTCCAAATCAAAACCAGAATGAAAACTATAAGTAGATTTCATAAATAAATGAAGCCAATGGACACCGAAGGGTATAAAATCCCCGAACAGAAGCAAACGACATTCAGAACTGGAGTCGTTGACATTTCCATTTCTCTCAACTTCAGTTTTATTTTTCCAGTTTAAAATTCTGCATTATGAGACCGTAAGCTGTATGAGTCTGAACGTTTTACCTTTATCATTAGAAAGTTATATTTTTAATCTCGTTTTTCCACAACGCCATTTTTACGGTTGTTGTTCTCTTCATGGATTAGCATTCTCGTTACTATGACGATGCTCCCATCATCCACCAGGGGGTCGCGGCTGCTCACGATATTTAGACTGTCACTCTACCCGGTGTCCTCTGATAGTTTAGTTAGCATTTAGGTTTGGTAGAAGATCGGTTAGACTTTTTGGTTTTCGACTCTGGTGCATGTGTTTGACCACAGCTCATTTTCGGTATCTCATGGAGAAGAAGGACCAAAACTGGCACATCGTCACCGTTCTCTCCAAATAAAATCAAATCTCTGCACAGCCTCTCTGAAAAACACCACAGCAGTCCGCCTTGGCACGTATGCCACCGGACTGAGGTTTGCCAATTGCTTTATCTTATTTCCTGACAGGGGCAACTACTTCCTGTAAAATGTCCTTGACTGCTAAATTGAGTTTGATCAGCTTCATCTTTAATGTTTAAAAGTTTTAACTCTTTAGACCCTCAGGAAAAATCAAATCTCCAACAAAATAAAAATGGTTCTTTGTTTGTTGTCTTTTGCTTTGTCTGCTTTTTATTTTTATGGATAACTGCGTCGTCTGCCCACCCCACTGAACACACAGGATATTCCATTGTCTGAAACGTTCAAACCGTAACCACACGCTCACCTGCTCTTACATTCCTTTTCAAATCCTCGTCAGACTATTAAACGTTGTTTCGTTTCGTTTCTTTTCGTTTGTAGAGTTGGAGCCCCCTGTCTTCATTCACCTATTTGAGATTACATTTAAGAACTCGTCGGGTGGTTTATCATACAAGTTTAATCTTTTGGTTTTCACTCGTTTGGGCGTCCTGACATCCACTTTGGCCTCTTTTGTTGGTTAATAAATGTTAATCAACTTCATATCTCCCGATCTTCTCATTGTCTCCTTTTTGACTCTGGTTTCCATTTGACATTTTCTTGCTGGCATCTTCCTCAGCTTGCTTTTCTGACTTCATCTCCTGAACCTTAATCTGAAATCATCTAGGACTGTTTCTTTCTACTCCGTCATACAAAACAAAGTCAAAAATAACTTGGGAGAGCCAAGCAATACAGAGAGAGTACATAATCCACACTCAGAATCCAAAAGATAAAGATGAAGTCGAGAACCAAAACACTGAAACAACGGCTGAAGAAAAATCAACAGGAGTCAAACGTCTCCATGAAGAGTGAATGGGAGTTTCTTCCAACGATGGTGTGAGGCCTCCAAACGCAGGATTCACCTGGAGCAGACCCAACAATGTGGAGCTGGCAAAACAACTAGAATTATAATAAAAGCTCCACAAGAGCAGGGATGACCATAAACCTTTGGCTTGTGGTTAAAAGGGCAAATGCAGAATCTTTATAAACAGAATATTTTGAAACAAAAATAGCAAAATACAAAGAAAGGTGCAAAAATTCAAGAAGCAGAAGTTACCAAAAAGACAACCCATAGCAAATATGACTGAAGACGATATCCACAAATGAAAATCCTTAAAACAAAGCGAGATATCATCGAAACATCTAGAAGCTCTTACAAGAAACACCGGTTCTCCTGAGCCTTCTCAAGCAATTTCAATATTTGAGGGAGGGGTCAGGAAGGGTGACTTCAAAGTGGCCCCGCCTCCCAGGGCACCACCCACAAAGAACAAGGAACAGAACTACATTTAAAGGGACAATTATAAAATCATGTAGGAAATCAACAAAAAAATGACATATAGGCCTGAACAATAATAACTCAAAAATAAAATATAAAATCCACGCAGCCTCAAAGAGACACATTACAGAAGGTGGGCCATCAGCTGCAATGTCAAGGGGGTCCGGGCCACAGAGGCTTTATCCTAAGTGGGAAAGGCACAAAACAAAAGCAACAAATGTGAACATAACACAATACTGTAAATAAAGTATTCATTTGGCAAATATTCTACTCAAAAGAGACAAACCTGTAATCCATAATAATATTAAAAAAGTAACATTTAAAAGAGCGGAGGAGGAGACCCTGGCTGATAAAGAATGAAGCACCGAGGACTCAAGACGCCTGAATGGACCCGACTGTCTGAACTGACCACAGCCAGCTCTCTCTCTCTCTGTCTCTCTCTCTCCCCCTGGTGGTCACTCGGACAAACACGTGCGCCTCCCGTATGCCTTCAGTCGTCGGTATGTTTGCTCCCCTCCTTGTCGCCGTCAGTCCACGTCACCTGCTTATCCACAAAGGCACTATAAATGGGACTCTTGTTTGACCAAACCCTGTAAAATGGCCTCCTCCTTTCCTGCTCTTTCAAGTGACATTCTTTGTGGTCACATTGCCCACCTCGTATTGGCATCGCCATAATTAGCTTAATCTTTCCTTCTAAGAGGCTCTCTGATGTCTGTGGCAAAACAGTCTGTAGCAGAATCACGTCAGCCTGAAATTCATTTTCACCAAAAACGTTTTCCGTAAAGAAGCATTTTTAGGACTTTGCAGAAAAAGAAAAATTTCAAAGAAAAAAAAAAGTCTTTTTAAATGTTGTGGATCTTTGGGTGTCAAATGCAGGAAACCAGAGGAGCTTTCAACAGCTTCCTGTTGCCAGACTTCTGCTCTCTAATTTCTCCTCATCGTGCCGTCGCCCGTATCGAGAAGTGCAGCGCAGGCAGTGATGAGTTGTGGCGCCGCCTTTATCGGCTCCTAATAGATACCTTCTTATCAGTTTTCAGAGGGGCTTTTGAAAATTCCCTTTTTAAAATAAAACTTCGGGGATCTTCAGCCAGAGGGGGTGACAATACCACATACCTTAAGAAAAGAAATGTGACGTGGCAATTGAGCCGATGGCATCTTCAAATAATGAAAACCACCCTGAGGTGCTTTATAAGTCCAGGAAGAGCACAGAGTTACTGTCATTTAGCCTGTGAGTGCAGACAGATGACGGGGGCACAGCAGGTCACCGGTGGGGACTGAATGGACAGCCTTTGTGGTCTTCAGTCCAGTGCGTCAGGCTCCTCTGCTCTCACTTAACTGTGACAAATTCCTCAACATGGGTGACAGTGCCACCCTTCATGAGGCAAATGAGAAGTAAAATCTAATGATAAAATCATCTCTAAAGATGAAACAGAGCAGGAATTACAATTTTTAATCACAATTCTACTGAAATGCTTTCAGATTTGCTACACCCATTAAGGTTTGAGGTGGCTCACTTGTCCTGGTTACCGTTTTAATGGCCTCTGGTGCAGTTATAAATCCTTCCATTTCCTATTTGAGTCAATGACTTCAGAGTGGAAGGGAGCTGGAGCCCATCCTGGTAGTGTCTTCCGTAAGGCCATTAGCAGGCCCGAGACACAAGACTTCAAAGAGACATGGAGAGAACGTGCAAAGTGCTCACAGACAGTGCCAGGGCCCCGAACTCAGTCAAAACTGTCAAATTGTAAGGAGGCAGGGAGATCACCTGTGCCACCCTTTATGAATATGCAGGTCAATGTTTTTAGGTGTGTTGGTATTAAATACGAAGGGCACCTACTGTGGTTGTCATGTGTCCATTCTTATGAAAGTGTCTCAAGAAACACGAGTGGAGCTCCGTGATACCAGCAGCAATATGAATTTAGAGCACCAAACTGGGGCCAGGGTGGCTCTTTTGATCTTTAGCCAAGTCACACAAGTTATTTCCCTTTTTCATATTTTTCTGGCGTGTAGTTGAAAAGGAGCCAATGTTTGATTGGTTTTTGTGGTTGCTGGTCATAATATAATATTTATAAATATATCCCTTTGCATTGGCAAGAACCTCACCCTAACGCCAAGCAGCACATCTGTGCTATCTGCACATTGTAACGATTCAGGACGTCTCTGACACTCCTTTGTCCTTTGTTTACCTGATTTGAAAGGTGGCACATTTGACATTGTGGCAGTTACTTCACCAAAGAGATAATAGAATGTGGAGATTGTAACGATTGTATCCACTACACTTCACTAAGTTTACAGAGAAAATTGTGCTGATGATTGCAGGTCATCCCCAAACTGCCTTCAGCCCCTTCCCATATCACAGAAAGATGACTTATAATAATAAAAGCGATTTTTACAAAATCACACAGAGAAAATATGCAAGAAAAAAAATGTAATTGATACCTTTTCTACAATCCCCCAAAACTCGCCCTCTTCCAATATATACAATAAACAAAAGGCATAAAATGATGTACCCAAGAATATTCCCCACCGTCCATTGGATTTAGTCTTTTTTATCCGATTCTCCTATTTTCCCATAGTTCAGCTTCTTAGACACGCCAATCCCAGAATAAAAGATTTACGGCTCACACAGCTTCCAATTCCTTTCACAGTAAAGTTCACTTCCCTCAGCGTCTCCGGAATCTTCGAGGTGTCCTCCCCAGACTGCTCTCCAAAAACAATCTTTCTCCTGAACTCAGATGGGTCATGTCTTTTTCCTCCACCATACAAACTCGGGTTGTCTTTTTTCTTTCTTCTCTTCCTGGCTTTTCGCGCCCCTATTTAAATAGTGTGCCCGTTTCCATGGCATTCCCGGAAATCACAATGACAGTCCCGTACCTCCCAAAAGGTCCTCTCTATCCAACCCGCCCATCTTATGCTACAGTATTCTCAAGTGGCAACGGGATTTTACATAGCGCCACGATCAATGGCCAGTCCACTCAATGAAGATCCTGCCTCTTCACCCGTCACTATGGTGGGTGCTAACAGTCTGACACGTCGCTGTCTCCCTTTCTTCTCCTTGTCATAACCTGTTGGAGTTGCTTCTGGGGTTCCATCAGAGGCTGTAGAACATGAGATTTAGAGCTTTCAGTATGCAGGGAGTGAACCACATCAGGGTCTTTACTTCATGCCACTGCTCACAACAAGGGACATTTTTGGTTGCTAGTCCTGTGAAGTGACAACAGGTAGCCGATATAAACTGATGTAAAACCAAGTAAGGGCTTCAGTGCAAATACGCAGCATTGGTCCTCTGAAAAGACAACTACAATCAAGTCTGTGCATCAGATTCATCGCTCTGAGGTTTAATATGCTTGTCACGTCAATGACTCGGTAACGTAATTTATTAAACGTGAGAGTCATCATTTAGCTGGTTTGGCTGAAGTTAGGGTTAGGGATGGGGGTCTGATGGTTTCTTATATTTGTTTAGTTCATTAATAAAACAACGGTTCAGAGGCAAAAATAAACTTCAGACATCTGGTCCAATACAGAATCCTTCCAACCACACCAGAAAAGGGAAGGCAGCCCCTCATCGACACAACTTCTGGTGCTGAAGTCTCCGATTTCCAGACACATTTTCAGTTTTTTGTCTGCTTTCGTGTCGTCTGTCTCATTTTTTAACCTCTTTTTGTCTGATGGTTTCAGTCCGTCTTCTCATCTGTTTGTCTGTCTCCTTGTTTTTTACTTACGGTTGGATGCCTGATTCACCCTGGGGTTTTATTTTTCATTTTCAGACAACCCAGACAAGCCAGTAGTCCCCAGAATTGAAACAATCATGGAGAACACAACCACCTGTGAGAGCTGCAGAGCTCCAGTATTGTGTCCTCCTGACCCACCGGTCCTGACGTGATGCAATACCCTAATTGGGAATGTGACAGAAATGCAGGTGAAGCACGAGGATGGGACCACACGGCATGTCATCTGTTCTGACATTCCGAGCTTCTTATCCGCTGTCGAGTGGTTTATAATGGGAAATGTTGGAATGAGTGAGCCATTCAAGTGAAGGTGAAATGTAAGATTTCTAGCACTTGACACTACGGCGAACTGTAAGCATTGTTCAAATGTAAAGCTCAAAGTTTGTCCACCGTATCCTGAAACCTCAGCAGACTTTCTGAAGGTACTGTAATGGCTGATGTGGCCCTCACAGCTTCAGTGGAGCTCAAGGACTACACCTCCTCATTTGGAATTCCTCACATCTGACCATGATTACATTTTCACTGTTTGCATTGATAACTGAAACCCCTCAAACATTCTTCGTATGTCTTGCAGTTTTTAGATCCTCCAAAGAACACAGAAGTGTCAATAACTCCTGACACTGCAGTATCAGAAGGGACAACGGTGACCCTGAGGTGCGGCTCGGCTCAAACCCACCGAGTTCCTATACCAGGTATCAAGTGAATGGATCTGCTGTCACCAAATGAGGATCTGACTCTGAGTACAGTGAAGCCTAGTGACGGGCGGGTGGTACTACCCCATTGCAAAGAGCCAGCATGGAGCTCAGAACTCTACTACTGTGACTTGGGGTACGCAGGGGACGTCCTTTTCTTTTTAAATAATTCATGAAATTTGACTCACACTGGCAGGTTTTCTAAATGTTGGGCAGGAAATTCATACTGCCTGTTGCTTCTGTTTGGTGTTTATTACTTCAGCATGGACAGTAGATGATGCCTGAAACATGACCCTCAGCAGGAGGACACTGTGCTTAATGCAGTGTGCAGCAGAATGACGTTGGTCACCTCTGTCCACAAAGTATGCAGGACCTGCCATATCACAACAGCCAAGCTCTGAAGCATAAAGCAGGAGCGGCCTTCAATCACAAAGGGCCAAGCCATACATCTCAAGGTAGGGAGAGGGGAGCAGTGTGACCCCTGGCCCAAAAAAACAAAAACAGAGTCTCTTAACAATCATAAAGTTTATTCAAAAGTACAAAATCAACAGCTGATATCAGAAATAGTCAAAGAAACAAAATAAATACAGAATAAAATCAAATAAGAAAGACGAGGTGGTGCAAATTATTGGAAAAACAAATCACCAAAGAGAATTTACAAAATAAAATGAACCAAAGAACACAAGCAAGATCGTTAAACTGAGGCGGCACAGGCCTTAAATGGCCAAGAAACCCCCACTGCTGTACTATCAGGTGGCCCTGCCCCCTTTGGTTTAACATATAAACACTAAGAACGAGGAGAAGGATCTAGTGGTCATAGCGGACTCGTCAATGTCTACTTCAGGGCTGTCCAGCTCTGGTGCCAGCAGGTTTTCCTTCCTGCCACTTTGCTGACCAGTGACGAGTTTCTGCTACTCACTGACTTCTCATCCCTCCATTTTCATTGACTTGCTTTTTTGAGACTCGGACCCCCTAATTGTTTTTTTGTTTTTCCTTCAGTTTCAGCCAAACAAAACTGAGATGCCAAGCGAGCCCAGGCATTGACCCGTCCTGCTATACGAAGGAAGGCCGTTTCATGGCGGAAGGCACACAAAGCTGGGGACTCACAGTTGTTGGTGGAGTTGATTCAAGGAAGCACAAGGAGAGTCTTACACACTCCACACATTAGGACCGACTTCATCCTTGTGTCGCCATTTCTTTTTCAAATGCTCTCTCTATGAAATTCACAAACTCAGAGCCCCTCATTTCTCTGCCCGGTTTCCAAGCTGACACAACTGCCAAGCTTTGGGATTTAACACCGGTGACATTTGGACTGTCAGGTCTTTAACTCTTTCTTATCTTCTTCTTCTTCCTTGAGAATGCTAAATGTCGTCTCTTTTTGTCAAAAGGACATCTTGTTTCACTTCTTACGCTTGCCACCTTTGCCCGTTTCATTCGCTAAGCTGCCAGAAAGCAGAAGCCACGTCGTCCTGATGCTGTCCGTGCTCGTCAGTCTGCTCAGTGGGGCCATCTGTCTGTTTGGAGGTGCGTGCCAGGAAGTAATCTTGATCTTGCTGGTGTTATTTATGGCAATATGTGATCATTTGGCTATTGAAATCATTTTCTTTTGAAGACGCTTATCTTCAAATCTTGAAGGTTATCTTTTTAAATTCATTGCTATTTTAGATTAGATAGATTAGACAGAACTTTATTTATCTCTAGGGGAAATTTGGCTTTTTACAGAAGCTTGATAAATAAATTAATAAGCATAGAAATAGACATTGTGGGCTGAGCACAGCAGGATGGCTAAAAAGAAAGAAAACGTTTGACTTGGCAGTCCCAGTGCCAGCAAGGCGCCATGCAGCGAAACTGCTGTTGGTACTAAGGAGCCCCCAGTGGTGTTTCCTGACACACTTCTGATGAACAATTCGCGGCTGAAAATCCTCAGGGTTGTTTTGTCAGAGACAGAATGTGCCACATTGTTCATATTGGCATTCAGTTTTGTCTTCATTCTGTCCTTTTCTACGACCTCTGGGGGTCCAGAATGTGTCCCATAACTGACCTGCCTTTTTAATTCACCTGTTGACTCAGTGGGCTTAACTTGAAGTGATGTCACCAGCCCAGTACACCACATTGGCCATCACAAAGTTATAGAAGATGTGAAGGATGTCACTGCCCACATTACAGTCTGCTCTGCCCTTTCTCCTCAAATTCCACTGTATTATTAGACCAGTCCAACCTATCATTGATGTGGACCCCCAAATACTTGGAGGAGTGCATCGCGTCCACATTTACTCCCTTAAGAGTGAGCAGACATGGAGGCTCTTTGGTGCGGTGAAAGTCAATCAGCAGTTTCTTGGCTTTGCTGATGTTAACTTGCAGACAATTCTCAGAGGTCCCCCCTGACTCCTCTTCTTTGTCTCATCCCCCTTACTGATACCCCCCATAAGTGCAGAATCCTTTGAGAATTTCTGACAGTGACCTGACCGGCTGTTATATTTCCAGTCAGAGGTCCACAGAGTGAAGAGTAACGGAGATAGGCCTGTTCCTTGTGCTGCTCACACAGTCCTTGAGTCTCTCAAACGGGTGGTCTGTCTGAAGGATAGTCCATCATCCAGGACCCCACAGGCTCATCCACCTGCTTATCTCTGAGCTGGCCAGTTAACAGGGATGATCAGATGGTGTAGAAGGCACTGGAGAAACCAAAAAACCAGAATCCTCACCCCGTTGCTCTTTTTGGTTTTAACACTTGCAGTTTTATTGTTTCTTCACGACAGGTTTTTGTTTTCCATGTGGGCACCTCAATCCTCCAAAAGCGGGTACACTATGAAAATGGGCTAAACAGCAAACTCTACAAGCAGGCTTCACATCTGTACAGCTCCAACAAAAAGAACTAAAGGCTTTTAAATATGAAAAGCCCAAAGGTGGGAGAGAGGAAAAGAGTAAAACCTCTGGCCCACAGTAACAAAGCCAAGTTCCCATCATATTGCAGCAACCGGGCTGGAGCTTCAGAGAGCTGATGACCGAGCTGCGCGTCTTCTGAAGAGACGGTCAGATCTGCAAATCAAGCTGTCCAGTGACTGTTATGTCTGCAGGGCAGAAGAGATTTAGAGTAACCAGGAAAAGGACATGAAATCAAAACTGGATCAAAGAAATCCGTGGATTAGAGGTAAGACAAAGAGCAAGAAATGAAGTCAAGGATGTAAGCAAACAGTTGAAAGTCAAACAAATGGAACACAAAGATTTTCAGCCAGCAATAGAATTGTTTCTTTTTTCCATTTGTTTCTCTTACATACAGCTTGGACATTTGTTACATCGCAGTACTCAGGTCATGACCTCCAAGGACACGCCCATAACAACCATCATGTGTCCTAAGAATGGGTGACCAACCGTGTGGAGAGCATGTGTGAGTATCTGTGACAGAATAACCCTTATCAGTGTCCGTATGTGGAGGCTAACAGGGACTGGTCAGAGGGATTGGACTGTTGGGGGCCGAGAATGAGGGGTGGGACATTGGGGTTCAGCCAGGGTTATTGTCCTGCCTTCAGTTTATTTCTTATCTATTTACTTTTTTTGTCATTGGTTGTAAATGACTTTGTGTATTATGTTAAGATTTCTGTTCTTAATAGATTTGTAATTCTTTGATTTCTCATCAAATGTCTTTTGTGTTCTGACCCATCTCCTGCATGTCGAATCGAAGGAGGCGGGGCCACCTAATCATGCAGCTGGGCCTCTGCGCCGGTAGGACTTCAATCGAACTTCAGTGGGTTCATCTGCTTCAGCAGGGTGTGTGTTCAAGATGGGGTCAGGATAGGCTGCAGCCACTTATGACTCTACACACATGACTGATGACAGCTGGGTGGAATTAATGGGTGACATGAGGTAAGAACCTTTAAGATTATGGAAATATGAAAAGCTTACAAACCCGTATGATCAGACTGGACAGCTGTGTAGTGTGGATATGCTTGACTGCCTTAAAACAACATTTATAATAAGTGATGTTACAGTAACGGGCACACGTGTGTCCCAGTAGTCCCCCAAGTTGTCCCAATTCTTCACGTAAAAGTTGTCAAAGTGTCCACTTCATCTCAGTAACTTCTTCATTTTTAAAGATATAGCATTCACAGAATAATAGCTAAACATGCTAATAACATTAAGAAGAAAGTAATATGCATAGAGTTAGTGACGCTGACTAACCAGCAGGAGGTGCTACTGTGGTAGAGTAGAGAGTGGGACTTTAGAGACCCTCAAAACTCAACTTGATGTTATTTTGGACGAGTTAAGTGGATAGGAATGGTGAGCTTTGAGCTGAATGGCCTGTTCTCGTCCAGATTGTCCTAACGCTCTCCTGGGTGAACTCACAGGGTCCTAGAGACATTAGGCACTGACATGTAGCGAGCTCATCAGCTCACCAGAGGGCAGCCTTTGTATTGTAAGTGAGCTCCATTGAGCTATCTGGGGTTCAACTGTACCCCCAGACCGCCAGAGGGAGATCTAGGCACGAGACCCCTGGGCTTCTACATGGTCTCCTGGACCCTTGAAGCAATACCTTGGGAAAGAAATTCACAAAGGATGAACTGCCAGGGACAGGGGCTGGTCAGGAAGTTAAATGACTGAACCTCACCACACAGCACTCTGGGGCACCACAAAAAAGAAATTTCCCCTTCCTGTTATCTTCTGTTTTTATGTATTTGTCAGAATGAATGGCTGCAGATCTGTTGACAAAATATAAAATTCTATAAAGGGACCCAATGTGAATGTAGGACACCATTTATAAAGTAGTAGTTAATATATTGAAGTTATTAAGTTTTGTGCAGAAGTAATGGCTCTCTTAGTGACTGTGCCGACTGAGCACAGCCAGCTTTGTTGAATCTCACCCTGTCCACCTATTGACCCTCACTGTGACACTGAAGTTGTCACCACAGTGTTTCTACAACAACACTAGGCCTTGATCAGAAGAAGTTCCAGAAGAGATGCAGAAAGAAGTTGTTGAAACGTATCGGGATGAAAACGCTTACACAGGCTCCACCGTGACAGCCATCAAACAGATCAATCAGGAATCTTCACAGGAAAGGCCAGGCTGCCAAAAGGGCACCTCGGGTACCCAATCAAGAAATCTCACAGGAAGAACATCCAAAGAAGTGTAGGACTCTGTAACCTCAGGTCAGGTCAGGTCAGGTCAGTGTTCAGGACTCCATAAGAGGAAAAGGACAAAAAAAACAGGAGGGCAGCAAGATGGAAATCTCTGCTATCCAAAGGAAATGTCAGTGCAAAGATGGCTGATCACAAGTCAAAGGTCCGTTAACCCTGCAGGTACTGCCCAGGCCCACCTGAGTGACACCAAAAACATAGAAAATAAAAACACGGTGTGAGGTCCCACAAAAGGCCCATAAAGGGGCCAGAAAAGGCAGCACCAAAGGCAGCCTAACCTCCCAACTCTCAGGCAGGCCTCAGGCCTATTCAGGAAACTCCAGAATGTGAAACGGCTTTTAAAGTTTAAAAATAATTATGTCAAAGTCCCAAAATATATCAAAATGCCTCTTCAAGGAAAGGAAAAGCATAAAAAAAAACTTTGGCTTGAAATACAAGTCCACAAAGAATCTTTATAAAAGATGAATTAATTTAAATAAACAAAAGAACATAAACTGGGCAAAGTAACCAAAAGACGATTCCTAAAAAGTCAATCCAAGGTAAAAAAAATTCCAAATCTTTGACAGAGCAAAATTCAAGAACAGAAAAGAACAGAACAGTCCAGAGTCGCTAAGGGATTTGCCTCCCATCCTCAATATGTGGACTGGGGGTCCCATAGTAGTAACGCAAGGGTGGTCCCACCGCTCACAAACTACAAGGAAGAGCAGAGAACAGTAGAATGAACATGGATACCAAGTAAGATTAACAATATACAAGAATATTACGAGAGGTTACCTCAACCCGTGGAACACACCTTAAAACGAACAAAGAAGACACAAAGAAGGAAGACAAACACACAAGGCAGGGAAAGGCCAGGCTAACACGTAACAAGCTCAGCGCCATCGCTCCCTTCTTGTAGCCTGTGAAATCGTCCGTGTGCCAGGGCTGCCATCCTGTTCACCTGAGCTTTCCAGTTCAGCAATGGAGCCTGAAGGTCGTAACCATAAACTATTAACAACCACAAAGCAGATGTGCAACCCAACAATCCAAAGGGTGACACACAAACAGTCTGAAAACCCAGTCCCGTGTGCCTGCTGAGGGACAGAAAAACACCCAGGTGAACAGGCCTGCGGAAAGATGGCAGCTCTGTCCTACCAGATGGCGTGAAAGTCCAAATGTCAATGTGACTCCGACTCTGACAAAGAAAGGCCACGAATGGTCAAGACAACAAACAAAGCGCATCAATCCAAAAGTGCACAAAAAGTGATTGGATATCCACGTCAGTGGTGGAGTGTGAAAGGAGAGATGTGCAGCATACAGGCTGGCAAATATTTGGTGTGTCTTTATTTGCTGAATTAGCATCTTATTTATTATAACGTTTGAAGAACAAAGAAGATCGACAAAGCAGATTTGTTTTTCTGCCCCCAAAGCTTTAGGAATGCTGTCTTTTATGACTAAATTGCTGGCCATCTGTGACAGAGAGGATGAGTTTCATTGCTGAATGCCTTGCATCTCCTTTGCTGGTTGCTTGTCTGAAGGATGCTGACACCACCTGAGGCATTCCATTGGTGAAGGTGTGCGTTTGTCAGGACAATAAAGGGAGAGGCTGGCAAAGGTCATGTTGCATCCTGACAAAAGCACAGCAGATGATGACCAGAAGAAAGCAGGCTGGCCGGGCCTGCCGATGATAAGCTGGCCAGGAAGAATCCAATGAGACTAAGAGTCATTGGGCCACCTGAAACGACACCGCGAGCATTACCAGGTGGTATGGTCTTGGCTGGCAAAGCCACGTTCTCTTTGCTTGTGTGGCACTACTTACAATAAGATGGATTACCTACATTGTATAATAGATATAGTTAAAGGTGTGCCACTTTCTCCTGCCTGTTCTTTCATTCGAATTGCTGGAGGTTATTGGGGTAAAGAAGGGATGCGGGGAGGAAGTCAGAAGTACTCGACTGCAGAGTGCAAAGTGTTTGGGATTTAAATCATTTTACTAAGGCCCACACCATAGTTTCTAAAATCATAGTTCGCCACTCACCATTATATTCATTGAGAAAGGGTTGTGTACGGTTTGTAAAGCGTCCCGCGATGGATCGCCACAGACAGTTTAAGCAATCGACATCGCTCTCCTACGACTAAGAAAGACAAGATTGGGCTGTGAGAAGTAAAACTTTAAGAATCACTGGTCTATGCAATAAAGAGTATAAAGGGGAAGATAGGGTCATCCTGTGAGACCTCCGAGCACACTCGAGACGAGAGGTCCTCAATTTTAAAGGTGGCAGCCTATTAAATGGGCACCACAGCAGGCTTCCTCCAAGCAGCCCCTGCACAGCAGGTTGAGACCGTCTGGTGGCACAGTTAATGTTCACGTGAGAGAAGTGTGCCCACCAAAAGAGAGCATTCTGGGAAGGCCCCACCACAGTGTTAATGCCATAAACACCACCAGGTATGTCACACAACTACTGAGCTGGCAGGTTGTCGTCCACTGAACAGCTTGAGAAGAAGCGTGACGTCTGCAGATGGGTGAACACTAAACTGGCTAATGTGTTTCATGTTTATTGTAGCATGGATTTCATTTGAATTTTTAGTTTTGGCTTTACTTGCACAGTTGAAAATACTTGGCACTATGAAAATATTCTGGTGCCAGGATGACATCTTGAAATATGTTTGTCAGCCTCCCTTCCTCCTACTCCCTCTTTCTCTTACCATTGACATGGCAGGCTGTCCATGCTGTGCTCTGCTGGCTGTCAAGTGTTATTTTAAGCTTTGCCGGTTGCCTACTCTGTTTCTCTCTCTCTCTCTATATATATATACACTGTATCTATCTGTATATCTGTATATCTGTATATCTATTTCTCATGATGTCAGATGCTGTTCCTGTGGTTCTCATGCCTATCTGTGCCTCTTATGCTCTCATGCTACTCGCTGGCTATTCTAGTCCAGGCCACACCTGAGCTCTGACATCTCATTTGAGTTTCTCCTCTGATTTCCTCACTACTGCTAGGTGGGACCCGAACAAAGGTTCAAGGCTATGACTCTGTCACCAGTAAGTTCCCATCTGTGACCAGGTCCCATGTTCTCTTTTGACCTTGTGTTAGTGCAGACCACGGACCCCTCACGGGTTTGCTTTCCCCATAAGTGCTGCTGATTGGGGTTTTTGTCTTCCTCTCCTCCACAGTTCAATGAGAGGGTTAAGCCAGCGTTTCTCAACCTTTACGTATTTGCGACCTGAGTTTTCATAACAGTTTTAATCGCGCCCCCCTAACATTTTTTTGAAAGGAGCCGACTAATGCCAATTTGTTCTTTCTTAATGAATGATATATCATAGATGCATATTTTATTATACCTACTTAACTTTTATCGACATTTATCTAACTCTTTATTTATTTTTCTTGTATCAGAATGTAGTTTAAGTTAATTTGTTTTGGTTTCAGTAGATGTATTTTTCATATTTTCGATTCTTGTTTTCTTTTTTTCACATCTTCACGCCCCCCTTTTTGTTACTTCGTGTCTCCCTAGGGGGGCCCGTCCCACAGGCTGAGAACCACAGAGTTATGAACAGACGTTGTGAGGTTTAACTTATGTTAATATGCTTGGAATTTCTGTGTCTTACCGTGAATTTGAACAAAAGTGTATGTTATGTGTGTGCACTATGCCATTAGTAACACATAAAATGGGCCAACTAAAGTAAAAAGACAGATGAACTCAAAAAGATGTTGGTAGATAATTAGAACGATATCTGCAGTGCCCTCCATAATGTCTGAGACAAAGACCCATTTGTCCTGCTCCACAGTTTAAAATGACAAATTAAACAGTTCAAATGCAATAAAAGTGCACATTGACAACTTTCATTTAAGAGGATTTGCAGACATTTTCAGTCCCATCATTTTAGGGGTGGCACCATCATGTTTGGGACACGGCACTGGCAGGTCTATTAAAGCCATTGTCATATTTAGGACTTTGTCACATATCCCTCACATGCAATGACTGCTTGAAGTCCGCGATTCATGGACATCACCTGGTGCTGAGGATCTTCTCTGGTGATGCTCTGTCAAGCCTCTAATGCAGCCATCTTCAGCCCCTGCTGCTTTCTGGGGGCTTGTCCCCTTAAGCTTTCTCTTCAGCATATGGAAGTCCTGCTGAATTGGATGGAAATCAGGTGACTGCTTTGACCATTGAAGAATTTTCCATTTTTATTTTCTTGTGTGTGTGTGTGTGTGTAAACACAATAACTTGGGTTCGCTTTCACTTGGATCAACCAAACCTTGCATACAAGTATTATGTACAAAATGTAGATTTCTATCAACTTTTGAGCTCTTTCCACTAACTTTACCTTCTATCTATGCAGCTGCAGAGTCGATTTATTCAACTTGACTTCTCTAATAATTGTTCAATATCTTATTAATTTGAGTTGTCCCTGATGGTTCTTCAATGTACATAATATAAAAATATAACCATTGTCCTGCGGTTTACTCCTCAGATATCCACCCCCATATCTGAGTATACGAGAAAGTCGAGGGGAGAGCACTCCCGATTTTCTATCTTTGACAAACTCCTGTGTTGCCTCAGCTGTATCTTTGGGTTTCGTTATTTTGTTGTAGGATGAAGGTGCCGTCCAGTGAGTTTGGAAGCATTTACTGGAACTCGAGCAGATCAGATGTTTCTCCACACCTCAGAATTACTTGTGCCATCAGCAGCTCCATCATCAATGAAGAGACGTATGCCAGGACCTGTGACAGCCATAAATGCCCAAGGCATAACACCCCTGGCACCGCCATTTTTAACAGGTGAGGTGGTCTGCTTTGGATCATCTTCCCACTCTGCTTTCGCCATCACTCTGATGCAGGTTCCTCTGTGTGTTGTCTGTCCACAAGATCTTTTCCCAGAATTCTGCAGGCTCTTTGAAGTCCTTTTTCACAAACTGTAACTTGGCCGTCCTGGTTTTAGGCTTGGCATCTTGCAGTGTGGCCTCTGTATTTCTGTTCATGAAATCTTCTGCTGATAGTCATCTCTGACACGTCAACATCTGCCTCCTGGACGCCAAGCCATCATTGAGGTGGGTGCTACACGTTGGTGGTGGTTGAGGTGGCTTCCACTGTCCATATGTAGCACTTTGAGTAGGTGACAAAAGCGTAATAAATGTAATAAATTATTATTGAGACACAAATCAGGCCTTGATCAACCACAGCTGGTTTGAATACGCAATGGGCGGTCATAAAATTGAGAGTACACCTTATGAGAAGTATTTAGGAGTCATAGTGGACTCTAAGCTATCAACTTCCTGACAGTGTTCAGAAGCCATTAAGAAGGCTAACAGAATGTCAGGTTATATAGCGCCTTGATGTGTGGAGTACAAGTCACAGGAGGCTCTGCTCAGCTTTATAACACACTGGTGAGGCCTCGCCTGGAGTCCTGGGTGCAGTTTGGGTCTCCATAAAGACATAGCAGCACTAGAGAAGGTCCAGAGAAGAGCAACTAGGCTGAGTGCAGGTCTACAGGTGATGAGTGATGATGAAGGATTAGAAGAGCTGAGCCTTTACAGAGTTAAAGACGAGACCTGACTGAAGTGTTTAAAATGATGAAGTGAGTTAGTCTGGTGGATCGAGACGGTGACTTTAAAATGAATTCATCAAGAACACGGGGACACAGTTGGAAACATGTTAAGGGAAAATTTCACACAAACATTAAGGAGTTTTCCTTCACACAGAGAACCACAGACATGTGGAATAAGCGACCAAGTAGTGTGGTAGACAGTTAGACTTTAACAACCTTCAAAACTCAAATTGATGTTTTTTTAGAAGCATTAGGTGGACAGGACTGGCGATCTTTGTGGGGCTGAATGGCCTGTTCTTGTCCAGATTGTTCCATTGTGTGGCATGAATGCGGTCGCAGTGACATATCTAGAACACCTAAACTTCCTGCCCAGGTCAAAACCAAACGGTCAGCCCTGCAGCTGAAGCTTCTCCTCTGCCTTGATGAGTCGAATGTACTGCTGGACTGGGTGCTGGTCCTTGTGTGGGGAGAAGGCGATAGAGCTGACCTCAGTTGTCACCTTTAGCACCTTACTCAGTGCTTTAGCGTAACAGCTGAGGATGTGATCTCATGGACCTATCTTACCATGTATGGAGCACCCTGGATTCTTAGCCTTGCTCAGACAGAAGAGGTGGGATGGACTGTGGAGGACACCGCAGACGGATCTCGTAAGGACCTTGGAGAGGTTGGGCTCAGCCCGTCACTGCCTGAACCAGGAGATGTTATGGTAGAGATGATGTATTTCATCTCATCAATGAACCCTGCTGTGTCCTCATCCACTATCCTACTTGATCTTCCTCCTCCACCAGAGCTCTCACTCCTGCTGTGCCAGTTGGCACCATTCTCTACATTCGTCCTTACTGTAGTGAGCTGTCTTGAAAGTCCCAGGCCTTGCTCGACCTGCCATTACTACATCACTGGACCCACCAGTACACTCGCAAAGCTACACCACATTTACAGCTGGAGTTTAAACTGTTAAGGAGACATCCATCCACTTTGGCTGAAATACAGCAGAAATGCATAATCAGGACCTCCCAGTCATGTCTAATATTTCCAATCAGTGAATGATCAGGGTGGCATGACGGTTTGCCTTTGAAGACCATTGCCCCACAGTGCAGTAGACTGGGTTTGAACCTCAGCCGGGCCATTGCCTGTGTGCAGCTTGTGCATCGTCCAGATCAGCTGGGATATAAGAGAGCTTTGAAAAGCAAACCTCAGCATGCTCAGAAACACAACCCTCGCTGAGGACTTTGTGTTGGAAGTGAAGCCATTTTAGAAGTCTGAGCATTTTGACAGACACATGGAGTGCCATGCCAAGCAGGGGCAGAAGATTTAAGATGAACTTCTCAGGGTTTCTGTCTAAAGCGACACCTTAATCCTGCACCAACCAAACGTTTGATGTGTGACACATGAAGTCATCTTTCTATAAAATCATATGGGTCATGTGACAGAACGAGAGGCCACTTAAGAAGGGCAGAGACAGGAACTTCCATAACAGTCCGGCAGCACCACTGAGGTCCTCGGCTGTCTCAGGTATTCTCTGTGGTTTATGTTCTCTTGTAGAATTTTAAAGCAGACACAGTCTGGGGTTTAGCAGAAATGTCAGGACATTCTGCTCAGATTAAAAAATATAAGAAAGACAGCAGCTCTGTAAGAAGCCATTAGCCCGGGCCTATCCAAAGGTGTCCGATACGCCACTTGGGGTTTTCATCTTATAGACTTGTCATACGCTGTCCTTCCATTTGGGTAGGTGCCCGTCTTGCACCAGTGCCCGATCACGATAGACTGATAATGAATAAGTGAGAGATGTGTCTTGTAGCTTTGAGACCTGAGACCTAACGCCAGCAGAGCAGCCTTCATCATGCTGTGGTATTAAGTGAGCGCGATGGCGTGTGGAGCGATGGATGGGTGGATTTGCCAAGGTCTCGTGGTTTGGTGGCATTAAGTGTGGGCTCTTTACTGTTTTGTGTCTGGTGTCGACTGGACACGTGTAATGAAGAAGCAGGTTATGGAAGTGGCTGGCTTGATGTCTTCAGTGTGCTTGTTCTTTATCTGTTGCACATTAAATTGTGTTTGTTACATTAAAAAGCATCTGGTGGCTGTGTTATCTGAACCTTCCAAGGATTCGGTGTTTCTCTGACAGTAACTGTGGAAGGTTGGATGGACTCGCTGTAGCCTCGTGGTGTGGCATTCAGTGGAGGCTTGGTTCCTGGTTCCTGTTTGGTGTTGTCTTAACCTCCATCTTATGGATGAGCTGGCGGATGTTTGGGCAGCTGAATAGATGGGTGAACTGTCAGCCTGGCAGTGTGGTGGCATTCAGTGGAGGGTTGGTTCCTGTTTTGTGTTTGGTGTTGTCTGGACATTCATCTTAGGGAAGGATGGATAGATAGAAAGAAGAATGGATGGACAGATGAATGAATAAACATAGCAATGTGGATGGTGGCGGATTTGGTTCTTGTTTTCTGCATAAGTGTAATAAAAACACAGTTTAAAGAAGTGGGTGGCCTGATATGTGAAGTGTAGGCCTTATTTGTTCTGCCACAGATTCAATTATGTTTGCAGTTTATTAGGTGAAAGCCTTGTCATGACTGCGCTATTTCTGGAAGTGTTGTGGCCAGGGCTCAGTTGCCCTCACTGGCCGTTTTTCCTTGGCACTGCAAAGGGTAAAAGAGATGACGTAGTTAGCGCCAGCGCCCCCTCTCACCCTGGGGTGGTACAGCAAGCACCAGCAGAAACTCAACGGGTGATCCTCAGACGTCCATGCGTGGCAGCATGTGATTGTTTTCTATGATCGCTGTCAGTTTTGAACATGACTCATTATTACAGAATATTTAATCAATAAAAATGTGATAAAAAATGTTAAATGCTCCAGGTTTCAAACCAGGAAATTAAGCTGGTCAGTGTTACGCCAGTCCAACGTTTTCTAAGTTGTTTAAAACTGTCTTTTAATGATTCAACCTCTTATGATGATAGCCTTGATAACGCGTGAGGTTTGTTATTTAAATAAGAAACATGAAATGCCACTACAGGGTTAACAGTGTCCGTCTTTTAAAGCCCGTCTCTCATGTCTCAGCAGCGTCCTGTTGATTTCGTTGTTCATTTGTTTTATTTTCAGTTTGGTGACCCCCTAAAATGAGCTTCATGGACACGACCATCCTGCTCTTCAGCCTCGTCCAAGGTATGACGCCCGTTTAATTTCATTTCTTTTGTCACAACAGAGCAGAATGAGTGACTTCACCTCTGAAGATATATTTTTTTTCCTCTCTGTGAGGGGGCAGCTTGGCCGTGAATGTGACGTGAGTGACACGCAGACATCCTGCCAGCTGTCCAAGCCTTCTCCTTTCTCTAATTACTTCAGACCTGTTCTGAAACGGGCTGCTCTGCCCTCGATGTATGCACTTTGTGTTCTTAGCAGTTGATAAGTAACTGAGTAGCTTTTAGAGTGAGTGGCCCGTGTCATCTGAGTAGATTGTGCTACTCTGCTCCAAATGTGTCAAATGTTCTTGATTTTCCTCTACAAATCTCTTATGTCTTCCTGTTCATGCCTGGGCAGCTCAGATAGCTCAAAGGCTCATGCCAACCTGATTTGAGAAGAGCGTTAATTTGTTCATGGAGCTCCTCGTGCCAGGTTTCTTGGTCTGCACAGTTACTTGATTTCCTACTAATGGCTCGCTTTCCTATGTGACGTATATTTCCTTTTTTGTGGTCTCTGGTGTGAATTAGTAACCCACTTGACAGTTGATGTTGTGAACTGTGGCGTTTGTCAAAACATACAGAGGACAAGGTAGAAACTGACTAATCATGAATGGAAACCAACAAAACCTGCCTGTGATTTAACTGATAAACTACGACAATGGAGATTAAAATCACACACAATGAACGTTCAACACAGTCCCAGTCCTGGAGACCTCGGCCAACTGGCCGCCTAGCCGCTCCTGGGTGCTTTACAGCGGAGTCCATGCTGGCTGTTACTGTATATTGATCAGTTCATAAAGAAATCTACAGGTTGTAATTTCTAAATACGTTCTTTATTACAGCAACATCTCCATCTCCTAACTCTTGCTCTAAGAACTCTCCTCCATTCCCTTTTTTTCTCTTTCTGTCCTTCTGTTTAAATAGGAAATGATTAGACGCAGATGATGGAATTGACAGGACCGATTATCATGAGGGGCCACAGTTCCACAGAGTTATCCTTCCCCCCCATTGTTTCCAGGGGAGCATATTTACATACACACCGACAATGTAAACAGGACAATGCTACGAAAGACGGGACTGAGCACAAAATACATTTATGATGACATTAATCATGTCGCACCACTACATAACACTGGCCATCCAGTCTGAGGAGAGAATCTTTCCATCTGAGGATTCCAACTTTTCTTTATCTGAGATGACTTTTCCAAATGCAGGAGAGCTTCCTGGCAGTAGAGCAGTGACACCAAGAGCCAGATACCAAGACGAGAAGCAGAACAGAGGAGAGTTAGTAACGGTTTGCATTTATCGTATTATTTCTGTTTCATAGAAACACAGTAAACAGAGCTAACCAGCAGCTCTAGTCAGGGTATGCCGGACTAAAATCTTCAGCCTGGGACCGAAGGGACAGCTCCTTATATCAGCAGGCCGACCAGTCCACAGCTTTGGGGCTCTGTCACTAAAATCCCAATCTCGCACTGTTGTTTCATTGATCCTGAACTAGGCTGACATTTTGAGATCTCAACGTGGTTTGTAAGTAGTGATAAGTTCAAAAAAGTGAGCAGGGCCTCGGCCATTTTAGGCTTTATAAGTTGAAAGGAGGTTTTTCTTCAAATCGAGCTTAACTGGGAGCCAGTGCAAGGACCTGAGAAGTGGGGTTAAGAGTTTGCACTTTCTAGTTCTTGTATGGTGATGATCTGATGCCAGTCGACACACACCCGGCAGTCGCACCCTCTGTGATCTAAAAGGTGAGTGGACTTGTGTGTTTCACTAGCCGTTAGCAAAAGAGTGATGGACACGATGAGTGAAGTAAGTTAATGTTAACGTTGGAGAAATCCCCTCCATGACTTTCAGGCCCAAAACTCCACTGGATGTGAGTGTTTAGCGTTTCCGTGTCTGCACTTTGTGACTTGGTGGTCTCTGCTGTGCTGCTCTTGCACTCTAAGATCAATCAGCTCCATTGCCACCTGGCATTCGGTGTGTGACGTTCTGTGGCTAACAACTCATTAGCCTTGACGCTGCACGTCATTTAATAAAGTTGGGAAGATCAGATTACAGGTGTTCAAAATCCTGGGTACTGACTTAGAACTGTTAAAGCTGTTTGAGGATGTAACACACAAATTGTCATTCTGGAGCTCCAGACGGCATTTATTGGAGCTGTAAAAGAATGTTAGCTTTATCGTTATCGTTACATGTTTCATCCTGTCTCTCCAATAATGTACGAGTAGGTAGGTAGTTACTGTCATTCACGTATGGAAGATTTGAGGCCAGGTAGACTCACTCAGTCGTCATGGAGCCGAGAGTAGTGGGGGTCTTGTGTTGATTAGCAGAGCGTTTCCTCAGCCAGTGGGTGGTCGTGGGCCCCTGGTGGTGGGTCACGAGTTGTTCAGCAGTAGGTTGTGGTGGGCCGATCTACTGGTGGCACTTGATCCTCTCCTGCTCTGACAATCGCGCACGAATCACCCAAGGTGGGTCACAAAGACACTTACATGACAACAAAAGGATTGAGAAACACCAGGCTAGCACATGCAGGTATGAATTTCACTGAATACTGGAGCACACGCTTTTATTGTAACACCATCTGTACTGGTCATACTGCCCACCCCTGCCCAGTGCGGAGGATACAAAATCGACAGCTAAAGAGAAAACCCGAAAAGAATATTTTTACTTACGTTACTTACTCCTTGTGATTTGTACAGATGACCAACTGTGAATGTCATGCTTGGATGGAGAGCACAGATAATAAACCGTCTGATAGAATAAGTGCCAATGGAGACCAACACCGGACCACAGCAAACAATTGTGACTGCTTAATTAATGAGGTCTGGAGCAGGGGGCCGCCATGTCTGAACTTGAGGGTCTAATGTTCTCCTAAATGAAGTGGCTCCTTCCCCAAATGAGAGATTTTCCCCTATTCCATAAGTGGGCCTCCCTTCCAGGATGTGTTCCTGTCGTTGTCCAGTCCATCACTGAGATTCTCCTCACAGCCTGCTGTCAATGGCCCACACTGAGCTGTCAGATTTTCATGATTTCCAAATCCAGTGAGGCTGGGTAGTCAGATGACATCGTGAAGTCACCAGTTGTGACTGAATTGTCATCTAACAGGTGCTGATGATCTCTCATGACTGTCCCCTCCAGGTGTCCTGTGTGCTGAGTGGTCAGTTCAGATGCCTCAGATAATTAAAGCTGTGAGCATGTCCTGTGTGGTCATCCCCTGCACATTTAGTGTCCCCGACGGACAGACAGGTGCAGGGAGTCGGACAGCAGCATCATGGATAAGAAACTCAACGACAGGTCAAACACTTCGTACCTCAAGTGGTGACAAGAAAGGACATCTACCGCTAGTCGAGGTGATTGGTAACATGTCAGCAAACAACTGTACATCCGTCATGAGAGAGACACGCAGAAGGCACTCCGACGTGTACTTCTTCAGGACTGAATACTTTAACTACACCTACCCGACAGGGGTCTTCATCAACATCACCGGTGAGTCAGGACCGCCCACCACATCTTCATCTTTGTCCTCCTCTTTGTTTCTACTTCACTGCTTTGTTTCCTACAGATCTAAGGGTCACAGACCTTTGTGTTTATTCGAATGTGTCGATTTTTATCTTTTTATACTGGGGGTCCACTCACAGACCTCTCTTTGTTTTCCAGTCTCCCCAGACAAACCAGTCATCTCCCCACTGACTGAAGTGCAAGAGGGGACGTCAGTCAATGTGACCTGCACTGTCCCCATTCCGTGTCCCTTTGAGCCACCCGAGCTGAAGTGGCACAATGTACTAAATGGGATGGTGACACAAGAACATGTGATGAACGCAGACGGGACGGCGTCTCTGTCATCAGTTCTGACATTTGTGGCCTCACCTGAGCACCACAACAAGAGCATCACATGCAGTGTGGACTACGGGGGCAAAAATCAAAGTAGGAGCAGCACAGTGAAAGTCCAGCGCAGGATCACTGGTAGGTGGAAATCTTTCTGTTAATATAAAGACAAAGTCTTGTAACATAAATGCTTGATGAGCCCTAAACTCCGATGAGCCTGCCATTTGCTTGAAGAGGGACACAGTAGGATGACATTGAATGCGTAATTCCCCCAGCACTCATTTTTATAAATGCTAATATTAAAAGACTGATGCCCCATTTATACGTAATATGCCAGGCTATTCCACAAATGTGGCTGACCAAACTCACTTTTGCTGTCGCTCGGTGTAAGACACGTATTTGTAATTTGAAAGACCAAATGGAAGTCAAGTCAGCTCAGGATGTTCTTTTTGACAAACCATGAATGCTATGGAGTGCACTGGGGGTCACTCAACATCCTAACAGTGACACAGCAAGCCATAAGACAGGGCCTTATTAAAAGAGATGTAATAATAGTCAAGTGCTGAGCCCCCCAACACTTATGAAGACAACAGCGGCCCCCAGCTAGTCGTGTCATGGCCGCTCCACTCACCCAGCACACAATACGTCACTTCCGGCTCATTTTCCAGACCTTTATCTGCTACGGCCAGTTGAGTTTTCACCCATTGATGCCTCGCAGCTCTGAGCTCACTGGGCTGGCAACCAGAAGGTGTTTTTAAGTTCTGCCCCACGATTACTTACAGGGTTCCAGGTGCCATCTTAAACCTCAAGTGCCATAAGGGTAAAACACTCCCTAGTGGCACCAGCTAAACTGTTGTAAGCAATTATGAAAGTAATGATGTCAAGGACTCAAATGCCAGCAGACAGTCAACACGTGCCCAGGTGGGGAGGTTGCGTCTCACTAGTGACTTGGAATTCTATGAGGAACCAACGCAAGCAGATGATCAGAAAGGAGCACAGGAGGTGACTTGTCTTCCTTTTGAGGGGGCTTTTGGTCAGGTGCCACAAGAGAGACTGGGCACCAAACTAAAAGAAGTGGCAGTTCAGGGTGTGTAGGTGGGGGAAAACCTTTCTTAAACACAGGGAACAAAATCTTTATGGGGAGAAGAGCCTTATCAAATTTAGGTGATGCCAACAGTGATCCATTAGACAACCTGGACAAGAGTGGAGTCAGTAAGTTGTGAGTTGAAAGCCTTGAAAGCCTGCATATTGTAATCTTCTTAGGGGTCATTTTGATTGACTCCTCATTACCTGTAATTGTATTTAACAAACACAAAGCAGGCAGCTGTGACAATTTAAGGGGTGCAGATGAAGATCAGCAATGGGAGGAGGTGCACTGCTCCAGTCTGACAGAAGAAGGCGGAATGGGCCAAGGGAGGCTAATCTTACATGGCATCGGTAAGAAGAACCTGCAGAAACCTCACTGCGTGTCCTACACGGGTGCTAATCAAGATGTTGTAGTGGGCAGTGGGCAGTGAGGGTATAGAGGGCTGTCAAGAAGAGTCAAAGCCAGAACTCCCATGTCGACACAGTTGTGACGTCGACTTTGTGCCAAAGAAAAACACCACCATGCCCTGCCCGAAAAATGAAAGAACGGTCATCAAGGACCCCAACTGAAGAACAGTAAGGTGACTGTATTGAGCCAATGGCTGCTCCTTGACTGTATGTACAGTATGTAGATGTTGTTTAATGTGCTGTAATGCACAGGAGGGCGCTAGACGACTTGTCTTGTGGTTCAGGAAGGACAACCTGCAGGTCAGCATCAACAAGACCAAAGGGTTAGTGGAGGACCTCTGGTGTGTTAAGAAGCCCCCAAGACCAGGCACCATTTAGGAGCTACAAGTACCTGGGGTCCATATGAACAGCCAACTGGACTGGTCTGACAACACAGTGGCACTGGAGGAGAAGGTCCAGAGCTGACTGAAGTTCCTGAGGAGACTCCGGTCTTTTGAGGTGTGCAGCAGGCTACTGGAAATGTCCTATCAGCTCATTGTAGCCAGTGTGCTGTCCTGCGCTGTGCTGTCCTGGGGAAGCCACTTGAGTTCAGAGGATGCGTGACGCCTGAATAAACTTTTTAGGAAAACCTTCTCCATCGCAGCGTCAACCCTGGACACAAAATTGGATGCCATCAAGACCAGTTCTGCACATGCCCTCCAGGAGATGCTCTCTCTTAGAGCACCTTTAGCCACAGGCTCATTCCTCCATGGTGCAATAAGAGGTGCCTCTGGGGGGGCTTTTCTGCCTGGTGCCATCTGGCACTTCAGTGCTTCATCCGAACATTGATGGGGTACAAACTTGAGATAAGAATGCAGAACGTTTCTTTATTTGCACAAATGTCTCGGCCCATGGGGTGAGCAATCAGTAACGTAATTCATTGGCTTTTACTCTTAGCTCATCTAATACATCACACGCATAGCTTTATTATTTCATCCAATCAACTCGTGCTCCCAGTATTTTCTGACTCCATTTGACTCTCCCATTTACCTGAAGGCCGCCTTGTTGACAGGGGGTGATCTGCGGACCCTTATATTAATCTTAGCATAGGAGGGGTCTTTGGGCTTTCCCACTTGTTCATCCTCACTTTCTACAGGGGCGGTCATCACTCATTTACCTCATTCTAACCTTGGAAATTCAAGCTGGTGGCTTCTCTAAGGTGAGGCATCACATTTAGTTAACCCTTGAGTTACCTTCAGCCCTTTCCCATATGTTTTAATAATTCATTGTTACAACTTCATTTAAATATACAGTACAGGCCAAAAGTCTGGCCACACCTCCTCATTCAATGTGTTTTCTTTCTTTTCATGCCCATTTACAGCACTCCATCACTCTCCTTCTTGGTCAAATAGCCCTTACACAGCCTGGAGGTGTGTTTGGGGTCATTGTCCTGTTGAAAAATAAATGATCGTCCAACTAACCTGACTTCTGCACAACACAACTGCTGGTCCCAACCCCATTGATAAAGCAAGAAATTCCACTAAATAACCCTGATAAGGCACACCTGTGAAGTGAAAACCATTTCAGGTGACTGACTACCTGTTGAAGCTCATCGAGAGAATGCCAAGAGTGTGCAAAGCAGTAATCAGAGCAAAGGGGGGCTATTTTAAAGAAACTAGAATATAAAACATGTTTTCAGTTATTTCACCTTTTTTTGTTAAGTACATAACTCCACATGTGTTCATTCATAGTTTTGATGCCTTCAGTCATGAAAATAAAGAAAACACATTGAATGAGGAGGTGTGTCCAGACTTTTGGCCTGTACTGTATACTGTACTTCTAATAATTTGTAAAAGATTAAATATTAACTAAACAATTCCATGGTGTTCCTACCCCTTCAGCCAAAAGCCATTGGACGTTAGTCCAGACTTGAATACACTACATTACTGCATTATGTCTTTTATTCTATTGTCTTATAAAGTTGGTGTCATTGTACTTATGTTTTACTGTTGTATACATTTGAATTTCACCTTGGGAGTAATAAGTATATTTAATCTAATGTACTGTATATTAGGAGTGAATGCTGCCTTTTAGCGCTAGTTAAGTTTTGTCCCTTCTCTTGTACCAGATTTCTCTTTTCCTAATATTCCCACCCTGGTTACTGACATAGGATACGCTGTACGGTTTCAAAGTCACATCATCTTTCAACCAGTTTAATCCAGACGAGGGTCACAGGGGGCTGGGGTCTATCCCAGCTAGCACAGAGCATAAGGCAGGAACAAACCCCGGACAGGGCGCCAGTCCATCGAAGGGCAAACTCACACACACACACGTGCACACCACTCCAGTTCATCTAAACTGCATGTCTTTGGGCCGTGGGAGGAAACTCACAAAGACACGGGGAGGACATGCAAACTAAACACTTGGAGGACCTGAGACACGAACTCTAGTCTCATTACTACGAGACATCACAGTGACACCCTTAGGTTCAAAGTATGAACTGCAGTTCATTCTCTGCTAGCCTGCGCCTCCTGTTGGATACGACACATATGAGACGTCTTTCAACTAAATAGCAGATAACATACTCGAGGACACCTGGTGGAAATTAAGGGGACGTCTATTTAAGACTTAAGGTGTTCTTCATGCCAAGAATTGTGGGAATCTGGAGGATCTTACCAGGCCATGTAGTGGAAGGTGAAAGTTGAACAACTTTTCTAAAGTGTCAGGATGAGGTATTGGATCAGTGTAATGGTCAGGTAACACACTCAGATATCAGTTCATGCAGAGCGACTAGACTGTGGGGGTAACTGCTGTGCCAATGTGCCACTCGCTCATTAGGAAATGGCAAAAGGACCCTGCCAAGGCTTCAAAGACGTCACCATTCTGTGAAGATCTCCACCAGTTAACATGGCCTCATTAGGTTTCACTCAGGCAGTGAATTTCAAACACCACGGACACCTCATGTCTCGCTGCCTTCTTCTTTTTTAACATCAAGTCAAATTGAAAAGTAAAAAGACGTGGGGCCGAGCTGTGAAATCAGCTTCAAACATGAAGTCACTTTCGGGAACTGAATTTCGCAAGCACTTTGGTAAGAGTTCTGTGAATGCCATTTGATTGAATAACACAACTTGATTTCTAAAATAACGTTTTTAATCCTAGGTGAACAGGGACATACGGCCTTGAATGTGCTGAAAGGTGTGGGCCTGATGATGGAAATCCTTCTGGTGGTCACAGTCAGCATTGTGGTGGACTGCAGTGGGCCATTGAGAAGGACTTGCCGATTGTCACACACACGAGCTGAAGCGGACGGCTAACCTCCTACAATCCTTGAATGGCTTGGCTTGAAGACCATTAGCCCTCTCATTCTGGGATGGCACGGCTTACTAAGTACAAGCCAGGGAGGGAGGTGGTCCTCAGATGTGCATATGTGACCGTGGCTGTCATCGAGATGAAGAAAACAAAAGGGCCAGTAGACTTAAACTGACTGCCTGCCTTGTAAGTCGCCTTCTGTCCGTCTTACTCATTTTAACTGTGGAATTGCATTGTCTTATCGTGTCACAATGTTATTTTGTCTTTTGTTGTAAAGCAGCATTTGATGCTGTGCTTGGTGAGTCTGTTATAAAAAATAAGGCCTGACGACTTGAATCTTTACTGACTTGAAATCACCAGGGTGATGTAAGTGCCGCTCAGATCTGTCCATGCAGGGCAGGAGGTGGGCAGCCAAGGACTTTTATTCTTTCATATGCGTGCTTATAAAAAAAATTCTCTTTTGAATTCTTCATTTTGAAGCTCGGCTTGTCTGGACTGGGACTTAGCCTTTCTCTTACGTTACACCCAAAGGCGATGGACCTCCCCATAATGTGCAAATGTGCTGCACTCGGTTAGATTTGTGAATCCGTCTAAACGCTTCAGACCACCTGAGGCTAAAAGCGACACGTATAAATCAAATCTGTGAAGCTCACTTATTTAGTCAAAGGGGGGACAGAAAACGAGCAATCTGAGGTGATAAAAGTCAGTAGCGGCCTGTCGGCAAAGTGATGCTGGATTTGAAAACGGTTTGATTGTGACACACACTGAGGTGATGAGACTGAGACCCCCACTGAAGAGCAGTGAAATCCAACGAGGGGCTCCTTTGTTTAACAAAGGCAAACTATAATCCCCCCCCCCCCCCCATACCTCATGAAGCTCGATGGCTCCTGTCGCCACCTGAATTCTTCACTCTGAAAGCTGTGCAGTGCAGAGCCCCGTGACCCGCGGTGAGAGGTCGGCGTCTATCAGGCTCCGCCCATCTTCAGGGCACCCTGCCCACTGCCATGCTACATGTTGATGCCACAGCAGTTTTCCAGTTTCATTTAGTTTGGCTCCCATATTAACATTTACTTGAAATGCAGAGACATGGGTGGGTTTGAAATAAACGTTGTTTTCCAGGGTGAGGGCCCAACTTCCACTATCACTGGGCATGAATTCCGCATTACATCAGTGGTGCTTCTGTGATTGTCATCATCAAGGGTTACCCTCACTTTCATATTGGACAGCAGGTTTAGTTCTGTGGAAGTCTGAGGTTAAAGGGTCTTTTGTAGGGGGTCCCACAATGTGGCTCTGAAGTATGTGGACACCCCACCAAATGACTGAGTTCAGGTGTTTCAGGGTTCACAGGTGCATCTCATGAAGCATAAAGCCTTGCAAATCTCCATTGACGAACATTGAGTGTTACTGAGGAGCTCGGTGACGTTAAATGTGGCCCTGTCTTAGGCTGTCACTGCTGTCACAAGTCAATATGTAAACTTCCAGCTCTGCTGCGTCAGTCTTGGTCGAATATCTATGACATTATTGTGACGTGGAAGAGTTGAGGAGGAACAGCAGCTCAGCCATGAAACGACAGACCACATACAGTAAACTTAGAGTGGGACCGCCATTAAAGTGGCCTCTCCTCTGTGGCGTCACGAAACAGAATTCCAAACTGTGTCAAGAAGCCACAACGGCACACAAACTGGGAATTGGGAGCTTTGTGAAATGGGCCTAAAATCACTTTGTGCAATGCCAAGCGTCAGCTGGAGTGGCACAAAGCACAACGCCCGCCATTGGACTCTGCAGCAGTGGACACCTGCCCTCTGGAGTGATGGTCCACACTTCACCATCCCGTGGTCTGATGGAACACTCAGGGTTTGGTGGGATGCCAGGAGAACACAACCTTCTGGACTGGAGGAGGGATAATGGTGTGGAGTTTCAAGCGAAGGGTACATTCAGATGATTGTCCACTTCAGTTTGTGGACGGGGTCCTTTTCTTCTCCAGCAGGACTCTGCCCCCGTGCCCACAGCCAGGACCATAAAGACGTGGAGGAAGTGGAGTGGCCTGCACAGAGCGCTGACCTCACCCTACTGAACATCTTTGGGATGAACTGACGTGCCAGATCTTCTCATCTGGTGGTCCTCACAAGAGCTCTTTTGGTTGAAGGGGTCCAAATTCACACACACACACAAACACACACACTCTCTAAACTCTTGTGGGAAGAAGAATGGAGGCTGTTATGGGTAGGTGGGTTAGGAATGGGACGTCCAAGAAGCTCACAGAGATGTGATGGTCAGGCTGTCCACAAACATGTGGCCATTCAGCTATGATTGTTGATTCGTATTAATGAGAAGTTCGCTCTTTGATTCGACCTCATCTCCCTCAGGCTGTACGAGGCTGGGCTGACCAAAGTTTGTACGAGAGGAGACATGAAGAGGAAGTGCCTGTTCATGAACTCATCGTTTATCATTTGTGTCCATCAGACTTTGTGAGAATTTGGTTAATGCAGCCAGCGCCTTCGGATGCACAACTTCCCTTATGTGGACGTTTAGCTCATTTAGTTTTTAGGGTGACAGGGTGATGACGTGGAGGTGACATGAGAGCAGAGACCCAAAACTACAAGCCTGAGAGCAGCTTGAAGAGGGGGTCTGCCACTCCTAAAAATGGCTGAATATTAAGGCAGATTGAGTTGGAAGTGCTGACGGATTGTGTTCTTTGCTGTACTCGATCATTTGGGTCATGAGGTGGCCTCGCGATTCATTTATTTAATGTCAGAGCACATCTGTCTCACTGTCCAAACTGTTTCCAGGACGAGTGTCCTGCGAACACTGCAATCGAGCTCCAGCCTCACTGGGTCACATGTTCTGGGCCTGCAGCACATGAACGTCATTCTGGACCCAAATCTTTAAAAGCCTCTCAGACAGCCTCGGTGTGCCAATCCCTCCTAACTGGTGGGCTCATAGAGGGGCTTAAAGTGGAGAAGGACAAACAGACTGTCATGGCCTTCACTTCACTAATAACACGTAGACTTGTCTTGAGTAACTAGAAGAATCCTAACTCTCCTCTGTTAAGTCAGCAGGCCACTGATGTTTTATTTTATTTGAAATTGGAGAAAATCAAATTGTCACTTAGAGGGTCTGTGCAGAACTTTGTCATAACCAGTCAGGACCTCATCAATGACATTTTAGATGAAGCTCTTCACGCACTGAAGAAGCAGTTTCCTTCCCATTTTTTTTACTTCTCCATTTTTCTTTATCCGCCTATTAAACTCATCAATTTATTTATTTTTGCTACCTTTAAGTTTAATTCTGTTGGCCAAGCTCTCTTTCTCAGGGTGGGGTTGATTTGTTTTCAATCCTATTTTTTGTAAGAATTGATCTGTTTGTATGGAATGATTACAATAAAATGAACAAAATGAGAAAACAAAAAAAAAAAGAACAGGAAGACATGGTTGCACCACTGAGGGGGTGGGTGTCTTGTGGTGGGCCACCATCCTGTCCAGGACTGGGAGAGGCTGTGGACCGGAATTAGAGAATTAGACACGAGGTGCTCAGTTTTTCCTTTTTTTAAGGTTATGTGCTAAACATAAATCAAGACGTGTTTATTTTCGACCGTTCAGTATTAATACGTCGATCTTTCCTGCCTGGGCTGTGCTCTGTTGTGCTTTAATGTCTTGGGGGTTTATGATGAACCCTCAGAGTGAATGGAGTTTGAAATTCTGAGTGTCTCTGCTGCAGGGGCTGAAGCCCCCACGCCGACTCCTCCGGCTTTACGTGCAAGTCGTTTGTTAAGCGTATAAAACGTGCCAACCAAAAGCGTGAAGTGGCGCCGTGAGACCCCCTTCTGCCAAATCGTCGACTTCATGTGATAAAAGAGAGAGAGAGCGGACGAGCGAGTGAGAACTTAAAAAGGGCGGACACGGGGGGCCGCTGTGCACTCCACAGAAGACCACGAGAGACCAGCAGCACCGCCAGGGTCCTCGCCAGCATCCTGACTCAGGTATTTTGTGCGCTCTTCTCGTCTTTTAGAGCGGCTGGAGTGTTTGATTGAACAGAAATGTCCAGGCAGTCTGCTGGGTGAGGGGCATCTGTGAGGGTCAGTCTAAATGTGTCCCGTCACCCGACTTGAACTTTTCACTGTCATATTCGTACTGGTGCCTTGTCATGGACTGACAGGCCCTCTGCTTGGTGCCCGTATTGTGCCCAGTGCTGCTGGCATAGGGTCAGACTCTCCACAACTCTGATGAAGAGGGCTGTGTGAGGAGGGTTGACTCCTGCCTTAATCCTAGTGCTGCCAGGGCAGGCCTCACTATGCTGGGATGCTGAACTGCGTTAGGTGGGACAGTAAGTGACGGACAGAATGTGTTGGGGCCTCGTGTTGTTCTGCCACTGTGCCCGGTTTGGTCTCTGCTTTGTTTGCTGCCAACAGGACAGGTTAAGGGACTGGTTGGCATGTTATCTTCAGCATGTGAATTGTTTTAATCTCCTGAAACACAAAACTCAAGTCTTATATTAAAGAAATTACAACTGCGTAATTTAAAAGACCATTAAAGCTGAGACGAGTGATTGGGGTTTAGCTCTGCATTTGCCCTCCAGACCCCTGAAACAAACACAGCAGGATTTCAAGTCCCTTTAAAAGACGTCTGCTGGTGTCGGGCGGCTCAGTGGTTAGAGTGGGGCTGAATTCAACTCCTAGTCCAGGCCTGCTGTCCTCCTGTCCTGTCTCTGTCTGTTTTCTCCCAAATCCACACGTGGCTCACATCATTGGACAGTCCAGGGTGTGCCCCGTGATGGCCTTCCCCGTGTCCAGCGTTGGTTCTGTGAAAGAAAAAAATGAACATTAGCAGGCTACTTGGGGTTCACAGCTGACAAAGCCACTTTGCTATGACGGCAGGTTATTCACACAGGCAGGCGTCTGTCGTAAGACAGCGTCCAGTAAGCTGACCAAAGACAGTTTCCAGTTTCTTTAGGAACGCCGCGTCTGTTTGGCACAGGAGAGATGACCTTCCTTCTTCAGGGTCTGTCTGACAAGTGAAAAAAATAAGAAGAGATGGCCCATTAGCGTAATAAAATAAAATGGTTAAGTGAACGATATCATGCTGTTTAGATTAAGGAAGGGGAAGGGGAAGGAAGAAGAAATTATAGAAAGCCAATCGAAAAAATGAAACTTTGCTCTTCTGCCTTGCAATGTAGAATCCAGGTAGTCATCTGTGACTGAATGGAAATCGCATTGATTGAACTTGTCCCGTCTTCCTCGGGGGGCTTTCTTCCACAGTTCCTACCTTGTGCCCAGTGCTGCAGTGACAGGACGGGCAGGCTAGAAAATGGCTGGCTGGCTGGCTGGCTGGCATCTTCAACATGGCTGCCCTCGGTCGTTTTCAACAGACAGGCAGTGAGTGACGTTAACCCCCAGGGGCCGCTCACCTCTGCCTCTCTTTATTGGCCCCTCCGTCCTCTTCGTCGTGCTGCTCTGCTCAGTTTCATGTTACTTTGATTTTTAAATACAACAATGAAACTCCTCGGCGTCTTTGAGAAATTCTTTCTTTTAAGGCCGACTTGACGTTTCTCCACAGTGCCCTGTTTGGGTTTTCTTGTTGCTTTTTCTTTAACGATTTTGCTTTTCTTGTCCTCTTTTTATTGATCCTCAGTTTGGTGACCTGACGGCCTCACACAATGAGCTTCACTGAGACCACCATCCTGCTGTTTGGCCTCATCCAAGGTACGACGTCCACTTTATTTAATTTGGATTTGAGTGTGTGATGTCACAGGAATAGCCCCCCTTGGTTTGTTGAGACCCCCCTGAAGGACAATTCCAGTTGGTTGATCACAGGCTGAATTCTGAATTCAGCTCCACCAACGTGAGCCCCCTGCCTATGCCCTGCCAGTTTGGCCTCTTTGACTCAGAAAGTCTGCGGTTTACACTTCCTAAAGTGTTAATCAGCCTGCAGGTGGGCCGGGAGGCCAGTGTGAGGCCCCCAGTGGTGTTGAACACCGAGACGTGACAGGAGGGCCCACCATGTTGTGGTCAGAGCTCGCTCTCGCAGAGCTGCATTGTGATCGCAACTGTTTTGAAATGTCCAGCTTTACAACTGAAGATCACCTGTAGCTCTGGTGACCTCGTCCCTGCTGTGTCCCCTCACTTGGGGACAACACCAATTACACTTGCAAGACCACCGGCAGCCATGCACCCGGGCCGAGGGGCTTCTGCAGAGAAGCTGTGCTCTTGAGGTCTTCGTCAGGCGCACACACACACACACACACACACGTCGTGTGAAAGTCCGCTCTGACCGCGGCTCCTGCAGGCTCTGGCCCTTCTGGCAGGGTCTCCATCTCTCATGTCTATCAACGGAACTTTACGAGCCTGAAGCCCACCAAACACTGCTTAATTAATGAGGTCTGGAACAGGGGGCTGCCATGTCTGAACTGGAGGGTCTAATGTTCTGTTAACTGACATGGCTCCTTCTCCAAATGAGAGATTTTCCCCTATTCCGTAAGTGGGCCTCCCTTCCAGGATGTGTTCCTGTCGTTGTCCAGTCCATCACTGAGATTCTCCTCACAGCCTGCTGTCAACGGCCCACTCTGAGCTGTCAGATTTTCATGATTTCCAAATCCAGTGAGGCTGGGTAGTCAGATGACATCGTGAAGTCACCAGTTGTGACTGAATTGTCATCTAACAGGCGCTGATGATCTCTCATGACTGTCCCCTCCAGGTGTCCTGTGTGCTGAGTGGTCAGTTCAGATGCCTCAGACAATTAAAGCTGTGAACGGGTCCTGTGTGGTCATCCCCTGCACATTCAGTGTCCCCGACGGACAGACAGGTGGAGGGAATCGGACTGCAGCATCATGGATAAGAAACTCAACGACAGGACAAACACTTCGTACCTCAAGTGGTGACAAGAAAGGACATCTGCCGCTAGTCGAGGTGATTGGTAACATGTCAGCAAACAACTGCACGTCCGTCATGAGAGAGATACGCAAAAAGCACTCCGACGTGTACTTCTTCAGGACTGAATACTTTAACTACACCTACCCGACAGGGGTCTTCATCAACATCACCGGTGAGTCGGGACCGCCCACCACATCTTCATCTTTGTCCTCCTCTTTGTTTCTACTTCACTGCTTTGTTTCCTACAGATCTAAGGGTCACAGACCTTTGTGTTTATTCGAATGTGTTGAATTTTATCTTTTTATGCAGGGGGGTCCACTCACAGACCTCTCTTTGTTTTCCAGGCTCCCCAGACAAACCAGTCATCTCCACACTGGCTGAAGTGCAACAGGGGACATCAGTCCATGTGACCTGCACTGTCCCCATTCCGTGTCCCTCTGAGCCACCTGAGCTGAAGTGGCACAAGGTACCGAATGGGACGGTGACACAAGAACATGTGATGAACGCAGACGGGACGGCGTCTTTGTCATCAGTTCTGACATTTGTGGCCTCACCTGAGCACCACAACAAGAGAATCACATGCAGTGTGGACTACGGGGGGAAAAATCAAAGTAGGAGCAGCACAGTGAAAGTCGGTGGTAAGATGACACTTCTGTTAATATAAAGACACAGTCTTGTGACATAAATGCTTGATGAGCCCTAAACTCCGATGAGCCTGCCATTTGCTAGAAGAAGGACACAGTAGGGTGACACTAATAAGTAATGTCACCAGTAATCATTTCTAGAGTAATACATTCTAATATTTAAAGACACACGGCCCATTTATCATACGTCAGGTTATTCCACCCACGTAGCTGACCAGACTCACTTCTCCTGTCTCTCGGTGTAAGACACGTATTTGTAATTTGAAAAAGACCAAATGAAAGTCAAGTCAACTCAGGAAGTTCTTTTTGACAAACTGGTCTGAAAATGGAAAGTCCACCTTATGAGAAGATTTAGGAGTTGCAGGGACTCTACACTCTCAACAGCCAGACGGTGTGCAGAAGCCATTAAGGAGAAAAACAGAATGTCAGGTTATATAAAGCAGAATAGGCTTACAGTAAGTTACATAACACACCAGTGCGGCAGAAGCGACAGGACTTAGTGTGGCTTTAATCTCCATATTGCAGGAAAGGCTGACAGAACTGCACCTTCATCAGTGCTGGGACTGGAGACCACTGCTTGAGGACCCCCACTGTCACTAACAATTGTTCTACTCTGCTACACAAAGCGATTATGTGCAATGAGATGAGAGAGCGCTTTGTTGAACATTCTGGAAAAGCCCCCCCATTGCTTATTGTGCAGACCACTTTCAGTAAATAAATGAATTAAATTGGGCACCTGCTGTGAAAGACACTATATGAATAATGCAGTGGTCTTCACTGGAATTGAGGGGTCTTTGCTGTTGGACTCTCTTTTTAGGTGACCTCGAGTGTGGAGCCGTCACACGCACTGCAAGTTGTGGTAGAGGGGCTGTCATCTGTTCAAAGTCAGATTCATGTTTTCAACATCCAAAGAAGTCCATAAACCAAAGATCAAAGAGAGATTTAAAAAAGAAAAATGATACAAAAAAATTATTGAAAAATCCAAAATGGGGCCAAAGAACAAAAGCACAACCCAATGTCGCAGTCCTAACAATTTGGTTTATATAGTCAGGGGGCCCTGCCACCTTCGGCACAGCAGAAGATCAACAAAACTGATCAACTGGAACCATAAAAGAATAATAAAACATGAAGAGGCGAAACATTCACTGAGACAGAGAAGAAAGTCAACACCATGCTGCATCTATCAATCAAGAAAATGCAAAAATAAAAAAGAATACAAAAACGAGACCAATACACATATTCACAAAGTGATAAAAAGCAATTAACAGATGACAGAAATACGAAAAACTCACTCGAACCAGAGATGGAACCCATGAGTAGAACAGAACCAGCGGCCCACATTGACACTCGGCGGGGTCTTCACTTCGAGAGCTCGATTATTGCCTCAGCGCGCTCCTCTGTCGTGAATGAGAGGATTTTCCAGAAGTGGTCTACTTTAACGATATTTCAGCCAAGCTAAGTGTGTCTGGGACGTTGTGAGCGTACGGCTATCTGGATATCTGAGGTGTGGATCACACAACAGGACTAACGTGAAGTGACGTATTTGTGGATCTCACGTGTTCTTAAACACTCCTGTCAGCCATCAACGCGAGGTGCCTCACAGATACGTAGAACGTGACCATCATGGCTGGCGGATTCCTTTAAGTAGAATCCAGCAGGCGTTCACTGCACTCCATAGGAGCTTCTCCAGCTCACAGCCCCACCACATTTGGTCTTTTTGCTCTTCTTCGTGCTCTTCTGCGATGTCTCCATTCCTAGCTGTGCAAACCCTCAGCGTTTCTACTCCCAGAAGGTTGAGCCCCACTGGTCACCTTTTCCATTCTTTAGTAGAGCAGTTAATGGCTACTTCCCGGTTCCTCCCTGTGTGAATAGTGCTTTGAGTACTGAGAAAAGCTCTATATAAATGTAATGAATTATTATTATTATTATTATTATTACTGAGACACTTGACCAGGATCCCGATTTTTAGATCACCCCACAGTATGAATTGCTTCTCCAATAGGAGTTTTCAAGCCATCCTGTACAACGCAGCCAGACGAGCAGAGCCTGTCGTGAGAAGAGGACACCAGGATAACCTGCTGGCAAGCGGAGACCCTTACCTTGAAGGACACTTTTGACAAATGAGTGCCACGAGGTGACGGATGTGCATGCAGTTTACGGTCTGTCACACTTGCTGATGTCTCCGTCTCTTTGTCTGCAGGTACAAAGAAGGCCCACCCACTAATCTCTGCCATAGTTGGGAGTCTAATGTGTGTGCTGTGTCTTCTGGTGCTCATCTGCCTTGTGAAGCATTTTAAGAAGTAAGTTGAATCTGAATGTCAAGTGTTCTACTGTTCCTTCATTTTGTTCCTCCACACGTCGTGAATTCTAAGACTCCATCTCTCTCACTTGTAGGACTTGCTGTTTTTATAGGCTGTTAGTGTCAGTGAGGGGACCTTCACCTAAATGCCGCTGTTTCTTTGTATTTGTAGGAAATCAGAGTTTTCATTCTATTAGCTGAGCAGACCGCACACACCTCGTTATTTACACACAACAGTCTAATTGGTGTTGATACGAAGAGCTGGCAACTGGGAAAAGCACAACAGCCTTATAGATTGTGAGCAGCCATTAATAAAACACAAAGGCAGTGAAATCCACAATAACACGAACTGGGAGTAACACCATCACCATGTGGCTGCCAGCCATCCTAATAATGACAATGCCGAGTTCTCTCAGTCTGAGGCTGACCTCCATAAAGCTGAGTGAACTCTGACTGCCCTGACAAGAAGCCCTCTGAACCTCCAGCAGTGAGGTGTACCTGAGCGATTCAGGAGATCTGCTGACGATGACGTTATGACCATCGACGTGATCTCACAAACCGACCCAGCACAGAGCAGCACCTCTCATCAGGTGTAGATACAGAAGAACTAAAGAGTTAGAATCAAAGTATCAGTCGTTCCATCTTACAAAGGCTTCTGTCGGTTTATGTTTCATGAGAGCCCACCCTGGCCTGTCAGGGATCCATGAATCAGTAATGTGGTCTCATGGTGGGCTTGCCTCTGCCTAGTAGACAGCAAGTGAGACCTGAATAGTAAGACCCAGAGGAACATCAGGTGTCTCCTTTCAGCACCCTGTAGGTGCCACTGCTCTGGTCTTGTTGAGAATACTAGAAAGAAAAAGACCAAGGGAGGACGGCGAGTCCGAGCGAGTGCACCGAAGGAGTTCACTTTGGTGCTTCTTGAGGTTCCTTATAAGATTTGATACCAATATGGCGTTGCAAATGATAGAGCATTCTAATTTTACTTTTATAATATGAACAAACGTGGATCCAAGTTTCTGGTGCTATCTCCTGGAGTAGGGGGTCTTTCAGCAATCTCCTTGTACCCCCCTACACGCCTAGTGTGCCGTGCTGCAGATGGTTTGAGCAGTTCATGTCTTAACCAAGAGTACATAATTCTGCTCGAGGTATAAAACACTTTGTCTTTGTCAAACTGTTGATTTATCTTTTCACTGCAGCGTATCATCATTTTTATTTAATCCTCTCTTATTCTTCTCCAGTAAAAAAAACAAAACAGAAGAGCAAAGACAGAAGGCGGATGTCACTGGCGATGAGCAGGTAGGACCTCGCCGGAGTGCTGCTTTGTGGGCTCACGGTGTGGTGTGGCGCCGTCTTCATGTCAAGTTACCAACTCCTCCGGGTTTTTGTTAACACTTATTGTATTTTTACTCCAGTCTTCAGGTGCGTTTGCTTTTAATACAAGAAGCACCTACTGCAATAGTCAGGTCAGTCTGACTAACTGTCGTCCACATGGAACAACTCGGCCCCCTGTGGACAGATTTTGTTGAAATGTGGCACACGAATTCTACTAGGACGTTTGTCAAGATGGTGCAATTTTTGTCGAGCTATCTTAAACACAGTGTGACGTACACAGTTTTGAAATTTAAAAATCTCCCATCGCAAAGCACAGGTGAATCTGCCATTCTGGGAGGCTTTAACTACCAACCACTTTACTGTTTCAGTTTCAACGTGACAGCGCTTAGTCCAACTTGTATATTTTCATCATGGATTCATCTGAGAGCTGCCCCGATGTCTAACACAAAGGCCCGTTTCCGCTCACACTCGCACATACACCCCATTCTGTTTATCGTACAAGTGCTCAGAGCGCGATGGCGCGGTGTAGTTACAGAATCCCAGCATTTAAGACCTCTTTAGTAAGACCCTTCACATATTGATCTCACAGAGCAAACTTTGATTACCCTGAATGTGTGCCCATTTGGCTGTCAGATGTTGGACTGCGTAGGTATGGGTCGCCATGTATCACTGCACGCAACTTCTGTCATTTATTTGAATTCATTCCAACAGGGTGTCTGCTCAGGAGATTCGATGTCCCTCGGAACCCCAAACAGATCCAAAGAAAATGAAAAAGAGGTCCAATACGCCGAGATCGATTACTCTAGAATGTGCTCCAAAAATGAGAGACGTGAAAATGAGAATGATGCCCAGAATGAGTATTCGGTGGTGATGTTCTCGGCAAAAAATTAGACTCCCGAATCAGATGAGAGGCCTCTGTGCTGCTCTGTAGCCGATGATCAGGAGAGTTCATTGCTGACCTGTGATGGACGTCGTCAGTGCAGCACGTTCACAACACTGGCTTCTTGGAGGACCTCTCCAAGATCTAAGATCTTCTACTCAATATCAGAAACAATGACAAAAAAAAGGAATTGTCCATGTAAAGTGCTGAGGTGCTCATTTAAAGACAGACATTCACTTCTCAGAAACACACTTCATGGCTCATCAGGGACTCATTCGGCGATCGTCTTCAGATGCCAGAGTTCAAGACTACAGAATATCCTCAGGAATCAGGACCACTTCTCACTTTATCCACTATGAATGTTTTTGTCACTAATATGAAATCCAAGCCTGGGTGGGAGTGCAGTTGACCCCTGGCTACAGGTGCCCACCCTCACACAGGCAGACAGGGTCAAACTCAGACCCCTGGACTTGCACGGACCACCCAAAGTAAACTGCTTACTGTCCCTCCCTCCATTGCTTCCTGCTGTTCATTCTAAATGACATGAAATGCTGTACCACATCTGGCATATTGATTATGAAGAAGCATCTCCTGGAAGGGGAATCATCATTAGTCTACCAGCCTTTGTCATGGAAGCAGCATCCAGAACTTGGTACTCCTTTGAGAAACCCACTGGCCAAGGCCGGGCTTTCAGGCTTTGACTTGATTTGTTTAGGGGGTCTCAGCCCCATTGATAGTACTGGTCAGCGGACGGAGCGAGATGAGTGGGCTGCTCCTCCAGATTTCTCTGAGTGGAGTGGTGGCTCTGAGGTCTGGGAGCTCCACTGGCAATCAGAAGGTTGTCTGCTCGAATCCTGTAAAAGCCAAAGGGGACTCTGCTCTGTTGGGCCCTTAAGCTGCAATTGCTGGGCACTTTGAGTCGTGAGAAAAGTGCTATAGAAATGCAAAGTATTATTATTAGATTGTTCTGTGTTAGTTCATTTAGTATAATGTACTATATATTTTTTGAAACTATAGAAACAAAAAAATAAAATCACAATAAAAAAAAACAGAAATAAAATACACCCTCTGTGTTTAAAGGTTCTCACGTTGAAAATAAAATACAATTATAAAATAAGATGCCATCCTTTTGCCAAAATGTGTTACTTAAAATTGAAGACAGCAGAAGGACACAAAAGCCTGAAGTATTCCTAACTGCGAGTGATTGTCAAAAAGTCAGAGAAAATGCAGTGATTTGGGAGAACAGCCAGCCGTAGTGGGGTCACAGAAAAAGTGGGCACACAAAAGTGACTCTTGAGGGCCACTGCTAAACTCCACTTGGGTTTGGTCAAATTCACAGAAAGATATACGCAGTATTTAATGAAATGATATCAATGAAATGCATACATTTACTACATAATAAAAGATGAAGGTCTGCGTGTCCAGGCGCTCAGAGCAATCTGATTGGTCAGTTTGGCTTTGGGTGCGAGTGTGAGACGCTCATGGAGGAATAAAGACGCACACTGAGAGAGTCGCCTTCAAAGATTCGGACGAGAGATGAGATAAGCACTACAAGCAACATGGGCTAAATGCCAGATAAGAGACAGGAGTTTTGGGTGGCATCGCCCTTTAATCTCTGATCTTTCCATTTTAACTTTTTTTGTTTTTATTGACAGGTCGGTGAGTCCGCTTACAAGACTCTGATCAGAACAGACGAGCCTTCAGTGTATCAAACGATCAGAGGATTTTTAACGGACATTTGAATGTCCACAGATTGGGATTTGACTTTTTCGTTACTTTGTGTAGTGAGGTAAAGCCCCCCTGAGAGGACCTCTTCCGTTTGTGATTCAGTTTTGAAGTTTATTTAATGATAACGACTATCATTGTGATGAGGTCAGTCTGAGAGAACGGACTCCTGTTGTTTAGCTGATGGATGTCTCGCCTTTACACCTCCTCAGTGTATTTTTGGTCATTAACTCGTTTCTAATTTCTCCTCCTCTGTGATTTTGGATCTGCCGCCTCAGGTCACGCTGGTTGTGGTCAACACAGATTATCATGACGTAAACTCGACACAAAATGATCCGAAATAATAAAGAAAGGACCGGAAGGTTGTCAGTTAACTTTGACCAGAGGCCTCTCCCTCTCATTGCATTTCAGGTCTCAAGATCACAAAGCAGTGCATATAAAATAAAACGATTACTAGTTACATCCCCAAGGACACGCAGGTCAGGTTAGTCAGCCCTGGGTGGGCTGGTGACCAGTACGGGGTCTGTTCCTGCCTTTACCCAGTGCTGCCACGACTGGCTGTACTCGACCATAGCTGTAAATTGGATTACGAAGGACTGAGAAGGTCAGGTTAAGAGAGACAGGGTGTGTGTGTGTGTGAAGAGACCCTCATCAGTCCTCATGGCTGTCCCTTCCTTGGTGAGTTTAGAGGACATTGCAGGTGTTCTGTCTTAAATGGGTGAGACGCAGGACCAAACCAGGACATGAAGTTAAAAATCAAATCCATGGGCCAAAAAACAAAAACAAATCAATGAGAACTGAGAGAGAGAGAATGCTAACCAGAAATCGCTGTTAAAGCAATAGGAGATAACATCCCAAAGACACCTTAAACTATTAGCACATCACAAGATGTGTTTTGTTTTTATCCAAAAACTTGGACCAAAGGAGTGGCATAGATAATACAATGATACGGTGACATAAATGGAGATCTCAAGGCAGCAAAGCCGCTCTGTTACCACAACAAAATGTCTGGAACTGGTAGGACAAAACAACAAAATGGCATTTAGAAAGATGGTCTCGGTGCAGCAGCAAGTGAACCCTGGTGAAGTTCACATAAGGGTCTGAATGTGACTGGGAGCAGGACTGGTTTAATGATAGGAAATCCAGTGCATTATGGGTGACATTTTGGGGGCTGCAGTAGTCACGTTGAGCATCTGTGTTCGGTAAGTGAGGAGCCTCATTCATAGCATCAGGACTTGAGGATTAACATGAAGCATTAAAAACAATAGAAAAGTATCATAAAAATAAACCTCACACCAGTAAACGTATAACACAATTCACATAAAACTACTCGCTCAATCAGAGCAGCGCCTCAGTCAGTCTGAGCCTCGCATACACGCCATTGGACAGTCACTCATTCAGTCAGTCATTATCCAACCGGACAGTGGTTGACAAAAAAAGGATTGCTTTAAACATTAATAACAAATATGTGTGAGATTTAAGACAGAGGACGTGTGATTTTGAGGTAAATGGAGAGTAAAAAGTGTGAAATACACGCAACCTGAACTGCAAACTGAAACAAAGGAAAGAAACGTCCCCTGACTTGGAAGAAAGCAGAGAGACTCGGAGTGTGAAGACGCCTTTGGTCCAGCTGAAGGTGTCATTGTCTTGTAATGGGAGCAGGACGACTCCCTCCAGCTCAGCTCCTTATCTTGCTCTCTGATCTTTTCAATACTTTACACCTTCCGATGCTGTGCTGACCAACTCTGTGGTGTCCTCTGTCACAATCTGTCCCTGAGGCTTCAGAAAGTGCCACTGCTGTGGAGCACATCCTGCATTGTTCTTGATGCAGAGAAGGCAGGCACCTCTTCACCTAATGACGAGTGGCACTTACTTACATCTCACATCATGAAGACCTTTGACAGGCCGGTCCTGGTAATCTAGGAGTCCTCTTGTGGCAGACACCACCTGGACCCACTGCGGTTTGCCCTTTGGACAAAGACTGGAGCGGAGGAGGCACTGATCTGTCTGCTCCACGAGGCTGGACAAAGCTGGCCGCACTGTGAGGATTCTGTTTTTTGATTTCTGCACTGTCTTCAGTACCGTCCCACCATCCCTGTTAAGGGGTCAACTCAGAGATAAGCAGGTGGATGAGCCCATGTGTTCTGATGATGGACTATCAGTCAGGCAGACCACCAGTTTGAGAGACTCAAGGACCATGTGAGCACCACAAGGGACAGACCTGTCTGCTGCTCTGCACACCTCCGACTAGTTTCTTCTGCACTTATGGGAGGATACTGATAAGGGGGATGAGACAAAGGAGAGGAGTCAGGGGGAGAACTTTGAGAATCATCTCTAACTTAACATCAGAAAAACCAAGAAACTGCTCATTGACTTTCACCACACCAAAGAGCCTCCATGTCCGGTCACTAGTCGAGGAGTGGATGTAGAGGTGGTCCACTCCTACAGGTACTTGGAGGTCCACATTAATGACAGGCTGGACTGTCTCATAATACTTCTTATCTTAGGACACTGTGCTCCTTTAATGTGGACAGTGACATCCTTCACATCTTCTGTAACTCTGTGGTGTGCTGGTCTGGTGACGTCACTTCAAGAGGGGACCCCCAAATTAACATGGTAATTTAAAGGGCAGGCTCAGTTACAGGGCACACTCTAGACCCCCTGGAAGTCATAACAAAGGAGACATTGAAGACAAAACCGAGTGCCACCCTGAACCAAGCTGCACACCTTCTCTGTGACACAGCGACACCGAGGACTGTCAGCCAATAAATTACACAGCAGAAGTGAGTCAGGAGATGTGACTGGGGGTCCTTTACACCAACAGCAATACGCCTTTATGGCGCCTCATTGGCACTGGGCCTGCCAAGTCAAAGGTGTTCTTCTCTTTATAACGTTCTTCCTTTTTTTAGGCGTTCTGGAGTGTGTTCTGACCATGGCGTGTCTGTTTATTTATGTGTTTATTTATTTAAAGAGCTTCTATACAAATAAAGATGGCGCAGTGGGTAGCGCTGCTGCCTCGCAGTTAGGAGGCCCGTGTCGTCCCTGTGTGGAGTTTGCATGTTCTCCCTGTGTCTAAGTGGGTTTCCTCCCACAGTCCAGTGACATGTAGGTTAGGTGTATTGGCAATCCTAAATTGCCCCTAGTGTGTGCTTGGTGTGTGTGCCCTGCCCAGGGATTTGTTCCTGCCTTGCGCCCTGTGTTGCCTGGGATTGGCTCCAGCAGACCCCCATGATCCTGGGTTGGATAATGACTGACTGACAAATAAAGTCCTATCCTCTCTATCTTGTATGTGTTAGAAATTGATTTATAAGTCATCATGGATAAAGGCATCTGCTAAATATATACACTGCGGTGGGCTGGCACCCTGCCCGGGGTTTGTTTCCTGCCTTGCGCCCTGCCTTGCGCCCTGTGTTGGCTGGGATTGGCTCCAGCAGACCCCCGTGACCCTGTAATTAGGATATAGCGGGTTGGATAATGGTTGGATGGATGGATAAATATATACATAAATAAATGAATAGTGGATTTATGTACTGCTTTTCAAATACTCAAAGCACACAGTGCATTACAATCACTCACAAGTGCAAAAAAGTCTGAAATGTAATATGAAGAAACATAAAAAGACCCAGGATATTATAAGCACTTCATCTGAATGATAAGACTTTAACAGCACAAGAGATTTAAATGAAGACACAGACTCAGCAAGCCTGAGCTGCCCCAACAAGTCGTTCAGAGCCGAGGTGGTCCGCCATTCAGGCTCCTTCAGTCTTTAACTTTGCTGTAGGAACAGCTGAAGGGGTCTTACCAGAGGACCTCAAACTGCGATGACGAGTGGACAATTCACCGGTAGCAGTAATCAGTAAAATCTTAAAGTCCGTCCTAAAACAAGCTGGCATCGAGTGCAGGGCAGCTGCAGTATTGTGTACCAGCTGGTTAAGACAAGTTAAGAGACCATTTAACTTTTGCATTGTAATGCACACAGATCTAAAAAGAGATAAAAAGAAAAAAAAAAGGCGTCAACGAGAAGCGAGAGGTTTGACGTGTTAAGATGAAGAGGACTTTAAGGAGGGCAGAAAGGAGAACTGCTGTGTGCTCGCTTTAATACCAGAAACGTGAAGTGGCACCGTCGATTGGCGCGGAGGTCCTCCCCTGCTGACTCGGGTCCTCACGGTGTTTGATGTGCTCTTGTCGTGTTTTAGAGCAGGCCGTACCTTAAGAAGATGTATTATGGGATTTCATAGAAATATTAAGTTTTGATTTAGAATGTAAGGAGGGCAGCAGAGAGTTTGTCCGGGTGTATCACAAGCAACACTGCTTGAGCTGTGCCCTTATCACAGACTGGCATTCCATCTCGTTTGGTGATGCTGGCACAGAGTCTGCCTCTGAACTGGATTAAGAAGGTTTAACACAGAATGGGTTCATGTCTTGTAGAATTGTAGGGGCCTGGTATTGCATTGAGATGGCTGACTCCTGCCTTGAACCCAGTGCTGCTGGGACGGGCTTCAGCACAGAGTGACCTTCAGCTGGGTTCAGAGGTTTAAATGAGCGATGGATGAAAGGAGACGTGTGTTGTGGCCTTGAGATGCACTGTCATCCTGTCCAGGTTTGGCTCCTCTTCTGCCTGGTAGACGAATTAAAGGAAGCAGGGTAAGGAAACGGGTGGCTTGAGATCACTGTGTGCATTTTTGAGAAAATTCAAGTCTTCTACTAAAGACATAAAAGAGTAAATGTAGACCTGTGTAAAGTAAAACATTTTGGCTGACATGAGCGATTAATGTTTATTAATACTGAGGCACAAACAGCAGGTCTGTAAATAATTTGAATGCAGGTCTTATGGTGTGGGGTGGCTCAGCGGTTCGTGCTGCTGCCTCACAGTGCCAGCTTCAAACCCCAGGCCTGCTCTCCCAATATCTGTGTGGGTTATTCCGATTGGCAGCTCTTAACTGACCCACGTGCCCCATGATGGGTGGCACCCGTGTTCAGTATTGGTCACTGCCCTGAGCCCCAGTGTCACCATAGTAGTCGCTGACTTCAACCGAACTTGCACTTGATAAGCTGGCTAGAAAGCAGATGGACGGAGGACTTGTGTAGTGTGGCAGCTCTTAATTCTACCGGGACGTTTAAATCAAGTGTAGCGAGTGACATTGACACCCAGGGCTCTGACCACCATTTTGTGTTCACAGCCTTACTGGTCCCGGTCCAGTCCTTGAAGAAATCAGCCACCCTTTCCTTATTAAGTGACTTGTGATGATGCCCAGCAGCAGCTTCAAATGGTCACTCGGTAACACGAGGGGACGGGGACTTCAACAATAAAAATAAACATCAACGGTGACATCAGCAGCTTCCTTCCTTTCAGTTATCTCAAGGCACGTTTTCAGCAGCGCCCTCCTCACTTAAAGGCGTTGTTCTCTTCTGTTCTCCATTTATTTAATCATTACTGTTTGTCTTTCTTCAACGATTTTCAGTTTGGTGACAGGAGAGATTTTAAAAATGAACTTTGCTGAGACGACTGTCCTGCTAGTTGTGCTCATCCGAGGTGAGACGTCCATTTTATTTTATTTTAGGTGTCAAGTCTGTTTGCTGGCCGCCGTTGTGCCTCGTTGGCTCAGAGTGTCTGTGGTGTTCATTCCCAGAGGTGTTAATCTGCCTGCAGATGGCTGTGGGGGCGGTTTACTGTAAGACCACCAGTGTGTCACGGCATTACGGGGGTCTTATTGCTGACTCTCGTCTCCTTTCTTTTTATGAATTTATTTGACTCTGCTTTTGCATTCATTTGTGATTTAGACCTTTGAAAATGATTGGGTTTCTCTCTCTTCTTTTGTATTTAATAATTTTTTAATGATTATTCCTTATTTTGTGTGTTATTGTCTTACGTCAATTGAGCATTTCTTCATTTAGTTTGTTCTTCATCCTGTATCCAGTTTGTTATCCATAAGAGAATACTTTCTTTCTCTTTAATTCATGATTGAGACCCTTGACATTCCAGCTCACAAAGTTCACTATTTGATCAAGGAATTGTTTCTTCTGAACGTTTGCCGACATTTTGTATTCTTGGGTTAAGGCAGTACATTGGACATATGATAGCTTTGACTCAGTTTTCATATTATTGCCAAGTGATACAGCTATGGAGCGTATTGTTATGTTGGCACTAACGGTTATTGGCGTATGAGGGATAAAATAGAAACAGCACTTCTCTCTCTTTCTCTCCCAAACCCCAGAAATCCCCATCTGCCCCATTGTGTCTCTGCAAGTGAGGCAAACCACACTTCACAAAGACCCAGTCCTCCGACATGCCAAGAGAAGGAGCACGTCTACAGCGAAATGAACCCCCAGGTTAAGACCGAGATATCAGTCCAAATACATAAGACTAATGAGATAATCCCAAACAGTCCAAATAGAATCGACCAAGGGTATGATGTTAAAGAAACAGAAAACTGGAGAGAACGCCGTAAAAGGCAGGTTACTTCAAAATAAAGTTTAACAAAAAGACAATAGCGGCCTGTTAACCTCAAGGCAGCAGGGCCCACCTCAGACTTTAGGAAGAGTTTCGATGCTTGGGCCTGAAACTGAGGCATTCGTTAAAACACAATCCAGAATGACTGACTAGGAAGAACATTTAAAAAGAAAGCAAACGTCTGACTTGGCGGTCCCAGTGAGGCACTGATCAGGCGTATTGCTGTTGGTATAAAGGAGCCCCCATCACATTTCAGACCCACGCCATTGGCTTAAAGTCCTCATGGCTGGTGTGTCACAGAGAGGATGTGCAGCTCGCTCATCACGGCACTCAGTCTCGTTTTAACTGTCTCTTCCACTTCGACCTCCGGCGGGTCCAGGGGGCTTCCCATACAGGAGCCTGCCCTTTCCATTGTTTGAGTGGGCCTCTCTTGAAGTGATGCTAACAGTTAAGCACACCACTCTGGCCATCCCAGAAGAGATGTGAAGGACATCACTTCTCACATTAAGGAGCGCAGTCGGCTCTGCCCTTTTTCTTCTCCAGAGACCAGTCCAACCTGTCATTAATGTGGCCCCCCATGTACTTGTAGCAGTGGACCACCTCCACGTCCACTCCCTGAATAGGCCATATGCGGACACAGAGGCTCTTTGGTGTGCTGAACGTCAATGAGCAGCTCCTTGGTTTTGCTGACGATTCTTTCTGCACCAAGACGACAACAACATTTATTTCCACGGCACATTTCCATACAAAGAATGGACCTCAAAGTGCTTTACAAGATGTCAAGGAAGAAGTTACATGACAAAAAAAAATAGGGAGGAATAATAATGAATACATAACAAAAATAATGAAATAAAACAAAATAATACCAGACCCACTTAAAACTCAACATAGATATCTAATTAGTAGAAAAGGAGCGTCCTTATATACAATAATCATACTGTCCGTCTCTACAGACGAGTCCGATGATACGGTCAGATGGCTGGGAGGCCGGAAAAGAAAAACAAAATCTGCAGGGGTTCAATGAGGGGGCAAAATTCCAGCCAGCACCCACTGGGCATGCTGCCTAACATGAATGTGCTGAAGTCATCCTGATCGTTGCCAGGCTTCGTCTCAGAGGATTCGACGCAGTGGGTCTCGAGGACAGCCGGGGCACTCGCCACACACACAGGGCCTCATAAGGAGCAAAGTGCTCCACCTGACTTCTAGGCTCTGACTCATGCCCACTAAGATGCCAGCCTGAGAGAATATGATAGATATGGCAAATTTTATGTAATAGAGAAAATGCTTAGTGGTGCAGTTTAAAATGATGATTTGTACAAATCTGAAGAGAAATGGACACACGGTACTGGATTACAGTTTTCAACATGGTCACATTGACCCCCCGCCCACCTTTTGTGTTATTTGTATCACACTTTTTTATTAAGGATATTTAGAACAATCCGCAATAATTAAGGACATATAATGGAAATGACAGCTTTGACATTAATCTTAAACCTCAATTAGTATAACCTGAAGCAGGACGCCTCCACTAGACTAGGTGAGCTACGGTGGGGACGCCCAGGGGGTCCTGCTAAAGAGACGACTTGTCCTTATAATTGTAAAGGAGCGGAGACCGTCACTGATGTAGTCATCAAACTATTTCTGAAACTTGTGCTTGAAGATGAAAAGAGGAAACTTAAAATCGGCCGCAGCAGAATCTCATTTTAGAATGATCTGCTTGGAGCTCGTGGTTCATTACAAACTACTTCTAGTATTATAAAGTGTGCCGTTTCATTAAATCAGATAATAAAGATTGTATTTCAAGAATAAATAAAATAGACTGGCGATGGAGTCCAACTAGAGCATCAAAATTCAAGGATTAAATAAAAACGCAGACGACACTCACATTACACAGGAAGGGTTTGCGACTTTCTGGAGACACGCAGGCCTCGACATGTCCTTCTTTCTGTCCCCGTGATATTTGTCCTCTTTATGTGTTTGAAAGTGGGTGTGTGAGCTGGACTGACATTTTGTATACGATAAGTTGGTAAGTATTTTGTACTAATTTATTTGTAAGCCACACATACCGATTGTAATTGTAGTGTTTCAGTAGGCTCGGTGTACTGTCATGTCCAACTAACCAACCCGAGTCTTTAGGACTGGCTCAGGATGTGAGTTTTATTACTGGGTTGTCGGCCTCAGACTGGTATGGCAAGAAGGATTCAGTGCAGGACATTCTTTTAAGCAGGAAGGCCATGAAACGACCAGGCTGGCAAGCTTCAGCTAAACAAATGTGGGGCACTCCGCTACTTGAGTGCAGGTATGAAAAGGCAACGCGCGCACCCATTGGTCCGAAGTATGGCTGTTTGGGATTGGTTTTGAATCAGAGGCCGTTCTGTACCACGACGTCCTGTTGGGTGAAGGATTTGAACAGGAATGCATGAAGTCGGCCACTTTACCCCTCCCTCCCTCCCCCTCTCTCACACACACACCATGGCCATGAAGAGAACACAACTCGACGGCCATATTGAGACAGGTGTGTGGCCGGAGAGCAAGATAGAAGCTGATTGTGCAGAAATGGACGCCAACAATGTCTGGCCATTAATTCGCTGATGAACTACAACCAGTTGACAACGGTGAGATTAAAATCATCCAACGCCGTCCCCGTCCTGGAGACCTTGGCCGACTGATTGCCTGTAGTGGAGTCTGTGCTGGCCGTCCAATCAGTTGAGAGAATTGTTCCATCCGATACAATACAAAACAGTTTATTTGTTGTATAGCCCAAAATCACACAGGAAGTGCCGCAATGGGCTTTAACAGGCCCTTTCCTCCTGACAGCCCCCCAGCCTTGACTCTCTGAGAAGACAAGGAAAAACTCCCAAAAAAAAAACCCTGTAGGGAAAAATGGAAGACACCTCGGGAAAGGCAGTTCAAAGAGAGACCCCTTTCCAGGTAGGTTGGGTGTGCAGTGGGTGTCAAAAGAAGGGGGTCAATACAATACAATACACAGAACAGAACAAATCCTTATGATGATATCAGGGATGTCTTTCCTATACACAGGAGGGCAGCCTGGCAGTAGAGCAGTGGCACCAAGTGCCAACACCAGATACAGAGATGTATTACAGAATCGAGGAGCCTTAGTACCAGTTTTAAAATATTGTGACACATCGATTTCTGTCCAAACGCTTACATGGAAAGCCACTCATTAAAAAGAGACACCGTGGCAAAGACTGAGGATCACGTGGTGCTGCCAGCTTTAGAACATTCAGAATTTAGGACAAGGGAAGGATGCAGAGGGCACTGAAAATGAAAAGCAAATCCTGTATGAATTCCTTTTATACGCCCCGCTCGGCGTTGTGGCCATCAATGATTGTCGTCAGTTTACCAGAAATCATATTGGGCTTTACTCTGTTAAACCGACATAGAAGACGTCTGAAGGCCGAGATGCTGTCCTCTGCTGCCCCTTGTGAGACAGTTCTGTGTGTCAGCCCTCCCTTAATTATGTCAGATTTGTGGAAGTCATTAGATGTGAGATCTTTATATTAATAAACCGCTGGTTTGACTTTGTGTTGCTCACAGAGTCTCAAATGAGGCACATGACCTGCGTTGTGAGGGGGCGTCATTTATGGCACTGCAGCCTTGTGGCGCGATTACCCGAGGGTGATCCGACTCACAGGACCCTCGCTGTGGAGGACCCCCGTGGTGCCCACGTAACACCTGACTGTGGCAGATAGAGGGTCATTCTCCGAGGGTGGGACTGGACCGCATGTCTGCCAGGGGGGTTGCCAATCAGGATCCCGAGCTGTTTTGTCATGTGGTGGGTGCAGCAACGTGCTGTACCAGTGCCAGCTCCCCAACCTGACCTGACAGCAAAGCTGACGTTTATTCAAGCAGGGCCAATTGGCAAATGTGTTGTGCAGTTGGGATCTTCTGTCCAGTGGACATGCCAGCCTTGACGGCCCCCTTTCTGTGTGCGGCTTGTTTCCTTTGTTCATCGGACGTTCCTGGCCTGTTGTGGACAAACATGACGCTCAGGCACAGACAGACGTCAGCCGTATGTAGAGAGACGTGTCTGCACTCTTTGATCAACTCTCTAATTACAGGTCAGAAATGCTGTTAAAATGAACGTGCCTAGCTCCTCAGTCCTCCATCGGGTCCACTCTTGACAATATTTGACAGGCCAACGAGATCACTAGAGCTACTTCTGGACTTTATCAATAGTGAAAAGTGAAACAATTTGCACAAAAATGAATTAAAAAAAAAACATTTGAGCTTCTCTTCAAGCAACAACAACAAATGGTGTTGCGCCACAGAGTGAAATTTGCATCATTCTCACATACATTTTATTTAATCTACAATCTTCTTCTCGATGTGCAAACACGCAAGACCACTGTGCAAAGGGGGAGCAGCTGACTTGTACCACTATGGAGGGGCTTCTAAAATCCACTGGCCTGGGTATGGGACCACCACTGAGGCTCCAGAAGGATCCTGGCTTCAATCAGCTTAGAGAGTTGGGTTGAGACCCCCAAGTGAGATGTAAGCTATGAGACGGAGACGTCAGCAGGCAAGTGCAGGTGGGCAGGGCGTGGGGCCAGCGAGAGCTTGTGGAGCCGCATAGAAGGGGCCATGGAAGGTCACCGAGTTAGAGCAGCCACCATGCAGGGCATCTGAGGAAGAGGAGCCCCAGCTTGCAGTACGCCTTGCCCTTCGTCCCAAAAAACTCCCAGAAGCCTCATTTTATTGAGTTTTGTGTTTCACAATCGTGAAATCGCAAATAAAATACAGCAAGGAGCAATCTGCAAGTAAAATAAGGGGCTGCTGCCTCCCTCATCATTCGTTATCAAGGAGCGTTGCTGGGCTGAGCACTAGAAGACCCTAAGCAGGCCTCTGCGTAAATACGTCAGACATGTGGGGTGCAGTTTGGCTGCTCGTGGTGTTCATTCCTCAAGCAGCTCCGGCTGTCAATCGTCTTAAATTTGAACATCAGAGCAGAGCAGACCACTGGAGACCTTTGTTGGGCTGAGGGGCCTGCTCTTGTCTAAATGTTCTGAAGTCCTGGTGAAAACTTAAGAAACATTTTCAGAAGAGGAGGCCATTCGGCCTAAATTAACATCAAGTTGAGTTTCAAAAGTCCATAAAGTCCTACTGTACTTACTTGGTGGCCACAAATTTCAGGATTTGTAAGTTTTGGACAGCTTGCTGGGCTCATACCTTGAATTGCACGTAAAGAAATAAAAACTGAAATGACTGCTTCTGGGGTGCGAACAACCGACGCCAAACGGTCTCAGCTCCACTGACAGATACTTCAGTTGTCATCTGGCTCTTCAGTAGCCATTTAGGAAGACAGGCACCATTATGGGGGAGTAGCTACAAAATGGGGAAGGAAGACATCTGGCACTGAAGCTGCAAGGGTGCTGGTGTGAATGGCAATGAAGCATGAGATTGAAGAACAGGAAGAAGAACAAGAAGACAAAGATGTGACAAAGATGATTAAACATATAAGCCACAGGGAGCGGCCATCTCATGAATTGCACTGAGACAATTTCAGAGGCTGGGCAGCAAGTGGGACAAACCTCAAACCCTCAGTGACATCACCCACCATCAGGGCACCCAGGAAGAAGAAGGGGTAGAAGATGTGGACGGGCCATTGAGCCCAACAAAGCTCACCAGTTCTGTCCAAAATGACATCAAGTTTAGGTCACTTGCTGTGTGCCACACCACTTGGTCACTCATTCTGTGTGTCTGTGGTTCTCTTCCTCACGTTTGTGTGACATTTCCCCTTAATGAGTTTCCAATGGTGCCCCAGTGTTCTCACAGAACTCATTTTAAAGTCAGCGTCTTGATCCTTCATGATTTTAAACACCTCAGCCATGTCGCCTCTTGATGTCCGTTTGCCTAAACTGAAGAAGCTCAGCTCCTGTTCCTTTAATCGACTTGTGGACGTCCATCAGACGAGCTTTTCATTGCTCATTAGCTCTCTGCCTCGGGGCAGGCCGGGCGTTTCAGTGCCATTCAAGTTGAATGAATGTCCCCACTTTGTGTGATTTACTGAATCGAGTGTGTTTTTCATGGGACTGATTCCTTACTGTATGACAACTCTTATATTTGAATGCAAAGAAACCAAAAGAAATAAAATGTATTTCACAAACAAAATCTGCGTCAAGAAGAAGTGTGAAGTCTGATGTGATAAGACAGAGAGAACTTGAAAGGGGAACTGCTGGGCACTCACTTTAATACCATAAAAGTGCAGTGGCACCGTCAAGGGCGCTGAAGTCCTCCTCTGCTGACTTGGGTACTCGAAGTGCTTGATGTGCTCCTGTCGGCCTTTAGAGCAGCAGGAGTATTATGGGATTTCACAGAAATGTCAGAAGGTTCTGTTTGGATTTAGAGTGTAAGGAGGAGAATGGAGTGCCAGCTCAGGATTAACACAGCATGTCCGGCTGCACCACTTGAGCTGTGGCCTTGCCAAAGACTGGCATTCCCTCCATGTTGTTGCCCACCCTGTGCCCATAGGGTCTGTCCTACCATAGCCCTGAACTGGAGTAGGGAGTTTAATAATGGATGGATGTACCCTGCACTTGAGCTCTATGAGGTGATTTTTATGTCTTATTGTCTTGTGATGGACTGGCATCGTTTTCAGGGTTGGCTCTTGTCTGCTGTGGCAGGCTTCAGCACAGTGTGCCAGCGAGTCTGGTTAAGTAGGTTAAATAACTAATGGATGAATGGCTCTTGTGTGTGTGTGTGTGAGGTGTAGCCTTGGGGGGGCACCGGCATCCTGTCCAGGTTTGGTTCCTCTTGTGCCTCAGTAGGCGGGTGAAGGAAATGAGGGGCAAGAGACCTCCAGTGTGGGCATTTTTTAATTCTTCTGAAAAATAAAAAAAAGAGTTAACAAAAATCAAATAAAATAAAAAGACATTTCACCTTATGGGGGTGTGCGGGTTTATTTCTACATTTGCAGGGTTATTAAAACAAAACACAGCAGAATTTCCAGTATCGGGTGGCTCAGTCTGCGGTGGGCTGGCGCCCTGCCCGGGGTTTGTTTCCTGCCTTGAGCTCTGTGTTGGCTGGGATTGGCTCCAGCAGACCCCTGTGACCCTGTAGTTAGGATACAGCGGGTTGGATAATGGATTGATGGATGGGTGGCTCAGTGGTTAGGTGAAAGTAGATGAACATAATTAAGGGGGAATTTAGACATGTACAGCTACAGAAACATCAAAACCAAGGATAAAGACTCACAGGACAGGTAATTCCATCAATCAATCAATCAATCAATCAATCGATCAATCAATCAATCAGTTAATCAATCAATCAATCAATCAATCAGTCCATTAATCAGTAATTATCATATTGTGCAGACATTGCAAAATGAAGGTAAAGAGTTTCAGCATTTAGTGAGGGGGCTCACAAATCCTCAATTCAGATCTCAGCTCTCTTGTTGTTATTTCTTTGACATCCTGTGCCCCTTCAGGGTCCGCACCCGTGTCCAGTGATAAGGTCGCCACCCTGTGCCCAGTGCTGCTGTGACGGTCACTCACTTCTGGTGATGTCATAAAATGGACGGATGGACAGATGGAAGGCTTCTCTAGTGTGCCTACTGGCACGATTCAAACAGAAGGGCGACGCTTGCCATTATGTCGGTTTGCAGCTTCGCTGGTCCCAGTTCAGCCCCCCGAATAAACGAGCCCCCTTTCCTTTTTTTTTTTTTAATGCATTGACTTGTGACGATGCCCTGCAGCAGATGCATGCTGGATAACTCAAGGGAGTTTGTGGTTTAAATAATAAAAATAAAATTCTACGGTGACCTCAGTGGCTTCCTTCCTCCTCACTTAGCTTATGGCACATTTTGTGCAGAGCCCTCCTCAGTTGGCCGGGGTGCTGGCTTTGTTCTTCATTCTTTAAATGATCTCTCTCTGATATTTTGGTTTCAATTCATTTTCAGTTTGGTGACTTGAGAGACTCTTAAGATGCTCTTTGTTAAGATGACCATCCTGCTGTTCGGCCTCATCCAAGGTACGGCGTCCATTTTATTTTACCTTTCAGGGGGGCGTGAGGTCACCTCTCAACATAGCTGGTGGTCTCAGTTCTGGACTCGGACTGTCGGTGGGTTGCGTTTCTCGAGGTGTTAGTGTGCCTGCAGTTTACTGTGAGAGCCCTGGTGTGTCGCGGTGTCATAAAGGGTCTCATCGCTGGCTCTGCTCTCCTTTCTTTTTATTATTTGTATCATTTTATTATTCTTGTGTTGGTATTTGTGATTTATGATTTTGTTCCTGGCTTAGTTTCTTTAATTTGGTTATTTAATTATTTCCTAATAAGGCTTATTCCATTTTGTGAACTTGCCGTTTGTTATTTGCATGTGTAGTTATTGAGTTTGTTCTTTGTCCTGCATGTCAATCCTAAGACAGCCGGGCCCCTTAATGCTGCAGCTGAGAGACCCCCGCAGCCTTTATGAGGAGCTGAGGGGCCCAGGCATTACTTTGGTGTTCTGCTTGTGTTGTTGAGCTTCCCGTTGGATTGCCGGCTTTCTAACTGCTTGCTTTTTGATCTTTGCTCTCGTCTTTTTCTGCTGCCCAGGTTGCCTCTGTCAGTCAATGCCGTTAGTTCCCCTTTCGCTTGTGCTTCTCATGCAAATCTGTTTTGAGCTGATGCTTCAGATATCATGAGTACCAGTTTTGGTTTTAGTGCCAGGGATTCTAACGGTTCCCCTCTCCCCTTTTAGAGGACGGTAAACTTGCTCCATCTTGGCTTACGTGGGCCGCAAAACCTGCTTCTTAAGTTTGAAGGCCGGGCTTACTTTTGGTGTTTTTGGAGGCCTACTGAATGTTTTTAGGTCCCATTGGAGACCCGAGGCCAAGTTTTTGGTGTTAAAGCCCAATTCTGAGTTTTGTGAATCAGCAAATCATAACACAGTGATGTTACACATGATTATGTACACGTGGCCCAAGCACAAATCTGTTATGAAAGTGTCCATCCATCCATCCATCCATTCATTATCCAACATGCTATATCCTAACTACAGGGTCACGGGGGTCTGCTGGAGCCAATCCCAGCCAACACAGGTGTCTAGAGGGTGAAAAGTGAACATTGAAATGAAATGGAATAGAATGGAAAATAACACTAAATCTACAAACAGGCCGGGGTCAGAAAATCAGCACTGGGAGGCCATCAAAGACCAAATGAGGTCCTGACAGTGCGGCTTGTTTGACTTGACCCCAACAACGCTAGTCCTGCTTGTTTTGTACCCATAAGGAGTCCAATGCCTGGATCCTTGAAGCTGTGACTTATATAGGTGGGGGGCGTGATGACATAACACTGTCACGGTCATCTGGAATACGCGCGTGTGTGTGTGTGTGTGTGCGTCACTGTCAGTTTGCACCTTTCCACGTCCCTGTTATTGGTAGAATGGCTGAATTTGTAAGGCCGGCCAATGGTACATGGGGAGGGAAGCACCTGGCTGAGAGGGCCGGCCTAACAGACTGTACGGGGAGGAGCCAACGGTATGTAAATTAGGGGGGCGGGAAAAAGGAGAGACGTGGACACCATAAAAGGAGAACGTCAGGTGACCCCGGGTTCATTTCAGCACACATTATTTTCCCTTTCTGGTGAAGATATTCGGGAGAGGACCTGATGGGCCAGCACAGGGTCAGTTGATTGGTACGTTTACCAGAACAGGAGGTACAGTTTGGCGCCTCATTCCCCACCACAGACTGTAGACAGAGAACATTTACAGGACTTACGAATACATTGAGTTGTTCTTTATCTCGTTCTCATATTTAAGTATTAGTAGCGTTTGTGTTTGAGTGTCTTGTGCCGTGATTTGTGTGGGGTGGGAGGCAAGCGCTGCAGAGCGACAGATAATATGTATTTAGGGGGTTTTGTTAAGTCTCTTCCAATATTCATTTTTCACTTAACTCTGCCGTGTTTCTGTACTCGGGCTGGTGTAGAAGGAAAGTAGTGCTGGTCGCTCCCACCCCAGATTATTTCTTATTTTTTTTCCTTGCTGCCGCTCTACAACGGCAATGCATATTGTAATCGTGCCGGCTCAGCAGTTTCACTACCACAATCTGTTTCAGTCAGTTATTTGATTCGGTGAAAAATACCATCTTAGAAACAAAAAAAGGCAGCTTTTATAAAAAGAAGTAAGGTTTGTTTTATGGCATACACGTTTTCATGCTCAGAATGTTAGTTGAAGTCTTCCTCATTCTTAATGTTCATTTAGGAGAAAATAACCCAAAATCAAGAATTTGCCACACAATTTTTGCTCTCAGTCGTGATTTTTCCTTTCTTCTTATTCCTTCAAAATGGTCATGTAAGGTCCTAAGGCGACCCTTTAATCCCCCTTGTACTCTTTATTGTGTAGTCTTCATCAAAACGCCTCACATCCTCACATATACATAGCACTCTGTGGTCAGATCCACTACTTCAGTTTTGCACTTCCTCGCCCCGTTCCCTTCTTTACCCCTGTAACCTCAGGCAATTAGACCGAATGAAAGAGCAGGCAGACAAAAAGCCTCACATCTAACTATGTGGTAAAGGTGATACATTTGATTATAACTAGTGCCACACAAGCAAATAGGACCATACAACCTGATGACGCTAGACGTGTAGAGTCAGTTGGCCCGAATGACTTACAGTTATATTCGGCTCTTCCTGGTCAGTTCATCATCTGTACAGGCCCAGGCAGCCTGCTCCTTTCAGCTCATCATCTCGTCTGCTTTCATCAGGATGCAACATGGCAGAGAGAGCGGACCTTGGCCAGTACCTCTTTACTGTCTCTCCGCAGTCCTGACGAACACACAAACCTTCATGGCTGTTAATCAGTGGAACAGCTCAGGCACAGTAGCCACCTAAAGTCATTTGGTTTCTTGTCAGAATCCTTCAAACAAATAACCAAGAAAGGAAATGCCAGTCATTAAGCAATAAAACGTGGCCTCTCGGTCACAGGTGGTCACCGATTCAGTCGTCAAAAGCAGCATTCCTAAAGCTTTGTGGGTAGAAACACAAAACTGGTTTGTCCATCTTCCTTGCTCTTTAACCCTTGGCGCCCTGCCCTGCCCTCTCCAGCACTTTGGCGCTATAACCTCAGCCTCGTCAGCAGTTTTCAACTATTTTGAAAACCAAATATTCTGATATTTAAAAGTTAAATCTTATTATTTAATGATACTATGATGGTAAGCCACAATGTTATAACAACACATAGATACTCTGGAACACGCTGTATCACTTTCAGTCTCGCAGTTTTCATCGTTTTCTGCCATCCATTAAAATGACCTGAACACCAAAACAAGACAGTTTAGTGCCAGAAGCGACGCACGAGAACACTTTGCCCGATTTTCATCGTCCTCCAGATATGGACAGGCTACCCCACTGACGCTCAGGCTCATCTCAAGGTTTCTCTCCACCCTCATCTACAGAAGGTTGCCTCGCCACTGCTGCCCTCACTGGGGTTTAAGGTGTGGAGATTTGGTAAAGAGCTGTATGTCACGTAGCATATGAGAACGTATAGTAATCGTGAAATAATGTGACTTTGAGATTTTGATGAATCTCCGCGATTCAGGAGCTCCTTATTGTGTGTCTGTATAGAAACACGATAACTTGAGAATGCTAGATAAATGAAATTGACCGTATGGCTGTTGTATCAAAATGTTAGTTTTCTATCAGCTTTTGGGCCACATACGCCAACCAGAAGTGACACTTTACCTGAACACAAACCGGTACAAAGTTTAAATAAACAATTCACTGAAATATTGTATAGTGGTTTTTCAGGTGGAATTGCATAATAAGAAGAGATAAATAATTGAAATTTGACATCGTCATTAGTTAGGGTAAGAAACACATACTGTAGATATAGAATTTCACCTGAATCGGATAACCAGAAATGATGTCTTAGCAGCTCTCAGCACTCTGACATACACATTAGCACCATCATATCAACAGAGATAAATGGCTTCCATTGTGTATGATCATTACTTATTGTTAGATATAAAGCGTGACCTTGATCAGGTGACTGGAAGTGGTACGTTACTGTCCATGATTTGAAATTTCACTTTGATTCATCGCCACTGTTTGGTGTCGGTGGAGTCCTCTGTGACTCTGCTTTCCTCTTCTGTATTCTTTGTTGTGTCGCCTTTGTCAGGATGCCTCACATCCCATAGACGTGCCACAGTTTATCAGGTGTTGGTCTTTAGAACTTCTCCTCACCTTCACTTCTACATCTCTAACCTCAGGTAATTACATAGAGTAGAGGACAAGCAGGAGTTAAGTGACAACTTGAATGACATATTATTGATAATATTCATAAATAATAACGACAATAAGTGAAATAGGTGTGAATGCTGGCAGCCTTACCACCTGATAAATGCTGCGGCACTTATTAGACTTGTTTGTTACTTTAAATGTCTCGAGTTACAGTAAGTCTTCATTTCATGGTTTTCTTCAGACCGGGCCGCATGCCTGTCTCAATATGGCTGCCAAGTTGTGCTTCTCAGTGGGGTCTTCTTCTCAGTTCCTGGTGTGTGAGATGCTCCTTCATCGTGATGGTGAGCGAGAGAGAGGGAGGGAGGGGTAAAGCGGCCAAATTTCTACATTTGCTGTCTAAATCCTTACACCAATAGGGTGTCGTGCTACAGAATGGCCTCTGATTCAAACCAATCCAAACAGCCGTACTTCAGACCAATGGGGGCACACAAGACTTCTGTAATAACATTTGTTGAGCTGGGTGGTCTGGCTGTCCTGTGGGAGTTGATTGAGAGGGTCTGGCAGAGAATCAATCACTGGCCAAACTGGTTTGATGTTCTTCCCTCGACCCTTTTATAAAATCACAAAGACTCAGTCCTAAAGGGGGTCTTAAACATCAAAGCATTGCTGTTCCTGTCAATGATATAACACTAATATGACATTTGCTCAGTCTAAGTGACAAATGAAGACACCCAAAATATTTATCAACTTGTACACAACGTTTCACCCCACCACAGCCACGTAAACTTGCATTAAAAACAAAGAAAAGTGATTGAAATTTTGTAAGAAACACACAGATGTGAAGTTTCTTTATCATTGCACAGCCAGAAGTGGATCAACTTTACCTGAACAGGTATAAGGAAAGTCGAGTGGAGAACAATCCCTATTGTGTATGCGTTACGTGTGGTGCCCTCATCAATGCCCTTAAGACAATAACTAAGTAGAGTCAGCGTACGGGACGTTTGGTGAGGACCACTTGGACACGCCTGGCATGGTAAACGTTTATTGCCTCGTAGGGTTGACGATTTATGGGCGCAGGATTTTCTAGAATTGACCCTCACTTTGACTGATTGACAGCATTTCTTGACAGTTGATTCTGTGATTTTGTCAACGCAGGTTTATCTGTTAAACAAATCATCGTGTTTCGCCACTGAGGTTCCTCTTACTGACTTTCTGGTGTTCCCCAATCGTTCCCAGCTGTGGTTTTTTGAAATGTACTTTTTGCTTTTTTGGTTTTGTATTTAAAACGCAGAACTTTTAGTGATTTACTAGCGTTTGTGAAATGTTCTTCATTGAGCTGCCTGTGAATTTCCACAAAGGGTTATGAATTCATTGGTGAAATTCTACAACTTAGTAAGCATTTGTGTTTAATACGTGTCCCGTATGATTGGCTACGTGTGAACACTGACAGTCGGTGAGTTTGGTCTTCGCTGTTACACCTTATTTTTTCGACAAAAGAAATTTGTTTTATCGGTAATTACGGTGGTTGTTCGAACTAATTTAATAATAATATATATTACCATCAATTAAATCATTGTTTCATAGTTTCTCCAGAAAGAGATAATTTTTAATTAAAGTATAGATATCCTTTAAAATGAAAGATTTTGAAATTTACATACCATACCTTTCAGATGTGCGCTACGCATTTACTTCTTTGTCCTTACATTTAAGTCCACAAATTGTATTTCATATAAGTTTTGATCAGTTTCATCAGTTTTGCACTGTTTGTGTATTAATTGACATTTAATCTCGTTTTCCGTATTTTTTCGATTGCCTGAACTTTTTTTATTACCTACATTTAATTTTTTGTTTGAAAATGAGAGTTAAAAAGCAAGCAGCATCACAAAGGCAGAAGAAAACGAATCAGTTCCACACACGTTTACACTCGTACTGTATAGACAGAATGAAAGAGTTAAAGACAGGGCTAGAATGAGGTGTCGTTTTGGGAATATCTAATTATTCATCATATTTAGTCGCAGTTTATTAACTACGTTGCACATTTTATTATTTTTAACTGTCATTTATCTGATCAACAATGCAAAGAGATTAATTACATGGTACAAACACAAAATAACACCACAACTGGACATTTATCTAATCAGGCAAAAGAACAATCAAATAAATCTTGAAATGTGAACAGGCACAGGTTTTGTTTCACCAGCTGACATATTCAGACAATCTTTACGTCATCTCTACGTGTACGAGAAGGCCGAGTGAAGAACATTCCAGAGTTTGGCTGTTTGACTTCAGGTGAGTCCCAAGCAGTGACCCCTAGTGGTATCAGCAGGTACTCCTTTAAAAAACCTTTAAATGGGAGTCGTGTTGCTTTTATTTAGTAAGAAAATCTGCCAATAGGGTAAGCAAGACTGACTTGACAAGATTTCTTAAATTAAGCGAAATAATTGTAAAGACAAAGGTTCTGAAAAGTCAATTTTCTTACAATAAGAAAACCAAGATTTAATGTCATGATAGAATTACTTTTGTGTGCTTGGATTTCATTTTTTGAAGTCAGAGGACTCACGCAGCGACCCCTAGTGGTATCAGCAGGTGCTGCGGTCAGGGATCTGAGTTTGGGCACATTTTAGAAATCTGAAGAGTTACAAGACAAACAGAAACTTGAAACTCATGTGAAGTAAATATTGAAGTAGAAACATAAATACAATCTAAAGAGTGTGCTTTTCATTAGACAAGTGAATATAAAATAACGAGAGCAGGTCTGCTGATGTTCCTGTTCCTGAGGCTCTAATGGCTTCTTCTGTCTCTTTCTCATTCAGCAGCAGATGAGAAGCCAGATCCTCCAAACAACCAAAGCTCACTCAACAGGAGTGGCACCCATGACTCACCTACTGGACCTGAAGATAACAAGATGTCTGGTGGCTCAGGTAAGCACTTCTGTTAGGCAAGGAGGCGGCAGCATGGAGAAGTAAAACTCAGGGATGGGACTCTGGGTGGCTGGGCAGCATGCTGTGTGTATTTCTGAAGGAGAATAGTACAATCAAATACGAGAGTTAAAATGACTAATGAACTCATTCATTACGACAGCCTGCGTTCGAGGTTTCTTGTTTATGCTATTAATTCCAAAACCAATGGACTCTGCTTCCACCTAAAGACACACTTAACGATATGTGGAGGCCAACATGGCTCCTCTCATCTTCTTCCTCGCTATGGCTGACTGCTCTTTTTCTAAACTTTTCCCATTCACTGTCCGTCTCACGGAGTGAACTTCACCATCAATGGCTGTCTTCACATCTCTTCTTCCACCTCAGCTCACTGAAGCTTTCCATGTCGGCCTCTGATGAGCCACCAGACCTGAGCTTCATCCCCTGTGGAGGCAGCCATTCTCAGCTGTGCTCTACAGAGCTGTGTTAAGGAGGGCTCAGCGGGGCCAATTCTTATGGCTGCTCCTTCCTCAGGTCACCTCCTCCTCTGCTGACCACTGCTTGTCCTACACGGTTCTCTCGGGACTTTTCACTTGTTCTGTTTTCTGCTGATGTAAACTGTGACACACGAGAGACCCTTCAAGGGTTTGCGCTTGGACCTCCTTCTTCTTGATGAGCAGTAATGGCAACTCACCCACAACCCTGTGAGACTTCATGTTGTCCTTTGAGAGCTGCCATTGGTCAATAACACCCTCAGTACCCCTTGGGTGCACTCACTGCTCTCTGATTGGCTCTTTGCAGTAATGTGAGTTTCCCCCACTTGTTCTTTAACAGCGCACTTATGCGCTTTTAATGTCCCCCTGCTGGTCAAATAAGGTGTTGCTCTTTGGGCTTCCTCCAAAACACCTTCATCCAGTTCCAGCCCTTTGGGCACCAGCATGAGCCATCTGGATGGAGCTCTTGACATCATTTGGAATATTCAATTAAACAAAAAAAAAAAAAGGAGAAATACAAAATGTGGACTGTGTTGGCAGCTCATTCAAATGAGGATGAGGAGTACGGCATTTAAACACAACCTGCAGAGGACGCCAGAGAGTTCTGACAAACCAGAGGAGACCACCGAGTCCACTAAGCTGCTGTGAGTAGCGAAGAGCGGGTTTGTCCATCACAGAACACACACGTCACACACACTCCCTTCACTGTCAGGCGTCCTTAGTACAACGTGCACGTCTCCACCGAACAGATAACAAAAATACAAAAACATAAATCATTCAATCAATGAAGAAATCGTAGAGCTGTAATCAGAAAAGTCCAGGGAAACGGCTGGAGAGCCAGGCAGACCTTCTTCTTCTTTTGGCTGCTCCCTTTAGGGGTCACCACAGCGGATCATCTTGTTCCATATCTTCCTGTCCTCGTCATTTTGCTCTGTCACCCTCATCACCTGCATGTCCTCTCTCACCACATCCACAATCCTCCTCTTTGGCCTTCCTCTTCTCCTCTTATCTAGCAGCTCTACCCTTAGCACCCTTCTCCCAGTATACCCAGCATGTCTCCAAACCAGCGCCATCTCGCCTCTCGGACTTTGTCTCCCAACCTTCCAAAGTGAGCTGACCCTCTAATGTCCTCATTTCTAATCCTCATCACCCCCAATGCAAATCTTAGCATCTTTAACTCTGGCACCTCCAGCTCTGCCTCCTGTTTGTTGGTCAGTGCCACCGTCTCCAGCCCATATAACGAACACCGCCAAGTTTAATTTCGGAATAAAGGAAAACAAATGCACAATGACAGCACATGAGCAGAACAACAGGGGGTCTCCAGTGGTGGTCTCTCAGTAGGCCAATCTCTGTAAAGATATCCTGAATTTAGAGCGGGTCAGATGGGGGCTCGGTTATGCAGCAGGCTGGGGTCCCAATGAAGCTGTGACGAGAAGGGGCGGGGCTTTCTATGGGGGCGTCTTCTCGGACGGCGCCTCCTCCTGGCCTGGGGTTGTGCCACGTGCTCTGACTGAGCCATGAACGTGATCCTCAGGCGCCCCTGCGTGACTATATGTGAGTTAGATACGTCATGACTGCCAATATATTGGACGTGCACAATGGCAGAGCTCTTTAATTATCCTGCTTGTCTTTCTACCTTTTTGTTGTTTAGATTTATTTTTCTTTTATCGTATCATCATGACGGTGATGTCACCTCAGCACCAAGCTGGTTTGGCTTTTGCTACTCTACGACATTTGTTGCTAGTTGATTGAACGTCACCAAGGCACATCACAGTGTCACTTTATTTAAATCTGCGCAGTGCAGACATTGGATATGTTCTATAAAGAAAATCAAAACTTTCAAAGAACGTTAACAGCCGTGAGGGGCAAAGCATTGTAGTCTAAGAGCTTCTTCTTCTTCTTGTTGTGTTTTGTATATTAGCTCTTGATGTTCAGCTTTGGTTTGCTTCTTATGGTTTCCTGACCCTAGCGTGATTCTCAACCACGTCGCTGCCTCCTCCATTTACGGGTCTTCGTGTATTTCTGTCTACTCAAACAATTACACAACATCTCCTCTTCATCCTCCTGTCTCTCGACACTCATAATAAAAACAGAAGGCTGCTCAGTGCTAGTTATACCACCCACGCTAGTGCCCCATGACCCTGGACTGAGCAGGTGCCACTCCAGGTGATGTGATGATGGACTCCAATGCCCACCTGTAGGAGTTTGTGAGAGGAAATGGAGGAATGCAAGCTGATGGTGTAAAGGCCCTGGTGAGCCGTCTTCAGGTTACCCACAAACCTGGACACGGAGTCCCACATGGCACTGGTGGAAATTTTGTCACGCTGATGACGTCACACTACGTACCTTCTGGGGGTGTGGCCTTAGAAACAGACTAACGCTACACGGCAAAAGGTGCACAAGTCCCAGGAGGTTCTGCTCAGGCTTCATAACCCACTGGTGAGGCCTCATCCGGAGTCCTGAGTGCAGTTTATGACTCCATAAAGACATAACAGCACAAGAAAAGGTCCAGAGAAGAGCGACTCGGCTGATTGAGGGCTACAGGGGACGAGTTATGAAGACTGAAAGAGCTGAGCCTTTAGGAGATCAAGAGGAGACCTGACTGAAGTGTTTAAAATGATGAAGGGAGTCAGTCGAGTGGATCGAGACGGTGACTTTAATGTGAGTTCATCACGAACACAAGGACACAGTTGGAAACTTGTGAAGGGTGAATATTACACAAACATCAATAAGTTATTCTTACCACAGAGAACCGCAGACACTTGAAAGAAGTGACCAGTGGTGTGGTGGACAGCAGGACTTTAGGGACCCTCAAATTAGATCAGAAGAGTTAAGCGATCAGGACTGGCCAGCTTCATTGGGCTGAATGGCCGGTCACCATCTGGATTGTTCTAATGTGGCTGCAGGGTTTTTGTTCCAATCCGATTTCTTAATGCAAAGTCAGTTATTGATGATGAAGCTCAAGCCACAATTTGCATCTTCATTTTAGTGGTCTCACTTGTTAGGACCCCCCACCCTTCATTGCTTATTTTAGGTATTCATCATTTTTAATGGCTTCTTATCAGCAATAAGATGCAAATGACAACGGAGCCCACGGTTGTCCCTCTAACTTGTTTCTATTTCCATCTGTGTGTATTCATTGAGTTTAATAGAATATTTGGAGTGAACCTGATGAGATAATCCCTGGATGACAATAGAAGAGTGAAGTGACATGGCAGAGTTTAAACTCCAACAAGCTGTCAAATTAAATACGCCCTGTGATCGGCCAGGATTTGAGTCACATTAAGTAATTGAGTTGGGACAAAACCCTGTGGCCCTCCAGGACCACCGGGGTTACTCATCGCTGGGTCACATGATTAAGGCCCTCCGTTCCGTCGTTACCATGTCACACGGTGTCAAAGCTTTTTTTAATGAGCGCTGGCACAGGTAGTCAGACTTCTCCAGGATGGCAGGCACATCAATATGTGGCATTGCCAGAAGGTGTGCTGTGTCTCCCAGCACAATCTCAAGGGCATGGAGGAGATTCCAGGAGACAGGCACGCAGTTCCTCTAGAAGATCTGAACAGGGCCCCTCGTAGAAGGTCCTTAACCCATCAGCAGGACCCACTGGTATCTGCTCATTTGGACAAAGAGGAACAGGATGAGCATTACCAGAGCCTACAAAATGACTTCCAGCAGGCAGGCAGGCCACTGGTGTGAATTTCTCTGAGCAAACAATCAGAAACAGACTTCATGAAGGTGGACTGATGGCCCGACAATGTCCTCTAGTGGGCATTGTGGAGCTCAATTGGCATTTGCCATATAATACCAGAATTGGCAGGTCCACCACTGGTGCCCTTTGCTTTTCACAGATGAGAGCAGGTTCACCCTGAGCACATGTGACAGACGTGAAAGTGTCTGGGGAAGCCGTGGCGAACGTTATGCTGCCTGTGACATCGTTCAGATGACTGGCTTGGTGGTGGGTGAGTCAGTTATGGTCTGGAGAGGCATATCCATAGGGGGACGCACAGTCCTCTCTCTACAGGCTAGACAACGGTGGGCACCTTGACTGCCATTAGGTACTGGGATGAAATCCTTGGAGCCATTGTCAGACCCAATGCTGGTTCCTCCTGGTGCACGACAATGCCCACCTGGTCTCATGTGGCGAGAGGATGGAGGAATTAATCCCCCCCACCACGCTCAGTTGCCTGACCTCAATCTAATAGAACACCTCAAGATGGGACATTATGTTTCATTCCATCTGATGCCCTGGTCCAGATCTGGGAGGAGATCCTCCAGGACACCATCCGTCGTCTCATTAGGATGTTGTCAGGCATGGGGCTGGGGGGGCATACAAACTACTGAGGATGATTTGGAGTTGATCAATGACATTTCGGCCAAATGGACTTGTCATTTTTTTCCCTTTGATTTTCGGGGTGTCTTTGTGTCCAGCCCTCTCTCTTTCGGTTGATCATCTTCATTTCCATCCTTTCGTTCCTCACACGTCACCAGATCAGGCCATAGCAGTAGAGATGGCCAGCAGGAGTTTTTTTCCCCATTGAGATCTGACGCGTTTTCAAAGTGTGCCTTTCATTTTTTTGAGCAGTTCAGAATTAGGAAGGAGTTTGTTCATCCTGACAGCCTGCATACGAGGCGGATTACTTTTTAATTTACTGATTTCAAAGTCAATGCATTAAGGTGCACATGAGGAGCATTTGAAGACGTCATAAGACCATCAGGCCCACTTCATCTAACGGGGAGGACGTGATGGCCTCTTCTTACAGCCACGTCTTTCGTTGTTACCGTGTACTGGCAGTGGGTTGGCACCCGTTCCAGGATTTGCTGCAGCCTTGTGCCCTATGGCTGCTGGGATAGGTGCCAGCTTCCTCAAGCCTCTGCCGGACGGAGGGATGCTGCCATGTGACACAGTCCTGATATTTATTTCCTCTCTTTGCACTTTTTTAATTTGCCCAGGACTGGCAGGAGGGGCACAGACTAATTGCCCAAACACTAACTTTAAAGTCCCTGATGTTAAGACACTATTTTTAGGCTGAAATTAATTTGAACAGATATTTTCACCTTATTTATATGCCTAATCTTAATAAATTGTATTTAGTCTCTAATTTTAAAATTTATAACAACAGCCCTGATGTTAAGACAGCATTGTGGGGCATGTTTTTAACCCTATAGGTGATCTGTGTACAAGGTTTAATTATTTATATGATTTATATTTTATGGTGGATATATTAATATCTCATTTTTAAGACTATTTTATACCTCAGTTTTTAAAGTCATGATTTTAGCATGACATATGGGTGTATCCTTAATGGATCCCCTATTGTGTAGGTGACATTTTATGGCTTTTTATGGGGTTTTTTAAGTCTATATTAAAGTAATTTTATGACACTCTCTAATAAATTATAATTATTTATTTATTAGAGATTTCTGTGTCTGGATTTAAGAGCTGTTAAAGATAAATGTACATTTCCCCTTCGGGGGAGCATTCTTCACTACCCGACCCTAACCTAACCTAACCCTGGGTCCTTCCCACCATAATCTACAGGAGGCTGTCTGGCCACTGCTGGCCTGAGGTTCAAGTCTGTTTTACAAGGCGCTATATAAGTGAATGACAGGGACTGCACAGACTCTGAGCCTCACTGCAGTGGCCCCTATTGACATCGGGAGGTACTGCTGCCAGGGATGGCCAGTGTGTGCAGTTTATCAAAATGGAGAAGAAAAATTAAAAACTCAAAGTGTCGTTCAGATCATTTGAAATAAATAAAAATATAAATATACCAGGGTCATGTCATGTTCTAAGGTGCTGCATTTTAATAAGAGAAGTGAATATAAAATGATGACAGCAGGTCCTAAAAGTGTCTAATGCTACTCTGATGTTCTCTTTCTGATGCCCTCACAGCCTCTTCTGTCTCCGGGTCTCCTTCTCCTTCAGCAGCAAACGACAAACCTGAGAACTCGAGTTTATCTCCTTCAAGCAGCCAAACTTTGACTACTAAGAAAGACAGTCAGGTCACCTCAACTGGTAATTCGGGAACCAACACGATGTCTGGTGGAGCAGGTGAGTGCCGCTGTCAGGCGCAGCATCCGCACGGCTCAGAGGGTGGCACTCTGGGTGATTTCTGCAAAACAAAAGTGCAAACAAGTTTAGAGAGCCTTAAAACATTTAAAAGGAATTCAAATGAGAAACGATTTACTGTAGTTCATCCTCACTGCCCGTACGCGGGGGGCCAAAGCCGCTGAACTTCATCATCAAGAGCTCCTCTTCCACCTCACGATTTTCAGGTTGTCCTCTGCGGTGTCTCGAGTCATGTCCTCCCTTTTGAAGCAAACCCACCAGCAGCTGATCTCAGCCGTGGCCTGCAGAGCCAAGTCAAGCAGAGTTTGGTGGGTCTGGCTGCCCCTTTCTCAGGTCACTACGTCTAACGACCGCTGCTCCTTCTATACAGTTCTCTCCATTAGTTTTGCTTGCTCTGGTTTCTTACTGTTGTGACCTCATGTCACATAGGAGGCCACTTGAAGACGTGCACTCGGGCCGGGGTCTTCCTGATGAGAAGACTCAGACACGTAACCCTTAAGAGACTTCATTGTGGCTCTTGAGTGCTGCCATTGGTCCCTACACCCCACAGTATCAACTGGACACGCCCCCTGCTCTCTGATTGGAGGGTTACAGTATTTCAAATTCCTTCCTTATTCTCTACAGTCCACATCTGCTCTCTTAATGCCCTCTGCTGGTCACACAAGGCATTGCTATCTCATATTCACTTCATCCAGTTCAAGACCCTCGGGCACTTCACCCATCAGCTGTAAAATAGGAAACAACCCCATCCGAGATACCGACATTTAGACCAGGGATGTCCAGCTCTGGCCATGGTGGGCCGCAGTGGCTGCAGGTTTTACAATACAATACAGTTTATTTTTGTATAGCCCAAAATCACACAGGAAGTGCCACAATGGGCTTTAACAGGCCCTGCCTCTTGACAGCCCCCCAGCCTTGACTCTCTGAGAAGACAAAACTCCCAAAAAAACCTTGTAGGGAAAAATGGAAGAAACCTCGGGAAAGGCAGTTCAAAGAGAGACCCCTTTCCAGGTAGGTTGGGCGTGCAGTGGGTGTCAAAAGAAGGGGGTCAATACAATACAATACACAGAACAGAACAAATCCGTCATACAGCATAATAATACAAATTTTAGAAGCACGGAGCAGAATTTAACTGTAGATGATATCCCATAATAAGATTTGGATATTTTTAGAGTCCTGGAGACCTCATCCATCAAGCTGCCTCCCCATTTGGCCATTCCACAGCTGAAACAGCGCTGGGCCAGCCAATCTGATGAAAGGACCCTTTTTTTCATTCCAACCATCTTCTTAATCAGTGAGCTGTTTTTCCTGCTGATTAACTTGTTTTGCCTGCGTTTTAACTGACGTGACTCGGATCCCTTAGTTGTTTCTTTTTCCTTAAAACAATAATGAGACTCAAAATGAGCCGCCACATGACCAGCTCACCTGAAAATAAACAAAGGTGAAGGTCTTGGTCACGTTGGTTTGCTCAGGTCACCAAAACATCTTGACGGTGGTCTTAGAAAAAACAGCTGTGGCTGAATGAGAGCAGCAGCAAGTCCTGATATTCAGTAACAGCTTTAATTAGCAGCAGGAATCAGCATCTCAGTAAGAAACTGGTTGGAGTGAAATTGGTTGGAGTTTGACGTTCCAGTTTAGCTGCTCATCTGTCGGCTCGTTTCACGTCTCATTTGGCTGCCATTTAATGAAGAAACAAAGTAATTCCTAGGACTGAATCCTTAAAAACAGGGCTACTAAAATGAAGGGAAATGAGTTAATTAGCAGGGAAAACTGATTAGAAAAAGGGTGAGAATGAAAACCTGCAGCCACTGCGGCCCACCAGGACCGGCGCTGGACACCCCTGGCCCAGAATGTTTTGAAAGCAACACAAAGGTAACATAGGACTTTAACTGCATGGTTTTGCAAATAAAAAATCTCCCTTTAAAATTGTACTGTGCATTCAAATTTCAAAGAGGAGGACACTCCGTCTCCATTCAGGTTCACTCCTTCCGCTTTAGAGCCAGTTTACGCAATTCAGACTTGAAAGGAATGAGGGTCAGTCCTGAGGGGAGACCACTCGAGCGTAAGACTTGAACACACCCTGGGAGGGACGCCAGAGGTGCCCATTCAGTCCTTTAGGCTGCCGAGCCTACTGTGTCCATTTCTGGGCTCCGACTGCACATCCAGCTCATACTGGGTCTCCCAGTTCATCTAAGAAACAGAGAGAAAAACCAGCATTGATGTGAGGAGAGCATGCAACCAGCCCATTAATGTTCACAGTCCATCTTGGGAAGTCTTTCATTTACATTTGAATGTCCCCCTGTCTGATGTCCCTGTCCTCTCCTGAGCCCCAGATGTTGTGATCATTGACTCTGGCACCCTTGAATATATTTCCATTATTATTTTACGCATTTATTTAGTTTCTTAATGTTATTATTAATTAATTAATGTTACTTTTTTGACATCACATTTCATAGATCATCATCATCATCATCACTTTTAGGCGTGTGCACCCACCATTTTGGATTGCGATGCTCTTCTGCGACTGTGTTGGTGTTGTTGTTGCCCTGACAACACCAATGTGATCACTTCATGTGTAGCGTGTCATGTCATCAGCTGTCACTGTCATGCCAATCCTGGTGTCCAGAATCCTTGGTAAACAAACAGACCTTCATGCTTGTTGGTAGCAGCTACTGTTGGCTTCAGAGTTTAGACTTTTGTGTGAATTTCTGGCTGTCTTAACCACTGTCCGCTTTTGACTTTGTTCCTTCTGTTCCATCTCCTATTCCACTGCTATCTGAAGCGTTCTTCTTTGTTATGTTATGAAGCTGTAGCACAAAATGGCAAAACAGACTGCTAAACTTATAAAGCACCAACTAGGGTCAGCCTCAGAAACAGCAACCTGACCCCAAACGGAACCGGCAGGCTTTAAAAATTCAAAACTACTTTTAAATGCCCCACATACACGAAAATGCCCTTTAACGAAGAGGATGACCTAAAACCCCTGGTTTAAAAGAACAAAGGCACAACAATGCTCTTTAATCTTAAAGGATTTATTAATATATTTCAGCTTGGATTTATTTGATTTTCTTTTTTTGTTGTTTCAGTTACTTTTAAATTAACTGTCCTATTTGTGTTCACTGTATATCTACTGTACTGTGACTTTCAATTATGTTTTAATAATATTCTGTGTAATTTGTGGGAGGAGCCCCAGGAGGAGGTGCCACACTGGCATCATTGCTGTTAGGCCCGCCTCCTGGCTAGATAATCTCCCAGAGGCCTCAGCAGGCGCGTTTTCATTGGCCTCTCTTTGGAGTTGTTGCTGTGTGTTACTATAGTTGGATTTTCTGGTTCTATGAATTTATTTGCTCAGAGTTTAGATTAGGGTTAGGGTGAGGGTAGGGGATGCCACCTAAAGTGATAGCCCAAAAGTGCACTGGTTCACAAAGTTAGTGAATAACTATATTCTCAAAACTGTTTTTAACTGTCCCATGAGTTCAATAAGAAACATTATCACATACAAACATTCCCACATGACTATCAATCACCTTCTTAACACCCAAACATTCCACCACATCAACTTATCAAGCAATGTGGTCGACCCAATCCTCAATTAAGTGATCTCATGAAGCCCCTCCGGAACCATTGTTCCCAACTGTTCAATCCAATGGGCTTCTTTTCGTAATCTGGCCTTTTTAGACCATAATAAGTCATGTTCTAAAGGAAAGAATACAGGAGTGTGGGTCGGATCCTGAAAATGTCTATACAACACTGAGGACTTCTTTTGGCTTTCCATTAATCTGAGGTGCTGCACACACCTCAGTTTTAAAGCATTTTTAGTTTCACCAACATACAGGGCATAACATGATGTACACTGTATCCCATATATACAATTTACAGTAGTTAAGGACAATTCCTGAAATATCGGATAAACCTTTGTCCCAGCAGAATTTTTGATTATTTTTTTATATTTAAAGGGAATCACCCAGGCACACTTATTTCTCTGTCTAGTCGTACAGGAGGCCCTGACTATCAAGTCCTTGAGATTCTTATTCCTCCTGTAGGCCGACACTATTCTAAAACCCTGTAAGTCCTCATCCATCCCCTGTATCTTTAGGAAATTTCTCCTTAATACTCCCACCACTCTCTGTGCCCAACTAGAATATGTGAAAACCATAGGGATCACCCCCTCTCCTCCCTCCTCCTCTCCTCAACCTCCTCCCCCTGTCTCATCATTCCAAATCTCTGCTGTTCCTCCTGATCATATTCACTATCATTCCTCTTTCCCTCTTGTAAGACCCTTATCTCCCATTCTTTTAGAATACCCCTTGTGAAATCCACTCCCCATTGTTCTCCTGGACAAAGAGTGCTCCCTAGACCCGAAAAGCTTATCTCCCCAAGTGCTATGTTTAACCCTCTCCGTGCTCTTATTCCGAACCAAACCACATTCCGGAAGATGTTTCTATAAGTGCACGGAATTGAATCAACACATCTAAGGGTATTCCCCTCAGGATCGCCCCCAGAAGTTTTAACCTCCGGGATCCACCCCAGCCTTCCAACCTCAGGGTTACTCCCACTACCCCCAGGTCTAACAAGGAGGGGATTAGTCTTTCGTAAAATAAAGATATCAAAATTCCCCCTAAATATATTTATCTCAGGGTCACACCAAGACGTACCCTAACCCTCAAAAATCTGCTCCCCCTTCTCTCCATCAAGGCTCCTCCCACTAGCCTTAAGTTTCTCATAAAGGGGATTAGTTGATCGTAAGGTGGAACCATCCAACACACATCTAAGGGTAATCACCTCCGGGTCACACCCAAATATCCTAACCTCAGGGACCCACCCCAAACCCCCAATCCTAAGGTCACTCCTACTAAACTTAAGTTCAATATAAGGGGGGTTAGTTCGTCGTAAGGGGATGTTATTAAGATCCAACCTAGGGGTATTCACCTCAGGGTCACACCAAGATATCCTATCCTCAAAAAACCCTCCTAAACTCTTAACATCAGGGTTACTCCCACTAACCCTAAGTCCAGTAAAGGGAGGGTTAGTTGGTCGTGAAGCAAAGATGTCAAACTCATACCTAAAGGTGTTCACCTCCGGGTCACACCAAGGTATCCTATTCTCAGAAAGCCCCTCCAAGATCTTAACATCAGGGTTAATCCCATCAACTTTAAATTTAATATAAGGGGAATCAATTCGTCCTAAAAAGATATCAAAATCACCCCTAAGGGTATTCATCTCAAGATCATACCCAGATGTATTAACGTAAAAAACCTGTCCACTGCTCTTAGGTTTAACATAAAGAGGATAAATTTGTTGCCAAAATGAAGTATCAAAATACTCCAGAATGTTAGTCCCAGGGTCCCATTTAACAATATTAACATAAGGGTTTATTCTCATCAATTTAACCTCCGGGCTCACTCCTGTCCTACTTCTGTTTTCATATAAACCCGTATATAACATTTGCAACAAAGTTATATATTGGTCCTCTTTAGCTAAGATTTTAAACCTCTGTAGAAAGAGTACTGCCATACTAAAATAAATCCGAAAAATTTCGCTATCATCATATACAAGGACCCCCACCCTTTCTATTTGTTCACCCCACACTAACTTTTGTCTCTCTATCTTTTTCAGCCCTACAGGACTCCAGATCGGCAGAGGGGATCGAAAAGAAGAAAGAGGAAGAAAAGGGAACGCCAACATCATCCGGTAAGTACACCCTTCCCAAATTTCTATCTCAAGGTTCACATAATTCCATTGTATCCACCTTTCCATTATCCTACCCCCATCTCCCTCTACTGTCCACATCTGAAACCAGTTAAACTCATCCTCATCATTCCATAAACCATTCCATCGTCTCTGGTCCTCCGATTCATCCATTGTCCATAATGATACCTCCTCCGAGTCCACCCCGGAACCCATTTCCACTGAGGGCAATTGAGGAATTCCAGTGGACTTACTCAGGGTCACGTCTGGTAGTATCAAATACCTTTTATATTGTTCCTGCACCTCCCAACGTATCTCCCTAAGAAATCTCCTGGAATAACCCCTACCCCTCAGTGCCGTGAACAAGATCGAAATTGCCTCATCCACATGCTCCTGCTCCATATTAATCCTATAAAAACTAATCAATTGGGACTTCACTATTCCCCGGAACGTATGCTTTGGATGATAACTACTTGCATGCAGTAATGCATGGGTATCCGTGCTTTTAAAGAATACTTTAGCCATTAATTTTTTCCGATTATACTAAAAAGCCCGGAAATACAATTGGGTGTCCAAAAAAGTCACCGACTCCTGACTGATTTCAGCCGTCAAGTTAATGGTGTCATGTATGCTATTCAAATCCTTCACAAACTCGTGAAATTCTTCACAAGAGTATGTCCAAATCCCAAATATGTCGTCCAAATATCTTAAATATAAATATGGTAACCTTCGACATTTCCCAAACGCCGTTCGTTCCCACTCCGACATGTAATATTGGCATAGGCCGGTGCGTACTTTTTACCCATCGCTGTACCATGGGTCTGCAAATACATTACACCATTAAGTTCAAAATCGTTTGTTTTTAGATTTAACTCCAAAAGTCGCAAAAGATATTCATCTGGCCTCGTCTCATCTGGATACCTTCTAAAAACCGTCCGTACTGCCTGTAATCCAACGCCTATCTCTATATTTGTATATAGAGATTCCACGTCCATTGCGAACATGAACGCATTCTGAGGAAAGGCCCTATCCCGAATAATTTGAAGGAAATGGTATGTATCCCTTACATAACTATTGTGCTTCTGAGAAAGTGGATTTAAATAGTCATCCAAGAACTCTGATACCCTGTATGACTCAGAAGGACAATCCGAGATTATCGGGAATCACAAAAGGCACTGTCCACTTTTCTGGTAATTTGTGGATCTTCGGTAATAAATAAAACTTTCTAACCGATGGATCAGAGGGGCCTGAGAGAAACTTCTTTTGTTTGAAGGTAATAAAACCTTCCCTTTGCATTTCATCTAAGATTTTAATCATTTTCCTTTTTGCCTCCTCCCGAATTGATTTTCTTAAAGGACGATAATGCAACCTATTCCTCAATTGTCTCTGCGCCTCCATTACATACTGTGCCCTGTCCATCAACACCGTCATGGAGCCCTTATCCGCCGGTTTGACAATAATCTCCCTCCTATTCCTCTGAAAAAATTCCAAAGATGACCTCTCTGAAACTGTTAAATTATCTCGGAGCGACTGACCTCTACCCAAACCCTGCAAATCCTTCCTATCTGCCTCTATCACCTCTAAAATCCCTGAGCTAATGTGTTCCTCCTTTGGAACCCAGTAAGAAGGGTCCACAAATTTCTTTGGGGCTTCCTCAATCTGGTATTCAAAATAATCGAGCAATTTCAACCTACGATGATACCGCAACACATCCCTTCCAATCTCATCTTCATCTACATTAATCGGGGTAGGTACAAAACCCAAACCCTTCTGTAAAAGGTCTACATCTGACTTAGTCAATCTAAATTTATCACAAAGGTTCAAAATATTGACATCCTTAGATCTCATAAACCTCCTCTCCTCATGCAATGCATCCATCTGTTCTAGTCAATAATCAAACTCAAAGTAGGCCTGATCCGATGTCCAATGGAGTTCATCCCCCTCTACCAATTCAGCATCTCCCTTTCCAATACAATCCATCACCTCTACCTTATGCCCGAAAAAAGACTTATCCAATAGTTCGTTAAATTCACCAATATTCCTAAGTAGCTCCTCTGATTGATTCATAATTGAAAAAGGCAGTTTTGCAAAGTAAACCTGCGCTTTTGGGAACTTTTTCCCAGCCACCTTTGCCAATTTCTCCAAATCTCCCTTCACTTTAGTTCCCCTAAATTTACCATTACAGTCATTTAAACCAACACAGAAAGCAACTTTAAGAATACCGGTTTTATTACCCTTAATCTTTTCCACTATCTTCACTAAGTCCCATACCTTAGCCCCTGGAAAACTATGGGCTTCTAGACTAGGCTGTCTAAAAAATGGAATTCGAGCAATATTGGAATTTCCCATAACTAATATTAAGTTAACTGGATCAAACTCAAACTTCTCATCCCTCCACTGTCTGTGTCTAATCGGACGATCCACAATTTCCAACTGACTTAAATCCTTTCTCAAAGGGATATCGGGGGGAGAATCGGAAGGATCAACGAAGAGGATGAGGATTTATTAATATATTTCAGCTTGGATTTATTTGTTTTTCTTTTTTTGTTGTTTCAGTTACTTTTAAATTAATTGTCCTATTTGTGTTTGCTGTATATCTACTGTACTGTCACTTTCAATTATGTTTTAATAATATTTTATTTGTGGGAGGAGCCCCAGGAGGAGGTGCCACACTGGCATCATTGCTGTTAGGCCTGCCTCCTGGCTAGATAATCTCCCAGAGGCCTCAGCAGGCGCGTTTTCATTGGCCTCTCTTTGGAGTTGTTGCTGTGTGTTACTATACTGTAGTTGGATTTTCTGGTTCTATGAATTTATTTGCTCAGAGTTTGGATTAGGGTTAGGGTTAGGGTTAGGGTTAGTCTCCTGATTTGATCTGATATGCTTTATTAAACCCTGAGGGGTAATTCACTTTTCACATGAGGGGGTCGGCCATTGTACCACACACCCTGGGGCAGTTTTCAGGTGACAGGCTTTGCTCAACAGCCCAACAGAGTAGGATCCCTTCTGGCAGTAATGAGATTTGAACCTTCAACCTTCCAGACACCAGCGCAGACCCTTAGCCACAGAGCCATCACCGGGACTTGTCTGCTTTGGCTTGTCTTTTAGGCAACTCCCGCTTGCCTTATTTTTTCCCGCCCGACATCCCTGTTTGTCTATTTTAGTTAATAAATCCAATAGAAATAATTTTCACACACAGAGACTTTCATGAAAATGCTACGGAGGCCTCTTCCCTAGCAGAATATATAGCAAGGGGGCGGTCTCAGAAGCAGTGACATCACGTGACATCACCTCTTGGGACTCCTCCCATAAAACACACAGAACATTAGGAGATTTAATGTTATAGAAAATTAAATATCTCATAAAAACAGAACAAAGAAGAAAAAATAAATGCAAGCCAGAGGAACAAATCTGGCTGAAACAAAATGAAATAATCAAAAAAATATGAAAGAAATACAAGAAAAATAAACTCAAAAATAAGGCAAAAGGATTTGACAGAAAAGTAAGACAAGTTCCAACTGCAATCCCATGGCAAAGTCCAGAAACCAGAAGCTAAAATCCAATAAACCAGCAGAATCCAAAGGGAACAAAACTCACAATGAGAGCAAAGAACCAGCCAGAGATGTCAAGAGGGCGGACGGCGCGTCATCAGCGACGACACGCTTACGGCTCCGCGTCTGTCTAGCGCTCCTCGGTGACACTCTGATGACCTAATGGCCTCTTCTGTCTCCTTCTCATTCAGCAGTAGACACGACAGAGACCCCAAAGTCGATTACTACAGGCCAACAACACAGGTCTACGGTGACAGAAAGGACCACCTCACCTGCGGAGTCCAGCCAGAATGAGACGTCTGGTGACAAAGGCAAGTGCTACTGTCAGGCAAAGACCTGGCCTGGAGAATCGCAGTCGGTGTGTAGCTGAGTAAAGAATAGTGCAATGGAGTTAGAGAGCACAACACATGTTAAGAGAATTAAAATGACAAATTATTCCTGAGTATGACGTTAGCCACTTTGACATTTTATCAATTTCAAAACTCTGCTTCCATACAAAGAGCGCTGTAACACATCATAAGGCCCTCAAAGCCACTAAACAAGACGTGGAGGCCATCTTGGCGGCTTCTCCGCTCTCTGAGTCAAACAGCACTCTTCACCTTTGGCGTCGACTGTCCTTCTTACAGGGTGATCGTCACCGTCAAAGGTTTTATCCACGGCTCCTCTTCCACTGACGGTTGCCATGTTGTCCTTTGTGGTTCCAGACAGATCTTGAGATCCGTCCTTTGTGGAAGCCATTCCCTGCTGATCTACAGAAATAACTCAATGAGAATTCAGCAGGTCGTTTCTCCTTAGCTACCCCTTCCTCAGGCCATCTTCCTTGTCCTGGTTTCTACTAATGGAGACTGGGACACACACAAGACCCTTCAATGGCACAGCTCATTCTCCTAGAGAAGCAACGGCTACTCTTTGTTGTCTTCATGAGTGCTACCATTAGCCAATAACCCCTCGTTATCAGCTGAATGGCACTCGCTGGTCTCCATGAGGGTGCATAAAAGACGGAAAGATGAGCAGAGGCCATCGGGGAGTCACAGATCTGCAGGTCAGGATCGCCGGCTGGCAGTGCCATCTTTGTACCTGAATGCTGATAGACAGTTTATATGAATGTCTGGGACTCGTGCAGCAGGACCTTCACTACCACAAGGCGAGTTCTTTCCTGGAGGCAGATGGATGTAAATGGCGGTGGGTGCAGTTTGCTGACCTCTCGTCTCGTCTCGTCTCGTCTCTTCGTCTGCAGGTAAACTGTGGCTGCAGCTGCTGCTCTTCCCGGTGTTTGGAGCTCTTGGCTGTGTGGTGTGTGTCACGATAACTGCCTGCACTGTGAATCATTTCAAGGGGTAAGTGAACAGCAGCGTCAATACGCGGACCTTCTGCTCAGCCTGCATTTTGAAATTCATTTTCCACTGCCACTTGAAAAATGTGAAGCCGTAGCCTTGGAACTACAACTAAGGTCCAAGGATCCACCGCTCGGTGTTCATAGGCAGGTAGTGTTGAAGATGGAAAAGGGGGCACGTGGGCAGCCCACCCCATCTAACAGACAGGGTGCAAGAGGAGGTTGGAGTATCGGCTCTGGACCTTTGACCTTAGTGCCACCCCACACGTTCACTCTGCTTGTTTTCTGGACGCGTCGCTTTTGTTTCGAGTTTTTGGTCCCCCTCATTATTTGTATGTGTTTGGAGGGCTGCCATGCTGGGCACGTCCAGTCACACCACACAGGCAGGCTAAGCAAGTTGGACTGAGGACGTTAAACAGCGCGGCGCTCCGATTGGTACTGCGGATGGAAGTCGCGTTTGCACTTGTTATATGAACAACACGTCCTCATCTCTGCCTTCTCGCAGATTCTTTCAGCTTTTTTTGTCACTCAAGGGTCCCATTTCTGTGGTTTATTTTTTATTGTGACTTCATCTGACAGTTTAATTTTGTTCACATCTTGCTATTTGATTTATACGTTGCCCTCTGGAAGCATCACATGACCTCCGTCTTCACACTGATGCTGTCTCTGAGGGGATGCCATCTATGCTATCCACACTGACGCCCAAGTGAACGTCTTTCCTTAGCAGTGGTTAGTTTCTGTTTTTAGTTGGCTCAGGTGCCCACTGGCTCTGACTTCATTTTGCTCCTTCATTCTTGGTTCCCCTTTACGGTTTTGACCTCGTGCTTCATCTGTCATCTCCTGGCTCTTTGCTTTTTTCATTTTCACATTGATCTTCTGACACATCCAGACTTCCAGCAGTAAAGAAATGTCCAAACTGACTGTGTGTGTTATGGCACGTGGCCGGGATTGGAGGAGGTCACTCATTGAGAATGGTGGTCTTAGTCTGCAGAGAGACCCTGTGTCGCTCTCAGCGTGACCTATTGATGTCCCCAACACCATCGTTATCAGAAGTCAAATTAGAGGCAGTTGCATTATTGTGGGACGTTCACCAAGTTCATTGTTGTATCAGCTTACTCTCGTATCCTGAACTTCACACTCACACACAGACTGCTCACTTATGAAGGACGCCTGCACAGCCTGCCACTCCTTGGCACTCCACACAGAGACTCACCAGCTTTGGCACCCCTGCATATGACCTCCACCTCACACTACCTTGGTCACACCTACTGAGGAGACACTAAGATTGGCACACGAATGTGGTGTCCCCTTTAACAACCTCGACCTAAAGGCACACACACTCTGATCACACTAACTTAAAACTGCTTACCAGCCAACCACCTTGACGTTTACCCTATTGGGGTCTCTGTCCCATGCCCCCCGGTTTGAATACACGATGGGTGGTCGGAAAATCGAGAGTACACCTTATGAACAGGATTTAGGAGTCATAGTGGACTCTAAGCTATCGACTTCCAGACAGTGTTCAGAAGCCATTAAGAAAGCTAACAGAAGGTCAGGTTATATAGCGCCTTGACGTGTGCAGTACAAGTCACAGGAGGGTCTGTTCAACTTTTACAACACACTGGTGAGGCCTCATCTGGAGTGCTGGGTGCAGTTTGGGTCACCAGGCTACAAAAAGGACATAACAGCACAAGAGAAGGTCCAGAGAAGAGCGACTCGGCTGATTACGGGGGGCTACAGGGGGGGAGTTATGAGGAAAAATGAAAAGAGCTGAGCCTTTAAAGGAGATGAAGAGGAGACCTGAGTGAAGTGTGTAAAATGATGAAGGGAGTCAGTCCAGTGGGTCAAGACGATGACCTTAAAATGAGTTCATCAAGAACACGGGGACACAGATGGAAACTCGTGAAGGTAAATTTTGCACAAACATTAGGAAGTTTTTCTTTAAACAAAGAACGACAGACACTTGGAATGAGCGACCAAGTAGTGCGGTTGGCAATAAGACATTAGGAACTTTCAAGACTTGATGTTATTTTAAAAGAACTAAGTGGACAGGACGGGTGAGCTTTGTTGGGCCGAATGGTCCGTTCTCGTCCAGAGTGTTCTAATAAAACACACTGCACTGATGGCACATCAGCCACTCTTCAGGAATTCTTATACCAAATGCCATCCAGTTGAGGTTACAGACAAACAATGGGCACTATAACTCAACTCACATTCACCGTTTTTTTATGACATAACCAAAGATCTTATTTGCCTTTTGTTTCTGCCCATCGCTCACATCAACATAAACCTCTGACTCCTCTCAGAGGTCACTTCCGGTAGGTCAGCGTCTCCCTTCTCGTATTTTTCTACATGAAAACCGCATCTTCCAAGTGTCTGCCCAGCTCTGAAGTCTTTAAAAGTACAAATTGCTATTTCTAAGTCAGCGTGATCTCACAGCATAGACGTGCACTCAGCCGTGTCCTCTGAACACGCTGTGCACTACAACATCCAAAGCACAGGGATTCTTTGCTAAAATATTGTTAAATAAATACTGTAGAAATGTGAAGCGCGTTTAAGCAAATCCAAACTTTAGGCATTACGTTCAAACGCGGAGTGTGCAGCGTTGGCCCCCCGTTGAAGCCCACTGTATCATAAGCTTTGTTTTCGCAGTTCTCCATGAAAACACAACATCAAAGGTTTAATCGGCCATCACTACAAACAACACGGGGCAAGTTAAACATCAAAGATGACCACCTGCAGGCGGACCACCTTTAAAGGATCTCCTGTGTCGTCTCCTATCAATGGAGAAGCCCATCTCTAAATCTCCCGCAGTCGGTGCCCATTTTCATGCTAACTCTTCTGTAATCTACTGTACTGTGGCTCGTTTTCTGTGGCCGGCCCTGTTAGGCTTAACTTCAGTGAACCTGAACTGGTGATGTGTGTGAGAAGACGGAGGCACAAACACCACCTTTGGTTCAAACCTCCCATTTTTATTTTATTATTTGTATCCCAAATTTCCCAGCCATATGAGTGGAGTGCCAGAGCCTGTCCTGGTGTTCGATGAGTTAATGAAACGCTTGTTCCAGACGATGAACTTCTCTTTAAGTTGAAGGTAAATAAATCATTAGTTTATCTTTCCACTGCAATTTGTCATTTAAACGTTACTTTCTTTTATTACCCCAGGAAACAAAAGAAATGTGAAGAAAGAAGAGAGATGCTAGAGATCAATGGCGAAGAACAGGTACGGCCGCCTCACGGAGGTGTTGTTGGTTCACAAGCTCACGGGTTTGTGTGGCAAATAAATAATCAATCTGTAAAGAGAAGAATTGAGAGAGAGAACAGACAGTAAAGGGTTAGCGACCAACCAGGTACCCCGTTTAATGAAGACCAAAGAAGAAAAGTTCAACCAAAAATCACAGAAATCTCACAATCAAGGCAGCTTCTGCGCTGCTCAAGCTTAGTCACAAATAACACCTCAGTTGAGGGTCCTGAAATGAATGTCATCTTCCAGTGCCATTTAATAGTCCCCAGAGCACAAGAGGTAACCAGAAGTGTCATCACAGTCCCTCATCTCTTATTGCAGATGTTGAAGGACGCCAGCCTTCTCATGAAGTATAGTCGGTTCTGTCCTCTCTTGCACAGATCATCAGTATTGGCAGTCCAGTCCAATTTGTCATTCAGCGGCACTCCCAGGTATTTATAGGTCTGCACCCCCTGCACAGTCACCTCTGATGATCACGGGGTCCATGAGGGGCCTGGGCCTCCTGAACTCCACCACCAGTTCCTTGGTTTTGCTGGTGTTCAGGTGTAGGTGGTTTGAGTCGCACCATTTAACAAAGTCCTTGATTAGCTTCCTGTACTCCTCCTCCTTCCCACTCCTGATGCAGCCCACCATAGCAGTGTCATCAGCGAACTTTTGCACGTGGCAGGACTCCGAGTTGCACTGGAAGTACTTGCATGCAAATTGGTTGACCCAAGTGAAAGCAAACTCAAGTGATCGTGTTCACACACAGACAGACAAACAGACATAATCCCATAAATGGTGTCTTTGGACTCAGGGAGGTCTAAAACGTCGAGATTCACCAAAATCTCGAAATGGAATGTTTGGAGGATATCAATACTTAGTCTACACTTCATATACAAGGAAGTAAAAAGGTGTCTGTGGCCGTGTCCCTCACATACTGGGGATGGATGGATGGGTGGCTCACCTCACTTGGACCCTGCAGATGCTCCCGAGGCACACACACGCGTGCGGCACTCCATTTATTGCTTACGCCTTCTTAATTGTGATTGAATCAGTAATATTCTGTCACAAGCCATTTCATGAAGATCTCTTTGTTTGAAATGCTAAGTCTGTCTATCTGTTGAGCAATGTACTCATGAACTACTGGGAGTAGAACCTTGATCGTGGTCTTCATCGAAAGCTTATGACCAGAATACATTCTGGTAATTAATAATAAAAGTTTGAGGGAGCAACTGACCTGCACTCGTGGGATTCTTACAGCAAAGTGACAGGCAAACGAAGAGAAAAGGAGGAAAGAAAAAGAAGACAACAACATCTGCTCAGTGGCAAGAAAACTGCAGAGGTCGATGATGTGATGAAGAAAACCACAACAGAAAAAGGAGAAGAAGAAGAAGAAGAAGAGTAGTGACATCTGCTAAGTGTCAAGTGCAGGCTAAAGAAGATAAGAACACCAAAGACAGAGATGCACATCACAGGTGGTCCATAAGTCACTACGGAGGCTAAACTGATGAGCATCAGGTGGGGGACGAAGACCACAGGAATGGCAAAGACAGAGAAATGCAAGTGACCAGACGGCAATGCATTTCACCCACTAATTCCAGTTCAGGGCCATGGAAACTGGAGCCTATCCTCAAATCACTGGGCAGAAGGCAGGAACCCACCCTGAACTGATGCCACTCCACTCACGAGGACACACAGGACACACTGGAATCACCAGTTAACTTGACTGGTGTGTCTTTGGAGTGTAGGAGGAAAAGTGCGGCGACACGGAAAATGAGCAGCCGGGTGAACTCGGGACGCCATCTCTGTAAAAAGAAAAGAAGAGCAACATTCCCGCTCCTGCTTTAAGGGATACGCCACCCTAAAATGGCAGCAGCACATCTGCTTCTTACCCAGCGTAGGCCGTTGTTTTTCCTATCGTGGTTTCATAGAGAAGACGTTTCTGATGATAGAATGGGCATCTGTGGCGACCAAAGCAGAGAAAAGTATAAACCACGTGGGGCGAGAGACACACGGGACAGTTTAGTTTATGGGATTATATGGGATGTCAGAGCCTATTCAGGCAACACTGGCACAAGGTAGGGACCCGTCCTGGAGGAGCACCAGTCAGTCCATGACTTTCAGTGAAGGTTTCATTTTATAAAACCATTTTAAAGAATGAAACCATTTATTATTATTATTTTTTTTATTTATTGATATTATGATTTATTATTATTTTATTACCGTATATACTCGCGTATAAGTCAGGTCTTAAAACCCCCCAAAATCAGACCCCAACTTATGTGCCCGTTCAAAAATACAACACTTCATTTTTTTTTACATCTTCTTGCCTCCTGCAGTCTCTCACCAGCTTCTCAGACACGTTTGTCACAGCAGCGCAGTTACCAATTTCTTTTGCCACTTCAACGACGTTTAATTTAAAACCAGCTTCAAAATTTCTTCTGATCGAACACTCCATCGTAGATAAGTGAAGCTCTTATGATAAAGGGGTACGAGGGTGTGAGATACAAAAAACACAAAACAGTGCAAACGTCACTTCGAAACAGTGCGGGTATTAAATACCGTGTGGTCACGTTGGCACAATACATAGAAATAAAAGGCCATGTGCCCTGTGGTGACTCTCTCAGGTGGGCGGGCATTAGCATATCGTAACCTCTTGGACCCATAGTGTGAGTTTTGCACATTTGACTTATACGAGCGACATGATAAAATCCCAGAAATTATACGGTAAGATCAACTCCCAACTTATCTCCGGGAGAACTTAAACACGAGTGTATACAGTAAGTTATTTATCACATTTTTTTGTAATTATTATTCTATTACATTTCATTTTTTAGCTAAGCATCTACAATTCACAGCCAGACAGAAATTCTTCTCTGAACAAAATGTCTCCCTGCCCGTGAAGCAGACACGTTCTGTTTTCTCCGAGTCGAGCTGACGTTAGCTGCCGCCATCTTGTCTTCGTATGCCCAACTTGCTCCTTGAATTTATCGACATTTTATTTCCACAGGGTGTCCACACTGAAGATGCGACGTCCCTCGGCACCGCCAAGGAGGTCGAGGAAAAAAAACAAGAAGTCGACTACGCCGAGATCGACTACTCCAAGCTTGGCTCCAAAAAGGAGGAAGGTGACACCTGCAAAACTGAAGACGAGACTAAAGCCCAGCCTGAAAACACCTCGGAGTACTCGGAGGTGAAGTTTACGGGTAAAGAGGAGACCCCTGAACCAGCTAATCAGGCTCTGCCTCCCCCCATTAATGACGATCAGGCGAATGATCAGCAACCTTTGGTGGACACCATTATTGAAGCATCAGAACAAAACTAACATCTTAAAGGAGGAGGAGGAGGTGGTCTCGGTGTTATGGAGTCGTCTAGAAACACCAGCGAGTTTCGTTATCATCAGAATGACAATCACAAAAGAAACGGCAGTCGAATTGTTAAGTCCGGTGATGTCCTCTCTCTTTCTTTCAGACTGATGAACGTCTCCTCTCGGGGGGTTCACTGGGTTTATCAAGGATTCTCTCAATGAGCATCGCTTACCAAAATGGGCCCAGGAAAGAAGAAAATAGTTTTATAGATTTAGTGATCCAAGTATGTAGAAAATGAAAGGCACAATATTAACGAACAAAACGCAGTCTCGACGTAACCGTACTCGGGTTCAGGTCTCCAGCAGAGTAAACACCAAATCAAACTTAACACATTTTTATAAAAAGAATAAGATTGTTTAGTTACACGTCAGATACAATATTTAACTTCCACCCTCTGGTTTTGGGGAATCCGAGTTTCTTTCAGTTAGTAGTGGAATCCCTGATGGGCTCCGAATCGCCAAACACTCACACTGCGCCATTCAGAGTGACAGAGGGATCTGAAGAAAGTGGAGTCCCCATTCACACCCAGAAAAACGGATTTAACGCTCACTCGTAACCCACCGACATCCCTAATAATATCCATTAATTACAGCTAAGCATACAGCATTAAACAGTTATAACCGTAAGGCCTGCTCTGCCCTAAATTCTTCATTGCAGCTGCCCAAGTGACATTAGTGAGGGGGCCTTGTGTTTCTGCCCTCAGTTCATTTATATTTAAACTCATTTAGAGTTGCCCTGCATTTCTGTTTTTTGTCTTATCAGTAATTACACTTCCTACAGTGGAAGAGTTCAAGTATCGCAGGATCTTGTTGACAAGTGGAGGAAAAAGCGAAAGGGAGATCCACAAGTGGACTGGAGTGGCAACATCTGCTGTTCTGTGGACGGCATTGTACCAGTCTTTGGTGGTGACGTGGGCACAGAGTCTAAAGACAAAACCCTTAGTTTACGGGTCGATCTCCATCCCCGTTGTCACCTGCGGTCACGAGCTGTGAGCGAGGACTGGAAATCTGTGATCCCAAAGTACGAGTGGCAGCAATGAGGATACTTCACAGGGCTGACACTCCATGACAGGGTGAGGAGCTCAGCGATTCAGGAGAGCCTCAGAGTGGAGTCGCTGCCCCTCTGGATCAAGAGGAGCCACTTGAGGTGGTCTGGGCGGGTTGTAAGGATGGCCCCTATCCCTGGAGATGCCCACTGGCTGGAGACACTGTGGTGGGACACCCTGGAGGGATTCTATCTCTTGGCCTGATCTGAGAACTCCTGGGAGGCCCCCGAGAAAGAACTGGAGTCTGTAGGCTGGGATAGGGAAGTTGGGCCTGAACGTATGCTGCTGTGTCCCTCAATCGGGAAAAGCAGTTCAGAATGTGAGATGAGAGACGAGGGGTGAGACGTTCACAATTAAATATGGCAGGTAAAGCCCCATAAGAGTCAGCAGACTCACCTGACAACAGGCTGCTACCAACAAAGAGGAGCGCAAATGTACTTCAGCTCAAAATAAAGTCCCTTTTCAACAGTAATAATCTCTCTGTTATATTAAAGTTTTCCGTCGTGTCCATGTTATTCCGCTTTGGCCACACCCCTCCACACTGCTCGCCCAATCGTTACTCGTACTGCGCACGCCTCTCTGTCTGTCTCACCCCTCAATGCTGTCGGTTATAATGGCGAGGCAGAAAAGCAAATTATCTACTCAACAACATCGAATTTTAGGTCACGATAGAAAAAACAGCGGCAAGCGCGGACGATGAACACCGAAAACAAAAAAATGAACACAAAAAAAAAGGAGCTGTAAATAATAAAAATCAAAAAGAAAGAGAAACGACCAATAAACGAGAACGAGAACAGAAATGTAAAAAAAAAACTACATTTACAGAATGAAAGTTAAAGGATAAAGTCATTTATAATATTGTTTTTAACAAGGTGTTAAAATAATTTACATTTTATTTACTTTTTATTACATTTTACTTTTCATTATGTTTTATTATTCATTCGTATTTAAAAGAGACAGTTGTGCTGAAATACTCAAGTCACTGATTTTCTTTCTGTAATAACTGAGGACCAAACCGTCTTCCTCCCGCGCCCTTCATATTCACTTTCTCTAATGGAGGGGCACCCTGACACGAGGTAGTGGGCACCCAGTGCCCGCCCCCAGGGGATTGGCGAGTGAAGCAAGCAGGGGGTGGAGCCTCCTCGTAATAATAATAATAATAATAACAGCTCTGATTTGTATGCCTTACTTAACTAACTCAATAATATCGTCTTGCTGTGTAGAAAATAAAACTCAGCGTCTCGGTGTCCACGTGTCATGTCACTCATGTATTGAAGCAGATGGGAATGCGATTACGCAGCCACCTCAGGCGAACGGCTCTTTTACACAATAAACAAATTCTTTGCATGGTGTTGTGATGTGAGATTTTGCATATAACCTGATAAATGTTTTGTATGTCTTTATTTGTAATTAGGCGAAGCAATGTAATTTAGTGTTACTTTGGTGAGAGGTATTCGTGTTTGCCCCCCCAGTTTGCGACTTTTCTTTGTAATTTTACGACAGGATTTGGGGGATGTGTCTTAAACCAGTTTGATGAGTATTTCTTTGCTAAAGTCTTTGTCTCATCCCCCACACAAAGCCAGGTTAGCTTAACATATGGTCTTTCGGAGATAAGATGTTCTATTTCACCCATTGGTCTGAGGTATGGCTGTTTGGAATTGGCTTGTCTCAGAGGCCTTCAAGTACCATGATATCCTATTGGCTGTAGGGAGTTGGACAGAAAACCTATAAATTTGCTTGCTCAACCGCATTCTCTCTCTCTAACCAACATATGATGAAGAAGCATCTCTCTTGCTAACCTGTGATGATGAAGACAACATAATGAAGAGCACAGCTCAGCAGCCATATTGAACAGACATGTGGCTGAAAGCTGAGCACCAACGATGCCTTAACTAGAGACATTTTAAGTAACTACAAGTCTGTGTGCCACCTGAATTACACATCACCATTTTATCAGGTTGTATGGTTGCCAATATTCAAATGTACTTTGCATTTTGTTATTATTTATGAATATTATCAGTAATACATTATTTTATGTGTAACTTAACTCCTGCTTGTCTTTTTACTACATCTAATTGCCTGAGGTTATAGATATAGAAGGGACGTTGGGGATACGTTATATAAAATAATACCTTATAAACAGTGGTAAGTCTGGGGGATTAGGCATTCTAAGGCTACATCTTAATAATACAATAGGAGAAAGGAGAGCAATATATATATTACTCTATCAAGATAAAACACATGGCAAGCTGAATTAAAATTTAGAAACAACATGAAAGAAATTTCAAATATCTCAAAATGAAGTTTACTTTTAAAGGAATCTCCATCTAAAGGTTCAGACGACTCCAGAGGTGCCCCTTTAATGTTAAGGTACCTGCACTACGTATCCAGATATCTCTAACACGTCTTCCAATTTCTTAAATTCACCTGAAATTCCTTTTGAGTTTCCTCAAACTGAGTAGAAGTTCATCTTCTGATATCTTGACATCTGTAAATGATATCCAGATACTTTGGGATAACTTCACGTCTCTCTCTTAAGCTTATCTTTCAGTTCATTTGAGACGTTTTAAAGCTGCTTCCTGTGCATTTTCAGATAGCTGGAGTGCACCTCAGGGACCTCCAAATAGCTCCGTACTCACTTCACGCAGGGACACCAGCTGGTGACGAGTGACATGCCAGCATGGTGGACGGTGGGCCGATGGGCTGAGGTGACTTCAGCTCAGCATGGCACACTGGAGTTTGTTCTCCACACCTCCAGATTTCCTGATTTTGTAAATGTTCTTCAATTCTCGATAGTTTTATAGATTACTATCATTTTGTTACTTTATTACTATTTGTTTAAACAGCTGTGTGTATTCCTATGTTTATACATTTATTAAATTTGCTTGTTAAATGTTTAAAGTATTTTTTGCTGGTATTTTATATGTGTCCACCTGCATAAGCACTCGGAGATCACCTGCCTGTGTGCACCGCTCTGGACGATGGACGACGACGACGACGATGACGATGTTCTGTAAAGACACACATCGTTCACAAACGGCCATTTGTATTCTTTCACTTGTCCTGGGCTGTTTGAAGTGATGGCCGAGAGGCATTTTAACGTCACAGTAAAGCCATTATTGTTCAAATATATCTTTTTGTTTCTGTTAGTCCCACACTTACGTAAGAATTTATTTCCAGATAACGGTGCCACTTTCGATGAAGTGAGAATACAAAATATGGGCTCTACAGATCAGCGCTTCTCAACATAAAGGGGCTTCGCATTAAGACATTGTTAAAGTCCTGAGTTGATATTCTCCACGTGGTTTTTACAGGGAACAGAAATGATAGGAGAACGTCAAGGCTTTAAATAAGCCTTAATAAAAAGGATGAGTGTCCGTGAGTCCATCCAGGAGCTACGTCTTTCCTTCCAACAGATGGCGCATCTCAAACATTTGTTGTAATGAAATGCATTGCACTTGTCCTCCAAACAGATGGCGCATGTCAAACATTAACTCTGCCTCTGCCAGTCCCATACCAAACGGCATACAACAGGGACACAGGCACTGTAAACGTCATCGCCGAGGTCCACGTTGACTACTGAGACTTCAATCCGCCTTAGAGGAGTAGCACACGTAGTTTACAGTGACCTGCAGAACACCTGCATGGCAGTGACAGACATGTTGATGTCATTTAATGTTGTGCTTCAAAGAATGTTTGATGGGACAGGATATTTACTGCTGTCCTTCCAAGGATCTTTTATAAGGTTCAAAACCAACACTTTTTTCCCCCTATGCTCAGTCCCTTTAAATGAGGTGGAGAATTCACAGTGACAAGCCATCGATTCCTGGTGTCCCTCTGGTGATGAACAATCGGACGCCCCGAGCCGCCCACAGACTGCAATACAAACCGCAGACACGACAGGACGAGCTGAGCTGAGTTGTGATCTCCTTCTGTTGCTGACTCTAATGACACGTAGACGCGACGATCCCCCCTATTAGCACAGCTCTAAGCGGTCCGGTCTTGATGAAGACTTCAACTGTCCTGGAGGGTTCAAAAGAGGAAGATTCACACTTGGCAGGCATTGCAGTCTCAGGATTCAGGCCAGTTTAAGACTCCAAGCACGTACATGCAGTATAATGTAGGAGTGCTACGAAGCTGACAGCTTTAAAAACTTACTACGCGTCTAATCATTTTTTACCTGAGAACATCCTTTGCTCTTTTGATATTGGTGGTCATTACTGGAGGTGTGTTTTCATTTCATTTTCAGGAGTTTATTTTCTTATTACATTCTTATGTCACCGTGATGACACTTAGATGGTACCATCGTCAGGATGAGGCTCCTGTTTGCTAGGGGGTGTGGTGCTGGACATCATGTTGAGCCTGATTGTCAGATGTCATCGACACGACGCCTCATAGACCCCTGTGACGGGTCATTTGGTATCTGAGGTTGTTCCATAACAGATTTGAGTTATGCCCTAAGGGTTCATTGTGAGGTTTTACTACTAGAATTACACGTTAGGCACCATGGGATCTGGAGCTCGGCTTCACAGGCCTGCTGGGTACTGTGGGCACCACCAGGAGATGCTGAAGGAGGACCTGGGGACTTTTTACACAGCCTGGGAGTACTATTGAGTCATGGTTGTCCAGGTTGGATATTATATAAAGGACGCCCAGAAGGCGAGCCGAAGTTGGGAGGTAGAAGACAGAGCTTGCTGGGAGGAGTGGAGAAGAAAGAAAAGAAATAGCTGTGTGGTGTATGGCGCTTTATTGCCTGTTTACTTGTGGCGGTGGTGACCAGAGGGCATTGTGAAGAATATCAAAGAAATAAATCAATTCTGGGTGCTTTTAACTCATGTTGTCAGTGTCTGACTGTCGGGTTAGAGGAGCGACAGCGCCCTCTAGTGCCACAGTCTGAATCCACTGCTCTGGTCAGTTGGCCAGCGGGAGGAGTAATGTAAAAAACCTCAGCCAGTGGGTGATGGACAGTAATATCTAGCAGATACAATTGATTGATATTTTTTTAACAAATACTTTTAAACCTGGCATGATGCTAGATAAGCCAGTTCTTTTGCAGGGCACAATTATAAATGAAATTGAGAAAGAGACTTTTATAGGTTTATGGAAGACAAGCAGGTTGTTTTCTGTCCAGCTAGCCTGGGGGAACAGAGGCAGTGGAGATGAAAGGCCCGTAATGGTGTTGAGTCTAAACTGGACTGCAGTGAAGCAGGGGGGTCCTTGCACTTCGACATGCCTTTGGTGGTGGGTGGCATATCAAGGACTCGACACATTATGGCTTACGGAGTCAAGGTGTCATTTCTGCTGCTCTGTGTTTCTGACTTTCCATCCAAAGGCCATGGCAGACCAAATCAGACCAGAGACCACTCAACATACTAAGACCGTCAGCCATCTGATCGCCAAAGCAAGCGATTCAAAGTGCTTCTTAGTCAGTGCAGTGACATAAGAGTCCCAAAACACGCAAGACCCAAAAAGCAACTCCAAAAATGCCCACTGGGGGGGGGGGGGGCAACCATCACAGGCAGCTGGTAAGCACAGCAAACACAGAAGTTCATAAAAACAAAAAGGTCGCTCATCACCGCCATGGACTGCCCTCAGCCCTATAAAGACGAGGGTCTCCCACAATTCCAGGCGGTCCATTCGAATGCACAGGGCAGTCAGTGAGTTTTCTTGGGGTTTGTGCTTTTGTGATTTTCTGGATTTTTTGACCGTTTTTCTCTATTTTTGACCATCCTCTCAATTGCTGTATTTAGACTTGGGGGGCTTTTGGAGTCGTCTTTGAAGCTTCAGCGTGTATCGGAGCCTTCTGTGAAGTAACTCTTATTTTATAAAGATTCTGCATTTCTCCCATTTTGTGTTTCTTTTCTGATTTTAAAGGCTTGTCTTTACTTTCAGTAATCGGACGTCACTTTTTGGTCGCCCCCCTTTCAGCTTTAGGACGGAGTCTTTGGCTTATCGCTTGTGTTTATTTCATTTCAACTGTTTGCTTGCTTGTTTAGTGATTGTTTTTGTCCCTTTAGTCTCCTTAGTTTCTTTTGATGGATTATTATTTTTTCTCCTGAACTGTAACAATGACTTCTTTCTATTGTGTGTTCCGTCTTTGTTTCATGTAATTCATTATTAAACTAATTGCAGTTTATTTCTGAGGCATTTTGGCACATTGTGCGTTTTTTCTGTGCTTTTGGCCTTTTCATTTGGGACGAATCACATCACCAGAGAGGGGGCGGCAGGCGGTCAGCTCGCAGATTCTCTTATCTTCCATTCAGAGTTTGTTGCTTTTAAATATTTATGTGATTTCCATGTGGATTGGCAGGCTCATTGTGACTCAGAAGGTCCAGAGGACACACGTTGTGAAACGACTGTCTGCCTCTGCCGTTTTGATCCCCCTGACACTATGTGACTTCACTCACTGCGCGCCAACCACAGTACAAGACTGTTTACATGTGCCACTGCCACACCTCTGATTGATTTCACTAAAAACTAAAGAACATTCTAGAACAGAGAAACTCCACACAATTCGTTTTATTTTGTGTCTTGTCTTTATTGTGTCCATTCTGATGTTCTCAAGAACAGATTAGGAACACAAGAAGGTGGAATGGCTGTCTGCTTCTTCCATAAACCAGAAGGTACCACCCTGAGTGACGACCAGGGAACCCTGTGACCCCCAACCATTAGTGTACAGTCTGAAGATCTGGAAGGACAAAGGGACAGACTTGGGTGCCCCTTTATAATGCATTACAGTCAGGGGGTCCTCAAGGTCAGTCCTGGATGGCTGCAATGGGATCTCATCCAGAACTGGCTGCAAGTTTTTCCTTCCAACTCGGGTTCCTCAGTCACTCCAGTCATTGCTGATTACACAACTTGGTCTTTCAGTCTCTTTGATTGGATTCAAGTCTGGGCTCTGGTTGGGACATTTAAAGATGTTCCCAGAGTTGCCCCCAAGCTACTCCTGTGTTGTCTTTCTTTGGCCCTGCTGGAAGATGAACCTTCAGCCCAGTCTGAGGTCCAGGGCACTCTGAAGAGGTTTCCATTGAAGATATCTCAGTACTTCCCTCTGTCCAGCTTTCCCTCAGCCCTGTCTAGTCTCCCAGTCCCCGATGGTGCCAGCACCATGATGGACTGTTGGCATGGCATCATACAGGTGATCAGCAGGACCTGCTTTCCTGCAGACATGACCCTCAGATGTAAGCTCAAAGAGTTCAGTTTTGGTTTATCAGACCAGAGATCCTTTTGGTGACTTTACTCAAACTCCAAGCTGGTTTTCAAGTGTTGTCTGGTCACCAGCCTATAAATGGTAGAGAACTGCAGTGATGGTTATCCTTTGTTAGGATATCCCTCCCATCTGCGCACAGGTTTTGTGGAGCTCAGCCTCAGTGACCACTGGGATTTTGGTCACCTACATTACGAAGGCCCTGCTCCCTGATTGCTCTGTCTTGCCACTCAGCCAGTTCTAGGAGTTCTTGTGTTTCTTCAGGTCTTCTTCCATTTAAGAATCATAGAGGCCACTGTGCTCTTGGGCTCCTTCAATGCTGCAGACATTTCTTTGTAGCCCTCCACACATGCAGGCAGTTTCTTTCACCTTAACTTAGCTGTGGGACCTTAAGAGACACGTGTGTGCCTTTCCTAATGAGGTCCAGTCATCTGAACTGACCACAGATGGACTCCACACAAAACATCTCAGCGATGATCAATAGAAAGGGACGCACCGGAGCCGAACTTCAGGTGTCACAGTAAAAGGTCTAATTACTCAAAGTCGAATTTCAGGTGGTTTGATAAAGAATAGAAAGAATGTAATAATCATGTAGAGAAATCAAATATTATCTCAGGACTGATAACTGAAGAGCCGAAAACATTTCAAAAACTGGTGATATAAGCAATAAAAAGATGGATTGCAAAAACTCCACCTGATAGATGGCATCACACTGGTAAGCCTTCTGGAATGAAGTAATTAGAGCGGGAAGTTGCAAAAGGAAAAAAGAGGAAACACAGCTTCTCTATTCTAAGGCAGAAGTCAGCGAGGGTCTTCAGTGCAGCAAGCAGCGGGCTGAGCGAGGTAACACCAGCTTTAGTTCTCTTACGCTCTTCTGAGATGTCGGGTTCTTCTTCTGGGCTTCACCGCTTGAACTTGTGCCAAGGGGGGTTGTGTGCCCACACACCCACCAGCGTGTTAGAGTTAAGTGTGTGCCTGGAGACCGCGTGGACGGAGTGAAGGCTTATTTGAGTGGCAGCTCAGTGAATTGTATGGCGTGATGTGCCAGTTTACTGGTGGACAGTTTGTGGCATTGCTTAGTTATGTTGCTTTTCTAAGTACTCCTTTGTGTTTTGATCTTTTTGTTGGTTTTTCTCATTGTTTGGCAATTGCAGTTATCTATCCATCCATGTGTGCCAGAGATACATTGGGGACGTGTGCTGGGACACTACCTGTGAAGGGGACCATAAGAGTTCGCTGTCTCCTCGGTGCTCACAGTATTTAGAAATGCCTTCTTAATAATCCGCGATGGTGGTTTAACAGAAGGGTCTCTATTTTACATTAGAGGGGCTACTTTGATAAGGAAGTCGTATTACAACGAGCGCAAATCTCAACTTTGCAAGTGCTCAGTCAGCATTTCTGGGCCAAATTGTATTTGCATTTCTTCTGTTGTTAACAAGCTTTCAGTCGCAGTTACTACACGATGTGGGTAGATTTCAGCATGGACTCACACGAGAAACATTACAGAGATAGGTGGTCCCTCTATGGTCATCACCCCAAAACAGCCGCACGCATTGAAGTTACGTAACTGCTGCTCCTCCACTTAACAAGAAAAGAATCACAGCGGCAAAGAAGAGCCACAGCCAGAGCAGCGAATGAAACTCTCTGTGCCTCGTCTTGGATGGGGTTGACCAAATTTACCAAACCCAGCATGAGCAAATAGTGCATAAGCAGGCATAAGGAGCTGTCCTTCTGTCACGGAGTCTGTAGACACTGGAAAACGTGCCGAGGACGTGACGAATGTCTGAGACAAACTTGCGGGGACTGCAGTGAGCTCAACAGTCGGAGTGGCGCGGACTCTTTGCGACTGACTTTACAAGGGTTGTTTGCCTAATGGGGCCACAGACATGAGTCCCCTCATAAGAGTTTGTCCACTTGACTGAACTGGTATGAACTGGTCTGAAGTGGTTCAGAGCTTGACCAAGTTCTTCAACTGCCCCCATTTTTTTCTGTGAAAATCCCTGGGGAGATGCTGTTTTACTGACATGTCGATTCTCACTGGACCAGTTAAACCTGGGGTCGTTTTTTAATCTATACTAACAGGTAAATGCACAGAGCGTAAATGTCAAACACACGTCATTCACCTCAGAGCCAGTCAGTCCATTAGGTGACATACAGTAAGTGGCCACCTGGGGGTGCCATCATCTGAAGGGCAACATTTGATGAAAGCTAAGGGGTGAGCGGTCTGGAGACCCAGGGGGTGGTTCATTGAAGTGTGATATTAATGTCTGCGGTACGTACACAAGAATGCAGCATTTGTGTTTCTGAAATCGTGTGCTGCGGACACCGAGGTGGACAAACCACGACCAGTTATGAAAGTAAAACTGTGCACACACCATGGGGCCGCGCTCTCCTACATGTCGGCGGTAAATGTGCAAAACACTCCAAGGAAGATACCAGTCTAGTAATACTGACCACCCACTATGGATAACGAGGGGCGACATCCCCTGTAAATGGGCTTCAGCCAGCACTGATTCACATTACGAAGAATATGTAGGAAATACTCGGAGCAGCTCTCGGGATTAAGGACTGGACAGACCATCACTCATAACATTACAAGGAGGAGAGAGAATGAGGAAGAAATAAATGCTAGTTTTGGTTTTGTATCAGTTTCAAACATCAGGGAAACCCACGGCTTCTTACGGCTGAAGCCACAACAGCAGAACGCAAGGCACAAACTCGACATGCAATTAGGGGTGTTGTGATTACAGCAGCAGGATAGCAAAACGAGGAAGACCAGGCAGACCGGATCACCACATTCCAACCTGTCCATGATGAAAGTGCTCAGGGGCTTCCATCCAGCATGTCCTGGGTCTTCTCCTAGGGGATCGAGCCGTTCATACCGCAGAATTCAAGGTGTACACCTAAACCACATCAATAACTGGCTCCTCTTGGATTTTATTTTTAGGATTCCCCGGTGTTGTCGCCCTCTACAGCCCATCATAGACGCTGCACCCAACACCAGTCCTCAGTGTCTGCAAGTCTCCATTATTTCATTGTTACTCGTTCTTTTCTGAGGATCACATTGATTTGAATATCCACTTAGGGTTTGTTTCTTGTTCAAGGAGTTTTTCCTACTAAGTTAATAGTTCCTAATTCTCTTTGATTGTTGACACCCACATATTGTTTGTGCCAGGCGTTGCCATTTTGCCTACCCGCTGTTATGATGCGTCTCGCGGTTCTTAGGGTTGGGTTCTCAGAGGTCGTGACCTTTTGTCTTTACGATGAGTTGGGATAAAAGTCGGGCCTTTGACGTGTCTCCCCATTCCAGTCTGAGGGTTAAAGACACCTTTTGGAATTCTCTTCCTTTGCTAAATCAAACCCTCTTTACTAAAAGCTTTTTCTGGTTTTTGACTCCGAAGTTTGGTTTTTGACATCCTTCTCTTTGATCTCCCAGTTTTGATCCTTGTTGTTATTTTGACTTTGTCTCTTCTTTTGGCCTCACCCACCTCTATATATTTATATATATATTGTGATAGGCGGCCTCAGCCATTATCCGGCCGGGATGCCAGCAGGACAGAGGGTCCAGTGGAGAGCACCTTCTGGGTGGCTCTGGCACCACAGATTCCCACAGGGCATGCTGGGACTTAGAGTTTGGTGCAGCTCTGTTGGGGGGGCTGCCAAGGGGAGCTGCAGAGCCCTATAATGGACTTGTACCCCACCTAGGAGTGATTCCAGGTAATACTAATGAGCCACCTGGAGTAGAATAAAAGGAGCCGCCTCACTCCTGAGGAGGAAGTGGATGAAGCTTGCTGAAGAGGAGTGGCGGCAGAAGGACTGGCAAAGAGAAGAGACTGTGCTTACTTTGCTGTACTGTGCCATGGCTGTTGTGTTGTCGTGGGAAGCGAAGGAAGTGCCCCCTACGTGTAAATAAACTGTGTGCTGTGTGGCAAACTTGTATCTCAGCCTGTCTATGTCGGGATAGGGCGGCTGTACGCACCCCGGTGGTTCACAATAAATATAGAGATAGAGAGTGGAGGGCAGTGACTCACAAAACACATCGAACATATCAAAGGCTGCTTACATACAAAGACAAAGCTAAAAAAAGAAGAGTGACGCATATAATCAACATAAAGAAAAGAATCAAAAATGAACAAAAATGAAAAAAGAGACCTAAAACATAAACTTGACCCCCAGCTGAGACGTGGCGCTCTCGTCTGTCAAATTTCTTATGTTGCAAACTCTTGTAATGCAACCACAGGCGCTTTTATCGTGATACTAAATTTAGATTACATTTCACTGTTAGCAGGCTGTGGTGGGCTGGCGCCCTGCCCGGGGTTTGTTTCCTGCCTTGCGCCTTGTGTTGGCTGGGATTGGCTCCAGCAGACCCCCGTGACCCTGTAGTTGGGATATAGCAGGTTGGATATTGGATGGATGGATGGATGTTAGCAGGAGTGTAAGGTTCATTTAGTTATAAAGCACTGTTTTGATTTTTTTATTGTTTCTTTTTAATTTTCCAGTTTGGGTTTTTGAAGAACTTTTAAAAATGAATACACTGGAAATGGCTATCGTGCTTCTGAGTCTCACTCAAGGTAGGTCACCCATTTTATTTCATTCACGAAGCCTCAGTCTGTAATTCCCATCACACTCTTGTCTGCCACCCTCACTTATCCTTCATCCCGTGGGAGGTAAGACCTTCATGTTGGCTCCAGAAAGCAGAGGGTGATGGTGTGAGGAACCTCATCAGAACTGGGTGAAGTTAAGAGTGGTGAGCAGCAGGGGGCAGTGCTGGAGCCGCTGCTATTTTTAATAACAATAAATGATTTAGATAGGAATATAAGTAACAAGGTGATGAAGTGTGCAGATGACACCAAGATTGGTGGAGTGGCAGATCATTGAGAATCACATAAATCATCACAGAGGGACTGGCACAGCAGACAGGCTTGGGCAGATTTGTGGCAGATGAAGTTTAATGTCAGTAAATGTAAAGAATTACACATAGGAAGTAAAAATATTAGGTCTGAATACACAATGAGAGGTCGGAAAATTGAGAGTCCACCTTATGAGAAGGATTTAGGTGTCACAGTGGACTCTAAGCTTATCGACTGCCAGATGGTGTTCAGAAGCCACTAAAATGGCTAACAGAATGTCAGGTTATATAGCGCCTTGACATGTTGAGTACAAGCCACAGGAGGTGACACTCAGTCTTTATAACACACTGGTGAGGCCTCATCTGGAGTCCTGTGTTCAGTTCACGTCTCCATAAAGACATAGCAGAACTAGAGAAGGTCCAGGGAAGAGCAACTTGGATACGTCCAAGTCTACAGGTGATGAGTGATGAGGAAGGATTAAGAGCTGAGTCTTTACAGAGATGAAGAGGAGACCTGACTGAAGTGTTGAAAATGATGAAGTGAATCAGTCCAATGGGTTGAGACGGTGACTTTAAAACGAGTTCATCAAGAACACGAGGACACAGTTAGAAACTTGATAAGACGAAATTTCACACAAACATTTGGAAGTTTTATTTTCCACACAGAGAACCACAGACACATGAAATAAGTGACCAAGCAGTGTGGCGGACAGGAGGACTTTAGGGACTTTCAAAACTCAACGATGTTATTTTGGAGGAATGAAGTGAAGAAGACTGGTGAGCTTTGTTGGGCTGAAAGGCCTGCGCTCGTCCAGTTTGTTCTAATATTCTATTGTGACTTTGTTGGCCTCGTCCTGACTGGGATCGGTGGGCTACCAGGCCACCAGCTGCTTAGAAGAGATGGGAGATGTTTTGCTAAGGAGTGGGTGGCCTGCTCAGTCCAGCTCAGCATGTTGTCATTGTGAGCAAAGGGAAGTGGACATGTCTGAATTTGTAGCATGGTATCAAAAATGAGAATTGGTCCAGTGGATCTCATCTGTTACTTTAAAATGAGCTCATCCAGAACTCACAGGTATAAAGTTCAAGGCTGGACACTTGTTAAGGGTAAATTTCACACAAACATCACGAGGTTTTTCTTTACATACCTGGAATAAGTGACCACGTGGTGTGGTGGTCAGTAGGACCTTAGGGACCGTCAAGACTCGACTTAATGTTTCATGGATAGGATTGTCTGTCTCTGTTAGGTGGCTGGCCTGGCCCGGCCTGTTCTCATCAGAAGCTTTTCTAACGTTGTAAACAAAGACTTTGAGTGGTGACAGCTTCATAATTTTGAATTTGCAATGCATGTTGACTCTTTGTGGTGAGCATTTTGAGAACTGTTGTCACGAGTGGCAATCGGTCGGCCTGCAGGCCCATGTGCTTTAGACACGGCCCTCGGTGTCACGTCCTGTCACATCAGAGTGACACGCGCACATTAGATGAGCAGGCCATCCCTTACACAACCTCAGTAAGACACTGAATGTCTGAAGAAAAGCCATAAAAAGAAGGCTCATGCAAAGTCGAGAGGCCAAATAATGCTAAGGTATAATAATGATAAGTGTGACGGGTCCAGGAGCCTTACGAAGAGCATGTGGCTCGTTCTACTGTGCCTTTGGTTTACATGCAGCAGGCCACCTTCCCCTTCTCTTATGTTTGGTGTCCATTTGTTATGAAATGTGACCTCAATGTACTGCATTCAGCGATGATAACATGCACTCCGTCTTGAACAATATTTCAAAGTAACCAACTTCCCTTTTTTGGAGTTAAAATGCAGTTCACTTTATTATTGCAAATGTTTGTGACGTGACATCTACTGGAAAGAAACATGCAATGCATTACATTACGACACGCATTACAAAATACAGTAGCGGGTGCACTGATAATGTCAAGGCCGATTATTCAGATGTCAGCCCCATCTCAGGTGGGTAGCACAGCTGGTACCCTTTAATCCCCCCACGCCACTTTGTAGCTCCCCCTACAGACCAGGCTGACTCTCCAGCTGCTTACATGTGTGAGATTCTCCAGCAAACTAAAGTGGTGATCAGCTTGTATGGAAAGAAAGGCATCTGACATTTTCTTTAAGTGACACACCCGTCTGGACGGCACACAGCACTCCAGATGGCTTCACTAGTGAGCATGGGCTCCACACGTCAGGGCGCTATATACCCTGACCTTCTGCCAGCCTTCCTGATGTCTTCTGCCCCCTGTCTGGAGGAGGACAGTGATGGCTCCACTGCGACTCCCAGGTCTGAGGTGTGCTTTCAAGTTTCAGACCTCCCGTTTTTAACTCCTACGTTTACTGACATTAGAAGAATACTCCACCTGAAAAGGTCTCCTCTGGCCGGCCTCAGGCGTACAGTGCGGGCCATGCGTGTCTCGGTGGTCTCACACTCGTCGTGCTCACCTCTGTTCAGATGATTTTAAGTGAGACGCCTTTTCCTCCTCATTTCAAACAACCTGTTAAGATCATCAGTTTCATCCATCGACTTCTGCTGGTCACCTTCCTGATTTCTTCTCACTTCCTGTTTCGTGCAGGTGTTCAGGTGGTCCCCTCATCCCCAGTCGTGTCCTTCCTCTTTATATTAATGGCATTTTGTTTGGTAATCTGATGACCGCTTTGTGAACCTGCTGAGAGGAGGAAGTGGCGCAGTGTAAGCCGGACGCTTAAAATCCTGGACAGACAAACAGACAGCCACGGTAGCGTATTACAGAAGAAGGTTTAACTCGTGGCATCCTGGCCATGGCCTGTGTGGGTGACACTGGTCTGTCACATGTGCCTGTGTGGGGGTTTCTCCCAGCATCCAAAGATCTGTGCATGTGTGTGTGTGTGTGAGTGTGAGTGAGTGAGTGTGCCTTTTAAAGGACCGACTCCCCGTCCACACCTTACTGTCCAAACTGCAGTGACGCCCACCGGCTCACTCTAACAGTGTGGATGGATGGATGGATGGATGGATGGATGGTTGGAATTTGACGCGGACCGTCACACTTGAGGCCAACTTGAGGTTGTCTAATGATTCACCAAAGGCCCCTTTTGGATGCACAGACTGCGTGAGATGGTGGGCCGTGGCGACGGCTCTTTTCAGTTTATGTATCACAGCTGTGGATGTGATGTCATAAAACACGTCGAGTTCAAAATCTCGATAATAATGATTTACTTCATTTGCCACGTACAATCTGTCATTTGTCACATAACCTGACTTACTCTCCAGAGACACACAGAGTTTGGGGGTCTTCTCTTTGTACAGCGAGCGCCTCGGAGTGACTGCATGTTAAGGGCCCACTGGAGTAGCACTGTGAGTGACCAGTCCAGACCCTTGAGCCAGAGATTTATTACAATGCAAGTGTGGTTTGTGTGGCGGTATTGTTTAATGGTTTTAAATTTACTGTAGACGCTCGACTTACACAAGGGTCCCGTTCTTAAACATCGCATACACTGGAGTTTCACATATGGAGGATTGTCCTTCAACAGTAAAATATGAGGATAAATCAGAATGTAAAGTCAATCTGAAAATTACGCACAACTGCAATGGATAGACGCTGATTCAATACAAGACGCCCGCAATGGCTTCTGGGTAGTTGAAACACGCACAGCGCAGCAGGACAGCACCATTGTTGACTGGCAGTGAAATCTTCTGAAATTTAAAGGACAACAGATGAACTTGAGTGAGAGTTTGTTGAGGTTTTGGAGTCTCGTTGTCCATCGCCGTGTTGTTTCTGTTTCTTTGACTCGTGTTTCTACTATTTGGCCCATTTTAATGGCAGTTTCTGTCTGGTCTTGTGGTGGTTGAGCAGAAGCAGAAGTTTGAGTCTGAAGAGGTCAGGGTTTCTTTAAATGTGAATTTCGTCTTCTTTTAACCACACTCTTGGTGAAAGGGCGAGCGTCACAGCTGGAGGTCACCTTATGGTGGTCTGGGAGTGTGAGGCTTATCGGGGGGCTCTACGGGTACTGAGGGGACAGACCATCACACAATGTCACCGTGCGTGTCTGTGTCTGACGTGAATACCTAAGGAGAGCTCAGCTGTCAGTCAGGCGGCACTTCTGCTCTATGAGGAAGACTCCATTTTTCTGCAGTTACTCGTCACGTCACTTGTGTTCAGCGCTGGGGTCGTTACTCTGAGAAACGTCTCGGCTACAAATTACTAATTGCTTTTCTCAGATTGTAGCAGGATTACTTTACTCATCACTTCTTGCAATAAAGTAATCTGATTTCTAATGACGCGACTTTTATGAATTACGGGCGGTCCAAGGATGGCACCCCTTTCAGTGTTTTAATGAGGTGTAGATGACCAGTAACTGCGAAGGAGAGCTGAGCCATTAGACGAGTAAACGACGTAAGCAGCCAGCCGTTTCAAACATAGGAACAGCAATAGAGGCCTTTCGTTTATTAGCAATAATAAACTTATTCAAATTACATCAGACTTAACCACTTGAATATACTGTAAGCAAGTCTGAAGTCAATAAACTATGAAACGATTGGTAGAGCAGCGGCCAGCCATTGAGAGCTCTTATCGGCCTGCAGTGTGTTTACTGCGCGTCTCTCCCGTCTCGGTGCTCAGTGACATTTTAGAATGAACTTCCTGACACTCGCTTTCAGTTTAGGTAAAGACTGACCTGTACAGACGTCTCCTCCAGTTTTGATAAGAGATGAGGCAGAACACTCAAAGTACGACTCAGGACTTGCTGCTTTATGATGCTTACGGTGCTTCTGTCTGATTGAACGCATCGAAGACCTTTTATTACTTCAGCAAATCAAATTCATCGTGAGCTAACTGAACAAGAAAACAAGTAAACAAGTAAGTGCACATGTTAACAAAGCCATCTTGGACTTCATTCTGAAAGTTTCTGGGCACAAATCGCAGAATAAAATGAACTCAGTAAAGTTTATTCTTTCAATCTGTGAAACGAAAAGCTGTCAATTCAAAGTAAAATTCCAAATCTTCAATTCTCAATAAAGACATCGTCGATGTCTCTAAGTAAAATGAACTTTAATGCAAGGTTATAAAATAACACACATCTCCTGAACTGATGTGACATTCTTATAAAACTGAAAACAGTGAGCACATGCAGTGCAACTTGGGTAGCCACACTATATATATATATATATAAAGTCACAAGAATAACAAGAAGGTTTGGGGCAGCCACCCGTATTTTGTGCCTTGGCTGCAAAATGGGTTTGGTAGATGAGTTGTGCTCAGGCTCAAGTCCAAAACAGAACTGATTTTTGGATGAGAATATGGCGGCTTTAAAGGCCGAGACAGGAAGTGACGTCATTGGGACTGGAAGTGATGTCATCAATGGCACCTGGACCAGAAGTGATGCCATCATAGGTGCCGGAAGTGACATCGTCAATGGCACCAGTGCCGGAAGTGATGTCATCAATAGCACCGGTACCAGGAGTGACATCATCAATGGCGCCAGAAGCGAGCAGGATTTTCCGTGGATGGTCTGCAGAAGATTGAGAGAGAAAGTCAGTGCAGCTCACCATCCCCTGGTCTGGCATGGTACTACTACTATTATTCAGGCTCTTTAGCTGCCTCCCAATCACATGTTTGTGACTATATATATATATGTCTGTGTCTGTGTGTGTGTGTACAGGTGGGCCCTTGGTGTTCACAATTCACAGATTCGCCCATTCACAGGTTTGTCATCGATAATTAAATAGAATTAATTTTGCGAGTTTTGCCACCTTGCAGATGACGGTGTAGTAGAGCCTCTTCTCTGTAAACCATTTCATCACCGGTTCTGATCGCACCCACAATGGCGGCGTCATCAGCTAATTTAATGACAGGGTGGGCTCTGTGTCTGGAGGACTCAGCACACGACCCCGTGGAGTGACCGTGTTGAGGGGCCGCACGCCTGGTGCCGTGAGGTGTGCTGGGGGGTCACTTGCTGCCCAGACGGCAGGTAAAAGGCTTTATAAACGTCAGTGTAACATTTTAAGCAGTAATCAGTGTTATAATAGAAGAAAAATCAGAGAAGAGTGCAATAATCTTGAAAAGGCTGAAAAAAATGCTAGAAAATGCTGAATGATTTATTAAAAACAGGAAGCACCGATGTGGAAACAGATAAAGTGGACATACTGCAGGCAGAGAGAGAAGAGGGAAGTGACGACGGGCTGAGTGAGCGAAATTGTTTTGGCTCACAATGTTAAAAAGATGAAGTTAATGTGGGGGCCCTGGAAAAAAAAAAGTAAATAAATAAAAGAGCAAACCACAAAGAGAGCTGGTGCCTCTGACTTCTGCTCTTTGAACGGATGGTAAGCCGTGTTGTTCAGCACATTTACTGATGGACTTGTGTGCCACTGTTTTCAGTTTACTGGGTGATGCCACCAAATCTCAGTGCAGACTCTTCATGTGCAGCTGCTGGTTGGTGGAATGAGCTGCCCACCACCTTTAGACCCCCTCATTGTATTTGAGAAGCGTTTGAAGACTCCGACCCTCCTGTTCAGGTGCCTGATATCAGCTGTCAGGTTTTGTGACCAAGGACGTGACACTCGCTGCAGGTCTCTTCTGAGCTCTGTGCTTGTGCTGATTAGTTTAGTCACCTTGTCCTGTCACGCTTGTTCCCAGAGAGCCCAGGCTGATGTTTACTCGATTATGTTGACCTCTTTGGACAAAAGAGTCGGCTAAGCAAATGAACGTGAATGCCAGCCATGTTACAGAAGGGACTTCACCATCCCTGTGGGTATGCGGCAGGGTGGGCATCCAGAGCTTCCTAGATGGGCAGGCCACTGATTTAGCATTGCTGGCACTGGTCTGTCTGTTACGGGGGGTCACAGGTTGACCTGAACTTGTACTGAAAAGTGTCAGAAATCTGCAGAAAGGCATAATTCTTTATTACTAGTGGAGAGTCAAGTTTCATTTGATTTGCAGTTTCATGAAACTGACAGTTAAGTTCATTTTGCATGAGAGTTTTCAGTTGTGAAACATAAATCATACTTTAATGGGCTGTTTTGGCAGTTGGAAGTTTTATTTTTGGGTAAAAAACAAGAAATAAAGGAGTGTGCTCCCTAAAGCCTCTTTCACATGTCTGTCATTTTTTTTACAGCTGCATAGCAAATATAATCCACGGCACACCCCGAAAATCAATGACATTTAATGGCCCTCATTTGCTCTCAAATTGACATCACTTGCTTAAAGATATCATTGGAGGGCAAAGCAATCCCTTAAAAGACATTTCCCTTTATTAAAAAGTGTTTAATAACCTGCTTAATTACACCTCAAGGTTCACATTTAAAGGTAGGGAGTTTCCTTCTTTGTTCGGCTTTTCCAATGGCTTTGTGATTTTTTTGTTTTTCCTGAGCCAGGATGCTCATAATAATGTGAGCAGATAAGTTAGCAGCACACACGACAAGCTGACTGAATTTAGCTGAGCGAGTGAGCGACGCTGCATGTCATAAATACCCAGCTCCGCCCCAGATACTCAACTCCGCCCCAAACCTTTGCTCCGCCCCAACCCTCAGCTCTGCCCCAGATACTCAACTCCGCCCCAAACCTTTGCTCCGCCCCAACCCCTCTGCTCTGCCCCAGATACTCAGCTCTGCCTCAAACCTTTGCTCCGCCCCAGATACTCAACTCCACCCCAAACCTCTGCCCCGCCCCAACCCCTCTGCTCTGCCCCAGATACTCAGCTCTGCCTCAAACCTTTGCTCCGCCCCAGATACTCAACTCCGCCCCAAACCTTTGCTCCGCCCCAAACCCTCAGCTCTACCCCAGATACTCAACTCCGTCCCAAACCTCTTCCCCGCCCCAACTCCTCTGCTCTGCCCCAGATACTCAACTCCGCCCCAAACCTTTGCTCTGCCCCAACCCCTCTGCTCTGCCCCAGATACTCAGCTCTGTGTATTTAGAATAACAGTAAACAGAATGGGCACACGTTTCAGATTTGTCTTCATAGCTACACAAATTCAGTTTTATTGTTTGAAAATTTAATGATTAGCATTTTTTGTTTATTTTTTTGAGACTTCCCCTTACCAGATATTTCTGATGCCTGCGTCTTTTTAAGGGTTTTGCACATCAAAGATTCTGAACATAACATATGTTTCTTGAAAAAGGTGAATTGTATTTAACGTCATGTCACGATGGTGTCAGCTATGGGCATCGCCATTTCAGAGTACATGGATATGGCTCTTTTATGATGATTGTTCTTAGAGTTCTTCAGAGTGCCCAATGCATGTGGCATCACCACAGCTACAACTCAAAGACGTTTGTCGCCGGGGTTCTCAAGATCGATGGATAAATCCTGTGTTTGTGTGCAGATTAGACCCTGGTTTTGATTAGCTATCTTCTGTTTTCTGTCTTCGATGTTCTGGTTAGTGATTTAATTTTGACAACTGGTCAGTTTGATAGTTGGCTCTGACCTTGGCTTGATTCTGACTATGGCTTTATCTTTAATTACATCCTGTCTCACCCTGAGTCAGTACACAAAATGTAGATAGACAGATAGAAAATATCTGATTTGTCCTCAAGGGGAGATTAAAACTCTACTGATGCTCAAGAAAAATCTCAAGATTATAACAAAGAAGGACCCTCCTGACACACACAAGAACTCCTGGCTTGGGTAAGAAGAGAGCAGTCGCTGCCAATGACTGGTGTTCTGCCAAAGCAGATTCATTTTTATTTCAGGATCAGAAGATGAAATGGAAACAAAACAGAGTTTGCATTGGGGGCAAAACTAATAAGACAAACCGGTCCTTCATTCACCGAGCTGGAAACGTAAGACAAGAATGAGAATCACAAGCCAGAAAGTAAGTTAGAGCTCTGAGAATGAAAATACAAAGAATCACGCGTGAAGTCTGTAGTTTTATCTTAACATGGATATCAAAATGGCACATAATATGACCCCTCAAAGGGTCTCACCAATGACATCACTCCTGAGGGCTACTGGGAAGTTGCCTTGGCAACTTGAGGTGATTCTCAAACAGACTGCCCATCAATATTCAAGATGGCGCTGAGATCAGACTTAAAAAATGACATCTGAGTCATGAACCAAGACGGGATAAAATACGTCTTGGATTTGCATTCGTCAACCTCAGAAACCCCATAATAACCACCAAGAAGACCCCCAAAAATAAACAAGTAACACCAATCACAATAACAGGCTTGTGTTTGGATCTGCCCAGCAGTGCCACAGGTTCACACTTCAAGATGTTAACAGTTGGATAAATCAGGTGTCTGCGAATGGCTCCCGCTGACTGAGGTTTGTCACCAGCATTCTAGGGTCAGAGTGTTGGTAAGAGCGTGAATCTTTCCTGTTGCTGAGTTTACTAACATTAATACGAACGATGTAACTTACTGTATCACCCTAGCAATCTGGCGCCCCTTGGTGTCCTTAGTGGGTAGTCAGTATTAGACTGCGATGACCCCTTCACTTATTTAAACGGAGCCCCTCTGTGTACATACCGCAGACTTCACAGAGCGCCCACTCCTTAACTTTATTAAACAGCACTGCTAATGCATTGACCGGCTCAAGCTGTAATCACTTCGTGTCGCCCTCTGCAAGTTGCCATCCCGTCACCCATACCAAACTGCATCACTGCTCCCATGACATCAATGTGGATGAAATCAGCCGTTGCTTATTCACCCGGACGTCTGTCCCCTGCTCGCTTTGCTATTCTTGTCTGATTGTATTCGATGAAATCTGTAAAACATCGAAACAGCATCTCTAATAAGAAGTTCAGTCAGGTTCTCTGCAGTACCCAGAATGCCACTGTTCCTCGACTCCCCGTTCCTCGCCATGAGATCTGACTGTTCGTCCAACTCATTTAAAATCAATCAATCAAACAGTCCTCGTTGAGAAGGGCACTAAATGACTTTCTTCTTATGCTCCCATTTTTATTAAAGCCTCTCCATCCTTTCAGGTTCCACAGACCTTTCCATCTTTTTTCCCCAATCTTTTCTGGTGCCAGGAAGTTCAAACTGAGCCCTGGTGCCATCACGTTGACTTTCCCCAAAAGCGGTGAGCACAGCGCCAGCTGTAAGAATGGAGTGTATCGGTGTGACTGAGATGGGATCCTCTCGTTATTGAAATTCTGCTACTTTTACACTTTGAACTTCACTCCTAAGTCGGACTGTGAAAGGTGTTAGAAGATCGAGTCCAGGTAATAAGCGCCTGGGTGGCCACATTAATTCACGAATGTCTTTTAACGTGCCACACGGGCAGACTCGCCCCACACCTCTGCTGGGCACCATGGGTGAGGCGTATTAATGAGAGCTGAGCGATGTCTTCTTTATGTCACAGGTGGGTGGTGCACTTGGTGGATGATACAGATGCCTCCGACAATAACAGCAGTGAGAGGGTCCTGTGTGCTCATCCCCTGCAAATTCAGCGTCCCAGACTTAGAGACTGGTGTGGGGAGTCGGACTGATGTGTCTTGGAAAAAAGGAGGAACAGCAGGAGCAACAATTCCAACCTCAGCAGCAGACAGCCAGTTCAACCTGCCGATAGTCGAGGTGATTGGGGACTTGTTAGAAAACAACTGCACGTCCATCATGAGACAGCTGCTGAAAAAACACACAGGCGTGTACGTCTTTAGGTCCGAGTACTTTAAGTACACGTATCCTGAGGGTGTCAAGATTGTTGTGACTGGTAAGTTAGGATGCATCACTTCATCGTCGTCTTCTCCTTTATTCTCCTCCTTTCTGTGTGGCAGGAGGTCTTTGTTAGGATTGAATGTGTTCATCCCTTTGCCGCTTATTCATTTTCAAATCAATTCAAAGACATCTTGAACTGGTTTTCGTAAGGTAAGGCCGCTTCACTCACCTCTGCTTGGTTTTCCAGACTCCCCAGACAAACCAATCGTCTCCGAAATGGATCCAGTACAAGAAGGAACAGTGGCCAGTCTGAACTGCACCGCCGCTGTACCGTGTCCCGCCGAGCCCCCCGACCTGCAGTGGAACGACACGCTGAATGGGAATGTGACACAAATCCTTGGGATGAATGAAGATGGGACGGCGTCTCTGACATCTACTCTGACATTCGTAGCTTCCCATGAGCACCACAGGAGGAAAATCAAATGCACTGCCCAGTACGGGAGCAAATACCAAAGTGAGCGAAGCGTCACCGTCAGAGTTCGGTGTAAGGTCACTCTTTGATTGTTACTTTTAAGGAGACTTTATTTAATCTTCAAAGACGTATTTCATTACAGATTGTCAAAAGTACAGCTACAGTGGTGCTAGAATTTCCTCTATTTCTGCAAAAATATGACCTCAGCATGATCCGATTTTTGAGCAAGTCCTACAACGAGACACAGAGAACCCAGTTAAACAAATGACATAAAACCTTTAGACGTGTTCATTTATTTATATAGAAAGTCATCCAAACTTACATATTGGTGTGTGAAAAAAGTAGGTGAACCCCTAGGATTACCCGACCATTTGAAAGGGAAGTTCAAGACGGAGATCACAATCAATGGAATGACCACCGGGGGTGAGTGTGGGAAGCTGGGCCTTCATTATCAAAGTCTGGTCTTCATCCGATAGGCTTCAGGAAGTGAGTCACGTCTCGATCAAAGGAGAACCTCAGAAGAAAACTTATAATAATTATTATTGATGCTCACCAGGCTGGAGAAGGTTATGAAACCATTTCTGAAGAGTTTGGACTCCACTGTTGACTGTTAGGCAGATCGCGTACAAATGGAAGAAAACGACCAACAAAGATCACTCCAAGAACAGGGCATGTAACATTCCTGGGGGTCACAAAGTTGCAGTCCCTAATGTCACAGTTCATGAACCCACCTTGTGGAGGACATTGAACAACAATGGTGTGCCAGGGTTGCAAGAAGAAAGCCACTGCTCTCCAAGAAGAACATTGCTGCCTGTCTAAATTTTGCTAAAGACCACAAGGATAATCCAGAAGGCTTCTCTGGATGGATGATTCTAAAATGGAACCTTTTGGTTTAAATTAGAGGCTAAAGAGTTATTTTTTTTGCAGAAAAAGCAAACGTTTCAGCCCAGTGTAAGAACCTTATCCCATCTGTGGTACACGGTGGGGGCAGTGTCACGGTTTGGGCCTGCTTTGCTGCCCCTGGACCAGGACGGCTTGCCGTCATTGAGTTGTACCAGCAATTTCTACAGGAACATGCCAGAGTATCGTATCTGTCTGTGAACTGAAGATCACGAGATGCAGCGAGACACCGACCCTTGGCACGTGACTCATTAAAGCAGCAGAAGTTTCATGTGCTGGAATGGCCTGAGCTTAATCCTGGAGGAATGTCACACAAGGCAGCCCAGCAGCGTCCCTGAGATGAAGCGTCACCTCCAAGCTGATGGGCAGGGCTGATCAACAGTTAGCAGAAACATTGAGTGGAAGTTATTGCTGCACAAGGGGGTCTCACCAGTCACTGAAAGCAGAGCTTCACCGACCTTTTCATACTCAAGTATGTCACATTGGGTCATTTTCCTCAATCAATTAACAAACAAGTTTGACGTTTTTGGATCGTTTGTTTACTTGGGTTCTTTTTATCTGATTTTATTATGTAAAATAAAAATCATTTTAGGTGACATTTATGCAGGAGCAGATGATATTCTAAAGGGCCCACCACCTTTCTAGCACCACTGTGTGTTATTAGAGTGTCTGGCCGTACAGCTCAGGCACCGGAGCCCATTGTCCTTCACGGTCACTCAATTACTCCCGGTGTTCATTTGGACTTTCACTAAAAATGTGTGTGACGGGTTACCTGGTGGCTCAAAGTGACCTGAGTACGGGTGAGTGTGTGTGTGTGTGTGTGTGATGAATACCTTCAATTTGCATACTGAAAGACAAGAAGTAGGACACACAAATGGTTTGGGACACATCCGTGACCCTGTATGATGAGAATAAATCATCTTTTTATAAAGTCAGTAATGCCATCTTTTCAGACGGGACTCCAATGCAGAGGTGACTCAAACATGGCCGGCCTTCTGGTCATTTGGGGTCCAGGCAGGAATGGGGGGGTCTAGGAGGTTGAACAGTGGAAGTGGGGTCAGTGGCAGAAAGGCTGTCAGTCTGATGTTCTGAAGAAGGAGGAAGAGAGAAGGACATACAGCGCCATCCTCTGGTTCGGGTGGTAATTACCATCAACAGAGCTTTTGAGCTGCCACCCGAGCGCATGTGTGTGACAATACCTGGCTCAGTGTGTGGCATCTGATCTGCTGTTGGCTCTTAAGGTCCTGGGCTTTGATGGGTGGTTGATTATTTCTGCAACCAGCAGGATCCCCCGTTTTTATTTCTCTCACTAGAGTGGTAGACTTTGGCAACCTTTAAAATCTCGACTCGATGTTACTTTGGAGAAATTAAGAATGGGTCTGGAAAACTTGTTGTCGTCAAGCTGTCCTAATTCCTGATAAAACACTGAAGGGAATAAGCATGAGGAGGTTATTTCCACTTTGGGTGACCACTAAAAACAATTGATGTTTTAAAAGTGTCCCAGAGAACACAGAATGTATGGAATGCTCCTTACCCGGCCTGGACACCTTTATTGTCTGGGATGGCTGGGCTGCCTGACCAGGTTGGAAGGACAAAGGTGGACTGATGTTTGTGGACAGCATAAACCCCCGATACACAAGTGGCAGCATCCCACTGCTGGTGGTGGTCCCGCAGGGCAAGCTGTAGTTCTGGTGGGCAGTCTTTCTAGGCTACTTGGGGACCACCAGGCGGAGCTGCAGAGAGAGAGGTCAACTCCTGTTTAAGGAAGCGCTTCCCATGTGTGACGTTGTGACACTCGGGTCCGACACAGAAGGAGCTGCTCCAAATCCCCCGGGTGCCATTGAAGTTGGTAGGTTGGATGCAGACAAGGTTACTGAGGAGAGAAGGGAGACATTGTGCTTGAGTGACCTTTTGAAGGAAGCCTTTTCAGAAGAGCTTCATCATAAATAATCCTTATTTGAATCCAGGACTTGGTTCTGTGGAGTTGTGTCTGGGGTCTGGGGTGCTGTTAGGCCCCCTTCAGGTCATAATAGATTATCAGTTTGTAACTCGCTACAGACCAGGCTGAGTACAGACCTCCTCTGCTTTGTGAGGCTGATCTGCTCCTGCAGCCATCGGAGAGATGATCAGCTACTGTAATTACCAAGACTTTAAAAGGAAAAGAATTCTAAGCATTGCCAGGCTTATTGTTGGTCAAATAAAACCTAAATATATCATAATTGTCAGAATTAGGGCTAAAGGGTCAGTTCTCATCATATTTATTGCTGTGTTCTAACGTTCATTAGTCAAACACCCTCATCAGACATTTCCCTTCAGATAAGGCTGGCGCTGTGCTTTACCACTTCAGATCTCACCTGGGGTCTTTCTTGGCCATTTCTACTTCTTTCACGGTCTTTGTTGGAGCCGAGATGCTCTTGACGATGTGGGAAGACACAAGAGAAACACACTTGACAGACCAACTGAACCGCAACACGTGAACGCAGCCTCAGCCATGAGAATGACCGGCGGCATTTCTGGCAGGAAAATTCTGATGGGTGGTGGACCTATGAGAGGGAGGGAGGCTATCGAAAAGGGCGGAGTCTGTTAGTAGGGCCAATAACTGAGAGAGAGAAAAGGGCGGAGATAGAGAGAGAGAGAGAGACACGGTCAGAAGGGGTGGAGCCATCCTGAGAAGCCATGCTGCTTAAATCCATTAGCCTGGGCACAGTTAAGGGCACACTGGTGGGCACAAGGATTACATTAAAACCAGGAGATAATTAAGCAGTCAAAAGATAAGGCCAGGGCAAGCAATGGGCCAAAAATTTTAGGTGGGCAAACAAAACCGAGTAACCAAAAGGGCCAAGATGAAATCAAAGCTCCAAGACAGACGGTGGTCTTCACCAAAATACAGAATTCTACTACCAGGGCCTACGTGGAAATAAGGCTAACTACCTCTAAGAGCTTCAAAGGTAGTGTGCAGTCACCAGCATATTTACAACGTCACATCTGATGACATCGCCAGCACGGTGATCATGGCCACGTGATGGGTGTGTAAATGACGAAAATGCAATGATGAAGAAAGACAACTTTTTAGTTTCAAACCATTAGTTCTGAAACTTCCTCCTCAGTATAATAACCCACAACGTAGGAAAAAATATACCGAAAGAATACAGCCGGCCAACACTACAGGGACACGGCCACTGGAGATCACTGGAAGGATCCTGGATTGGATCAGCTCGTTGAGTTGGGGAAAGTGAGAGCAGATGGTGAGAAGATTGAGGCAAAATGATAATAGGAGAGGAAAGATCTTTGGGGTGGCCTGGTAGGACCTGTAGAAGAGTGAAGTGTGCCAAGGCTGGAGACAACCTCCAGTAACCCACAAGCGACGGGGCGAGGGTGAGACGCTGCGTTTTGCAGGGTATTAGATGATCAGCACCAGTGATAATAAAATGTTAGCCAAATATTTGAATCAAAAACTGAATACATCAACGTGTTGTGATACGGTTCAGCTATCAAAGTACAGATGTAACAATTTTGTTGAGATGGCTTTTGTTTCCTGAGTTGTCAACCAGCCTAACCAGCACATGTTTGGGATTTGAATGGGAAGCTGAAATACCAGCAGATGTAGAGCAGATGTAGGGAGGATCAGCAAACTCCACTTAGCAAATGAGACTCTGGAGCTGTGAGGCAGGAGCTGAGAAGCGCACCACTAAATATTAACAATGATGATGATGATGAGGATGATAATTGTTTCTCAACAGATGCTCCAAAAGGAACCTTCGCCTTAGCAGACCCTTCACACGGACTAAAAGAAGGGGACTCTGTGACCCTGCACTGCACCTCAAATTCGAACCCAGCGAGCAGCTACCTTTGGTTTCAAGTGAATGAGACGACGGCCTGCCAGAGAGGCAGAGGCCCGAATCTGACATTGACTACGGTGACCTCTAGTGACCACGGGAGGTACTTCTGTCAGGCGAGGAACGAACATGGGGACGGAAACTCCACAGAGGTGACTCTGGATGTGCAGTGTAAGGATCTTTTATATTTGATGAAAGTAACAAAGTTCTTTATAAATAATTTATAGTAAGTGTTGTATAAAAGTTATAAATACAGTATAGTGAGACAAGGACCCACAAAATGATATCATTTGACCCAAAACATTTAAGGTAAACCCTTCTTGACGCGTATTAAAAGGCCCTAAGCTGCAGCTCTAATGTGAATCCTCCAAGCAGTCCTGCAGGGGGCGCCGGGTGTCTGCTGCTGTGCTGCACAACACAAGCTGTGGTGGTGGAGCTCGTGAGTCCGCATTTGAGAGCAGCTCTTGGAACCCCGTTCAGTTTCTGTACAACCAGAGCGAGTCCTCGGTTCACATTGACAGCAGGACAACAAACGTGTTCCTTTTCTTACAAACAGAATTTATAATAATAATAATAATAATAATAAGTTGCATTTATAGAGCGTCTGCCTGGAGGTCCAGCATGTTATGCAAATGTATGTAAAATAGTCCTCCAATATCGCATTTTGAAATATGATTTGTTATCGGAATTTAAATTGTGATTGCATTTGGATTTCAGATTCTCCAAGGAGGCTGTCCGTTTCACTTGGCACCCCTGTTCAAATCTGGACCGGGCAGTCTGTCACTCTGACTTGCACTGCCAATGCCAACCCACAGGCCACCTTCAAATGGTTCAAAGTGAACCCACCAGAGAAGAACGGACCTTCTGGTCAGGGTAGTGCCAGGGCCGGAGATGAGCAGAGCTTAAACTTCAAGAGAGTCGAGCTTGAAGACAGCGGGAGGTATTACTGCGAGGCAAAGAACAAGCTCGGGGAGGCCGTGTCGACGCAGGTGACCCTGGAGGTGCAGTGTATGTATCGACATGACTCTGACTGTCGTTGTGATTCATCATGTCTTTATGGTAACTGATATCTTTAGCTTCACTGTAGCAGTAGAAGATACCCTTAACCATCACGACTTATAAAAATTAGCAATCATCTAAGGGTTAAACCTAACAGAGCGTCAAAATGGCACTTGGCAAATGCTTCACATCAAGACTGTTTAAAAATGTTAAGTGAAATCTATAAAGCTGCAATGGGACCTTCATTACTGTGGACTGGCTTGTATTTTACAGGGACTTACGGCGGACCTTCTCAGTCATTAATCATGAGCTGCTCCTCCTGCTACTTATGCTGCTCTTTTTCTGTCTCCAGATAGGAAGGAGTCTGGCGTTCCAGTCTGGGCAATAGCTGGGGGTCTTGTGTGCGGACTGACCCTTCTCATAACTGGGCTCATTGTGAAGTGTTTGAAGACGTAAGTTAAAAGGATAATGATATTCAAAGTAAGAGATGAAAGGCGCTATATGCTGAATAGATAGATAGGCAGGTGTGGAGGGTGACAAAGATAGATAGATAGATAGATAGATAAATATGACAACTGAAGACTCGTCCACCATTAATTCTCTGTTCTATTCTATTGTAACCCTAACCCTAATCCTCATTCCCAATGATGCCCCCCATCAGCTGAGCCCTTCTATTCCTTTTTAAAATCATTTCCTGAGCTGATGCTCCATCTGCTGGTCAGGAAGTGAAATGGCAATTCAGTGAGTCTCACTTCAGGTTTACTCAGTCAAGTCCTTTGGTTTCCTTCCACATCACAAGTAGAGTTTGTCGCATTTTGTGCTTTGAGTCACTGCCACCTTGTCATGCCAAGATGGACGGATGCCTGGTTTTGTCCCTCCTGGTGCACAGTCTCCTTGCCCTCTCCTGTCCTTTGGAGTCATAATGTGTTCTCTGTATTTAAGTACGTCTTTGTCACTTCCTTTATCTCATTTTGCTTCATTTGGTGGTCTAGCCAGGGGTGTCCCCACCTCACCTGGTTGCCTCTTGTGTGAGGTTTGCTTGTTTTCCATCTTTGTGTGGATGTCCTTTGGAGACTCCTGGTGACAAGTGGACATTTCATGGTGACCTGTGACAGAATGTCCTCGAGGTTGGGTGCATGCTGCTCTAATGTTCTATAGAACTGAACTGTATGGTAGCGTGTGTGCCCTGTGTTGGACTGGCGCCTTGTCCAGGTTTCTCTCCTGCCTTACGTCTGATGATGTCCAGTCAGGCTCCACTTTCCCATGAGCTTTAAATAATAAAGCAGGCCTGGCTTATCAAAGAGAGCACAGATGAGCTTTTCTTCTTGGTGAGTGTAGGCTGCTGGAGTAACGACCACTCATATTTTTGTTTTTGTAATGTTTATGATCCTCCTTGAGATACAAAGGCACTTCATGCCATGATGTTTGATTTTACTAGAAACACTTTATGACTTGCCATTCATCATTTCTGCTGTTGTGATTTCAGCAAACGAAACAAAACTGAAGAAAGAAGAGAGAAGGTGGACTCCAACGACGATGAGGAGGTACGTCTTTGGGCCTCACCAATCACAGGCTCGAGTGTAAAGTTTCATCCTCTACATCTGCACTTAAGGAATTAAAAGGTTTCATCTTCTGCTAGGAGGCTGCAAGCGTCAAACACAAATGAGAGAAAATGTCGCACAGTAAACAAGGCACAAGTTGTGCTGCTGCTGTTTCCCACTTTCACCAGAACAAGATGACATTTACCAGCGAGTTCTGTAGGAGGCCAGCGAGTGCAGACAGAAACCCATGACGCAGAGTTTTAGGAAGTCACTGGGCACTGAGAAGATTCTGATTGACTGGAAAATGGAAAATATTATTAAGAAGGCTGGCAGGGAAGATACAGGTGACTGTAGGCCAGTAAGCTTAACGTGAAACATCACAGGAAAATTAATGGAAGGAATTATTAAGGATAAGATTGAGCAACACCTGGCAAGGACAGGAGTTATTAGGAACAGTCAGCATGGGCTCAGAAGAGGGAGGTCGAGTTTTACTAACAGGCTGGCATTCTATGAGGAGGCAACAAAAAGAGACGACCGGAGTGGAGCAGATGAGAGTACTGATGTGGGCTTTCAGAAAGGATTTGATAAGACGCCACATGAGAGGGTGGGCATCAAACTAAAACAAGTGGCAGTTCAGGGTGTGGGGTGCAGAGTTGGCTCAGACACAGGAAGCAGAGGTTGATGGTGTGAGGAACTTCATCAGAATTAAGAGTGGTGACCAGTAGGGGGCAGTGGTGGGGCCGCTGCTATTTTTAATAAAAATAAATGACTTAGATAGGAATATAAGAAACAAGCTGGTGAAGGTTGCAGATGATACCAAGATAGGTGGATTAGCAGATAATTTGGAATCCGTTATGTCATCACAGAGGGACTTGGACAGCAGACAGGCTTGGGCAGATTTGTGGACGATGAAGTTTAATGTCAGTAAATGTAAAGAATTACACATAGGAAGTAAAAATGTGAGGTTTGAATACACAATGGGGGTCTGAACATCGAGAGTCCACCTTATGAGAAGGACTTAGGAATCATCGTGGACTCTAAGCTATCGACTTCCCGACAGTGTTCAGAAGCCATTAAGAAGGCTAACAGACTGTCAGGTTATATAGCGCCTTGATGTGTGCAGTACAAGTCACAGGAGGTTCTGCTCAACCTGTATAACACACTGGTGAGGCCTCACCTGGAGTCCTGGGTGCAGTTTTGGTCTTCATAAAGACATAGCAGCACAGGAGAAGGTCCAGAGAGGAGCAACTTGGCTGATTGAGGGCTACAGGGGATGAGGTTTGAGGGAAGATTAAAAGAGCTGAGCCTTTATAGTTTAAGAGGAGACCTGAATGGAGTGTTTAAAATGATGAAGGGAGTCAGTCCTGTGGATCGAGACGGTGACTTTAATGTGAGTTTATCAAGAACACGAGGACACAGTTAGAAATTGTGAAGGGTGAATTTCACACAAACATTAGAAAGTTTTCCTTTACACAAAGAACGACAGACACTTGTAATAAGTGACCAAGTAGTGTGGTGGACAGGAGGACTTTAGGGACTTTCAAAACTCGACTTGATGATATTTTGGAGAATTGAGGTGGACAGGACTGGTGAGCTTTGTAGGCCCGAATGGCCCGTTCTCGTCCAGATTGTTCTAATGTTTCTTTGCATGCTTCACATTTTTTAATCGATTTAATGAATTTCAACAGGGTGTCTACACAGAAATTAAGAGGTCCCTCGACACTTCAGTGGAGATCGATGAGACTGAGAATTACCTGTGTGTTGAAGACGAACAAGAAGTTCACTACGCCGACCTCGATTATGCAAAACTTTGCATCAAAAATGAGGGATGTGACGAATGGAAGAGTGAAGACCAGATTAATGTTCACTCGGAAAATGTCATCGAGTACGCGCAAGTGAAGTTTTCAGTGAGTGCAGAGACTGGTGGGTCAGGAGATACCGACGTCCAAGAGAGTTAACGGCCAGTCTGTGGTGGATGACGTTAATCTAAAAGATCAGCCAAGGTTGACTTCTTGACGAAGGTGTTAATGTTTAAGACTCAGCAATGTCTGGCTGATGAAATGGAAATGCAGCACCATCTTTACGGCTCATTTTCCTTATTTTTGGAAGTTGATCTTTTCTTCATGAACATCACTTTGCTCTTCATCAACAACTCCGCTCAGCACCTTGGCTTTCTTCATTTGTTTGTACAGCAGAACCTCTGGATTATGATCAAGTGTGGCCTAGCAGCTAAGGCACTGGACTTTAAGCCACAAGCTGACCAGCTCAGGTGCCACCTCAGACTCCCCGAGGGGTCTCATATGCTGCCCGGACTCCGATTGTAAGAATGTCATGGAGGTAATTGTGCCACGTCTGGAGCTGGTCAGTCGCTTTGGCATTTTACCAAATGAGCTTGATGGACTGAATGGTTTCCTCTCGTTTGTCAAACTGTTCAAGATGTCAGCCCAATACCGGGTATGATGATAGCAGTCGCGATTCTCTGTAGCTGTGCCCATTAAAAAGATACAAACACAAACCCACACTAAGCTACTGACCGAAAATGTACAACGTGGGAGGCCAAACTAGACACGAGGAGAACATGCAGACTGTAAATCACATCTGAACTCTGGACTGTGGAGGGGCAGCGCCAACCAGTGCACCACTGTGCCACCCTGAAAGTGAAGAAAATCAATGACGGCAATCACAAAAGCCACAAACGTTTGCATTATTTTGAAGAGACACATACCCCATTTTGTTTGTTGGTAAAAGACTGAAGCTTGTGGTTAAGCTGCCAACCTAACCCTCACAGTGTGTGCCCACAAGGCGCTATATAACGAGTGATGCGTAGCTCCGCATGCTGGGGGGTCGGCTTCCTTTGCTTTGTGATTCTTACACTAAAGTTGGGGTCACATCTTCAGTCAGGCACTCTGACAACAAAGGAGGATTGTTTGGACTTTTTAAGTGCCCATCCACACCCGCAGCACCAATGCCAGCTTAACTGTGTAAGCAGGTCCTACGTGTTGGGGGGACGCGGACTGCGTATCAGGATGTTCCGTCACACAGGGGTCTTGATGAAACTCAGGATGGCTTCATTTATTTCTTTGTTTCTGTAAGGTCGTATTAACTGGTTAGGCGATGTTGGCGCGGCGTAACATTCTGGGGCAGCCAGCGACTCAGTTAACTGATGTAAAGTTTGAGCGCTGCTCATTTTTTATTTGCTTTGTCCATAAATCAATTATCGCATTTCAGATTATGAAATTATTTAGTTAGAATGAGTCGTCTCCTAAAATATCAGAGATAACAGAATGCAATTCAATGTGTTAGTAGGCATCACGAAATACGCACCTTACAGCGGAGTCAGAAATGGAGCACCGAGAGCCTTGTGGTGACCCAACTTCATACCCAGCAGACTGCAGTTTAAGTGATGTGACGATGGCATTGACTGATGTGTGTCACTGCTGGGGGCAGGGTCTGTGAATGACTGGCATTCAGCTTTCTTAAACTGAACCCACCCAATAGAGGAGAATCCGACTATTAATACGAAATGACCAATCCGAGCATCAGATGAGCATCAATATCACCGTATTGTACCGCGCCCAGAGTCCGCACCTCAGAGGGACACGGCGACTGTCAGAGGGCGGTACCTGGAGGAGCCGTCTATAAAGCGCCCCGTGAGTGGCAGATAAGCGCTTAGAGGATCACTACGATCAGGCGCGTCTCACGGCTACTGAGCAATGAGCCTCGGGTTGGACCCCAGACTTGTGGGAATAGTGTGGCATGCAGGGTGCCTCTGGCACCAGGTGAGATGGAGCTGGGCGGTGTGCGTGAAGGGACAAGCAGCTGGGACCACGTGGCTCTGTGCTGGGAAACAGCACTTTTAAGGGCCACTCATTCCATTCCATAATTCATAAAAATAATTCATAATTCTGTTCCTCGGTCACTCGAATTCCCAGGTCGTTATAAAATGAAAGTTTAAGCCCCTCTAGCTATTAATATGAGTGAAAACAGTCATTAGTTAAAGTGATATAGTGTCACACACGTGTGCATGGGAGGCAGCTAAAGGGCCTGAATAATGGCAGACCAGGGGGTGGCGAGGTGCGCTGACTGTCCCTCTCGATCCTCTGCAGACCATCCACGGGAAATCTCATCTGGTTCCGGCGCCCATTGTGATATCATTTCTGGTCGTGGCGCCCACAATGACATCACTTCCAGTTTGTGCACCCGCAGTGACATCACTTCCGGTCCCAGTGCCCACCATGGTGTCACTTCCGGTCCCGACACCCACAATGACGTCACATCCTGTCCCGATGACGTCACTTCTGGTCTCGGCCTTTAAAGCCGCCATTTTGACAACCTAAATCAGGTCTGTTTTGGACTCTGACCTCTGAACAACATAACCTATTTACCCAACTGCAGTCAGGGCTTAATATACGGGGGGCCGCCCCAAACCTTTGATCGACGATTCATTTTTGTGACAATATAAACTAGTAAGAACTTGGAAAGGAACCGATTTATTGTATAAAGGGAATGCAAAAGCTGGCTCAACAAGGCTGAAGGATATGCTGTGACTAAGTAGCCAACTTCAGCCTCATGTCACCTAAAGATACCCAGCAGTAAAGGGGGCTTTTTGGGGGGCACTCAGTCAATTGTGTGTCACGCCACTAACTAATCTGCACCAAGTAAACTGTAACCCTGGTCCATCTCCACTGTTAGTGGCCAGCATTACCAGATCTTTTTCACGCAGATCAACTGCAGATCCACTTTGAGGGCATCTGTAAGATTTGCAGGGATCAGGGTCTTAGTAGCCCCCTCTGTGACTGTGTGACGTAGAGACGCAGATATGTCGAGCTGGGTCTCGCATGACTCCTACACATACGTGCGTAAATTCTGCCCGCCAGACAGACATGGGCACCTCTGGCATTAGGTGCTTTATGCTTTACATGTAAACGCACTAAACAATGACTTCTTCAGCCCCTTATTGTAAAAACCAGCATTGTCACTCTAGAGGTGGCACGTTCTTCCCAGGTGACAGCGTATTCAGAGGTGTGCTGAGCTCTGTGGTCTGTCCAAGGGGGCTCGAGAAGACTCCCATGGCATTAGAAACACCGCCTGGCAGATGGTAACAGGGGGTAACTGAGAGACCACACGAGACGCTGCACGATGACCACACGGACCCTGCGAGAGCGGAGCAGCCCACCTAGCGAATTGAGTTTGGTTCTGCTGTAAATTATTTGTTGTGGAATAAACGCGCCCGCTATTGGGCTTAACTTCCATCTGGCGTGTGTCTCGCTTGCTCTTTCCATCTCGGTGTTTGTCACATTATTATAGTGTTCTGCTAAGCAGCATGGCCTCTTTGTTGTAGCGACAAGAAAAAAGCAGTTAAGACCGAAACAATAGCGTGAACTGTACGTGATGGGATTTGTCGGGAATTCCCACCAAGGCTGCGGTGACAGTAAGCTACATTAGACCCTCATTGCATATGGTACATCTGACACGCTGACCCCCAACATGGGCACTCCTCAGGGTAGCGTGCTGAGCCCCTTAATGAGACTGGGTGGCTGGACACGGTGCCAAGTCCTTCATTAAATTAGCTGAGGACCTGATCGACAACAACATCAACAACAACAACAATAGCTTACCTGCTGGTGCCAGGACAACAATCTGACTGGCAATACCAAGCTGCTGGGCAGAGAACTGAGGTGGAAGAGGGAATATCACAATGCCATCTGTGTCTGAGGGACTTATGTGGAAAGGGTTAGCAGCTTTAAATTTCTTGGAGTGCCTGTCACTGATGCCCTGAAGTGGACACCACACCTGTCCAGTCTGCATTTCTCCAGCTCTTCTCATAAATGTCTACAGATGCCCAGCGGAGTCCATCATCACTAGTTTTGCCAAGTTCAGCTATGGCATCTGCTCAGTACAGGGCCACAAGGCACTGCAGCGGCTGGTGAAGGGAGCACAGAATATGATGGGCATTGAGCTGCCATCTGTTTAGGGCTGTATGGTTGTGCCCGACCCTCTGGCCACACTGATCATTATCAACATAGGGACTGAAAATAAAAATGATGTTTGGAGTGTTTTATAAAACTGGCAATAATAAATAATATACATTGAGCTGCCAGTTTATGGGGTACACATTGTCCTTAGCAGACATTCTCCATTCCAACAGGTCGCATGTCACAAGATGGCGGTGTGTGGCATAAGTCAGGCAGACCAGCACTTCCAGCATCAGTCACAGTTCAATTGAGTGTTGGGATGGGCAAACCAAGTGACCTTAGTGACATTCGGCATGGTATCGTAGCTGGCATTAGGCCTCAGTTCTAGCGTCTCCCAAATGGCTGTCATGCCCAATTGTTTCATGGGTTTACTGAGAATGGTGTGAAAAGCAAAAAAAAAAATAGTGCCAGGCATGGGCAACCCTGTGGAAGAAAAGAGCTTCTGAATGAAAGGGGACAAAAGAGACTGACGAGACCTGCGTGAGCAAACAGACAGCAAACTGAACATGAATGCCATCTCTGAACTCAGAAGAGGTCGATGCCACTTATTGGACTTTGGGCTACCCAGCGGGCACAGAAACAACAAAGAGGAATTATTGAGAAGTGGAAGTTCATGAAGTGACGTGAGCAGCGTGAGGCAGAGCTAGAGGTGTGAATCGCAGGCGGGACACGAGGCGGGCAGGACAGTGTGGCGTCACGTTAAAGGAGCAGCAGTGGTGCCACTGGAGTGCGGCCTCCATTACTCGGTGCACCAGCTCATGTAAAGGCCACCATTCACCTGAACTTGACCCACGACTCATGTTGTACAAATGATTGTCTGAGATTTTCTTCTTTCCTTTCCTTTTGCACTCCAAGCCCTGCACACGACTGAATGTCACATAACTGTTTGTACCTGTCACGCCTCTCGATCGACAAACCGTCCAAAGTGACACTTTCAAAGGTGTGAGTTTCCATGCTCAGCTTGCATTGTCAGAGGTGAAATCAGCCATGAAAGGAGCCGTCATCACAACGGCACGTGGCAAATGTCATATGAATATGTGCGCCGTGTGGGTGAAGAAGTAACGTCGACACGAAATACCAAACTCGTCCATTAAGAGGAAAAGCATCTCTCCTTCCTGAAGAGGCGCAGAGAAGCCAAAAATCAAGAAGAATTCGCTCACGTCAAATGTGGAATGTTGTCAAAATGCTCGGAAAACTAAGAAGCGGTTGGTTTCACTTTGGGAACAAAAGGATCAGATTATTTAAACCTTCCGCACTTTCGCTTTTCTGTTTTTAGATGCCTTCTGTGCCTCCTTCACAGCGACCGCAGCGTGCAGCCATTGATAATAAAACGGGACGTCCGCTTGTAAGCTTCACACCTGAGTACAAAAGTCAGCGAAGGCACAAGAGTGTCAACCACAATAGGAAAAGAGCCCGCTTGCTCTTTGTCTGCTCTGTCTTGTGTGTGTGCGGGTGGGTGTCTGTGATTAGAAGCTGCGGCAGGTCTGAGTTTCCTTTCTCTTGTTTTCTTTCTTCTGTCGATTCTCTGAGAAACGTGAAGGCACAGAGTCTCTCCAAGTTAAAGGGATTTTCAATCTCTGACTTGGCAAAATGAAATAAAAATCTCGGCCAAAGTGTCCTGCTCACCAGAGGCGGACGAGGAAGCTGGTAGGTTTGTGAACGCCGTGGCCTGCAGGGGGAGCTCCAGCTGCCCAAACGCGACACAAGTCCGGCACAACTCAGGCTTTTAGTCTGTTGTGGGAAGCTCTTCCCTTAAGTGTTTCCCACGAGCCAAAGCACCGCACCCAACCCCAAACCCCCCGACTCTGGCTCCTTTTATGTAATGCCCAGGAGTACTTCTGGTGTCCTGCAGGTAGAGCCCTGATCAGCACCCACGGAGTCCAACAGGGCTGAGTTACAGAACTGCGTGTCCCATGGTGCCCTGCAGGAGGCACTGCTACAACCCAGGGTACTGCCATCTAGTGATCTGGGGGTGACGTGCTCTCTGCCCTGGTCATTCCTGGCTTGGTAAGGCCCTGGCGGTCCTCCACAGCACATTCACACAGCTTCACGGAGGAGCAGTGCAGTCGTAGATTTCTTAGACTTTACTGATTTAGTCAATCGTGTCGTGAAGTAGGGAATTCTTATTAGTGACGCCTGCCCTCGTCTCCCTCGTTTCTGTCCTGCCAGCTAAAAAACTTGAATGTCCCTTTTCTATTTATCAAACGTTGTCTTGGAAGGGGAGTTCATCTGATTTGGACAAGTCATGTCTAAAATGAAGTGGCATCCAGTGGACAGCAAAAACCCGGAGCTCCGCCACATCACATCTTTCCACAGACAGGACTTTAGGATTCTAAATGATGCAAGTAAAGAATGAAATGTCACCCTGATGTTTTAAGGGTGACACTTCTGAAGCCATAAATTCATTAAAATGTGGAAGCACAGAATACGAAGTATGGAAAATAACAAGTTATGTATGGGCACAAGTAAATGTGAACTTAAACTGAAATTTTATAAGCATTAAAACTTAGTGTGGACTTTAACACGAATCAGGTATGCCAAGTAAATAGTTCAATAAAGGCGTATGCCATGTTTCTTTATAAATTGAGCTCAGAGAGAAACCACCAATATGTAATAGACTGGGCCAAATGGGACTAAGCAAAGACAAAACAGGACAGCTCTGGGAATGGCATTGAGTTGCCCAGCCAGGGTCCAGACTTGAACCCAATCAAACATCTCTGAAAGTAGGTGTCCACCGATGGTCTCCATCCAAGCCGACAGAGCTTGAGAGGATCTGCAGAGAAGAATCCAGGTGTGTGGAGCTTGTCACGTCAAACCCAAGAAGACCCCAGGCTGGAGTCACTGCCATAGTCCTGAGTAAAGGGTCTGAATGTTTGTGTCAATGGGATATTTCTGGGGTTTTTTAAAATTTTTTATTAACTTTGGAAATAATCCTCAAAAACAGACCAACAGAGAGATGGACCTTCACCATCATACTAATGAAGTCCCTTTTTGTGGACAACTGGTCATTTGGATTCTGGAGTCCGTCCATTACCGGGCACAGACACGAAGGGTCATAGCATCAAGTAACCAAGCAGGTAGACCGTTGTGATTTAGGAGGAAACCCAAGGAACAGCAGAAAAATCCATAAAGACTCAGAAGGAACAAACAAACGGCACACCATGTGGAGCGAGGCCTGGATTTGAACCTAAAGTGGGAGCTGTGAGGCCCTGGGACACCCAGGTCATGGCGTCTTAGGAGATCATTGAGGAGCGCAGATTGAATGTTATTTGCATTTCTCAGAATAAGCCGAGCGGTCCGTCTGTCCTCAGTAATAAAGCACAAATGTTTGGCTTGACTTAACCCGATGAAGACTCCGCTCCCAACCTTCTGGTCACAGTTTACCTACTTTACTTATTTTATCCATAACAATATGAGCTGACCTGACGTGGAATTCTGTTTTATGTCCTCAGCACCTCCAAGTCCTCTTCTTTCTCCACAACAAAGTCCTCATCTTCTTGCTTTAGGGTTTGTGTGCTCCCCACATTCATCTTCCTCATTCTTCATCTCCTGCTCTGCTATAAGAAAAGGTCAAATGGAGGGCCGATGACAATTTGAGTGAACTGAATGGAAATGCAGACATCTGGAAGTCTCAAAGCAACGTCAGTTTACTGAAAATGTTTAAAGGCCAGAAGGCAGCCAGCGGTCCAGAAGCCCACCTCACGGTGGAGATAAACTCGACTTGCAAATCAAGGCGGATTGGATTTGAATTTTTACAAAAGTACACACATCAAGGCCCAATGTCATTTTCCTTTCAGTTTATTTTTTAAATCCCCATTTATATAATAAAGCGCTCAGACGTGTCGTTTTGTGCCGAGTTCACCTCCTCACAGCCAACTTGTCATTTGAAAGCCATCTTATCTGAAACAGCCGAGAACAGTAGAAAGTAGAGAGTAACGTTAATTCAATTTATGGCTCGGCCTAGCATTCGGTACAGACCTGAGTCGTGTGTGTCTACATTACGTGAGTCTACCGTTATCTAAATACGGTCAGCGCCGCCGTGTCAGACTGGAACTGAGCTCAGCATGTATTGTATTGGCTCTCTCTCTGTTAGCCTACGCTTTTAAACGTATTCATGGGGGTCCTGAGGGAAAAACCCCAGCAGATCCGAAGGGCCGGCTGTGTATTATAATTAATAAAAATAAAGAAAACTGAAGAAAAGAGTTCAGTCCAGGACTGGCAGCACAGCCACACAGTGAAGTCAGATGATCTCTGAGGTAATGACGATGACACGACTTCAGATCAGCTATCACGGTGCTTCACTGCTCACTCCGTTTCCTGCCACACGCCGCCACACACCCAAACTTCCTGTGAGCCTGAAGTTAAAGAAACACTGAAAAGGTTTTGTAATCTCAGTTGGTGTTTGATAGACTTTTATTAGAGTCACGCAGATCATTCATAACTACGGTGCAACAAAATGTCAAAGGCCACTCCTCGGTTTACTTGTCCAGTCTGCGTTTGTGAGCGTTAAAGTAAGTGTGACTGCCATCACAGGAGGAGGACAAGAAAAACAAAGTGGGGCGAAATGTAAAATGAAACGATGACTTCTGGGATCAGCGGCTCTGTGAGACAAAGAGACAGCAGTGCGGATTAACTGGGGAGAGGGACAGAAGTCAGAGACTAAGTGGGGGACTTCACCTTCACCTATTGATATGCAAATGAATTACATGAATGAATATCTATTTATCTATTATATAGTGCCTTTCATATCTATCTATCTATTTATGTAATGTTGTGATCCTGCCGACTATACTAAAGTTAATATCTATCTATCTATCATATAATGTTTGATGTCTCTGTTCCTTCACGTCAAACTAGCAGGACCAGGACATCTAATATTTGAAGGAAGTACCAGTGAATTCTTACCAGAGTCAAATAACACCATTGGCACTTTCTTGTGCTCCAGAACGTTCAAAGAGAGACCCGGAGTGCCGTCTGTTCATCTCCGTCCTCCAGGAGATTCAGCACCCTTTAAATACCTGTGCCCCCCTCCCACCATACATGTACTAGCCCCTCTTAGGCCGGGTTTATACTTCATGCGAGGTGACGCCTGCTCCAGTGGACGCTCCTGCTACGCTAGCGTTTGACTGTTTATACTCACGCGCGTACTTTACGTAAATCTGGAGGAATCCAGCAGGTGGCAGTGCGAGATATCATCACGGTGAGAACAGGTTCGCCTTCCATGTGTTGTGAATTGCCTGGCACAGCCATTAAATTCCAAGGACACCTTACCGCAATATCCCTGAAAAGGATGTCTAATGATTAAATCCATCAATCCAAGGATGTGTCCATTCCAGCAAGCATTGGGCACGAGGCAGAAACGATCCCTAGAGGGGGCATCAGCTCATCGAAAGGTGAATACAAGCACACACATACACTGGCGTCATTTTAGTGTCACCAAATCTTTGGAAGGAAACCGGAGCTCACTGTGGAAACTCCAGGCAGGGAATATCAGCAACGTGACTCCCTGCGAGACAGCAGTGCCACCACTCCGCCACCATGTCACCCATGTGTGTAATTATTAACAATGTTCATTACTTCAATGAAATTAACGATTTATCTGTAAAATGTAACATCCACGCTTTAATGCATTTCATCATGAAAGTGATATCAAATATAAATCTAAAGATTCTAAATGTGCAGAGAGCTGGAATATCAGACATGTGCTGTGTTCTGTAACGTGGCGATTGCTGCTGTCAGGTCAGGAGGAAGCCCCAGACTAAAGAGATGGCACAGAAGACGGTATGTGAGACTTTTAAAAGTATCGTGTCATTACGATCGGGAATATGCGACGCTTGAATATAAAAGCAGCACGAAGGCGTCTGTATGTCGGCATTTTGCTTCACCACATCGAACCGTTCATCAAACATCGAAGCGCGCACATCGACCCCGTAGGATCTGCATAGAGGCTTTCTGTCACATGAAGACAGTAAACAGAGACTTTGACATCAATACCGACTTTTAGCACACTGCGCCCGCGATTTTTTGCTGGTACTGCAACTCGCGCAGGCATTGTGTTAATTTCTGAGGACCTGCTCAGAGGACATCAAATAAACGCTGGGAATGTGTGGCAGCCATGATGCGTGCGTGTATGCGTTATGAGCGTGAAGTATAAACGAGCCTTTACACTCGTGTCCCATTTACAGCTGTATGCCATATGAGATTATTAAACTAAGGACTGGGTGCACATGCCCACCATGGTGTAACACACACACACACCCAGGGCAGGCCGTTCAGTCTCTACTGGGACAAGACTGCGACGTGTCTGATCTCAATGCCAGCTTAAACTGAGACATACAAACCGCCATCACAGCCTCCTCTGACAGATGCCAGCGCTGACCCATATGGACTCAGCATAACAACAAAGCACCAAATGATCCTGGTACATCTCAAACTGAAAGATCTAAAACAAGAAAGGTGTCTGCTTTCAGCCATCACACGCCTGTTACTGTGAACCTGTTCAGAGACTCGCCAGCTGAAGCGTTTCTTCCCAGAGTGTCTCTCACATCTATGAGGCTGTCTGTCTGTCTGTCTACCCGCTCCTGGGGATGAGGACAAAGAACAAGAAGTCATTCAGCACCCCAATATGCCAGAAGGATACCTAAGTGACCCCTCGCAGGTGCTATAGAGGTGCCCACCAGGTGCCAGTGTAAAAAAAAAAAAATACGCTTTGACAGTTTAAGAGGCCGACCAAAACAAGTAAAACCTTGCCAACAAAAACGGGTACATCTCTCTATTACAATAAAAAAGAGACGCGATCATCTCGGAGAGACACTTTGAAGTCCAGAGAGACGACTTGCACGTCACGCCCTGCTTACAATTCCTCGGAGACACTTTAATGTCCTGCGAGACAAGGGAGTCAGACAAAAGGACAGCTGCTGTACAGGCTTTTAAATGATATTCACGCAGTACAACATGCAGATCACGCAGCTCGGCACAAGCAGCAGCTGGCTAAAAGGACATAACTCATTCACTACAGCTTTATTACTGGAAAATATCAAGAAAGAAAAAAATGGATGAAAATGAATGAAATGAAAGAAACAATCTCTTTAAATTGTATATCCGGTTAACCAAACCGTCCCAGGGGTTGGCGAGTGAAGCGAGCAGGAGGCAGAGCCCCCTACTTTTATTAAATAATCAAAAAGGAGACGGAAAGAACAAGAATTCCAAATGTTAAATGAACCAAAGGTGTGAAATGAATAAGAAAAGCAGAATCCAGAAAGTCAGAAAAGCAGCAACAACACAAGTCAGCGATCCAAAATCCAAAAACCTACCAAATGAAAACAATTCTTAAGGCCAGAAAAAAATCACGAAATTCAAAATGCTTGACAAAAACAACAAGAAGAAGAAGGTTTGTGAAGATGACTTTGTCTGTTTAGAGTTTATTTAAAAGATGATTTTACATTGTGGTGGGCTGGCGCCCTGCCCGGGGTTTGTTTCCTGCCTGGTGCCCTGTGTTGGCTGGGATTGGCTCCAGCAGGCCCCCGTGACCCTGAAGTTAGGATGTAGCGGGTTGGATAATGGATGGATGGATGATTTTACAACCTCAGGGAAGGACAAAAAAGAAGAAAAAAAAAAAAGAGGCTTTTCAACCCCAACAGGCAAATGGAGGCCAAGAAGAAATCAGAAATGTGAGAATGTGTCCAAAACCTCAAGAACAAAACAAGAGGAGATTGGCATGAATATCATTTTAACATCAGAGAAATAAGTCAAAGGACCGAGGACTCCTGCGACTCCCTCAGACATCCACTGAAGGTTTTTGATTTGAGTCAATCAGCCTACAGGACAATCTGCTGAAAACGTCAACCCGCCTGCAAACGGCAAACAGAGCAGCCGTCTGGTAACTGCAAGAGGAAAAGGCGCAGCGTTTGATCTGCTCTCTTCTTCATGACTCTTTCTTTCTTTCTTTCTTTCTTTTTCTTTCTTCTCGGCCTCTGCTCCTCCATCTTTCTCGTCTCCCTCATCTTTATTAAGCCCTGTCTTTTCGCATGACCTCTCGGGGTCAGAGCACAGGGCTACAGGCCTTGCTCAAGAGCCCACCGGAGTCGGATCCCTCCGGGTAGTAATGGGATTTGAACCAGCAGCCCCCCAGAGAGCAGTCTCAGAGTCAGCACCCTGCCGTATCTTTGGTGTTAAGTCGACTCTGACATGACAAACGGTGTCCTCCTGATTTACAAATGTCCACCGTTCCTTTAATCAGCACATAACGACGCCGCCTCTCATATTTTTACACTTTATTTCCATCACTAAAGGAATCACAGAGAGAGATAAACCAGAACTGCTTAGAAGCCACAGCCATCTCTGGCAGCACACAACAGCCATTCGGAGTGCTCAGGAAGTGACTTGCCTGCTTTCACACAAACAGAGAAGTAAAGGCGTCGGTTGGCTAACATTAAACTGCGACGACTCCTTCGCTTTTCTACCATTAAAATGAGAAGCTGAGGGACAGCGGACCACCCACCCAGCATCAAGGTAAAGTCCAATGGGCGCCGTCCTCCTCTTCTGTCTACGGTGAATTCTGATCGGTGAACGCGCTGCCTCTTTACTGGCCACCGTCGCGCTGGTGTTTCCTGCTGGACGCGGCTGCTCGCTTGTCCTGCCGTTCTGAGGTTCAACACAAATTACCCAGAGATGTGAGATGATGAAGATCTACCTGAGCTGTCCTTCAAAGGGTCTTCCCCGATATTTACAAAGTCAGCTTGTTGTGTGTGGGCCGTGGTGTCTCGGTGGTCTCTGTTTGTGTCGTATCTCTGTGGAGCTCAAAGCACAGGAGTCTCAGCACAAGAAACCAAAAGGACGGGAAGTCCAAATCGTGGGTTTCTGTGGTCAGGGGTTATTTCAGCTTAACTAAAGAATTTAAAGGTTAATGAAGATTTTTCATGATTAAAATAAATAAACTTCAACTTGCTGTACATTAAGGCAGAGATGAAGATGAATAGAAAATGAGACTTTAGATCAGGCAGGGGTGTCCAGCTCCAGTCCTGGTGGGCCGCAGTGGCTGCAGGTTTTCATTCGGACCCTTTTCCTAATCGGTGACCGGGTTCCACTGCCCTGTTTTTAAGGATTCAGTCCTCTCAGTTGATTCTTTAAATGGCAGCCAAACAGAACTGAGACATGAAATGAGCTGACAGACCACCAGCTAAACTGGGGCTCCAAACTCCTGCCAGTTTCATAATGATAAGCCGATTCTTGCTGTTAATTAAACTCGTCATTTAACTCCGTGGCGTGTTGCTGCTCTCATTTCCAAAAGTGTTGATTTTCTGTTTTTTGTAAAAAGGCTGAAAAAATATTATGGTGACCTCAGAGATCAACCTTACTGCGACCTTCACGTCCCTTTTTTTTCAGCTATTGTGTGACGGACGCAGGTGAGCTGGTGATGTGACGGCTCGCTTTGTGTCTCGTTAGCGTTAGTCTGCTAATTAAGGAAAAAGAAACAACTAAGGGGCGGGGCCCGAGTCAAGTTAATTAAAACTAAAGCAAAAGACGTTAATTAGCAGCCAAGCTGGTAACAGTTAGAATGAAAACTTGCAGCCACTGCGGCCCTCCAGGACCAGAACTGGACAACCCTGACTTAGAACATCTTAGTCGTAACCTCTGGGGAGCAGCCGGACGGCCTTTGTTCTCTGATTTAAATTTGTGACAATTTCTTCATCGTTTCTTTGTCATCAGCTTTTCACACGGGATCTTAATTATCTGTGTGGCCCAGAAAAGGCTCAGCTATTCATCTTACAAACGTAAAACTAAAAATAGATGGCTAGTTAGCCAGAGGCATGTGAAAAAGTAAGTGCACCCCATGGAAATGGTCTACTAGCTCAACATATTTGAAGAGATATGTGGCACACGGTGCCTACAGACCCAGATGATCTACCTGGCCGTGGTGACAGATTGACTTGCTGTGTTCATCTTGATAATCTAAACGAATCAAAATGCAGACTGGAAAACATAAGTCCACCACTCCATGTGTCAGCACTTCCCATCCATCCAATTAGAATCAGGTGTTCCAGATGAGGTGGGCCTGACTGTCTTGTCTGAAGAGCACATATCGAGGGTCTGGTGTTCTCTTTGCTATTGGGGTCTGTGTTGTCATCGTGCCAAGATCAAAAGGGCTCTCCAAGGCCCTCATTAAGAAGCCTCCTGCTTGGGCTTGTTGGTTTCTTGTGGGTCTCATCAGGTTTTCCTCCATGATTTCCTTTCATTTTGCTGAACCTGCTTTCCCTTCACAAGCCTTCCAGGACCTTCTGCAGAGGAACATCTCCACAGTCAAATGGCAGGCCAAAAGCTGACATGGAGTCCTGGCTATTTAAAGAAGGCTCAGGGTTAAGATGGCCGTCTGGGCTGGGAGTGGAGACTGTGACGTGAGGACCTTTATGGAGAAGATGGAAACTCCACAGATGACTGCCAGCTGTGAGCCTCAGGTGGACTTTACAGGCCACTTCCTGCTGCGATATCAGAAAGTCAAGAACTGAAGGCTTTAGCAATGACTCACTAGCAGATGGGGGGACATGGCGGAGGTCTTGGTGGATATGAGAATAGGAAGACTGCTGCACCGTCTGACCGGGGACAAAATCCTCTTTGTGTGGGCCACTTAGGAGAGCGGGACATAGTTTGTATTTGTCAGTTTTGTTTGATAGTTTCTAACGCTTCCATTGTTCATCCATGCATTTTGTATATTTTTCCTTTTAATTCTAATTAACCTGCCATTTTATTATTTGTATCTCTTTTCCCTTTTCTTCAGGATTAAGTGGCCTACAGGATGTGCTCCATTTTATTGTGTTAATACATTTTTACATATAAATGATATCCACTGAAAATACAACAAAGCTCACTTGTCTCCTCTTCCTGTTCCCATGAGGCTTTGACGACACAGAAGCTCTGAAGCGCCCCCTATCTGCGCAACGGAAAAATGCCTGAACTAGCAAGAGTGGGACCTCTCATTTTATGGCTTATTCAAGGTCAGGCATTCATTTTAAATTTTGACATCAACATCAACAGGTATTTCAGCTGATAATGTTATGAATAAAAAGTTCAAGAAATGTAGAAGGAGATGGACCCTGTGACATGGAACGGGGCTCATTCAAGGAATGATTTACTGGGAAGTGAGACTTCCGTTCAGTTTTTAAAGCTGCTTTTACCTGGTAAGGGGGCACCCTGGACAAGATGCCAGTCCTCACAGGGCACCCTCACACACACACATGCACACTCTGTTAGTCACATCAGGCCAGTTTAGAGTCAGCAGTTGATAGAGAAATAGGACTTTGAATAGAGGAGCACAGGGAGAGCAAGAAAAGTGAATGGGAGACACGACAAGTGGGAACAAAAGGGAGTAAGATAAAGCACACAAGTGCAGAGCCGTTTATTTTTATGGTCCCGTGTGTCTGATTTCAGGTCACAACCTGACGTCTGCCTCACTGTGTACGCTTAAACCCCTTTAATTGTCTTATTTTATAAAACCAAGAGCTGATGACTCTAATTAGTGAAGTCACTGATTGTGTGGGCCTTTGATTCAACACACAAAGTCATTTCTGTCCTCTTTATGTCCACACCAGTGGTGACCTGCACTCAGAATGAATCGCCAATGACAGCAATGACAGCAGCTCTTCACATGCACACTGACAGCCACCCTCCGTTGATATCTAAACCGAGGGGCTCATCAAAAGTCCCCTGTCACTTGAATTCTTGACAGTCGAGCCAATGGGCAGCAGTTGGCTGCACTTTCATTTTATTTTATTTTGAGCTGCAGGCCTCAAACTCAACTGCATAAGACCAGATGGGACGCTTGAAGGTGTGGAATAAACTCACCTTGCCCTTCTGATTTATAAAGGAAGTGATGGAGGTGACACTGCAGCTGGGGCCACTTGTCACTTCTGATGATAAACTGTAGTTAAAAAATAAAGGCCACCAGCTATCAATTCATTTGTCGTAGTGTGTGTGTGTGTGTGTGTGTGAGGGTGTCGGCCACTAGGGGACAGTAAGCTCCCCAGTCAGTACAAAGACTCGTGTCCACCCCTGACGGTCAGTCTGAGTGCCACTGGGGTTTCGGGCGTCACTGACCTTCCATCCATTTCACAGAGCTGTTGCTTTCAGGTCAGGGTTGTTATCGGCAGACGTGGGGGCAGACAGACATGACCATTGAAGGACAAAGTGGCAGGAGGTCAGTGCAGAGTCACCTGGGGCCTCATTTATAAGGCATGCGTGTGCACAAAAGGAGGCTCAAAATGTACATGTGGAACTCTGCAGGCAATCGTCAGATTTATAAAAGAAAACTTGACATGATGTGAACGCTTCCATCCATTAACAGAAACTCCGACCCACGCGTAAGCAACATTTTGGAGAAAGTGGGAGACGACAACACTGTCAGGCATGACGACTCATGCATATAATAATGTGTATCTCCAAGTTGTTATTAGAAGGTGCGGTGGCTTGACAAACATATGGCACCTCCAAGTGATGGCCGTAATTTAGTTCCCTTTTCAGAGGGCCAATGCTGCGTATTTTCTCTGCTCTGTCATTTTTTCGTCAGTTTATATCATCTGCCTGTTGTCACTTCTCATTGAACTGGCTGACAGGTCAGGAATATCTTAGCCAAGTGTTGCTCCGTTATGCTAGCCATGCAGGAAGCCGTTAACTGACTGGCAAGGTGCTACATTCAGTTTTTCCATAAGGTGTGGGTGAAGACTCATAAAGCATAAGAGGTTTTTGCCAACAGAAAGTCGTAATCTGCAGCCACGCCTGGTTCTCCTAACATAATCGGAGCCACCGACTGCACTCATATTGCAATTAAGGCACCCAGCGAGAATGAAGCTGCTTTTGTTAACTGTGACATTCCATTAATGCACAAGCCGATGAGACTGGCAAACATGGCACCTCTGTGGCCTCAGCAAACCTGTGGTTCATTTCTTTTGGAGGTAAAGCGGCTCTGGCAGACGTGACATGCGTGGCTGGTCTGGTCACTGGCTGAGCCCTCAGTGTTAGCCGATTATAACAGCAATCACGTCACTACACATGCCAGGTGTTAGTGGTCCATCTGCTCAGGTGCTGGGACCCCCAGAGTGCAGAGGAGAGGCGCTTGAATGCAGCACATGATCTTGTGCACTCTGGAGTGGAGTACAACCAGAGGGTCTTGAATGCAGGTGGCGGGGTCTCAATGTGCCAGGAGGGCACTGCTCTACCAGCCAATGAGCTTCCACAGCTTCAAGGTGGCATACATTTGAGGCCGATTAGCAACGAGGCGCATTCACAGACACACGTTTACATTCGTTTTGATCATCTCAAAATGTGCACACACCAAGTTGTACAAATCAGATTTTTTATTTTAGCGTATTAATTTTCCTTTTATTTGGCATGGGCATACTTTTATTGTCAAATTCATGCAATGTTTTATAAATGGTGATTAGCTGGATGGAAGTCTGTGCTGCAGTGTACAAGAGAGCTCAACACAAACAGAACATGAGAGAGACCAGTAAGGCAGAGACCTCCTAACTGGGAGCCGACCAACCGCCAGGTGACAGCAAAGCCAGCTGTTCTACTGCCATTTATGGACGTCATAAAAATAAAAGTTGATTTGAATGGAAAAAAAAAACCCAAATCTTAGAAGTTCAAGTCAGCTGAGCTGATCTGATCTCCCGAGTGTCTTCAGTCCGCTTGTGCCTTCCTGATCGTCACTGAAACCACAAGTGAAGTGAACGAGGAACGAGAGGAGTGAAGAATCGCACCCTCCTTGAATTCTTAAGTCTGTCTGACGTTTCTGGATATTTTTTGTCTTTCTTGAGTTTGGCTTGGGGTGGACAGGCCTGATGGTGGATGTCAGGCTTTGGACTTCATTTTTGTAATCTGCTGACAGCTTGTGCTCCCATTTTTCAGGTGCACTTTGTAAAGGCTCCTCGATTTCACTGCCCAAGAATATGGAGGCTCTGGACGGCTCCTGTGTGGTCATTCCCTGCACATTTGGACCTACCAAAGAACTTGGGAGAGGTCAGATTGGAGTGTGGATAAGTAATGATCCATGGAAAGGAAACGAGGTGTTCAGAAAAGGGACAACACATGGCATCTGGGCAAATGTCAGAGTGACGATCGGTAATGTAAGAGCGGGAAACTGCAGCACACGACTGGACAGAGTCGGACCTCAACAAGGAGGGACGTATTACTTTAGGACTCAAGGACAATACAGCTATACATTTGGACAAAACAGTCTTAATATTACAGTTCAAGGTAAGACTGAGGTTTGTCATTACCTGCCCTTTCAGTCCTAATGATGACAGCACCTGAACAGCTCACTGACATGTCTACTAATGTCACATGTCACTCATTTCTCAGCTCACACACACGCACTTGAACTAAATGGCCATCAGCTCTCCACACTTGTCTTCATTCATTTACAGTTTGCTCCATTGTTTTTTCAGATAAGCCACTGATCACTCCACTTGTCCCAGTAAAGGAGGGCGCAGTCACCAATCTGTCCTGCTCTGCTCCATCTTCTTGTCCCAGTGACCCCCCAGTCCTGGCTTGGAGTGACACACTGAAAGGGGCAAAAACTGATACGTCCAAGGAGGAAAGCAGAATCCAAGTGGTCCTGCGCTTCAATGCTTCCCACGTCCACCACAACAAGACGGTCACCTGCACGGCGAGCAGTCGAGGGCAACGCTGGACCAACACGGTCACTCTGAACGTCACTTGTAAGTCACTCTTCATGTGAAACTCTCTTGTTGTCAGACATGATGATAGTGGAGGACACTTGAGGTCGACAGGAGTTTCTTGGCAAAGTGGGTGCCATACTACCAGAACAGCCCCAGTGCAGGTCTGGCGGCTCAGCATAATGTCTACACGTGGCAGAAGACGAGTTCGCTGGTTTGTATCTTCATCTTCTTCGTTTTTCACTGGAGATCTTTATTTAAACAACAGATGACAAGCAGACAGAGTTCAATGTCTAAATGTGTTTCATTTATTACAATTACAGTATAATTACATTTGAAAAATCAATCTGTCTTTTATTTTAATTGTAAAGTCACTTTTAACAATTTGTTTAGCAAATCTTTAAAACAAATAACATATTAGAAAATGCACTTCACTTTATTACCACACTGAACAATTTGATTTATCTTTCAGATTCTCCAAGACTCACATCGATATCTGGCCATCGTGTTCACAACGTCATAGAAGGGGACGCCGTAACGCTGAGCTGCACCTCCAATGCAAACCCCCCCAGCAGCTACACCTGGTATCATGTGACCGGGTCATCGGTCACCCAAAGAGGATCTGGGCAGAGTCTGCCCCTCCACAACGTGACCCTCAGTGACAGCGGGCTCTACTACTGTGAGGCGAGGAACAAACACGGAGGGGAGAACTCGACCGCGGTGACCATCGATGTGCAACGTGAGTACCGCCGACCAACTGAACATCGATAACAGCTCAGCGTTCGGAATTATATTATAAAATATCCAAGAAGTGGCGATGCCAGTCAGACGTGCAGTAGGTTTGAGTTCACAGCTCAGACCAACTCCATGATAGGGTAGAAACATGATGTGAATTTGATCAATTTCAATTTTGTTACAGCTCTAAATCAGACCTGGGTGTGACGCTGATCTCCATCCAGCCCTGCATGTAGACCCTCAGACCGGCAGGGAAAAACCTGGGGGTTGGTGGCAGAATTGGCACTCCAGCCGCCATACAAAACCTCCCAGTGGTCCATTCCATCTGAACTCGTGTGGTGCTGAGGTGTCACCCATCACATGGCTGCACTCGGGTCTTAATCTGGGATCCTGAGGTGGTTTGTCATGTGGTGGGTGCGGCAATGCGCTGTATCAGTGCCCGCTCTCTCTCTCTCTAAATCAGACAGACCCCTTCAGAAATAACATTGCCAGTTTTGCTCTTTAGAACTCTGCTGAGACATCATCGTCTTCTACTTTGGAGCTCTGATCTCATAAGAACACAGGAAAGTAAGAAATTGGACAAATGAGAGAAGGCCATTCAGGCCATGCCCTGTGATGGATTGGCGTCCCATCCTGTGCTGGCTGGGATGGGCTCCAAGTGACCCTGGTCTGGATTAAGTGGGTTAGAAAATGACGTGACGTGATTGAAGTGGCGTGATGTGACATTCAGCCCACGTGCTGCTCGTTTGTTTAGCTAATAGCTCAGCTGTCCCAGTACCTCATGCACATCCTTCTTAAAAGTTCTCGAGGTTTCTGCTTCAGCTCCATGATTGGGTAGTTTGTTCAGATCGGCCTGACTCTTTGTACTTTGAAGTACTTCCTGGCTCTTGGTGTGCAGCTGCGGCCTACTGTAGTATACAATGGAGTATTGTGGGCTTCTGCAGGGGGAGCTGGGTGTGCTTATCGAGACTGGAAGTGCAGCTCAACACAGTGGAGGATCAAAGGGTTGTTGTTTATCTCCTGCTTTGTCAACCTTTCTTCCTAATTGGAGTACTAAGACCTGCCCATCTTGAAGTAAGGGGACAAATCCCAAAGGGGACTTACTGCAAACTGGAATCCAGCTGGACCCAAAAAAGAGCAAATTCTCGACTTATGAGAGCGGAGACACGTCAATAGAGAGGCCGTGTGGGCGATGGATGGGACCGCCAGCAATAACAACAGGGTCACCTTTGCAGATAGAATCTGTCGGGTACGCGGGTACTTTGGCTAATTTAAAATTTGATTATTCAGATCGGAACATTTGGCTGATTTGGCAGTACAACTGCAGATTTGTGTGTTGTACTGTGGAAATCCAGATTGACACGGATCATTTCAAGGAAATTACCAACACTTTAACCGCTTTAACACTAGAATTACCAAAGCCTACGAAAAAACTCGTAACTGCCGATGCGTTTCCAAGATTTTCAGGCTTTCGGCTGAAGGAAGGAATCGGCTGTTAGTTCAGATTCTTGGACGGCTGCTGGTTTTGTTGTAAGGTTAGCAGCTACGCCATTAGAGGGCGCTATTGTCAAAGACTCGTCTCTTTAGCTCTGGGTTTCTTATTTATTGGGTTGTGTTGAGCTGTAGATGTGTGTTGTTTAAGTGATTGAGAATGCTGAAGTGTATACACTCATATAGCGCCTTGACTGATCCTTCTTTGTAGTGTCGACCCCTCCAGCGGCTCTGCTCTCCCAAGTTCATCCTCTGACCCTCGGCCTGGTGTCCGTTCTTTGTCTGCTGCTCCTCCTTCTCTTGCTTTGGTGCTCCATCAGGTAAGTTTGTCCCGCTTTCGTCTTCCTACTAATCGTCTCATGAAAACGTGTCATTGGTGCACCGCTGCCAGCCCTAAATAACGATAATTGCTTGTAAGATGTGCGCCTTCATTCTCAGTTCCTGGAGGACAGCTTCACTCTGACTTCCTGCCAGCAGCGTTTTAAAATATCACCAGCGGCTCGGCTCCAGGGACATTTTGGTTTCCTGTCCACTGCCTGGAGTGGCTTTTTAAAGCAGGGTGGCCTCCAGCCTGAAGCGTTCAGCAGCAGCGCACTCCTGACACTCCGTAGGCCGCACAAACACGGGGTGCTCTATGTGGCAAGGTGCTATATAAGTCACGTCACAGTCTGTCCCAACAAATGTGAGGAAACTTCGGCACCCAGGACAGATGTGACATCGGTGGCATTTGTGCGCGTCCTGTCACTTTTATGATTCATGTTCAGCTTCACGGTGACTTTGCAGATATTTTTCCTGATTCATTAGACGTGTTCATTTCCTGGGTATGTTTAATAAATGTAACAGAGACTTGAAAAAATTTTTTTTTCTTTATCTTTTAATTCTCTTAAATAGGAACGTAAAGATAAACAAGAGAGCCCACCACACAGAGGGCAGGCCTGACAGAAGCCATCAGGTATGGAACCGTCTGTCTGTCATTAGAGACAACGACTGCAAGAGCAATGTGGGCTTTGCTGGGCTTGAAATCCAAGAAAGTGCAGGCAGTGAGCTTAACAAGCTTTATTAATTAATGAGAGAAATGATTAAGAAATAAAGATGACAAGAACGGGCACATTAGTGAGACGTCAGCATGGGTGTAGAAGAGGAGGACGGCACGTCTCACTAATATGGTGGAGCTGAATGAAGAAGAGGTGTAGATGATGGGACTGACCTGGATTTACAGAAAGCCTTTGAGAAGACCTCAGGGGGACCGCAGGGGTCAAAGGGCAATGCTGAGGGGAGCTTTATGTGAATGAGGGGATGTTAAAGGTGCCATCCAGCAGGGGTCCGTGTTGAGCCGCTGCCTTGTTTAATACTCATAAACAATTTGGACGAGAACAGAATCGATGAGCTGCTCAGTTTGTAGAGGAGGAGGAATGGCTGATAATCGTGATAATCGAATTACAAAGTGACCCGGTCAGCATGCAGGCGAGGAGGGCAGATGATGATATTTAATAGACGTTAATTTGTAAACTGACACAAATGAAAACACCCAAAGGGAGGTCTGAAGTTTTAAAGTCCCCCTTAGCAGAAGGATGTGAGGTGTCAAGTGGAGTTTTTCTCAACCATTCGGCTGTTGTGACCCGCTTTATTCCATGTTAGTTTAGTGATTCAAGAGCAACCCTCAGACCGCCACATTGAGTGATTCAAGCGTGATCGTCGGCCCACCGCCACCCACTGCCATTATAAACAAAACCAACTCAAGACTCAGCGGTGGCAAACCAGTGACCCACCTTTGTGTCTCGACCCACTGGTTGATAAACACTGTCAGAGTGGGCAAGTCACAGACAACATCAAGATGGAGGACCGAAGTCATGAAGAAGTCTGATAAGACATGTTAGATGATATAGCGCCCTGATGTGTAGGGGACAAGTCAAAGAGGTCCTGCGTCAGTGATATAACACACTCCTGAGGGGTACTGTGTGTCGTTTTGGTCTCCATATTGCTGTATTTCAGCCGGGGGTCCTCCCTTGTTTAACGTCTTCTTTGTTCAGTGCGATTCTTTTATTTATGTTAATACTGTGAATGATCTCAGAGATTTGACACCACAAGTGTATTTTATTTGTGTATAAGCTGCCTGTTATAAGCCTTGTGTTTTGTGGGTGGGCCCTCAAGAAGCGGGGACCACCTGCCAATCCCAGCCAGGATCTGCCTTCCATCCTGCATATCAGGGGGGTCTCCCACGGCCCCTGGAGGTTCATTTCATAATCACTAAGTAGTTTACTTCTGTTTAGCTCTGCTTCTGTTTCTTGATGGTATTGGATATTTTGGACCATTTTGCTCTGCTTTTTGACTTTGCCTTTGGATTGTGCGCCAGGTCTTGCTCCTTTTGGATGCTGCTTTTCACATTGTGTGCTCTACGGGTATTTACAGAGCATTGTTGTGATAATAAATCTTTTATTTTATGAAGGTTCTATGGGGTCTTTTTTGTGTCTAGCCGGGGTTTTTGATGGGAGTTCCCCCTCTAGTGGGCTTTTACTCCTAGTCACAACAGTAATAAAGTTAAGGAGTGCCAGAGAGAGTCCAGAGGAGAGCAACTGGGCCGATTTGGGGTATGCGTTATGAGTTGAGATTGCAGGAGTTGATTGTTTTTAATTAAATATTAAGAGGGGATATGACTGAAGGATTTAAAATTAGGACAAGAATTAGTCCAGTGAATCCCAGTCGTTAAAGTGCATTCTGTAAGAAGAACACAAAGAGACAGTTGGAAATTTGTTATGGTCAGATTACGCACAAACATTAGCACGATGTCCTTCAAACAGAGAGCTATAGACATGTGGAGTAACAGAAAATGACCCCTTAGTGTAGAGCAGAGGAGGGCTTTAGGGACCTCCACATCTCAACTGTCTCAGTCAGTTTGGACAAACTATCTGAACAGGATGGACAAGCTTGTTGGGCTGAATGGCCTGTTCTTGGGACAATTTTTAATGGTCAAGTATGCACTTCATAGACCATCCGAATAACAATATAAAAAAAGACCAACTGCTGTTCTGATGATTGGCTCCGGCAGACCCCCGTGACTCTGTAGTTAGGTTATAGCAGGTTGGATAATGGATGGAGGGATGTTCTGATGAGATCAAATTAGGAGGAATGGTTGGTGATAAAGAATCAGCCAAATAAGTACAAAGAGACTTGGCCAAAATACAGACTTTGGTGGTCTTATGGATGCCTTGGGTGCCTGCAGCTTTGACGTCCTCCATCTCCCGTGACATTGATAGTCATTTACTGAGGTGCTGGTAGGGAGTACTTGAGGGACATGTGATCAAGTGATGGCACTGTGGACTGGTGGGCACTGGCTGACTTCAGACAATGACAGTATGCCTGGAAAATGAGTACAAGAGTAAACGTAGATGTGCCAGTATGGAGTACTGGGAAGTGTCAACCAGCTCCAAGCACTGAGTACAGGGGGTCCAGGCTGTTACTTGAACAAAAATACAGGGACATAACTGGACACTTCATGCAATTTCACACACACATTTCACCACGAGAACCACAGACATCCAGAATAAGTGACCATGTGGGGTACCTTGGGGACCGATGAACTCATCTTGGTGTCGTTTTGGTGAGACTAGGATTGACTGAATGGCCTGCTCTCATCAAGACCCTTCTAAGGTCATCTCTATTGTTTATCACTGTAAATAAAATGGAAAGCCATGACGTTCATGTTGTAATGCCGTCCAGCATTTCAGACACAAGGCTGTTTTATTTTCTGTAACGCTTCACTAAGATCTTCTTTATTTTCAGACAGAACAAGAAAAGAACAAAAGAGGGGAAAGGCCTGAAGCCCAGTGTGCCAGCCCTAGAGGTGAAGATGTTTGTTATGCTGCCGTTGATTTTTCTAAAACGAAATCCAAAAAGAAATCAGAGGAGGATTATGTGAATTCTAATGTCCTGAGAAACTGGACAAATGAAGTCGTGGTATATGCGAGTATTAAACACTAAAGAAGCTCAGCATTGCAGTTTATCTTCATAAGAACGCTGTTTGAAAAATACGTAATGGACCGACCACGACGGAGGCAGCCACCCACACAAGAAAGAGCTGACCAAAGTTGTGTATCACCCAGATCTGGACATCATTAGGTGGGTCTGATTTAATAAGTGGCCACCTGATTGGCTAGAACATCACCTGATAGGCCTGAAAGTCACCACCCACTTAGCTCAATGTCTCCAGTTATGGTTGCTCCCTTATGTTCAGATTAAGTCCATCGTGCATCAGGTGTTCCATGGTGGATCATCCAGCACTCAACCTTTGAAAATAAACAGTCATGGAAACGCACATTGAATTTACAAGGCACCACAATACCATCAGAGCCCTGAAAAGTCCATTATAAAGAAGGAGAATCTGTGAAGAAGGGGGCTTCCTCCATTGGGCAGTCTGAGCAAGAAAAATGTGTACATCAGTCCTAAAGAAGGTGAAACTGCGTCTGTGACAATCGGCGGGTGTTTAACGAGTGCAGCTGAACAAAAACAGTGGACCGAAGAAAGACAATGTGAAGAGTGAAGAACGACATTTAAAGTCAATGAGACTGAGTGAAATGACATCTGATGAGTCCTGGCCATTTAGGGCAACAACACGGCCCTCCTAAGAGCACAACTCCCTCCGTGAAGCCCACCGAGAAGACCATCACCCTTCTGGGTGTCCGGGCCTGGAACAGTTGTGACGATGTCAGGAGAAAAATGGACGTTGCTACCAGTCTCGTCTTTTTGAACATTGGAAATGTATTTTTGTACATTTTGAGTTTATTCAATTTGATTTTTTAGATTGTTTAAACATCTTATCAGTAGAATGACATTTCAATGCCATCTTAGGACGGCCATTTTCTGCTCACTCTTCATGATCGGTTTACAGTTACTATGCAGGAGTCATGTGACAAATGATGTCATCAGGGCCCGCCCATTTCAGATGGCGTGGATGCAAAGCTTCTGTTGTTCTACCATTAAGGCCGATTTGCTGTAAGTTGACACTCTCATGTCATCTCGTTCACCACTCCACGTGTACAGATTAAACCCCATTTACACTTTTCTTTGTCTTGTCTCAATTACTTCCTCCAAATTCAGATGGTGATGGTGATCATGAGTTCAAAATCCACACAAATCTTCAATTCTAGGCGCTAGAGTGCATTGTTTAGGAAGAAGTGCAGTGTGGATGATCGCCTTTGGGTGTTGTGAATGGTGACATGGAAAGACCAGTGTCCCAGCTGGGTTGCAGGGTGCCACCTTTCCTAAAGCATACACAGTGTGATTGAAGAAGCAACCCGGCCGGGATGGCAAATCATTTCTATCCTAGTCAGGGCAACTGGGGTGTAGTGTAGTAGGTGGACTGGGACAGTTTACCCCCCAACACATGAAATGGCAGTGCTTCTCCTGTCAGCTGCAGGGTATCATGGGACCTGTAGCCTCTGTGAAGGATGGCCTGGAGCTTTACCCAACCAGGACTCCCTCAGTAAGGAAGGACATGGGGAGACGACCTGCACTTGGCATCATCTCTTCCGGACCACTAGATGGCAGCCCCCTTGGGTTGCGGCAGTGCTACAGATTCCCACAGGGCTTCTTGTTAAGAGGAGTTCTTTGACTCAGCCCTATTGGGTTCTGTTGGGGCTGCCAGGGGGTGCTGTGGGGACTTCAAAGCCCTACTTTGTCGAACTCTCACCTCACCCGGTAGAGTTTCTGAACCACAGCGTCCAAAACCTGGAAGTACTTTGAGGTGTGACATAAAATGACTCGCCTACCACAACGCCAAGAGCCAGAGTCGGGAGGAGAAGGACGAAGCTTGCTGGAGGAGCAGAGGAGGCAGAGAGAGACAGAGAGGATGACAGACTTGTGGAGAAACAAGGCCATTGCTGTGTGCTGGCAATTGTGGCTATGGTTGTGGTGTGGGAAGCGATTCAGAGGAAGAGTTTCCCATGAATTAATCTAATCTCTAGTTTATCAAGCCTTGTGTTCAAGCCTCTGTGTGTGTGTCTGGAGTTTGGGGAGTTGGAACACCCCCTGGTGGCCACACCTTGAAGAGCAACTCTGTAATGTCCCAGGGAGCCACTCGAGGGACCCGCCAAAAGAAGCTCTCCTTGCTTGACCCGCATTATAAAAGGTGTCACCTCGCATACCTCACCTGCACGTGTGGAGTCAGAGTCGTGAGTCGGAGGGATCATTAGAGCCCACCCTGTGAGCTTTGAAGAGTGAAGTATTTCATGTTGTGTGTAGTGTTAGGGATAAATACATGAAAATGAAATAATTCAACAAATGCAATACATGCAATATAATAAGTGACACAGGTAATTATTTATGCTCACACATTTTCACATTGTTTATTCGTCACATTTCACAGTACACGGGTCCTCGAGGTTTCTGCTTCAGCTCCATGTCTCAGATTCCCATAACTCTTTGTGTAATTTCCACTGGAGTCCACGAGTGTGTCACCCACTGTTAATTCTGCTTTATCAAAGCCTTTGAGAATTCTGAAGACTGGAATGAGGTCCCCATGCAGCCTCCTGATCTTGAGGCTAAACATAAGGACGCAAAAATGGACAAACACCTTTAAGCTCTAGTAGCTAAGCTCTCTCAATATCTCATCCAGAATGCACTCCATTGAAGACACGCCACTTCACTATCCACCTGACGGCTTCCTAAGCTTTCAGCCCCACAATAACCAGCTGTGGTTCGGTTTTCAGTGAATCCTTTATCTTGCTGTAGTTCTGCACATTTCTGTCTGATTTCTTTTTATTGCTTGGTAATTTCTTGCTAATCACTCCAAGCTACTTTATGTAAATTGATATTTTAGATAAACACACCTGCTAAATAATAATTGTAATGATTATTGTGATTGTCAGGGATGGAAACTCCAGCTCAAGAGTCTCCTTATAGGCAATCAAGAGGTAGGCTTGGAGTGGCTGGGCAGAAAACTGCCACCCTAAACTTGTGACTCCGGCAGTGACCCTAGAAAGACTAAGTGACACCAGTGGGCATGTGGACCTGATTTAGGAGGCCTGACAAGTTCAGACTGCTGTTTAATATGTTGGTGAACTTTTACAGAGCAAAACCAAAAGGTGGCGCTGTTGTATCAATGAAAATAATTTCTGTTTTGAGTTGAAGAAATCCGAATGATACCACATTTGAAGAACAGAAAGCTATTTAATATAAAATGTAACAGAGCTCTGGTCCAATAAGAACCTTATTCAGAAGTGGAAACTCCAAGACGCCATCATTCTGGTAAAGCCCTCCCTGGTGCTGATGGGAGATCTGACCGCTTGACATGTGTAATGATAATCCAATGCATGGGCACCACCAGACAAAGAGCCTAAATGTGGACTGTAAAGTTTACCAGATGAACTTGTTAGTCGACACCTTTAAACATTTTGTTCCAAACTTTCCAGTCTGACAAAGACGAGTTACACACACACACACACACACACAAACACACACACTGCTCCAGAACAAGACTCGGCTCCTGAAGTGCTTAAATTACTACCTGGAGTACCCGCACCTCTACTCACTGGCACGCTCTACCCGCAGCACTCTAAGAGGCTCTTCAATCGACAGAAATTGAATTGCGGCGCTCAAAGTTGCACGCGGACTGCTCTCTCATTGAATGCTAGTGGATCACCATTAACAAAGTACTGCTGGTAATTTCACAGGAATTAGACAAATGCAATGCCGATGATATTAAACACACACTAAAAGATGTTAGCGTCAAAAGCAAGTGAAGGAAGGTTCATACAGTACAGACGCAGACAGCTGCAGACCCCATCATGGAGCTTCAGTTGATGGCACAATCGTACGTGTATAGCACAGCACAGCACACGGCTTCTCTTCAAACACGTCCATGTTTTGTTGTCATCATCGATTCACACCCACAAATGCGTGGACACAAAAATCTGGAGTCATGTGATCACAGGTATGCACTTCTGTCCAAATGTGGACCCTCGCACCAAGTATAAAGGGGTCTTTAGAAAAAGTACATACGTACAGTATAGTGTAACACTCAGGGACACAATGCTGGCCACACGTGGTGTTGTGCAACATACTGGACATCTCAGCATGCAATGCTTTGGCAAAATGGATCTCACATACAACGGGGACAGCAGGTGTAAATAATAACGCCAGCAACTGCGGCCATCGTGAGGAGGATTCGACACCAGCCTGACCCATAGAATGCCAGGTGACAGTGTTTGTGTGTCACCACCTTATCATGGCCTGCTGTAAGTTGTGTATAGGTGTAGTGTGTGCGTGTGTGTGTGTGTGTGTACAAGGGAGATGCTGAACTCCAGTAGGTGCTCTTCTTATCATTCTAGCCTTCATCTTGTAGGGCAACAGGAAGTGGTGTGATGTGTGTGGACTAAAACAAGATGGGAAGACCCAACAGAATGGCATCAAATGAAAGGAATGCGTCAGTACGATACGCACAATAGAATTCTGCACCATCCCTTGAGTGTAGAAAATGGGAATTCTCCACAGAGGAACCAGTGCTGGTAGCGGTAGGTGGACTGATGATATTGTGTGTGTGTGTGTGTGTTACTGTCTTATGATGGCCTTCTGTGCCCATTGTGAAGCCCGGGGGGGGTATGGCTGCCCTAACCCTGACACAGACAGGCAGGACGCAGGTTCAGCACACAACACACACTTTTATTTCCCACCAGGAAGTGCTTGCCCTTGCACCCCAGACCCACACAGTACAGCCCTCTGGGAGAAATGGTCTTGAAAATACTCTCTCCCACCCGGTCCTTCTAAGGTCAGGATGTCCTGGCCAGGTAAGGGCCCCGGCCGTCAGTCACACCGTGTTCTGTATAGTTGTAGTCATAACCTGATTATCAGTGGATGGTACGGTTCTTGTGAAATGTGACCTACCAGAGGGTTAAGGGCGCATGTACCCTCACTGAACAAATTACGGTGAACACCTGCTTATCCATGCAATCATCGAATCAGCCTATCTTATGGCAGGAACCGGTCAGGAGGTTCACTTAATCCTCACGTCAGAAACCAGAACACAGAAAAAAATGGCACCTCAGCAATTTTGAGCATGGTGTGATTGTTGGTGCCAGATGGGCTGGTTTGTGTATTTTGGTAAATGCTTTTCTCCTGGGATCTAACAGTCCATTGAGTTTATCCAGGGCTGATGAAACCGACCACCACCGTGGTGTGCCATCTGCAGACTTCATGATGGTGCTAAAGCTGTAGGAGCCAGGAGACTGAACAGAAATGGGCTGACTGCACAAGCCTGGGGGGGCACCAGTGCTCAGCATGGTGGTACTAGACAAGGTGTTTCTGATGTGGGCTGTCTGGGGGTCCAGGAGCACCTTAGAGATGATGGTGTTGATGGCTGAACTGAAGTCAATGAAAAGCACAGGGCCAGGTGAAGAGCAGTCGACATGGCATCTTCAGTGGAAAGGTTTGGGTGAAAGGCAAACTGGAGAGGGTCACGTGATGTAGAAAGTCCGGCTCTCAAGTGGGCCAAGGCAAGCCCCTCAGAGCCCTCCATGATGACAGGTGTGAGTGCTATAAGGGGACAGACAATGAGGCAAGAGACAGAGGACTTCTTCAGCACGGGTATGAAGATGGTGGACGACTGATGGCCTCAGAGAAGTAATGAAGATGTCTGTAAAGATCTCCGTCAGCTGATGAGCGCTCGGCCAGGTATGTCGTGTGGGTTTACATTCAAGAGGAGGGATGGCCTTCCTAGCAGGCGTGGTGCGTAGGGCGTCTAGAAGGCAGCGTGCTGTTGGTACACTCCTTGTGTTTTACGCTTTGATATTCTTTTCAGTAACTGGGCCCTTACTTCTGCATTTTTACAACTGAACCCTCGTACATTTCAAATGACTTGGGTCTGTTTACACTTACGCCTACTGGTTTGGTCATGGCGCTCAGAGCTTAAGCCATCAGTATTGTGTGCCAGGCTGGGGGCAACACGTCTTCTTCTCAGGACGGTCGCAGTGCCTCACACCTTTTTCAGTTTCTCTTTGGATTGTTCATTTTCTTCTGCACAGGAAAGGACGATTCTCTTTTTATTAGTTGTGGAAAAGTAACAGGAGATGGAGACGGAGATGGGGACGGGCTGTGACAGCCTATAAATAATGATATGCTGGGCTCCTTCCTTTAAAACATTAGCGGTAAAAGCATGTTCTAGAAAAATAGCAAACATTTATAGTTTTGTGAACTTTACTAAACTATAAGATTTGCCCAGTTGCTTTGCTCTCCACATTACAAGAGGAAGTTTGAGGTCAGCGTGGGCCGAAGATGTAAAAGCGTGAGGTACGTCCTGTGAGATTGTTGCCATGGGTTAAGCATCGACTAATTCAAACAGTAAAACCTACAAAGGACTGGTCGAGGGACCTGAAGCCACCATGGCAAAGGTGTCAGCCGCTACTCTTTGACACCCCATTGTCCCAAAAATGCCACAGTGAAGTGTGAAAAAGACACAAATAGCCAAGCAGGCAAATCGACACTCGAATCCCACCTGAGTCATTACACCTGCAGGCCCAGCCAGAACGACTGAGCAGCTCAGTGCTTAACACAAGAAGTCCTCACCCCTGAGCACCGGCACATTGACACTTAATGAATACCTGAAGAGCACAAAGGTGTCACTGGACTTCCCAATTTAACGTCACACACGACAATCGTCCCTAAGCTGAAAGAGTTAAATGGCTGAAGGAGACCTTCACGGTGACGGAGAGTGGCAACGTGTTGTATGTTGATTCGCACAGCAAGTAAAAAGAGAGCCAGGAACTGTACGGATGGTGCAGCCTTTGTGGTTCTCTCCCTGCCAGGGGTGACCCAGGGGGGATTCTTAAGAAACAGATGTTGACGGGCACAATGGCCTTCTATCAAACAAGACTTACAGTACATGTACAGTACATTTGTGAAAGGGACCCCTGGACTTGTGACACACAGGAACTATAGAAGGAAGAAGGGCAGAGCAGACTCTTAGGAAACTTTAACATGGGTAGCGCCATCCATGACATGGTCTACAACTCATTGGGGTGCAAGCTGCCTGGGGAGAGGCTCATCAGAGACTGCAGCTTTTTCTAACTCCTGTCACAGACGTGTCCATGGGAGGCAGCTAAAGGGCTCAAAAGAAGGTAATTCCCGGTCGTTCCAGGGGGTGGCACAGGGTACTGACACTTTCTCTTTTTTTCCCAGCAGACCAAATGCGGGAAATTTCACTTGGACCCTTGAACGTCATTTCCGGTTCCACGCCTGAATAAGTCACTTCCTCCTTACCTTTTTAAAAGCCACCCTGTCTGTACCAGACCTCACTTCTGTTTTGGACTCTTGTCTGTAAAGACCATTATTTTATGCAACCATTCTTCAATTTTGCAGCCATTTCCATGTACAGTATATAGGAGGCTGCCCCAAACCTCTTTCTATCTATCTATTATATAGTGCCTTTCATATCTATCTATCTATCTATCTATCTATCTCTTTTTCTAACACCAACACTGGCCTTCATTAAGTCAAGTCACACCTTCTCCAAGGTTGACTGTAATGATTAATAAAAGCACAAGTCTGTTAACCACAACAGGAATAGGACACACTTGGTCTCTATGTATTTTAATACAGGATTTTTCTTTCTTTTTCTTTCTTTCTTTCTTTCTTTCTTTCTTTCTTTCTTTCTTTCTTTCTTTCTTTCTTTCTTTCTTTC
>JANRMT010062827.1:1021034-1066283 GCA_026402145.1 Polypterus bichir lapradei
TTCTTTCTTTCTTTCTTTCTTTCTTTCTTTCTTTCTTTCTTTCTTTCCTTTGGTTCATCTGCCTCATCTTCTGTCTCCAGTCAGCTCTGACAAGACAAACTGGACGTTCTCTTCGGCTCTCTGCCTCTCCCCACCACCACTATTAATATTTATTAATACCAAGAGCAGATCATCCATCATACACCACGCAATGTCAATTTCAGTCGGTTCAGGAAGTGACTTTAAGGTGTTGCGCAAATAGAGAAGCAGAGCCATCAGTGATCTCACACAAAAGGGGAGCTAAAATGAAAAGATGACTTAATGACTTTTTCTACCTTTAAAATGAGAAGCTGACAGCCAGAGTGCAGTGGTAGTCGACTCTGCCCGCTCAGTGCCAAGGTAAGTTCAGTCGTACGCCGTCCCCGTCTTCTGCTTTTTTTATTCTGAGCTGTATTCGTGTATCATTAGAGTCACTTTGTCTCTTCAAGCCATTCATTTTTCTTTTGGTTCAGAGGTTCAATAAACGAGATACCTGATAAAATGGCACTGATTTATGCCGACTTCTGCCAGCTGCTCTTTGTGGAGTTTGTCTTGTATATTCTGGCACAAAATTTACAAAATGGTAGCAAATCTCAGAGTGCACATCTCCATTCATCCGTTACTTGTGTCCATGTCGTCTTCATTATTTGGATTTTCAGTCGCTCTGCGTGTGGAGTTCAGTTACATGAAAGTGAGGAGAGCAGTGAGAGGGTCAGGAGGAACAAAATGGAGTGAAAATGAAGTGTGTGGCCATCGGCTCTGGGAGTCTAACTGGCCTTTACCAGTTTAAGGAGTCGAGCGGTCACTTCACACACGGGACATCGGCATGGGCCGCTCTCGTCCAGATTGTTCTAATCTTCGGTTTTATATTGAAGTAACTTCAACATACACTGAGATGCTTTTCTGAATTATTTCTGCTGTATTTTTATTGTCAGCCTTTCTGCTCATATCATGGGCTCCTTCATATTGTAAAAAATAAACCGTAAAGTAGACAAAGGCACACAAACACTGACATTTTAAGACTGTGTGTGTCCGCCACTTGACATTCTCCATCTTTATAAAACGAGTGAAGCATAAAATGTGCATCTGCCAAAAATATGTGCAGAACGTAATAACAACAAAAAGTATGGGAACTTTGTGACTCCTGCATCTGAAAATGAACTTGAAAAGCTCAAAGCAGCAGCCTGAAGACATCTTTCTTTCTTTCTTTCTTTCTTTCTTTCTTTTTTCATTTTCCAAAAATCTAAATCTGTTGGTCACGTTGCGCTGGCCTGTGTTGGTAACGACTTTTAAATACGGTATGTGACATTTTAAAAACGTTCAAAAAAAAAAAAACCATACACACTGTTTTGTGGCGGTAGGGTGGGCCGCTTCTCCCCCTTAATGCTCTTCATCATGTAGACCATAACAGGCTGCCTAAATCAAGTCAAGTCGAGTGGGTGTTATTGTGACACCCTCTGTACACACACCCTGGCACTTTAGACACTGTTGTGACATTACATTTCACGGGGTCACAGTACCACATTCAGGGCAATAAACCTGAGAATATGACAGTACAATACAATACAGTTTATTTTTGTATAGCCCAAAATCACACAGGAAGTGCCACAATGGGCTTTAACAGGCCCTGCCTCTTGACAGCCCCCCAGCCTTGACTCTCTAAGAAGACAAGGAAAAACTCCCAAAAAAACCTTGTAGGGAAAAATGGAAGAAACCTCGGGAAAGGCAGTTCAAAGAGAGACCCCTTTCCAGGTAGGTTGGGCGTGCAGTGGGTGTCAAAAGAAGGGGGTCAATACAATACAATACACAGAACAGAACAAATCCTTAATAAAGCATAATAATAAAAATTTTAGAAGTACAGAGCAGAATTTAACAGTAGATGATATCATATAATAAGATTTTGATATTTTTAGAGTGCTGGAGACCTCATCCGTCAAGCTGCCTCCCCATTTGGCCATTCCACGGCTGAAACGTTGCTCGGCCAGCCAATCCGATGAAAGGGCCCCTCTTTCCCATGATTCCTGTGATCCTCCACCAGGGATGACTTTACCATAGGCAGGCAAACAACTTGGCAGGTGGGCCGTGGCACCAATTGCCACATTTGAGTACCGAGAACAGAAACAGAATAGGTGAGGGTTAGTATTCAATTATACTTATCATGTTACTTATGTTTTAGTGCTAATGACTAACAACAGAGATGCAGTCTGTACAGTTAATCAGCAGCTCTAGTCAGGATATGCTAAACTGAAGTAGTGAGTCTTCAGCCGGGATTTAAAGGCTGAGACCGAAGGGGCATCTCTGATTGTAGCAGGAAGACCATTCCACAGTTTAGGGGCCCTGTAACTAAAAGCTCGACCTCCCACTGTTATTTTATTAATCCTTGGAATCATAAGCAGACCGGCATCTTGAGATCTTAATGTGCGCTCAGGTTTGTAAGTCATGATAAGTTCAGACAAGTAAGCCGGACCTTGGCCATTTAATGCTTTATATGTTAAAAGGAGGATTTTGAAATCTGCCCTAAACTTAACCGGGAGCCAGTGTAAGGATTTAAGAACTGGAGTTATGTGTTCATATTTTCTTGTTCTTGTAATAATTCTTGCAGCCGCATTTTGGATTAACTGGAGGCTGTATAAAGAACAGTTTGAACAGCCACTGAACACCGCATTACAGTAGTCAATCCTACTAGAGATAAATGCATGAATTAATTTCTCACAATCCTGTTTATTTAGAAAGTAGAGAGGGTGGGCCATTTTACATTTGGGAATGTAGAACAAGAACAACATCACAGAGACAAACAGCAAGGAGAGCTGATAGGAGATGCTCAAGGGACAAGGACAGCAGAGTGAGCAGATACAAGCCTATGATAAGAGGCCACACGCTGGGACAGGGACAGGGACAGGGGGTGACATTGTGATCAGGAGCCTGACTGCCTGGAGGGAGAAGCTGTTGTTCAGTCTGGCTGTGGTGGTCCGCTAACTCTGATGCCTTCTACTGGATGGGAGCAGGAAAAAGAGATTGTGGTGGGATACTGGGGGCTTATGGATGCAGCACTTTGTGAACATGTCCACGATGAAGGGGACAGAAATCCCGATGATGGTCTCCGTGGTGCACACCATCCATTATATGGACTTGTTGTCAGAAGCAGACTCATTTCCATGGCAGATAGTGAAGTGACTGGTCAGGACATCTTTAATGGGGGGTATGGCATGGAGGACTTGCCCTCTTCACGGCACTGTAGAAAGAGGAGCTGCTGCTGTTTTTGTAGTATTGACTGACCACCGTCAGGTCCTGTGCCAGGGTCATAACAAGGAATCTGGTGCTTTTCATTCTCTTGATGTGAAGTAGACTGTGGGCAGGGTGGGTCTTCCTGAAGCCCACAATCATCTCTTTTGAGAGCAGGTTGTTGTCCTTGCATTGGTCTACCAGCTGCTCCACTCTCATTCTGTACATTGTCACATCATCACTGTTGATGAGACTCACTACTGTCCTGTCATCAGCAAACGTCACATGAGTTAGCAAGGGGAACAGAAGTGGGCTGAGCAAGCATCCCTGGGGGGCTCCAGTGCTCAGAGTTAAAGTGCTGGAGATGTTATCGCCGATGTGGACTTTCTAACAGAAAGCCTAAAATCCATTAAAAGAGCGAAGAAGCAAAGCCCAGTAGTCGCAGCTTTCCTACCAGGTTCTGAGGGATGGTGGTAGTGAGTGATGAACTGATAGGCAGCATTCTGACGTCGGTGCTTGTGTTGTCCAGGTGAGGCATCGACAGATGAAGGCAGATGCTATGGCATCTTTGGTGGGGCAGTTAGAGCCGGTGGGCCGACCCTAGGGGGTCGTGTGGTGCAGAGAGTTGTGCTTACGTGTGCCCCATTGCAGCCTCTCGAATCTCAACTACAGTACATGACATGAGGGAACAAGGCAGAGCAGTCAAGCAGGCAGTCATCCATGTACATATTAGAGATAACAGGCCACAAAATATAAGCAACCAGAGTACAAGTGCTGGCAAAACAAGAAGAAGAAGAAGAAGAAGAAGAAGACGACTCGGTTCATGTTAAGCACCCAATATCCTTGGACTGCCAGATGGCCTTCTGTCTTGATATGTTGAATGGTCTCTGGTCCAATGTGCTCTAGCATGGCCCCTGATTCTGTACGCTGTCTGCACAGGGCGGCTGAAAATGGCAGAGGAAGAGAGCGGGCATTGGCAGACATCACTGAGCCAGTTCCTTGGAGGTCCTTGACCTTCATCTTCATTAACGGGTGTGCGTAGCTCCCCACAACTCAGGTCAGGCAGATTCAGGCCCCCATTCCAGCCCAGTCCAGCTTTGTTGCTGTCAGAACTTCTCCAGTTTCAAAGGAGGCACAAGTGGAGTTTCAGATAATAAAATAATCAATAAATTAAGGATACACAGGTAATTAGGCTGCAAACTGCCATCAAGTCCCGGCCATTAATCTACTAAAACAATCCTCTGACACGTCCGTGGAGCCTCAAGCCCACACTCAGCAGACCCCGAGTTTTAGAAGGTCAGAGCACTTGACGGAAATTCTTATCAGATCTGGTCGGCTGGTAAATGTGCCAGAGCAGCAACGGGCTTATCAGGCCTCATTGCATTTTAAAATGAGATATTGGTAGACATTAATAATGAAAAATGATCAACCTGTATGCTTGGTTATTACTCTCTGTTAGACAATCCACACATTCTGTATGTGTGTGCGTGTGTGTGTGTGTGTGTGTGTGTGTGAGTGTGTGTGTGAGTGCGTCAGTGGACACCAGGCACGTCAAACTCCAATTCTGACTTTGGTTTAATATTAACATCCAGCCACTGTAAAAAAACTAAACCTCCCTCTGTTCCTGTGTGGTGCTGAGGTGCCACCCGCTGTGGGTTTGTTGTGTGGTGGGCTATCAGCCCGCATGCTCTCATCATCCTCCTCCACTTCCAAAAACTGAATAATAATAATAATAATAATAATAATAATAACAGATGTCATTTATATTTTATTTGCCTCCATCCTACTTGTCTTGCTTTTTACGGCCCTTTTTAAGGTGGAGTGGTGGCTCTGAGGCTAAGGATCTGTGCTGGTAATTGGAAGGTTGCCGGTTCGAATCCCATAAATGCCAATAGGGACTCTGCTCTGTTGGGCCCTTAACCTGCAACTGCTGAGTGCTTTGAGTAGTGAGAAAAGTGCTATAGAATTATTATTAAAGAATGATTTAATCTATCTGTGATATTCAAAGTGATCCAAAAGACGACCAGTTCACTTGGGGTAGCACTCAGACCCTTAAACACCACCAGTTTGACCCCCAGCTCATTTCTCAATTACAAGTCAATTCTTGAAGTTGCTCTTCTTTAACTGTATGGCTTATTGAGGCCACAGCAGACGTTTCCATCCATCATTCTTCTGGAGCTGCTCAATCAAGGCAGAGTCACAGATGGCTACCCCAACGAGTGTTGGGCGCCAGGCAGGAAAAATCTGTGAACAGGGTGCCAGCCCATCACAGGGTGAACACACAGACACACAATTTAACAACACCAATCCACCCAACCTGTGTGATTTTGGAACTTGGTGAGGAAACCGACTGGACACGAGGAGAACATAAAAACTCCACACACACAGCACAGAACACAACCTCCATGTTGTGAGGCAGAAGTGCTACCACTGCACCACCGTGCCACCCACACCTGGCATCTCCAAAACTGCTCATTCTCTTTTCTCTGAGAGCCTCACCCACATGTTTTGTGGCCCACAGCAGACCCGTCCTTCTCAGATTTGACCTTTCTATGGAAGAGTTCTTGTATAATAGACACGATAAGCCAGTAGGGGGAGGCAGCTTGATGGCCGTGGTCTCCAGGACTCTGGACAAATCCAGATTTTGGGCTACAGAATAATAAATTGTATTGTATTGTACAGGGGGTCCTCAGGTTACGACACAGTTCCGCTCCTACAACAGTGATGTAACCCGAATTTTGGTGTAAGTCGAAACACAGTCTAGCCCAAGTCACTTACCTATCTTAACACATTCGCAAAATCATAATCTAGAACATAAAAACACAAAATCTAAGCCTGAGAAAAAAGAAAAGGACATAAATATACTGTCCTGCACACTGTACTGTAGTAACAGAAAAAATGAGTGTAAAAAAATCCTTACCTTTATTCCTTCTCATGTGTCAATTTTTTTAAGTTTTTATGGTAGTGAGTGTTGTAAACTCGAAACGTTGTAACCCGAGGACCCCCTGTATTGTATTGTAGACACACAGGTGCATACGGGACTAAGTTAGGTGGTCATCTGTTGGCTTCCCAGAATTAATTGACTGTTAGTTAAAGGAAAAAGAAACAATGATGGATTCTGAAAAGCAAGTTAGTTACAATTAAAGCAAGATAAGTGGGGACATTAGCAGTGGGGGGCTCGGTCATTAGCTATGAGAATGAATACAAATCTGCAGGATCGGAGTTTGACAGCCCTGCTTCATACAAACCCCGCTCAGACCGGGCAGAGTTTAGTCAGGCAAAATGGACATTCGCACCTCAGATTCATTTCGAAGAATCCCTCATTTAGACTTCAGAGATTTCAAAGTGTGAGAAGAAAGCCCACTTAGTGCCATCAGCTGCGACGCAGTGGGCTAAAAGGAAGTGCGGTGGGCTGGGAGGACATCAAAGGATGGAAACGCAGTGTGCAGACGGCCAGCACTGAGCCAACGTCTTCTCTTGGCTCACATTTACTGTAAAATAAAACCCCCCAGCACTGCCCCCCCCCCCCCAATTAAGTCAAAGTCATAGACAAGTTAGGAGGCCGTTTGTTGCCTGACGTCTTTATTAAATAGGCGGTGTGTTGCTTTTGGTGGTCGGATTATTTTGGGAACACGGTGGGAGTTTTGTTGAAAATGATGGCTGTCAACAGCGGCTTCTCTGATTATTTCACTTCAAGAAGGAGTCTTATGACAAACGCACTGTGAAACAGAGTACTGTTATGATCTTTAGGGGTTTTTATGATTTTGATGTGAACTGCTCAGGACCCTCCATTAGAAATGATGGAAATGCCTGGCCTGCTGCACCAGCGGTCACCTCACAGACTGGCTTTTGGGTGTGGATCAGGTTCACACAGTGGGGCCGTCCCATACATAGAGTGACACGTGGCCTGCTGGGTAAAGTGATCTCTGATTAGAAAAGGGGCACCGTGCCAGGATAGGAAATGCATGTCATGCCAAGGTGGGAGAAAGATGACTGGAAGGGGCGAGGCTTGTGGAGGCGGTGGGGCGCAACTCAGTCAGCTTCCTGAGCGGCGGACCTGTAAAGGCAGAGAGAATAGAGCTCGTGACAGCGCCCCCTCTCACTCCACCATGGCATGGCATACCTGAACAGAGCCAGCAAAGTAGTCCTCGAGATAAAATACAGGACCCCGCTTTATCCAATTAGCTCATAAATTGCTCAGTTGACTTGTATCTTTTAAAATAAACGGGATGAATGTGATTTTTTTAAAAGTTAAATGAAGAAATCATCATTACTGGCAGTGAACAAAATAGAAACACGATAAGAAGTAAATCTGACAAAACAGTTTACAGGGTGGTCCAGATCTAATTATGCAGATCCAGATCGTCTGGATGACTTTGATTTATGTGGGGACGATTCCAGTTCGGCGCGAAGACGATTCTTCATGTCGTCAGTTCGCACTTCTCAATGGTCCGGGATTTTTTGGGTGATTAGATCTGGACCGCCCTATAGAGGCTAAGTTAGAAATCTTGAATGAAGTGATTCTGGATGCTGAACAAACATTCAAACCCTACATTGATAATCAACCAAAAAATGGCTTTTTATCAAGTAAGGAACGTTGCACACGTTAAGCCCTTCCTTGCACCTCAAGATGTCGAGAACTTTACCGATTTGTTTTTTTTTTTTGTCAAGGCCAGACTTCTGTGCTGCCTCGTTGACAGTAAGAACCTAAACGTGTGAGAGAAAAGTCCAGAACACTGCAACAAGACCGCTGACGGAACAGGGCACATCTGTGTGGGCATCTCGGCACCGACTACCCGGCTGAAGATCTGTGACTGAGGTTTGAGGCACTTAATGGTCTACCACTTCAGATTCTGTAAGCGAACTTGTCCCACACATCGAGCGTCGGTCTTCTGATTGTTCCCAGAGGTGAACACAAGAGACGTGGTGACGCTGCCTGTCATTTTTAGGCTCCAAAGACGATTACTGCTCGACGTCAGGCAGGCGTCTTCTCTTAAGATGTTTCAAACCAAACTTAATCCTTACTTTTTAAAGAAGCGTTTCATTTGTTTCACTTTATTTTCTTTCTGATGTAAACAATGACTGTATTTATGCTTATTTTAATGGCTTTTGCTATTTGTATCTTTTTTATTATTGTCATTATCTTCTCTTTTTATATTTTTAAACACTTTATGTTGCATTTTAAATGGATAAAAGCTTCTATAAAATTGAAAGTTTTAATATTCTTCTTCTTCTTATTGTTATACTTGACTCCACTCAGGTCTCCTCTCCACCTTCTGTTTCCATAAAGAAGCTCTGAGGCGCCCCCTGTCTGTGACAAGCTCCACTACAGAAGTGACAAGATGGCCAAGCTAGCTGGAATTGGACTTCTGATCTTATGGCTTCTACAAGGTTGGACCTTCTTCATTTTAGTCTCACAATCCTGTCGGCCTCTTTAATTTCCACACCTTCACTGTTGTGACGAGAGGAGCTGCTTTAGTTTTTAACATGGAGACTGATGACAAAGTGAAATGAGTGGCACCTCATGGAGTATTAAAGAAAAACGAAACCTCAACCAATCATACAATTGTGCCACCTGCTTTGATATGGTGGAGCAGCCCTGGGCAAAATGCCAGTCCATCAGTGGGCACACTTAACACTTAAACACACACACAAACACACGCACGCACTTAGTCACGTCAGACCAGGTTAGAGCCAGCAGTGGACAGAGAAGAATCAGATAGTCATTGAATTGGTAACCTTCTTTAATGTATGTGGATTCAGAATATTCCTTCTCTTTCTCTCTGCCGTAAGTGGCACACGGGATGGACGGGTATACTTGGAGTACCTTCTCTGACCGGGATAAAAGGGAAGGGTGGGGAGGGACTGTCGCAGGGGGCTGTTTATTCTCTCAAGACGCTAGATGGCAGAGGCCCTGGATAGCAGTGCCTGGTCGTAACTGGCAGGGCATGCTGGGAAATGTAACACAGCCCTGCTGGGGTCCAGGGGTGCCACAAGAGGGTGCTGCGGGGAGTTACACTCCCTACTATTGAGAACTTCTGTATGACCTGGAAGTCCTTCAAATGGGCAAAAGCCCTGGCACCAGAAGTACTGCTGGGTCCTCAATAAAAGGGGGCCACACTGCCTCGCCCAGGGGAGTCGGAGCTGCGAGGATGAAGAGCAACACTCGACTGGAGGAGAGCAGTGCAGTAGAGACAGTGAGGGGAGCGAGAGAGGACGAGAAGCAACTTGCATGTGCTTGTGTTTACGAGGTGTCTTACATATAAACGTCTAAACGTGGAAGTAAGTGTGTTTCTGTCTGTCCATCCATCTGACCCGGAAGTGTGAGGTGGGGTCGAGGTGAGGGCAAGTGGGGCGAACACGTCGGCAAAACGAACCCTCTGAAGAAAGAGAAAGTCGCTTAGCCGCTAATACACAAGCGAGGTGAGCACGTCGGCAGAACGAGTCCTCCTAGGAGAGAGACAGACAGACGCCCAGAGTCGTTCCTTTCAATCACTTGACGTCTTTTTTTCTGATAATTTCAATAGTTTCCAGGATATTTTTACAGCACGGGCTCACACAGCTCATTTGAATTAAACACCCTTTCCTTGGTGTGTTGGTGTGTTCGGGTCTGGGATCACCGGTAGCCCTTGGCCTTCACGCTGCCTTTGTGGATCTGTGGTGGACAGGCCTGATGTGGATGTCAAGTATGTGGCTGCGTTTTACTAATCTGATGTCAACTTGTGTTTCAGGCGCACTTTGTAAAGACCCCTCGGTTTCACTGCCCGAGTTCATTGAAGTTCTGCTCGGCTCCTGTGCCTTCATTCCATGTTCATTTGAAATGACTGCAGCACTTGGGAAAGATCAGATCGGTGTGTGGATAAGTAACGATCCATGGAAGGGAAACACGGTGTTCAGGAAAGACACTTCATATGACGTCTGGGCCAACGTCAGTGTCACAATCAGCGACGTGAAAAGGAAAAACTGCAGCACACGACTGGACAGAGTTGGACATCAGCAGGAGGGGACGTACTACTTCAGGACTGAAGGAAGCTATCCCTACACATTTAGCCAAAAAGGCGTGACCATCAGAGTCCGAGGTAAGCCTGAGGTGTGCCCTAGTGATGTCTGAACATCTCCTCCATCATGGCTACCAACTTCAAACATCACTTCTCAGCTCCACACACACTCACTTGCCTCACCATCACTTACTGACGCCTTTATCAGGATGACAATCAGTTCCATTTCTTTTGTTTTTTGTTTTTTCCTCCCCAGTTGGAGCACAGGTAGGTGACGTGACTTACTCAGGGTGACATTGTGCCAGTCATAGCCTTAGGGTTTAAAGTCCAAAGCCTTCACCGCTACGCCGCTCTGCCTGCCTAAACGGACTCCGGGACCCTCCATTGTTCCCTTTTGTCTTCAGTAATTAACACTTTGCTCCTTTTTTCTCAGATAGGCCAGTCCTCTCTTCAGCCGTCCCAGTAATGGAGGGCACAGTCACCAGTCTGTCCTGCTCTGCTCCGTTGTCGTGTCCCAGGGACCCCCCAGTCCTCACCTGGAGTGACACACTGAATGGGACAACAACTGAAGAGTCCCAGGAGGACAATGGAATTCAAGTGGTGACTTCTGTCCTGCGCTTTACTGCTTCACGTGTTCACCACGACATGAGGGTCAACTGCACAGCAAGTAGCCGGGGGCAACACTGGACCAATGCGGTCACGCTGAATGTCACCTGTAAGTCAAATAACAATGTCTGTGTGTGTCACATGCGAGTGGACACAGTGTAGAGATGTACTACCAAAATGTGCAAAATGAGTAACAAATCCTTCTTCATCTTTTACAAATCATCCTTCTGTCCTTCTGCATACCCTCGGGGTCCTGGCCGGCCTCTGTCTTCAATGTCTGGTGGCTCCACCTGTGTGGTCCTGCAAGTTCTCTCCATTCTCAACCGAGGTGGCTGCATGTCACCTAACTGGAGGTCACTCAATTGGTGTCAGGATCAGGGCTGAGTTTTGGGGTCTTTTAGGCTTTTCCTATAGTGGAAGCCATTTTGTGTACGGTTGTTAGGGTCACGTCCCGCGTTTCTAGGGGTGTGGCCTTTGAGGTCATGACCTCAAATGTACAGGTCAGTTTGTCTGACCTGTGGATCGCTCCTTCCAAACCCTTTTTGTATTCTCCTTGGGATAATTTTCAACTTGTTGCCATAATTCTGTCTGTGATTTTTGCCTCTCGTCTGAGTTTTCGTCGCTTTCTTTTATTTTATTTATGTTTTTTCTGGCGCATCACCCTGTTAAAGTCGAGAGATGAGTGCTCTGCTTCCCTGCCGAGTCGGGATGACTGGCGCCCCCTGCAGGCTGACCTGTGTGTCCTTTTGAGGCCTCACTCACTTTCATGACAGGCTGATCTCAATTTATATATACAGGGCCACGATGAAGGTCTCCTCCGTATCTCTAATCATTTGTACTTTTCCATCTGTTTGATTTCAGTTCTGCACCTTGGCACATTTCTCTTTGTACAGCCTCACTGCGTGTGCACAAATCCACCAGTGTAACACAAACTGATGGAACGGCAGGGCACTTTTGACAAGAAGAGGGCATTCAGGCCAACAAGCTCACCAATCCTGTGTGAAACAGCCTCCATGTCCTTAAAGTCCTACTGTCCTCGTCACTCGTCGCTGACTTATCTGATGTGCTTTTGTACACTTTACGCCTAACAAGTCCAATTCGATGATTTAGAGATAGGCAGAGATATGCTGAGCAACTCAAAGAGTCAAATACCAAATGAGGACAAACATAAAGTCCATTATTACTGGGATCTGGCCAGATGGCAACTGAACATGTGGGGTGGATAAAGTCACCGAGCCGCGGCCATCACGGCTAACTGGCCACCAGCTGGTCATTCTGCAATATCATCATAACATCATCTTCATGCAGCTCTCTGTTTTCTTAGTCCACTGCTGAGTCGCAGGAAGCCCACTGTGGCAGCGTCAGTGCCAAGGCAGGAATTAGTATGATGATCGGTTTGACTTCTGCACTAAAACTTTACCTCAATTATTTTCAGACGCCCCTAAAGATGCACACATACTGTACGATCCTGACAGCTGGATGCTGGGAATGCCTGCCAGTCTGACCTGCACTTCCAGTGCCAACCCGCCCAGCCACTACACCTGATATGAGGTCACCAGACCTGTGGTCACCTATAGAGGGTCTGGACAGACTCTAACACTTAGTGTAGCGGCGCTCGGTGTCTATTACTGCCAGGCGAAGAACAAAGTCGGAGCGGCGAACTCCACGACTGTGACCATCGATGTGCTGTGTAGGTACTCTTAATACACCGTAAAACGGAGTAAAGTAACTCGGGTGATAAGACAATGTGATTAACGAGAACCCCTCATATGCTCAAAGCACCGAGTTCTGTAAACGGGGACATTTGTTTGTGCTCCTGAATCGGATTTACTTTACGTAAATATTCTGTTTGTGTGCTTATAAAATATTTTGCTTAACTCTACGATAACTTTAAACTACTTGAAAAGAAATAAACAAAAGTTCAATGCCCTTCACAGGTTCTAAAATGCCACTCACTTTATGGCTAATTAGTAAAGCTGATTAGCTAATTCCTCCAAGAAACACTTCAATCGCAGGCCAGAAGGGGGCGCTGTGACTTTTAGCTGCACCTCCAATATCAGCAGCTACAGCTGAGCAAATCCTCTGTGACCATCAAACTTGTGGCCCTCAGCGATGGTGGACTTCACTACTGTGAGACGACAAACAAACACAGGGTGGAGACCCCCGAAGTGCAGCCTCGTGCTCTTCACACATCAGGGTATCAAGCGCGGTCCAGCACTCCTAATTACGATATTTCTGAAAGAAACAGAGTGGATTTAACACATTTTTTTGTCCGATATTAATTTTTTCCACTTTTTATTTTGTTGTATGCTAAGTACAGGGAAAGTATTGGAGTCGTCCAAAAATTTGATTGTGAGAATTTCATGAATCTCGAGGTTTTAGACCTCCATGAGTATAAAAGTACCATTTTTGAATTCTGTCTGTCTGTGTCTGTGTAAACACGATAACTTTCGTACGCTTTCACTTTGGTCAAACAAATGTTGTATACAAGTATTCGGTACAAAACGCAGATTTCTATCAACTCTTGAGCTATTTCCGCTAACCAGAAGTGGTGCTTTACCTTTTATTCATGCGGCTACAGAGTCCGATTTATTCAACTTTACTTTTCTAATAATTTGTTCAATACATTGTTAATTTGATTTGATGTTGATGGTTCTTTAATGTCCATAATATAAAAATATAATCTTTATCTCACGGTTTACTCCTCAAATATCCGTCCCAATATCTGAGTATACGACAAAGTCCAGGGGAGAGCACATCTGATTTTTCTTTAACAACAATTGCAGTAGCATATTTACAAAAATCAACATATTTTTCATTTTATTTAAGTCGCTTCTAATAATTTGGAGACCAAAAAAAGGGTGTCATGCCGCCGAGTTTTCACTGCACACAAAGCTTAACTTCTCCCTTTAATTTTTCTTTTGTTTTCAGATTCTCCAAGTAACACTTCAATCCCAGGCCAACGTGTTCGCAGCACACCAGAGGGGGGCGCCGTGACTCTGAGCTGCACCTCCAATGCGGGCCCCACCAGCAGCTACGCCTGGTATCAAGAGACGGGATCATCTGTGACCCAAAGAGGATCTGAGCAGAACCTGACCCTGACCAATGTGACCATCAGTGACGGTGGGCTCTACTACTGCGAGGTGAAGAACAAACACGGAGGGCAGAACTCGACAGCCGTGACCATCGAGGTGCAGCGTAAGTCTGCATTCTGTCACTAATCAGCTGAAGAAATTAAAGAAGGCCCCCTCATTAGCTGACTCTTTCATTTCATTTGATGTTCATTCAATAAGTTCTGTCAGAAGTCCTTCACCGTCTCATCACTTAGTGTTAGCCAAGCGCACAGACCGTTGTCGTTGTGAGTAGAAAGCCATAAAAGACGAGTGCCGCTGGTGAGGGTTTCAGTTTGAGGGGTTTACGTCACAGATGGCACGGTGGCCCCGTGGTGAGCACTGCTGCCTGGTAAATGGAAAGGTCAGGGGTCAAGGCTCGTGTTTGCCGTGTCTGTGGAGTTTCCACGTTCTCCTCCCACATCCCAAATAGCGACATGTCTGCTCAGCTGGTCCTGTCTGAATGTGAGCTCGAGTGGGCCCTGCCATGACGGACTGGCACCACGTGTGTGAGATCAGCTCCTGGATTTGTTGAACCATCATAAGGCTCAGCGCTCCACTCCCAAACTCACACACTCACTCCTGTGTTAATGGAGTGAGAGACGCAGAAGAGCGAGGCCATTTGAGAAGTTCAGTGACAGCCTACTTAGGCCCCTTACTACTCCACCTCACAATGTCTCGATTTGCAAGAACGAAAACGATTGGATAGCTGGTAAGGTTTGGATTTAATAAAGTGAAAGACAAATACAATTTAACAGCAAACACATTTAATGAGGGAACAATATAAATTTACAAGAACAAGGATGGGGAAGCAGTTCTGCCAGGCTTTGTATCTCCTGCTGACCCCTTCAAATGGTCAGCTGACAAAACGAGAGAAAGCAACGGCTGAGATTTAAAAAAGAAAAGAGCAGGAGGTGACAAGGAAACTGAAAATCAAAAGGAACTCTTAAGAAACCGAGATTTGCTACGAAAACCAAAGGACCAAACCGGCGGCGTCATCGGAAAACGAACCACAAGGAGCTGTTTATTAGAGCGCAGTTAGTCAAGTAGACGCCCAATGATACGATAATCAAGAATAATGGAGGAGATCAACGACTGGTAAAGCAGAATACCAAACCTTAAATTGCTAAACCACACTTGGTCACCGGTCAGATCCGTAACCTCTGACAAAAAGCAGCTGGAATTTCTAAGTGAGCCTGTGTGACACGAATGGTGGAGCCTCTCGGGTCCTTCACAGCCACGCAAAGGACAGTCATCAGCACACCGGCCTGTACAGATTCGAAAATGGCGGAGTGACAATCTTAAACATGAAGCAGAAGGAACTGAAATAAAACACAAACATAAAAATAAAGCCTAAACGTCACTAAACGCCATCAAAACGTTCATCAAAAGAACTCGGCTCCCGTCATAATCCACGTGCCAGATATCCAGGCTCCTGCTCACAACTGGGCCTCCTCGAGAACAAGAAAACAACACAAAACCCCCTTAAGACAGAATCAGGAATACGAGCCGCACCTTTGGAAGAACCAAAGCAAAAATTGTAGTCAAAGCAACAAAAGAAGTTCTAACAAAGAAAGGAATTTTAAAAAAAGATAAGAAAACATATGAAAGGAATATATGAGGAATACAATAGAATAGAATAGAAAATGGCTGCCGGAGGTAACCTTTTAACCCTTCCTTAAGTGATGCTGAGGTCATGACCTACGTGGCCACACCCCTAGCAACCCAACTTGGCATCATAACACCATGAACACAAAATGGCGTCGGAACAAACTATTGTCAGAAATGTTGTAAAATAAGTTGAACAATGTTAAATTGATGTACTGAATAAAAGTTCTGACTTCCCAAAACCTCCGCGTCACCATCAAAAGGGTTGAAACTTCTCTTTTATGATCAAGAAAAATGAAAAACAAAACCAATTTATAAAAAAGGTGTGTATTTGTGCTAAAACATTTCAGAAAGTCCTCTCATTCATGACACACAGGTTTTGAATCCTGGACTGAGGACCACCACGGACCGTCACGTGTTATTAACGCAGTCCTCGACATGAAGCAGATTGAGTTTGTGTGCCCTTCGGAGAGTTTGTTGGACAGTCGGCTGTTACTCTTTGATCAAATCCAAACGTTAGGCCCGACTTATGTCCGATGAAGAGTCCCCCACTGAAAGTTTTGCTCTTCTGATCTTCTTGTTCGTTTTTCTGGTATACGTGTTGCCCGTTTTTATTTTTTTACCTATTGTTTCCACACACATAGTAATTTCAGTTTGCTGTTCATTTCTGACTTTAACTTCCTTTTTTTTTTTTAATCTTCAGCACCACAAAGTCACCCTCATCTTATTGTTTTTTATCTCGTTGGAGCTCTGATACCCTCCTTCATCTTCCTGCTTCTTCTTCTCCTGCTCTTCTATACCAAAAGGTAACATGGAGGACAGGTGAGAGTTTGATGATGCTGAATGAGAATGTTGATGTCTGGAAGTCTTAAAGCGCCGTGTGTTTACCGAACATTGAGAATGTTAACTTCCTCAAGTTACCCAGCAGTCCAGACGCCCACCTCACCGCGGAGCCGTAGGGAGAACATTGTCTTACGGTCGAGTCCTGCTAGATACAAATTTACAGAGAGCACGAGAAATGGTCAAGCCTAACTGTGCATTTGCTTTAAGATTATGGATTCATTTTTGATTTTTCTTCCTACCGTATTCTTACCAATCCACAGACATGACTACCGTAGTTACTATTATTTATTAAAAATGTGAAAATAGTTGGTGATCAAGTCTGAGCCTGGATGGACTGCTCAGACCGTAGAATCTGTCTGTGTGGGTGGCTCTTTCTGATATTTCGTTAGGTTGCTGGGTATCATCACATTTCAACCTGAAGCCACCAAGCTTCTGTAACTCAGCGTCCAATACGGAATAAGGAACAAATACAAGACACGGCAAGCTGCAAATGTCATTTACTTTATGATTATTTATTTTCAATTCTATTTCGTTTATAACAGTAAACCATCATGGGCTGCAGTTGGTTCCTAATTGTTGTACTTTAAAGGAATGACATTTTTTAGGTTACCCACCTCATGTAGCTTGTAGTGTTTAATGTTTAATCTCATCTTTTCATGGACAACTGACATAACAAAGTTTCCAATAGAGCAGAAGCCAATGGTGACCAACGCTGGACATCAAAAAGGTCCTTGAAAAAATCCCACACTACTCGCATCACTTAATCCAGACATGCACTCACAACGGGCAAGACACTAAATTATTGTCAAATAAATAACTAAATTGTCTACAAACAGGAAGCCCCTTCACACAGAAAGGTGCTTTGAACTGAAGACCCGCCTCTTCCCTTCATTGATTGGTCCAGAGTCCTGTCTTCAGTTCAAAAGTGCTGTCCTGTGTGAAGGGGCTTACAGTTTCATTTTTTTTCTTTTTTGTTATTTATTGAACAACATTTTAGTAAGCAATGCATGAAGGCTTTGTGAGCCTACGACTGGATGACTTGCCTTGTGGATTACACGACACGAGTAACGTGAGACTTTTATCATGGACGTTATATTGTTTGCTGTTGTCCATGATTGGTCACCATAGACGCTTGTTCTGTCAGAAACACTGTCATGTTCGCTCTCCATAATAACGTGGGATTCAAATTTTTTGTCAGCCATCTCTACAAACTACACGGGGTAAGTAACATAAAAAGGCGGGCGTTCCTTAAATACATTTGTGAAATAATGTGTCATGTAACACAGGCCTGGGCGGCCTGCTCAAAGCCCTCCATTACTGTTTTCTTGATGGCTTCATGACATCTCTTTAGATTGCTGGGTGCCGTTCTTTTGTTTTATCATTGAGGTTCACACTGAAGTCACCAGCCTTCCATAACACATACTGTAACATTGTGGATTTCCCCTTGGGATTAATAAAGTATCTATCTATCTATCTATCTATCTATCTATCCATAACACTGCGTCCATTTGACCTGAAGGTCTGCACCGGACCTCTTCACTTTCAGTTCCACTTCACTTCGATTCTGAAGTGCCAGTAAATATAATTTGAATGGGATTTGTTCCTGCCTTTTGCCCTGTGTTAGCTGGGATTGGCTCCAGCAGACCCCTGTGACCCTGTAGTTAGGATATAGCGGGTTGGAAGATGACTGACTGACTGACTGACTGAAAGATTAACGACGCACTTGGGATGCCAACTTTCACTCTGAGATCTAATTTACTGTCTTGAGTCGGGTCGTCATATTGGTTTAAATTGACAACACGGTCACCCAGGTTATTAACATTTGAACTTTTGTCTCCTTTTCTTTTGTGTTGTTTGTGCCCAAAGAATGAAAAAGGTGAGAAGCCTGAGAGACTTTATTTCATTTTCATTTCTTTGTATCGACTACAACTATAACTGATGACTCGGCCCTTCTTTTACAGATGGAGTCACACAATGAAGAAAATGACTTCTACTGTAACCAGGAAGAGATGAGATGCCATGCAGGCAGCGATTCAACAAAGGCGAGGATCTTGGATTAACTTTTTACATTCAAATGTCCGTTTTTCATTGGAGGTTTTATCTTCAATTAGTGAAAATGAACACCTTAAGTAGCCAGTAAGCCGGTTAGCAGCGCTGCCTCCAGACATTTCCGGGGGCCGCGGGGCAAACTGAGTGGGGTCTGCATGTCTACTGGCCTGTCGGGTTATTTGTAACTGTCTGTCGCTTTGGAAACTGAACGATTTAACATTCTTATTTTTTAATAATAAAGGAATGTTTTCAAATCTGCCTCATCTCATGGAAAATTGGTAAGCCACAGTTTCACTTAGGAGATATTGGGTGAAAGGCAGGAACTCACCTTCAATCCAGGAGTGACAGGCCTGGGACGTCATGAAACAATCCTGGTATTGATTGGATATCAAAAAACTGAAAAATAGTCATCCATGATTCAAATATATTTATATACTTAAGTAGTTACAGTATATGCATGTATACTTAAGTATTCCAATGTAATTTTATGTATTTTTGCTTTTTGCAGGTCACTGACCCCATTTATGAGAATTTGAACACAGCAAATGTCTTTACAGTGCATGAAATGGGCAACGTGAAGAGTTAGATTTGAGAGATTGATGAACATGACTGTAGCTTGATATTAAGTTTCATTTTTTATATTGTGCAAATTCACTTCTTTTAGAGCATATATCACAAAACATGATTTGCATTACAGTAGAGTTGATAAAAGAGTAACCATCTTCATTTGTCACCTTGATAATAACAACTTGTGAACCGTAGCAGCTTGTCCCCCAGTCTGTGGCCGTGTCTCTTCTGTGTCGAGTACAAGTTTGTGGGAAAAGCCTTCATTGACTTGAACCCGGGCCACCACTGATGAAGACCTCATAATGTGGAGATGGTTGCTGGAGTTTCCTTCTTTATTTCATTTTATACTCAATAATGACTGACACATGACTCTTTAGTATAATGTCTGCCCTAGCGCTTGAGGACCTGATGAAAGCTTTTCATATTTTTAAGACAATTACTGATGTGTTTTTTTTTTTTTTGAGGTACACACCTCAAATGATTGCTTATTTAATTGTCTGTCACAGCCAATGATAGATGAGCCATCTGAAGTGACACTTGAAAGTGACACTCAGCTTGTGTGCCTTTGCATTTTCAAAAACAAAACTGGGTGTGGCTAAACAAGGACAATAAAAGGAGAATGCTTTAATAATAATAATAATAATAATACATTTTATTTATATAGTGCCTTTCCCATGCTCAAGGCACTTTGTGGACGCTTTGTGTCCAGCGAGGTTTCTAGCGGCTCCTCAGCTCTTGGCCTGCACAGGTCCAACCAAACCAAGTGACCAAAATAATTTTAATCTGTGTGTAAATGTTTTATTTACAAAAAGAAAATAAATAAATGAATAAATACAAAGTCAAAGTCTGAAACCCTAAGGCAAATCAATAAAAAAGAGCAGAGAGCTCAATAAGCAGGACTTCAAAAACAAGCTGTTACAATAATCATTAAAGAATGGCAAAATGGCCGATCAGCCCACTCGTAGACCGCCACCCTTTAAATAGTCAGTCAGTCAGTCCGTCATTATCCAACCCGCTATATCCTAACACAGGGTCACGGGGTTCTGCTGGAGCCAATCGCAGCCAGCACAGGGCGCAAGGCAGGACCTTTAAATAGTGCCGTATATATTGTGAAGGATGACCGGCCATTTATCCCGGCCAATACCCCCAAGCCGCCAGGTGGAGCCCTCCTTGTAGCATGGACGTCCCCAGAAGACCAGCAGGGCATCATGGACAATGGAGTTTTTATGCACAGCCCTGCTGGATGCCATGGAGGCCACAAGAGGGAGCTGCAGGGAGGACCGAAGATTTCTTCGTGCCCTATGACCTGGAAGTTCGTCATAGGAAGAGCGACGGACTTCCGGGCTGAAGAAAAGAACTTTTACCTGACTCGGAAGTGATTGAGAATCACATGGACTGGGGATTGGGAACACTTCCGGGTCAGGGAATATAAAAGGACTGAGGGAGCTTCCAGACGGTGAGCTGAGCTGGGTGGAAGGGTGGCAACGCGTCTGGGAGTGGAGGATTGTTTATTGTTGTTATTATTATTGGTATTGTTTATGAGTAGTGAGGAGTGGAGGGTGCTTAGTGCACATTATTATTATAATAAAAGAATTATTGCACTTTTACCTAGTGTTTTGGCGTGGTACCTGAGGGTTCAAGGGAGCATTACTGCCCTCTACTGCGACACTGGCGTAGTCAGCAGGATTCTCTGGCCGTCTGTTGGCAGAGGACCTGAATATAAAACAAATTTTGTGTACACCAGTGTCGCAGTAGGGGGCAGTAATGCTCCCTTGAACCCTCAGGTACCACACCAAAACACTAAGTAAAAGTGCAATAATTCTTTTATTATAATAATAATGTGCACTAAGCACCCTCCACTCCTCGCTACTCATAAACAATACCAATAATAATAACAATAAACAATCCTCCACTCCCAGACAAGTTGCCCTCCTACCACCCAGCTCAGCTCGCCGTCTGGAAGCTCCCTCAGTCCTTTTATATTCCCTGACCCGGAAGTGTTCCCAATCCCCAGTCCATGTGATTCTCAATCACTTCCGGGTCAGGTAAAAGTTCTTTTCTTCAGCCCGGAAGTCCGTCACTCTTCCTATGACGAACTTCCGGGTCATAGGGCACGAAGAAATCTTCGGTACTCCCTGCAGCTCCCTCTTGTGGCCCCCATGGCATCCAGCAGGGCTGTGCATAAAAACTCCATTGTCCATGATGCCCTGCTGGTCTTCTGGGGACCTCCATGCTGCAAGGAGGGCTCCACCTGGCGGCTTGGGGGTATTGGCCGGGATAAACGGCCGGCCATCCTTCACAATATATATACATAAACATACTAGGGGGTTTTGCCCCCTGCTCACTTTGCTCACCAACCCTCGTGTTTTTCCTAAGCGCTCGCCTCTTTGTGGTTCTGTGTATGGGGATGCGGATGTACAATTTAATAACTATTTTACATTACAGTGAGTAATTAACCATATTAAAAAATAGCAAAATGTAATAATTTGAAATTAAATTATGTTTCATGTTGCATTAGAGGTAATCATTGTGTCATACGACTTCATTGTGTTTGGCTTTGAAATTAACATGCAAATACTTTTTAAACTTACACTTTGTGAAAGGCGCTATATAGGTGCCCAACCCGACACAGACTGGACACGGAGGCACACGTAAAATAAATAAACTATTCATTTTTGTTCACCTGTGGGCGCACGTCTTCCCCGTGTCCCACAGGCAGTACACAGTCCCAAGCACAAACACACAAAGTAAAACACAAAGCAAAGCACACTCTTCTTCTTCTTCTTCTTCCTCCAGCACTCCTTCCAGGCAACCTTGTCCTCCTCCTCCTCCCGATTCTGGCCCCTGAGTGGTGGTCGCTGGCTCCTTTTAATTAGGCACCCGGAAGTGCTCCAGGTGTTTGATTGGTGACACCCGGCTGCACTTCCGGGTGTGGTGAAATTTCTGCCCAGAAGGGCCCAGCAGCTCCTGCTGCAGCACCCCCTGGCGGCACCTGCGGAACCCAACAGGGCTGCGCCAAACTTTAAACCCCCATGAAGGCCTGCGGGAGTTCGAGGCACCCCTGCAACCCAGGGAGGCTGCCATCTAGTGTCCAGGGGGAGATATTGCCACAACTTTTACTGTAAAATTTCAGTAAAAACAATTTTTTGAATAAAATCTTCTTCAATATCGCATTGAATTGTAATTCTGTGTTTGGACGTTCATCGTGACAATGCAACATATAACTGCCTGTGAGTGAATTTCTTTTCTTTCTCACTAATAAATAAAATGACTTTTTTGAATTCTAATGTTATACCCTGAAGATGTACTACATTACCTTTCTTGGATACTTCGTTCTTTCTACAATAATTCGTGCGGTGGAAGACTGGATGGTGTTAACGGTTGTAGATATTCTTCATGATATTGTAAGTTGATGTTTTCATCTTCCTCACCATCACCACCAACTGTTTCAGCAGAGTCTATTGATGCGCATTTAACCAGTTTGACGTGTAACTGATCGACATTTTTGACGTTAATTCATTTCACTTCATCGTTTCTCAGTGCTAGGATTGCCCGTGTACTCATTTTTTCTGTTGATTACCCTTCGGGATGAAATTCTTCAAGAAGATTTGGACATAATACGTCTTCTTTAATTGGGAACTTAAAGTGAGGAAAACATTAAAATTTATAAAAGCCGAGAGAACAAGAAGTGTGTCTAACAAAAGCATTCACACCAATGAGAGGTATAATTCAATGTGGTTGAGAGGACTTGAAAACATCTCGTGGCCAAAGTCTCGTCTCGTGGAACTTTCAAAAATCTCTTCAATAAAGCCTCGTTTCATCGCAGGATTTCTTTAATACAGTAGAGAGATTTACGTATTTGTATAACTAAACACTATTTTAAATATGGAAGACACAGTCAGCACCTTTATATCCACGGGCTCTGCATTTCTACATTTCAGAATGTTCCTAAAAGCAAAATTTGAATTTGTCACACGGCGAGCAGCACTACACTGAATCCACGCCAATGCAGTGATGTACCCTCCCGCCTCCCTGAGGGATAACAATGCATCTACTGCCACGGTGAGATTTCTTTGATGATGCAAAGAAAAAGATAAAACAGTCTGCTAAAAGAGCGTTTCTAACTAAAGCAACTGGAATTGTGAACCCTCAGCCTTTAATGGCTGAAGGTCCTCAGCCCACAGCCTCCACCAACCCTGACGTTACTATTGAAGCAACCTCAGGGTCTGGGCCAGTAAGGGAGACGCTAATTAGGTGGCCACGTTCTGCCCCAGTGAACCCAGCAATGAAGCAGCCCCTTGAGTGGCAGGTAAAGGGGGGCACAGGCTCAGCACTTAAAAAGCACTTGGATTGCGTCTCCCAGCTGCTACAGACCATCGGGCCCCGGGTGTTTGGCTGCCACCAGGTCTCGGATTTGGATCCTGGGCTTGGTTCAGCTCACAGAGAGCTGGGGGAACCTTGTGGCATGTAGGTGGCCTCTGACCCGTGTGGTGAGGTGGTGCAAAGTGCCATGCATGAGGTTACGAAATGACAAAGCAGCTGGGAGTGTCTGCTGTCACTGAAAACCTTAGTGGTGTGGCACAAACATGGCTGCCAATAAGCTCAGGTTTATGTGTTGCCCTTTGTCATGGGAATCTTTCCTACAATGGTGACATAATTGGTGCAACTGCATAACTGGCCTCACATTATCTAAGATTAATTCTACTACTTTTATTTGGGAATTACATGTTAATATTTTGAGATTTTTTTTTGGATTGTTCTGAGTTTAGACTTTCATTTTTCAGTCAACATTTCTGATGTTGCTATTTCTCTTTTTGATTTCTGGTTTTGACCATTTTGTTCATTTTTTTTCTTCAACTTTTCTCGGGGTATTTTCTCATAAAGTTTCTCAGACCTCTTGTCGAAGTGAATACACTTACAAATACACTAAAAAAATGAATGACCTCCAAGTCCTGAGCCTTCTCAGCTGGCCGCAGTAGCCAGAGTGGGAGCTGGTGATGTCAGAGTGGCCCCGCCTTCTGGGGCTCCACCTACAAAAAAGCTAATTAAACTGACAGGGACAGCATTTAATTAACCGATAATAATCTCAATGATCTGAACCAACATTACAATATGAAAAACAGAAATACAAAGACACAAAATAAAATCAACAATAAAACACACATTAATAAGTAACAGTAAGCTACAGAAAGGTCAGCAGTCAGAATTTATCTTTATGGAGGTGTGAGAATGAGAACTTTAGGAGTGTTTTCATTCCAGTGTGAAGACATCAAGGACGTTCACAACAAAGCCTCGTCAAACAATCACCATGCAGGGAACTGTGGACCCCCAAATCCAGCTGTCCCACCTGCACTGCCTAGAGTTACTCCACTGTCACTCCGTCAAGAGCCAAGTGTCAGGATCATTTCAATAACCACAGCCGGGGGCACCACAGTCTGTCAGCCAGCAGACACATCACCTCATAAGATTTACAAACACAGAAGGAAACCCAAAAATGGAAGTGAGACTCAAGATGGCAGACACCTTGAATGCAGGCCGTCTTCACGTAAATGTCTCTGCCAAAGTTCAACGTGCTGCTGGATTCTATTCTCATGTCTTTGTTACAAAGATCACCTGAAAATACACCACAAAGTGTTTAATCTACTAATCATGTAAGTTATAAATGAGAACTTAAATATATCAGAGTTGTGCTGTCCTGCTCTTCTGACTCGGCTTCTGCTCTGCAAAATCTGAGCTGGAAAATGGGAGCAACGATTAGAATTCATTCAAGGAAAACTAGAATGACAGCCACATGCAACACCCTCATCCAAAAGGCCCCATCTGTGTAGGTGAAGGAAGCCACCTGATCGTGTCACACTAGAAAAGAAGCAAAGCTTCCCATGACCTCATTCAGAAAGGTGGCTAAAATTAAAATGCAGCTCCACCACTACACGGTCATTTCAAAAAATAGAAACGGAACAGAAGAGCTCAGTCAGATAAAGAAGAAGGTTAAGGAAGGGTTAAATCAGACGTAGGGTGACCGAGGTGTGGATGTGACCACACTGGAAGGAATTCAGATCTGTGATCAGGGGCTTTGGGGCTCTCCGACTACTCCTTGTGTCCTGCTAGACACTCCTATATATACAGTGCATCTGGAAAGTATTCACAGCGCTTCATCACTTTTTCCACATTTTGTTATGTCACAGCCTTATTCCAAAATGGATTAAATTAATTTTTTTCCTCAGAATTCTACACACAACACCCCATAATGACAACGTGAAAAAAGTTTACTTGAAGTTTTTGCAAATTTATTAAAAATAAAAAAAACTGAGAAATCACATGTACATAAGTATTCACAGCCTTTGCCATGAAGCTCCAAACTGAGCTCAGGTGCATCCTGTTTGCCCTGATCATCCTTGAGATGTTTCTGCAGCTTCATTGGAGTCCACCTGTGGTCAATTCAGTTGATTGGACATAATTTGGAAAGGCACACACCTGTCTATAGAAGGTCCCACAGTTGACAGTTCATGTCAGACCACAAACCAAGCATGAAGTCAAAGGAATTGTCTGTAGACCTTCGAGACAGGATTGTCTCGAGGCACAAATCTGGGGAAGGTTACAGAAAACTTTCTGCTGCTTTGAAGGTCCCAATGAGCACAGTGGCCTCCATCATCCGTAAGTGGAAGAAGTTCGAAACCACCAGGACTCTTCCTAGAGCTGGCCGGCCATCAAACTGAGCGATCGGGGGAGAAGGGCCTTAGTCAGGGAGGTGACCAAGAACCCGATGGTCACTCTGTCAGAGCTCCAGAGGTCCTCTGTGGAGAGAGGAGAACCTTCCAGAAGGACAACCATCCACCAATCAGGCCTGAAAGGTAGAGTGGCCAGACGGAAGCCACTCCTTAGTAAAAGGCACATGGCAGCCCGCCTGGAGTTTGCCAAAAGGCACCTGAAGGACTCTCAGACAATGACAAACAAAATTCCCTGGTCTGATGAGACAAAGATTGAACTCTTTGGTGTGAATGCCAGGCATCATGTTTGGAGGAACCCAGGCACCACTCATCACCAGGCCAATACCATCCCTCCAGTGAAGCATGGTGGTGGCAGCATCAGGAACTGGGAGACTAGTCAGGATAAAGGGAAAGATGACCGCAGCAATGTACAGAGACATCCTGGATGAAAACCTGCTCCAGAGCGCTCTTGACCTCAGACTGGGGCGACGGTTCATCTTTCAGCAGGACAACGACCCTAAGCACACAGCCAAGATATCACAGGAGTGGCTTCAGGACAACTCTGTGAATGTCCTTGAGTGGCCCAGTCAGAGCCCAGACTTGAATCCGATTGAACATCTCTGGAGAGATCTTAAAATGGCTGTGCACCGACGCTTCCCAGTCAACCTGATGGAGCTTGAGAGGTGCTGCAAAGAGGAATGGGCGAAACTGGCCAAGGATAGGTGTGCCAAGCTTGTGGCATCATATTCAAAAAGACTTGAGGCTGGAATTGCTGCCAAAGGTGCATCGACAAAGTATTGAGCAAAGGCTGTGAATACTTATGGACATGGGATTTCTCAGTTTATTCATTTTTAATAAATTTGCAAAAACCTCAAGTAAACTTTTTTCACGTTGTCATTATGGGGTGTTGTGTGTAGAATTCTGAGGAAAAAAATTAATTTAATCCATTTTGGAATAAGGCTGTAACATAACAAAATGTGGAAAAAGTGAAGTGCGCTGGGAATTCTTTCCGGATGCACTGTATCTCCTGTGCCTCTGGGGCTCAGAAGGAGTTGATGAAGGTTCTGGGAAACCTGGGAACATCTGCATGAGACACTCTGTTGTGTTTGGTGTTACACTGGGGACAAAAGCAAATCTATCTATCTATCTATCTATCTATCTATCTATCTATCTATCTATCTATCTATCTATCTATCTATCTATCTATCATATAGTGCCTTTCACTTTATCTATCTATCTGTTCTTATGATTTGCAGGACAGCATTCTGCTGCCATCTTGTGGATTAAATCATATCATACTGCAAAAAGATCATGAATTTTGTTATGCATTCTGACACACTATGCTAGCTCATTAATATTCATGAGGGGGTGGGACCAATCAATTCAAACCTACAATGGCATGTAAATGAGAAGGTGTAAAGGCAGTTTTTATGATAAACTGAAACTGACCCGTTAGTTGAATCAAGTGATAGTGATGACAATATGAAATGGTCATCAGACGTTGACAAGGACAGTTAAACTGATGACTGCGGCTCCACTGTGTTATGCCTGGTGACTTCAGTCTCAAGAGGCTTTAGCATGTCAAAAACTCAAAATGACTGTGGCCATGTGAAAACACAAGAAGGACATTAGCTCATGGAGAAAACCTGGCTGTGCCATCAGTGTGCAGGGACATGCCTTTGTGTCATTTTTGTCATGATGAAGAGTCAAGTATACATGTGACCCGAAGCAAACATAACCATCTATCCATCCATTATCCATCATGGTATATCCTAACTACAGGGTCACGGGGGTCTGCTGGAGCTAATCCCAGCCAACACAGGGCGCAAGGCAGGAAACAAACCCCGGGCAGGGCGCCAGCCCACCATAGGGCACACACACACTATGCACACACTAGGGACAATTTAGGATCGCCAATGCACTTAACCTGCATGTCTTTGGACTGTGGGAGGAAACCCACACAGACACGGGGAGAACATGCAAACTCCACACAGGGAGGACCCGGAAAGCGAACCCAGATGGGTCTCCTAACTGTGAGGCAGCCGCGCTACCCACTGCGCCACCGTGCCGCCCCGCAAACCTAACCTTAAGTAACCAAACCTGACATTAGCATAATATATTCATTACCTAAATTAATAATAATTATTGAAATAAAGTAATAATAATACATAAAAATAATATTAATTCTGTAGTACGATGGCATATGACGGTGTTTCAGTGCTGTTCGATTTCATTTATTAGTCATTGTTGAATACTCTGTTGTTACAGTGCCATGTTGCTAGCCGTGATGTGACATTTGTTTTTTTTTTTCTTTTTTTAATTTTATTGATTTTATTGTAGTCATTCCATACAAATAGATCAGTTTTTACAAAAAATAGGATAGAAAACAAATCAACCCCCACCCCTGCGTGATGTGACGTTGGTAACCGAGTCGTGACTGTATGTTTAATTCTACATAGAAATGTGATCACAGCCACACTGACCTGGCTGTTTATGTTCTGTCACAGGCCTTTAAGGACACGTCTCATTCTCAGCCTGGCGTCCCACTTTTCTCCATGTCATAATGACTAACTTTTTCATCTTCATCTTCTCTATGGCACTGTTTTCTCACCCACTCCCATCTTTTCTCCTTTCGTCTGCCCTGGCATTGTTCCTTCCTATCTCTCCTAACCCGGGGCAGCCTGACCCAAAACTCTGTGGGCAGACTTCGGCCTGCTCAGGCCCAAAAAAGCTGGTTTAGTTTTGAAAAGTTCAAAATGTATCTTTAAATGTCCTAAAATATGCAAAACACACATAAATGTCTCACAAGGGACAGAAACTTAGAGACTTAAGAGACAAGTCAAGTCAAAGGTTTACTCGAATAAGTAAAAAGAAAAAAATGTATTTTCATGATATCGTAATTATGGTTAGCTAAAGTATCCCTCAAATGAAAATACCAAAATACCGCCAGTTTAGATCGGGCTGCGTGCCATAAAAATGTATTGTTGAGTGAAGTGTCTTTTTTTTGTTTTACTTTGTCAAGTGCGTGTGGACGTCTCCTGTAAACTGTTCAGATCGGCAGGCGTGTGAGGTGGAGGAGTGTGAGGTGGAGGACGCCACTTACAGCGCTTTGGTTTTAAAGTTTTGCACAGGCATGACACCAACTAGGCAGGTAACGCAGGTAAGGTAGCGATGTGCCCAAACTCCACTGGCTGCTCCAACTCTGTGATGTCTCAGAGGCCTCGCAAAGCATCATGGGGTGTGGGGGATAATAAGACGCTCCTAAGTTGGCTGCACAGCACATTTTCAGAGAAGGTGAATAAGTTGACTGGTGAACTCGGTACTTTTGTTACAAAAATGCTTTGGTGAATTTTGCTGATCAGCACTGCTCTATAATGTGGCGTTCAAGTGACTGCGAGCATCACATGCATCCCTTCACGCTGAGGAGACGAGGAGATCAGCTCTTCTCATCAAGTGTGCTTCTCTTTGCTGTCTTATGGGCTGCTCACTTACTCCATCCTTTTCTTTATTTTCTTGCACTTGGTGGGTTGACCGTGCCCACTGGTCCCTGACCTGACATGCTGGGGAGGTGAGGAGAGCGACACAAGAAGGTCCTGGTAATGGCGACACAATCATCAATGGTGGGATTCCTGGTGTGATCCCCACAGGTTTATTTTCTCCAGTGGCCTGCCAACTGCTGTCCTCCCTGGCCGTCTAACCACAGTTTGCAGTTAAGCTGGACATTATGTTTCTCTGCTGTTATAAAGGACTGTCTTTTCAGATGTTTTTAAGTCTATTTAAATAACTCTTGTGGGAAAGCAGTGCCGACACACACAGATACACAGACTCACAAGCTCCAAAACACGTTTTCATTTCTTCTTCTTCTCACAGTACAGTGCACCAATCTCCACAATCGTCAGCTCAGTCCTCTACTTTGGTTCTTCTCCCCTCTTATTCGTTTGCCACCTCCACTCCACTCCACTCCACTCTACTCTACTCCTCGCAAGCTCCGTCCTCCACCTCCCGACTTCAGCTCCCCTTTTAAACTTCACCCGGACATGCTGCAGGTGCTCCCTGAAGATCTTCCTGTCCATATCTTCAGTCCATATCTGCTGGAACATCTGGGCACTTCCTTGGCGGTGGCCACGGGCCCCAACAGGGTTGAGCTTCTAAGCTCCGATCCTGTGGCCCCCATGCAAACCAGGGCGGCCGCCCTCTCATGTCCCGGTGGAGGTATTGTCCCTCTCCCGGTCCTTCCACCTTCCAGGCACCCCGGCCGCCCACACCGTTAATATTGTAAAGCACTCTGAGCTGCTTTTCTGTATGACAAAGTCGTAGAGAAAGCCATGCTGCTCTTATTGTTGTTCTGCTCTGCTGGCCCAGCCTCTGCCGCTTGTTCTTTAACGATTCTCTGGACACACGTCAAAAAAAATCTGCTTTGATTTCTTTTTTTTTTTCGTTTGCTTTATTGAAAGATCAAAAAGAAGATGTGATGCTGGAGCAGCGGAGACAGCAGAGGTTTGTGCAAATCCATTCTTTCACAGTCTGCTGCTGCTGCTCCTGCTGTGTCCCTCTTGTCATCTACCTTCAGTCACCTCTGACAGGACAAACACGGCGTCTGATTTTTAGAAAATGGACTTTCTTTCCATGATCTGCAGAAGAGGTTCTGCTTTTCAAAGCCTGTGTTCATATCAAAGAGTGCGTAGCTGGTCAGCCGCCAACATGTCACACCACAAAGCACCCACCTCAGTTAAGTCAGGAAGTGACGTTTAGAGAAGCAGAGCCGTCCGTGATCTCACAGAGGGGACGGGGGGCTAACATTAAAAGACGACTTACCCACACTTAAAGTAAGAAGCTGACAAACCGAGGTGGTCTACACGCTCAGATCACGCTAAGGTAAGATGAAACACACGCCGCCCTCGTCTTCAGACGTTCTTACTCAGATCTCTAATTGTGGGTCCTTAGTGCCACTTTAGTGATCCTTGCAGTCGTTCATTTTCTTGGGTTTGGAAACTCAGTAGAATTAAAGGGATGCATGATGACCAATAATGTGATTTCTGCAATCTTCAGTCTTAACCCACGTCTCCAAAATGGTAGGAATATCAGACGGCACGTCTCGGCTTCTCCTCTGCGTGTCCGTCTTGTCAGCTGTACTCTGATATCTGATTGTCCTGCTGGTGGATCTTGGGGTCATGAGAGTGACAAGAGAAACAAAATGGAATCCAAAGTTGTGGTCATCACTAATGTGAGTTAAACTGGATATTAACGGTATAAAAAATGTCATTTGGAGAAGGTCACCTAACGACCTCAGCACACGTTCATAACGATAGACAGGAAAAGGCGCCACATGTGAGCTGCAGCTGGTCTTTGTCATCTGATTCAGCTTTCTGGATTATCAGCCCTTCTACTCGTTTCACACCTTTCTTCTTTAGCCAATTTTATATTTTTAAAACGCTGATTAAAACAGAGCAATGCAAACCAACATATACAACTGAAAACTAAATGTGTCTTCAGCTGCCGTTTCCACAGACAGACATCTTTGTGAAATGTGCTCAAAACGCTCGTCTTTCATGAAGCAGGTATGACGTACTTGCTCAGTTAGTGTACAGTATATACACATGTAAATATTAATATATCGATATTATTCTATATAGAAAATCCAACATCTGTCTATCTGTCTGCCTGTCCGCTTTTCACTACTTAATGGATTGACGTCAGGTTTTTTCCTATAATTTGCTTGAACATTCCGGTTGATTCTCTCATCAAGCAAATTCCTGTCAATCTTGGAGAATCCGCTTCATCCACTGAACAGGATCATCTCCAGACAGAGGAGCAGCTTCAGCGACAGACTGCTGTCATCGTCCTGCTCCACTGACAGACTGAGGAGACCCCACACTATGTGACTCGGGGGGTAAACGTTAACATTGTATAAAGTTATTGTCTGCTTTTACATGCATTTTTATTACTCTTTAATTTAATATTGTTTCTTTGTATCAGTATACTGCTGCTGGATTATGTGAATTTCCCCTTGGGATCAATAAAGTATCTATCTATCTATCTATCTATCTATCTATCTATCTATCTATCTATCTATCTATCTATCTATCTATCTATCTATCTATCACGCAGTATCAGAGTTCGCTTGTGGTACCATTTTATTTGAGCGAATCCGAGAGAGAGGCTGCGGGCCGAGGGAGGGGGAGGCGGGGCCTCAGGAGTAGGGAGCTGGGCGTATATACAGTACACGTATGTGCAGTGAGTGCATATAAAATATAAATACATTCAGTGTGCTAATTCTTGAGACCAGTACACAAGTCCTGGGCAGGGCCTCCCTTTGCTCTCAAACTGCCTCAGTTGTCCAGAGAGGTGGTCTGAGTCACTGAAGCCTTTCTGCCACCTTGACCCAGTCTGACCATCCTCTTCTGACCTCATGTGTTTCTGTTCACAGCATTGCCACTCATTGGATGTTTATTTAATTTTTGTAACTCAACACTCAAAGCTGTATGAACATTAACTGAAGCTCCTGATCTGATCTTGAAGTATATCTGTCTGTCTGCAGGATTTTCTGCATTGCACTGCTGCCACGTGATTGGCTGTTTAGACAATTGCGTGGATAAGCCGGTATTCCTAAGAATTCCTTTAACCAGCTTTACAATGGAGAGATCATGGTTGTAAACTCCCTCAGCCTGCCAGGTGGCAGCATCCCTGGGTTTTGGTACCCATCTGGACAACTGCAGGGAATGCTGGGAACTGTAGTCCAGTGGGGGACAGCCATGTTTGGGGTCTGTGAGTGCTGCAGAGAGTGACAGTCCCAACTTTATGAGACTTCTTGATGACCTGCAAGTGCTTCTAACAGGCGATGCCCTGGCAGCACCAGAAGTACCCGCAGGTCTTCAATAGTGGGAGCCACACTGCCTTATCCAGGTGGGTCAGAACAGGGAGAGGAAGCAGGCAACACTCGTCTGGGCGGAGTGGTGGACAGAATAAAGAAGAAGAGAGGAGTTTATTGCACTATGGACGTATTTTGTCTCATTAAAGTTTGAATTTTTAGAGTTGATGCTCTCGTGTTTGGGGTTTCTGGCACTGTGGTGCCCCCTTGTTGATCAGTCCCAAATTCACTACATGATTGTTCACTTTGGTTAAACAGAATTGCATCCATAACTCACTGCACAGAGAGTTCTTGTAGATCTCACAGCTCTTTAATCTAAAAGTGTGAAAAAATGTCAAAGGTCTGCCTGCTACTGTAGCGCCTTTCCTCACAAGCAGCGTCAGTAGGAAGCACGGTGGTCTGTAAGGACATTTATGAGAGCACTGAGTCACCATCTCCTCTTGACTTGCATTAACCACAAGATTGACTACCAAGACCCCCCAGGCGCTGCCCCCCCCATTAACACTCACTTTAACAACACAAGCTTGACCAGGCGGGCTGATTGCATAGAAAGTGGGCTGCTGTTGGCGAGCTGCTTGTTTTTGGGGTCCTCTATCACATTCACAATACTCGATATGACTGATAAGGGTTTCTGTTTTTATTTAAACGTGTTTGAGTTATCGTGTTTACACACAGACAGACATCAACATGGTATTTTCAGGCTGAAGAAGGTCCGAAATGTCAGGATTCATCAAATTCTCCAGGTCGAATTTTTTTTCACGATTCCTATATTTTCCCTATTCTGTGTATACGCAAAAGTAAAAAAAGACATTCAGAAGGTGGATGGACGCTCCCTGGAGTGAAACTGAAAATGGAGAGCCTGTCTCGCCTTACAGTCTGTTAGGCATGGTGCATCTGTCACTGTCACTCGACACTTTGTGCTGTCCCGTCACAGGTCTCTCCCAAATGTACAGCTTTTGATTAGGCCTCACATTTTTGCTTTGCTAGTTTTTCTTGCTTCACTCGCCACCAGCAGGCATTTCATCAGCTTGTGTGTTTCCTGCAGATGATGTGAGCTGAGAACACAACGAAGGCCCCTTAACTCCTCTCCTGTGCCCCCCAGAGTGCACAAGCTCCTCTTCGGAACTCCCAAGATGGTCAAACTAACTGGAGTTGGACTTTGGATTTCATGGCTGCTTCAAGGTCAGACCTTCCTCGTTTAACTGTTCAAATCTTGTTGATGTCTTTCAACTCGTTCACCTTTGAGATGAGATGAATAACTTCAGATGTTAAGGCAGTGAATAGAAAAATTGAAAGAGGCGAAAAAAAGAGTCAAATGAAAGACGTCTACCATGGAATGCTTTGCTGAAAATTAAACGTCAACCATCCATTGAATATTTACAGCTGGAGGAGAGCACAGTGAGTGGAGCCCCAGACAAGATGCCAGTTTATCACAGGGCACAATGCCACACACACACTTACTCAAGTCAGGCCAGTTTAGAATCAGCAGTCGACAGAGAAGCAGGACTGAAGAACATTTAGAGGAGCACAGGGAGAGAAGACACAACAGGCAGGAACTGAAGGGCAGTGAGAAAGTGGCACCAGTGCAGAGCCAATATGCTGCCCACCACAGTGCCCTGTAAAACCTGTTTCATTTTTATGAACACTTGTGTATGTTTGCACCTATTTAACCCTTTTTAATTTTTTTTTAATATTTTTTCACTGACCCCTGAGCTGATGGCTAATATCAGCCACATGCCAGACCGTGCGGACGTTGTCCCAATGCTGTGTTCCTAATGACTAACAGATGTGACCACGCCAGTGTGGACCTGCGCTCAAAACGAATTCCCCATTAGGATTGACAGCAGCTCTTCAGGGTCACACAGACACTCGGACTTACGTAGCTGACGTCTAAAGTGAGGGGCTCATCACAAAACCTCCAGTCACCTGAGATCTGGACAGTTAGGCCACTGGCACTAGACGGGGTCTTTATTGTTGAAGTTCATTAGACGTGAGCCCACTCACTGTGCTGACATGTAGCCGCATTAGGGGCTCTTCAGGGTCACACAGACACTCAGACTTACGTAGCTGACGTCTAAAGTGAAGCCCCCAGTCATCTCGACTGGCCGGCAGGACTGGTGGCCATTCCGCTATCCTGCAGTCGGCTGTATTTTCATTTTATTTTATTGTGAGCTGCAAGCTTCAAACCCAACTTGTGACATCACTGCACCAGGCCTTCTAAATAAATAAAGGAAGTGACGGAGGTGACACTGCAGCTGGGGCCACTTGTCACATCAAAGGGGAAACTGCAAATAAAATATAAAGATGTCAGTTATCAACTCATTTGGTCCAATGTGTGTGTGTGTGTAATGGTGTGGACTACCAGGGGGCAGTCAGTAGGAAGTGCCCACCGCTGTGCCCTCGCTGACACTCATGTATCATGCGTCCGTTTGGCAGGTCAGGGTGGTGATGGGTAGGCAGGCAGGGATTAACGCTTGATGAGTCCATTGATGGCGATCAGCATGAAGAAAGTCTGAAATTCAAGGTAACACTGACCTGAAAACATGAAACCAGCACAGAGGAGACATTCAAACTGGGAGTTAAACTGGGATTCCAGTGACATGAGACAGCAAAGCTTACATCCTACAAATGAAATGTAAGAATAAAAACGTGAATCTTCAAACTTGATCGTTTCCTATTTCAAGAGTTCCCCGCGAATGTCTTAGGATGAAGGATCTGAACTCCTGGGTGCCTTTAGATGTTTCGCTCTTCACTGAAGCAAGTCAAGTGAAGGAACACGGAGACAAAGAATTCTTAAATTGTTAGGTCTGTCTGAAGTACGCAGATTTAAAAACCAGACTTTGTGATTCTGAATGGAGCTGAGTGGGGAGGACAGGCCCGATGGTGGACGTCAGGTCATCTTGTGTTTCCATTTTTCAGGTGCACTTTGCCAAGGCCCCTCGATTTCACTGCCCAAGAATATCGAAACTCTGGATGGCTCCTGTGTGCTCATTCCGTGCACATTTGAACCATCTGAAGAACTCGGGAACGATCAGATTGGAGTGTGGCTAAGTAATGATCCATGGAAAGGAAACAAGGTGTTCAGGGAAGACACTTCATATGGCATCTGGGCCGATGTCAGCGTCACAATCGGTGACGTCAAAGTGAGAAACTGCAGCACACGACTGGACGGAGTTGGACGCCGGCAAGAACAGAATTACTACTTTAGGACTGAAGGAAAGTTTAGCTACACGTTTACTAGAAATGTCGTTACCATCAAAGTCAGAGGTAAGGCTAATGTTCGTCATACCTGCCCTTTAAATGGTGACAGTAACTGAACAGCTCAGTCTCATCTCCTCCAACATGTCTACTAATGTCACCTCAACTCACACACTCCTTTGTACTAAAGGACCACCTACTGTTCCCGCTTGTCTTTATTCATTTCCAGTTGTCTCCATTTTTTCAGATAAACCACTGATCACTCCATTTGTCCCAATAACGGAGGGCACTGCCACCAATCTGACCTGCTGTGCTCCTACTTCTTGCCCAAATGCCCCCCTGGTCCTGACATGGAGTGACACACTAAATGGGGCAATGACTGAGGAGTCCAAGGAGGCAGATGGAGCCAAAGTCACATCTTCTGTCCTTCATTTTACTGCTTCACATGTCCACCACAACAAGATGGTCACCTGCACAGCCAGCAGCCGAGGACGACAATGGACCAACACGGTCACTCTGAGCGTCACTTGTAAGTCACTCTTCACGTAGCGCCGTCTCTATTAAAAGTGCAGGGCATTAGCAGAATTACCACTGCTTCGTATTGTTAAATAACTCGGCAATCTTTCTTTTATTTGTAACTGGTGTTCCTAACATTGTACCTCTTGATATCGAGGGTGGAGTTATGGCCTTTGTCCTCTTGTTCTGCGTCTCCTTTTCTCGTTGGTTTTGACTTTAATTTCTGGTGGCACCTCCTGTGTGCTCCTACATGTCCTCTCCATTCTCATTCAGTGTCTCAACAGGGGAGAACATAAAGCCACATACAGTTTGTCACCTGAGTGGATGTCACCACATTGTGTGACTCACTGCTGCCCCCTAAAGGGTGACCTGATCTGTTGTTGGAGCTCATGAGACTTCTATGCGCAGATAAATGATAAATCCGTTTAGCTTCAGTTATACGATAGTAACAATAGTGCGGTCAGCCAGTGTTTTTTTCTTTCTATTTGTATTGTATTTTTTTTCTAGACATTACATTTCAGTATAATTTCAGTTTATTTCTTTGTAATATATTCTCTGATCCTGTGGTGGGTTGGCACCCTGCCCAGGATTGGTTCCTGCCTTGCGCCCTCTGTTGGCTGGGATTGGCTCCAGCAGACCCCCATGACCCTGTGGATGGATGGATGGATGGATATTCTCTGATTGTGTGCTCGCTTCATTAAAGATGAAGTTTTTTCTTTCAGATTCTCCAAAATACACCTCAGTCACAGGACATCCTGGTCACAACATACCAGAGGGGGGCGCTGTGAGTCTGAGCTGCAGCTCTAATGCAAACCCCGCCCCCAGCCATTACACCTGGTACCATGTGATCAACTCAGGGGTCAGCGTAAGAGGATCTGAGCAGAAGCTGACCCTCAAAAATATGACCCTCGGTGACAGCGGACTCTACTACTGCGAGGCGAAGAACGAACACGGACAGGAACACTCGGCCATGGTGACCATTGTGCTGCAGCGTAAGTGAAGGAATTGCACTGAACTCACTAAAGGTGGCTCTCTTGACTTTACCCTTTGTTTCATTTGCTTTAGTTGTATCTTCTTTGATGAACTGCGATGCGAGCGGCTCATCTGATCTTCATCTGCAGTGGTGTTAGTTCTGAGCGCAGACATAAAGAGGAGTAGACAGTCAACAAAGAGGAGCACAAAAACAAATCCTGCAGGACGTATGGGAGAGTAAATTTGTGCCAATGAATATTTGAAGGGTTTGTGGTAAGGTGGCTCAGGGTTAGGGCTGTGGCCTCATTGGTAGAGTGGTCTAGGAACAGATCTTGTGCCCACCTGCTATGATGGTGAAGTCTGCATTGCCTCCCTGTCCTTCCATCCTTCAGGCACTTCACCTTTTCTCCAATATCCCAAAGTTGGCCATGCCAGTTTAATGTTTGAGTGGGCCCTGCACTGACCTACTGGCACGCTTGTGCCTTTCCAACCAGGGGCCATTAGTGCAGTGGGGGGGGCGCCATAAACCGAGGAGCTACAGTAGCCCCAAGGACAGGCCCATTTGGGAACACCAGGACCCTAAGTGACATCTTAACGGCTCCAAACAGCCTGAGGATTCTTCAATATACAAGAATAAAAAGGAATGGATACTTCATTGAAGGTTGACAAGAAAAAATGTAGTAAATGACAACATAAATACTATTTCATAATAAATACAATAAACGACTAAAACAGAAATATTTCAGCAACTGAGCAAGTTTACTTGAAACATGTACATCTGGCTCCCTGTTAGTATATAAATTTAAAGAAGACGCTTGTGTAATTATCCTTTAAGGGTTACGTACTCCATTCAAAAATGATACGTTCTGAGTCTGTCTCTTACTCCCCACTATTTGTTGTGAAGGATAAACTTTTATTATCACATTTTCGAGGAGAACAGAGATAACAAAATTCTAACAAAATAGACTTCAATGGGGAAATCCTGTAATCCCCCAAAAATAACCAAAACAACCAAAACAATGTTGTGCTATATATATATATATATATATATATATAAGAAGGAAAAGACAGGAAAATGGTTAGAGGTTATTGCTTAAATGGTACTAACCTGGCCCGAACAAATCCAAAGAACTGAAACAATAAACGATACCATAGGGCTCAGAACCTGGGAATCCAATTACACACGCGCCAAATGAGAAACAGAACTGAAATACAACAATGCAACGCTGAAGCTCTGCGGTAAATGAAGATTCCCTTTAAGTGCTAGCAGGGTCAGTGTGATCGGGTGGCCCTGCCTCCTTAGGATCCACAGCAAGGAGACGGGGCAGACAGGTTTACAGCCACATCTATGCAGGTGAGAGTGAGGTGTATCTTCAGAGCTTCTCTAATTTGTATCATTTCTGGTCCAGCCTGAGTTGTGGGTCGGTGCTGTCAGTTACGCCTTTCCCTCTTTCACCCTCAACATGTCGTTATCTTATTGATCAACACGATGCAGGTGGATTTTTTTTTTGAGTATCAATTTATTTTTAAATCAGTTGTTACTCACTGATAAATACAAGTGTTAAGCTCATATCAATTCAGCTACCAACATGCCCAAAACGATGAGTTTCTGACCTTCTTTTTCTTTCTTTCAGTGCAAAGTGGACCAATTTATCTACTTCACCAAATTTTCCAGATGGATATTAATTCCTATTTCATGTTTCTTTACCTTTCTTTTGCTTATTTGTTTATTTTTTTGATCTTCAGCACAACAACATCCTCATCTTCCCGTTTCTGCTCTTGTTGGAGGTCTGGTCCCAGCATTCATCTTCCTGCTATTTCTTCTCCTGTTCTGCTATATAAAAAGGTAAAATGGAGGACAAATAAGAATTTGACACAACTAAACAAATCCAAACACATCTGTAAGTCATCTGTAAGGCCTGAAGTTTCACCTGCTGAACTCGCTGTAGAGAAGCCAAAAGCTGAAGGCCAAGCTCAAGGCAAAGTCGACTCACACTGGATACAAATTTACAAAGAGAATATTCAGACATTAGAGCATTAGAAACATTGTGAGAAGAACAGGCCATTCAGCCCAATAAGCTCATCCTTCTTATACTCCACAATTGTCCTAATGAACATCAAGTCACGTTTGGAAGGTCTCTGAGGTCCTACTGTCCACCACACTACTTGGTCACTTATTCCAAGTGTCTGTGGTTCTCTGTGGGAAGACAAATGTCCTAATGTTGGTGTGAAATTTACCCTTAAAAGGTTTCTAACTGTGTCCCTGTTTCTTGTTCAACTCCTTTTAAAGTCACCATCTCGACTAATTCCCTTCATAATTTTATACACTTCAATCAGGTGTCCTCTTAGGCTCATCTCTTTTAATCTTTCCTCATAGTGGTCCTGAAATCAGCCTAATGACATAGTTGTGTGCCTCCTTTGGCTTGATTTGCCACACACACTAACATTTCAACTTTTGTCTCCTTTTCTTTTGTGTTGTCTGTTTGCTAAGAATTAAAAAGGTAAGAGCCCGAATGATTTCCTTTTTATTTCTTTGTATTGCTTGTTACAATGATGGATGACTTAGCACTGCTCCCATTTCACAGATGGAGTCACTGACTAAACACAAAGAACTCTGCGCTAAATCTGAGCAAGCAGGCTGCTGTGCAGACGAGGATCCACCGAAGGTGAGATGAACTTTTCATATTCATTAGGGTTTAACTCAAATAAAAGTAAATTGTTTATCGCTTTGGACTCAAATGGCAGTCCACTCATCCTCTGTGCAGAGTTTGCTTCTCTCTGCGTCGCTTTGCTCTTTCATCCTTGTGTTCTTCTTTCTTCTCATATGCCAAAGATGTTCAGATGAGGATAACTGGGGACTCCTTATGATAGACCAGCAGCGTATCCAGTTTAAGGTCCTACCTATCACTTCAAACACTGAATGAATTAAGAATGAATGATGTTGTCATCACGCATTCACTCTTTTAAATCTTCATCAGCTCATGGCGTTCATTAATAATATTGGGATTTAGGCCAAAAGGCTGAAAAGGAAGGGAACTATCATAACCCTAGCTGAAAGACAAAAACCATTAATTAAATAATTGAATTTATTAAAGAGTTCAATATTAGACCAGAATTTCAACAAAATCAAAAAGTAAACTTTAAAAACAAAACTGAAATAATACACAATTCAGAGATATTACTGAAAGCCAAATTCCATAATTGAGCGAAAAGTCAGAGGACCTTAACTAGCGTGATGGCAAACTCAAACAGACATTCGAGACACCCCAAAACTGAGGTAGTACTTTGGTTTCAAAACGCTGCTCCAAAGTCCGTATTAAAAGAAAGAAGTCAAAGCACTATGCAGACTAAGGCGCCATGACGCTGCCACCTGTTTTAAAAGACTGCATGGCTCTGTCTGCTAGTGGTCCAGATGGCGGGTGTCCCACTGCTGTGCCTTCTATCTCTTGGTGAGATTTCCCATTGAAGTGAAAATGTTTTTTAAGATAGTGAGTGGCTAAGGTCTTTACGTCTTCAGGAGACAATCGTGTTGTACCCTGGGTGATGTCACCCTTTTGGTTCATTAAAAAGCTGTGTCCAGTTGAATAGGTATTGATGTGAATGGGGCAGGAAACCTCTGATAGACCACCTGTGTCAAAGTTTCAATGCCATCTCCAAACTGTTTATGGTCTGATTCATGCATTAGGAGTTTCAATGTCACAAATAAACATTAAAACAGACCGTAAGCACAACCACCTCATAGAATGATGATTGGTCACTGCCACATACATAGGATAAATGTCAAAGGAACTGGGCATGTTTATCTATGACCATCAAAATGCTCAGAAGAGTAAAGATCCCACATTCATAGTGTTCAGCCACATTGAGCCATCTGAACATAACTTGCATTGAAACACATCTTGAGTAGGAGAAGAGGAAACTAAAAAGGTGTATAAGAGCTTGGCAGGGTGTAATTCCTCGAGGAGACCTGATTAACACAAACACAGCCCTGAATTTGTGTTATGCAAACAAATATACATATAAAAAACTTAACAGAACAACAAGTCCAGAGAAAGTTGGCTCCAAAATGTTTATTAATTATGCCTTGCCACTAGATGTCACTGTAAAGTGACTTTTCAAATCTTTTGTATATTAGTTCATTTGATCTCACGAACGTTCAGTTTCCACCATCGTTATTAACTACATTTTCAGACCTAGAAAGGAGGATGCAGAGAACACAGAAACAGCTTCAGTACCTCTACAAAGGGAGAACCCTCAGGTGCTTGTTAAGAAGCCGGATGACAGCCAATGGACAGACTTTATAGTACTGCAGGTGCTGCAAAGAGGACCCACCACAGCATAGGGAGCCTGTTGTCTAATTACGATCCTCATCACAAACAATTAAGAAATAAATTACATAATTTAGGAAACAGGGGGGGGGGGGAGTGTTGATTAAACTAACAGAACAGATTAACAAAGGGTAATTCATAAGACAATTAGCCAATAAAGAGATCCGGTTAAAAAATGTAAACTCAAAGCAAACGACTAACAAAGTGCAAAAGATACAAAAAAACAAAACTTGGGGGTAAAAGGTGAACTACGCCATGACAGGTGGGCTGCGGTTTAACTCGCAAACAATTGAGTGGAAGGCCGAAACTCGTCTTCAATCCCACAGGCTACTGGCTGCTAATAACAGACCTACGACGTCATAAAGACAACTGCACCGCTTATTTGGATATCAGTGATTCAGCCGAGGAAAGTAAACGTAATCTCAATTCAAAATGCACCGTGATTATCTGTATCCCCACCACATTTTACGCATGTTTGCTTTTTTCCAGGTCAAAGAGTCCATTTATGCGAATGTAAGCACAAGTGATGAAGAAATCTACGTCAACAATTTGAACAGTTAAGATTTGATAGATTTGGATCGGAGTTCATTTTTTTCTTGAGTATCATTTTAGGATTACATACCTTTTCATGATTCTTATTTGACTGTATTGAGATCTCTTCACTTAAGGAATGCATTTTGGCAAATCCTTTCATCTCTTTTGGGCTTTTTCTGCGTTTTTTTTTTTTTCCTGTTTGTGTAAGTCAGTTTTTTGATGCCTTCTACAAACAAGCCAGTGTTTCAATGGTTTCTCTCTCTTGTTTGGAAATATGACTTGACTTACTACTGAGATTTTTTGAACTGAAAAGCCAGCCCTCCTTTTTCTGGGCCTACTAGGCCGGAGCCTGGACGTTGGAGTAAGTGACTGGCTGGATCTGGAGTTAGCCTCTTTCTGCTGTCCACCATAGGTTTGTGGTGTGTTTTCTGTGGCCTCTCACTCTTTCATCTTGTTCAGTACTCCAGATCAGGGGTCTGTTCCAGAAAGAGAGATTAGATTATCCTGGACTTCAGATCAAATTCTGGTTTGTTACAACACAGTTTTGCACCAGCAGATCAGCCTTTTCCAGAACACCAGATTTCAATCGGCTCCTAAAATCCCAGAGGGTTAATCCAGATGAATGAATGTTTACAGCAAAATTTCCAAGCCCTTCTGAGATGAGCATAAAATGGTGAGAAATAGAGAAAACAAACATCATGTCATCAGAGTAAGAGGGGCTGATGGTGGTGCATGAAGATTATCAGCATATCCTCCAAACCAGAAGCAACACAGCAGCAGCAGCAGCAACTGCCAAGGGAAGGGAGATGGCATGGAGGACTATCCCTGACCGAGTGAATGTGTAGAACAGTTAAAAAGTGACATCAATGGAAACTTTGTGTGGTAAGTTGTTGCATTGTGCAAAATGAAACCTGGGTGATGTTACTACACTGGAAGCGTTATATGCCATCATGTTTGCATTGTGTTCTGTTTTTGTAAAATAAATGTTAGCAAAAAAGTCCAAGACCCATGACGTTATATGTTTGGCATATTTCGAGTTGTTCTAGTTGTTACTGTGAGGGATGCTGAGCGTTATCCTACCTGCAGTGATCCCTGTATTGACTGGTAAGTACACGCCAGGTAATTACTTTCATGTAGAAATCTGCCACCAAAGATATGCAGTGCCCACTCATTGAATGGTAATTTACCCTGTTCAAATGGTGTCTGGCCTCCACATTTGTATAGTAATTATGTGTATGGCATCTCGTATTATTTTAAGAACTGATAAGAGGACACAGTAATATTCACACTGAGTATTCAATATGCAGACTTGAGCTTCATTCGTAAAAGTCATCAGCCAAATGAAGTACAATACAATACAGAAGTCATATTGTGACCTTCTCCCTCTTCAAAACCCCAAGCTAACTGCATTAGTGGCATGTTGGGTATAAGGATCTGAGGATGAGGGGAGTCCTCTCATTAAAAGGCGAAGGACCCTGCAGGAAATTGGGCAGCTTGTCCCACTAGCGAGTCTTTTATGAGTTCAGTTGCCCTACCTGCGACTCCTTGGAGTTACTCATTCATGGGGGTTTATTTAGTTCTGTCCTTAGATGACAGATGTGTGTTTGTGAGGACGCCACTTCACAGATTGGCACACCTTTGTGATTGCTTTACTGATATGTGCCATGGTACGTGATACTGAACATGGCACATTTGAGTAAGTTGCTCAGGAATATTAAAGCCTTGGATGAAGTCAGGAAGCACTTCCTTACGCAAAACGTTGTAGGAATTGGAAACAAACTCCCGAGACATGGAGTTGACGAGTAAAGACAACGTCTTTTTTAAGTTCAGCGCTCTTCTCTGAGTGCAGATGCAGTGCGCTACCAACAATTTGCACTTCAAAAACAAGTGCGGGTGATACTAACTACTAAATACAGACCTGGTACAAATTTAAATGAAGATTTGTTAAAGCACACGGAGAACAAGGTGGAAACTGATTAAACAGAAATGGAAACCAATAATATCTGTTAACGAGTAACACAGAGCCAGAAAAAGGTTTGGGGATCAAACTCCATATGCTTGAATATTAAGCAGCAAGTTGCAAACAAAATACTTAAAAAACGAGTCGTCTCTCAAGACTGAGTCCAATGCTGGACTGCCTGGGTAACCGGGGGGTTTATAGAGGGGCAGCACGAAGAGGCATGGCATTGATGATGTGTCCAGAAGTGAGGCCAGAGGTGGAGGAACCGGCAGTGAGGTCAGGTGGACTTTCTTTCTGTAACAGAAGGAGGAAAGGTGTCAGAGTGCACTGCCAACCCTCGGCCCAGCGTATCAAGACATTTCATTAAGCCTGCCACGTGAGTGTGTGTGACACCATCCATTAATCTATTGATTGTTGACAACAGTGGAGACTAAAAGTGTAAAGAGAAAGTCAAAAACAAAGTCACCGTCCTGAAGGCCTCAGACAACTGACCGCCTGCCCACTGCTGAACATTCCTTAGTGAAGTCCATGCTAGCCGTCCAGTTTGATGAGGGAATCAGTAAACTGGAAGGATCTGGATGAGATGTTGGGACAGCTTAGCTATTAGCTAAACAAATAAGCCTGGTGGAATAAACGTTCTCCTCTCGTTTGTCAAACTTTTTAAGTGAAAAATAGAAATCTGAGCTTCAGAAGACATGTTTTTTAAGCCTTCATCGTGTATTTCAGGAAAAGAAAGCTGATTATTACATCAAACATTTTGAGCAAATCCGAATCGTGCAGAACAGAGGAGCATTTCATTGCTACCCAACATTCTGTGTTTATGTCAGTCAGTCAGTCTGTCAGTCAGTCTGTCATTATCCAACCCACTATATCCTAACACAGGGTCATGGGGGTCTGCATTTATTCCTTAGCATTTTTCTACGGAGAGCGCTATTCCAATAAAATATACAACAACAACAACAACAACATTTATTTATATAGCACATTTTCATACAAAAAGCAGCTCAAAGTGCTTTACATAATAAAGAAAAGAAGAATAAAAGACAAAATAAGAAATTAAAGTAAGACAACATTAGTTAACATAGAAAAGGAGTAAGGTCCGATGGCCAGGGTGGACAGAAAAAACAGAAAAAAAAAAAACTCCA
>JANRMT010062827.1:1066383-1092348 GCA_026402145.1 Polypterus bichir lapradei
AAAAAAAAATCTGCAGGGGTTCAGAGGCCACGAGACCACCCAGTCCCCTCTGGGCATTCTACCTAACATACAGTACATGAAACAGTCCTCTTTGTAGTTAGGGTTCTCACGGAGTCACTTGATGTTGATGGTCATGCAGATTTCTGGCTTTTAATCCATCCATCATTGTTGGAACATCACGGTGCTTTGAGTAGATGGTGGTGACGCAAGCCACCACCAAAAGGACACCGGAAAAGGAAACAGAAGAGAGAGTAGAGGTTAGTACAGATTTTAGAGCCACCATGAATAGTTATTATAATGAGTTGGATATACAGAGTATCAGGATTTTAGTTACAGTGAAGTTATGAGAGGCCATGTCACAGTAATGTGTTTTCAGCAGTTTATTAAAGTGCTCCACTGTATCAGCCTGGTGAATTCCTGTTGGCAGGCTATTCCAGATTTGAGGTGCATAGCAGCAGAAGGCCATCCGCCTCACCACTTCTTTTAAGTTTTGCTCTTGGAATTCTAAGGAGACACTCATTTGAGGATCTGAGGTTACGATTTGGAATATAAGATGTCAGACATTCCGATATATAAGATGGAGCAGATTATTTAAGGCTTTATAAACCATAAGCAGAATTTTAAAGTCAATCCTGAATGACACAGGTAACCAGTGATACAGTGTATTACACATACAACACATTTCAGGCACTATGCCAATGACTTGGTCTCAGTTCTTTCAATGTAACTAATGCGGGCTCTAAAGATATCGCCAACCTAACGGAGGTCAACTGCTAACTGAATAAGACACCATGATCCCCAAAACAGGTTACCCCAGGGGTTCACCAGTTCCTCATAATAAATATTTGCCAGCTAAACACTTCTCAGAATATCCATCCATCCATTATCCAACCCGCTATATCCTAACTACAGGGTCACGGGGGTCTGCTGGAGCCAATCCCAGCCAACACAGGGCGTAAGGCAGGAAACAAACCCCGGGCAGGGCACCTACCCGGCACAGCTTCTCAGAATATTCCCCTCTAAATGATATTCTGCATGCAGTGGTCCTCAGAGACGTTCAAGTTAATTCCTGCTTGGACTCCTCAGTTGAGTCCGCCACCGCAGGTTCTCTTTACTGGGCTCTGACCCTCCGCTGAATAAAAACAAAGCTCTGCCCTTCCCCAGCTGTCTGCTGTTTCAGTTCATTCCTTGTAATGGAAACTCCATTGGCCACCTTGCAAACAAACTACATACCCTGTCACTCCCACGAATAGCTTGTCGTACATTTAAACAAAGTTCAAGTTCTCCGAGAGAATACCAGTGCATGTAACAATTAAACTTGAGACAACACACCAAATTCTGAAGAAGCAAACATCCAGTGTGAGGGAAGCCTGTGTTGGGCAGTGGGACGCATCCTCAGGGCTCTGGCTTGACTTGTAATTCACCTCCACACCAGGGCTGGTGCTGCCACTTACACCCTCTTTCCTTTCGCCTCCCAAGCAGATGATGAATGTCTGGAAGAACTTTAACGTTACATCCTCAGATATCACAAAACTCTTACCTCTTCTGCCCCAGAGTTCCATATAAGAACGGTAACACGCGGATATTGACGTTTAGGAACTGGTGGCTGTGAGGCAACACGTCTCCAGTCACAACTGAGAAGACCACAGACAAGTAAACTCCATGTTGTCACCTTTTTTTCATTGATGTCTGTTAAGCAGGGTTCACCTGGCTGGTGCTGTTTTATTTCAGCCCGTGCCCCCTTTTCCAGGCTGAAGTGACATTTATGTCTATTTTGTTCATATGTTAACAGTGTTGATTGTTTAGTTTCTAAATGTCAATGTGTCTGATGCTGTGTTCTGAGTGTTTTGTCAGTATCCCCCAAGAGGCAGGTCAAATGACCAGCACCACATGTGACTGTCCTGAGCCCCATAAACACCGAGGAAAACCCGCCAGCCCTGGCAGTTCACTGAATGCGCTCGTGGTGTGGTGAGCTCTCTCATGCTTCTGCTGTGCTTTTGTGATTTGCCTGAGATTTTGCTGTGTCTCTTGACCATTCTTCATTCGGATTTTGTACTCTGACTGAGTTTGCTATTGGGATTGTCTTTTTTGAAGGGGAGCGCAGGAGATAAAGTGCTGTTAGATAAGGGGAGCATGACAAGGGCTGGCTGAATGAGCGTCTGAACTAAGAAAGAAACAGAAAGAGTGCAAGATGAGAACTTGTGGCACCAACACAGGACATCCTCAGCCTAAACTTCAGACTGAGCCTTTTTATCACAATCCACTCCTCTCATTCATTTCAGTATAAAGGATAATTAAAGCAGAAATCAGTTAACTACAGGAAAAAGATATTTAGCCAGTCCCTGTCTGCTGATTTCTTTCTTTCTTTCTTTCTTTCTTTCTTTCTTTCTTTCTTTCTTTCTTTCTTTCTTTCTTTCTTTCTTTCTTTCTTTCTTTCTACTCAGTGTTCCTAGCTGTCTCTGGTCCCTCTGCATCGTCCTCTCTCTTAAGTTGAGTCTAACAATCGCAGAATTTGGCTTTAATCAACACAGGACATCATTGCCTGTGGTGGGCTGGCACCCTGCCCAGGTTTGTTCCTGCCTTGCGCCCTGTGTTGGCTCTGATTGGCTCCAGCAGACCCCCGTGACCCTGTAGTTGGGGTATAGCAGGTTGGATAATGGATGGATGGAGGACACCATTGCCTTTGTTGGTATTTGGCCTAACTCCTCTCGTAGACCGTTGACCATAACTAGTAATATTTTTTTAGAGTTTTTTTAAATCAATAAAATGAACATCTAGAGAGAGAGAAATGGAGATGGAGGACTGGATCTCCGGCCATGAGTGCCTGTCACCCGCCCACCAACAGCTATTTTAGTCGATGAAGGAAGCGAATTCTGCGCTTGACATAAATAGAGAAGCAGGGCCGTCAGTGTTGTCACAGAACTGAGGAGCAGAAGGCAGCGGGGAGGCGCCCGCTCAGTGCCACGGTAAGCTCAAGCGCACACCGTCCTCATCTTTTGCTTTTCTTGCTTTACGGTTAACTGCCTGATTGTTTCTTACTGCGTGCAGCCCTTTCATTTCTCTCTGAGGTTCACAACATTGTGATTAAAAATTGAAAAGGCAGATGAAAAATCACTGATTAATAAAAATGACTGTCAGCTGTTCTTTGGAGAGTTTGTCCTGTCTGCTCTTAGCTCAACAAAGTGAGTTTATTTTCTTTGTGCCACTCTGCCTCAGTGAAGACTCGTTTATTTGGGTATTTATAGAAGTCGGAGGAGCTCAAGTATGTGAAACTGAGGAGAGGGCGTTTTGTACTAAACGATTCCCATAAAAACAGAGCAGACAGAAAGGACAGGCATGGCATCATATGACACACTCGCTACACACAGTTCCACTATGCCAGGGCCCGTTTTGGCTGTCGCAGCCCCAGTTCTTCATGGCCTCAACTCACAAGGCGTTGGACACCCTCCATTGAGAGTTTTGTAGATTTGTCAGCTGCACATTCTGGCTGTGAATCTCCTCTTCTGTCAAATCCCAAAGGTGTTGTGTTGTGGCTACGAAGGCCACTGAAGAGCACTGAGCTCATTGTCCCGGTCTTGTAATCAACCTTGCTTTGTGACGTGTTGCATTATCAGGCCTGAAGTAGCCATTAAAAGATGGGTGAGCTGCGCCCAGGAAATGAAGGCACACGATCAGCAGCAACACTCAGATGGGCCGTGGCATTCAGGCCATAACTGATTTGGATTAACAGGCCCAATGTGGGCCAAGAAGACACACCATTACTAGACCACCAAAGGCCTGGGCTGTTCACACAAGGCCGGTTGAGTGTGTGGATTCATGCTGTTGATTCTTCCATCTGTGAGCTTCATCAGAATTTGAGATTCATCAGTCAGAGCAAACTTGGGTCCTTTAAGTGAACTTTATTACAATTGTAAACCATTACAGAGACACTGTACCCACTGTATGCCACTCTGTGCAGGTACTGGCAGCCACTGTGACCCAGCTAGGCCTTCTCTATATACAGTGTGTAGTTTTGTCCTCATGTGTGCTCTACTGCCCTCTACAGGTCCACCACACTTATTTCCATTTTCAGCACAGGCAGCAATGCTGTTCAGTTGTGGTCAGCCGGTGCCCACTGCAGCCTCAGCTTTCTGGTTTTGGCTGACAGGACTGGCCCTTGTTGTGGTCATCTGCTGTAATTGTAGCCCATCCGCCTCAAGGTCTGACGTGTTGTAGGTTTGGAGATGCGTTTTGACTCACCATGGTGGTTATCTGAGATACCAGAGCTTTTCTGTCACCTTGTACCAGTCTGGCCTTTCTCCTCTGACCTCTCTCATCCACACGGCGCTGCGGTTAGCAGAACTGATGCTCCTTGGATGTCTTTTTGTATCTCATACCATTCTGAGTCAACTCTACAGACTTCTGTGTGGGAAATACTCAAATTAGCCATCATGCCAAGGTCCGACTGAGATGCCGTTTTTTTTCCCCATTTTGGTGTTTGATGTGAACATTCACTGAAGCTCCTGGCCTTTATGTACTGGATTTTATGTACTGTGCTGCCGCCATGTGATTGGCTGATTAAACAATTGTACGGCCAAGGAGGCTCCTGATAAGATGCTCAGTCAGTGTCACTTATGTATAACCTTTTAGAGTATGTTGTCTGTATTTGTCTCCTGGTTCATATTTGGGACAGTTTCTTCATTATTTATATTTATCTCATTTATTAAACCGAATGTGTGTGTTTGTGTATTCGATATGCACATCCACTCCGTTCAGATTCCCCTTCTGTGTTTTGTTTTGAAGTTTTTCCCCTTTCAGTGACCACACTTGCTCTTTTTTTATTGAAGAACTCCGAGGAGGCATCTCTGGCACTTGGCACAAGCAGGCAAACTTCTCTTCCACAGACAGTTTAGTCAGTGAAGTTTTGATTTGGAACCACAGAGAGTCGATTAAGTGACCACATCTGCACTTTAGTCCCCCCCGCTAGTGTTTGTATGAAGAGGATAACATGAAGTAGGTGCTGCAGAATGTAGAGTCACCCTGAACACAATATGGAAAGTGTGGCATGGCACAGGGACAGGAACATCCGCCATAAAAAACCCCCAAATGTCCCATTCCATCTGAACTGGTGTGGTGCTGAGGTGTCACCCATTGCATGGCTGCACTCGGGTCCTAATCTGGATCCTGAGTTGGTTTGTCGTGTGGTGGGTGCGGCAATGCGCCGTATCAGTGCCCGCTCCTAATCTCTTCCCTCTCTCTATCGATGGTGTGAATCTTAGCTGGACTTTAGTCTGCTACTCTCTCTTGTGTTTCCTTTCAGATCAACCCTCAGTTCTTAAAAACTTTGGTGCCTGCAGCAGAAGATGTAAGCTGACAATGCACTGAAGGTCACGTCTCTCCTTCCCTCTCCGTCTGTTTCCACAAGGGAGCCAGTGACACGGATGCCCTGTCTGCACTGGCGCATCTGCAGAAGTGACAAGATGGCCAGACGAGTTGAAACTGGACTTCTGATGTTATGGCTTCTTCAAGGTCAGGCCTCCTTAATTTTACTTTCGCAATTCTGACACCCTCATATTTGTGGTAAGTCCTGCACACATCGGTAAGGCGCTATATCAATAAAATGAATTATTATTATTTTGATGAGGTGAATCACTGAGATTATGAATTCTGTAACAGATCTCTGCAAACACAGATCTGCGTGACTGTAAATGGCCACCCTTTTCTAAAGTCACACTGAACCCAATGCTGTGAATCTCTGCTCCCAACCAGCCGTTCTAATAAAGTGACTACAACAGACGTGATCATAATCATACAACAGACTTACAATCCGCTAAAATAAATGTGAAATAAACAAACACAAAGACCAAAACTTTATTAACAGAGTCGTAAACAAGACCAGTGAACCAAAATCTGACGAACGGATGAGCATCACCAAAGATAAGAAAGTGACTGGCAAACCTGGATGTTTGCTTATGCTTTGGAGTCGCGTCTCCACTAAACGAAGGGCGGCAGGTAAAATGGCCTCCACTGTAGAACTGAAACTTCAGCACAAAGTCCTGCTTTCCTGGGTCTAAAGTCTTCCTAATTACTTTTTGATGAACAAGTTGAAACGTTGAACAAATAGTGAGCCCCAACAGCCTTCTGCATGAATAAGTACAGTATAGAGTTACAAGTAAAGTCACTCCAATACCCACAATTCCGCTCTTAAAGACAATCACCTCTAATCAGTTTGGAAGTTGACTTTAGTCACAGCTTAACAGAAAACACAAATCTTAATACAAGACATACTGAATACTTTCTATGTGCTTTCACTACAGTGCCATGAATAAAAAATGAAAGGAGTGTAGAAAAAGATGGACATTGTGAAATGAAACAGGGCTTCATCATGGAATATTTAATGAAACGTGAGATTCCTGTACCTAACATTAACTGCCCATTCAAATTCTAGTCCCACTTTAACCAGCATTAGAAATCAGAGCCACAGTTGATGCATCCCTGGGCAAGATGCCAGTCCCTCAAGGGCACACTCACACTCACACACACACACACATACACACACACATGAAGTCATCTCAGACCAGTTTATAGTCGGCAGTCGGCAGAGAAATAGGACTATGAAATCTGCAGGCAAACTGGAACAGGTAGAGCCACAAAACCTGATAAAAGATACGACATGCAAGAAATGAAGAATGTGACAGCAGTGGAAGTCCAATGTGCTGCCAACCCCAGTGCCCTGTCAAAATCATGCATTTTATCCCTCATAAACTGACTCTTTCTGTATATCTCAGATCCTTCAGTCTTTTCTTTAATTGTATCGTTTTTGTAGGTACCACTGAGCTGTTGAATACCATTAGTCACATGATTACTCATGATAACCTTCGTCTCAATTCTGTGTGTCACATCTGTGCTCTTTATATGCATTAGATGTGACCACACCAGTAATGATCTAATGATCTTAAAATGAATCCCCCATTAGGCCTGACAGCAGCTCGTCCTACTCCGATGGACAGTCAGATTTAGCGGACATCTAAGCTGAGGGGCTCATTAAGAAGCTTCCTGTCTCCTGAAGCCATTTTGTTAGCCTGCAGTCAGACACACTTTATTGTGATCTGTAAGCCCCAAACTTAACTTGTGACAACACTCTACATGGCTGGAAGTGACAGCTCAATATGTGCAATAAGCACACCTCTGTCTCCTGAACGATAAAGGAAATGAGATGGTGACAATGTAGCTGGCGCCGCCTGTCACATCAGAGGAGAAACTGAAAGTAAAAAATAAAGGGCATCAATTCCAAATTCCTTTGGTCCTGTGTGTGTGTGTGAGGGTGTGAGCCACTCGGGGCCCAGTCAGTGCAAAGAACATCAAGAATCGATAGGGAGACGAGTGAAGATTGGCACACAAGTCTGCTTTGCCGTATGCAGTTCCTGCTCCTTCGTTGTGCTTATTCAGTTTGCACTTCTGAATCAGATGGCGTGGATCGGTGCAGACAGGACTGAGAGTGGATATCAAGTTTTGGGCTGAATTTTCCTAATGCTGTGTTTTCCAGGTGCACATTGTGAAAACATGAAGTATTTTGAAGCTCTGGATGGCTCCTGTGTGTTCTTTTCATGTTCCTTGCCATCTACTGTGCCACTTGGTGGTGAAGACCAGATTGGATCCTGGATACGTAACGATCCATGGAAAGGAAAGGAGGTGTTCAGAAAAGACACTTCGTTTGACATCTGGGTCAACGTCAGCGTCACAATCGGTAATGTCAAAGACAGAAACTGCAGTACATGGCTAGACAGAGTTGGACCTCAGCAACAAGGGAGCTATTACTTTAGGACTGAAGGAAGATTTGGATACACGTTAACTGCACTCTGCTTTTTCATTAAAGTTCGAGGTAAGAGTGAGGTTTAACATACACGTCTCTTAAATGATAACGATGACTTCTCAGTCTGGTCTCCTCCATCAGGTCTACTAAGGTCAGATATTACCAGGTCCCTCATTTGTCGGCTCACAAGCCCACTCACTAAATGACCATCGACTGTTCTCTTTGGTTCCCATTAATTTACAGTTTGCTCCATCTTTTCAGATAAGCCTCTGATCTCTCCAGTCTTCCCAGTAATGGAAGGCACAGGCACCAGTCTTACCTGCTTGGCTCCATCTTCGTGTCCCCGTGACTCTTTAGCCTTGACCTGGAGTGACACACTGAATGGGAAAATAACTCAGAAGTCTAACAATAGAAATGGAGTCCAACTCGTGTCTTCTGTCCTGCAATTTACTGCCTCACATGTCCACCACAACAAGATGGTCACCTGCACAGCGAGCAGCCGAGGACAGCGCTGGACCAACTCGGTCACTCTGAAAGTCACATGTAAGTCACTCTTCACATAACTCTGTTTTGCTATCAGACCTGATAAAAGTGAATGAAGTTGTTAAAATTAGAGCCAAACATCTAACCACGAATCTGTTGTTTCAAATGAGTAAGAGCTAATTAACTCAGACGATCAGCCATCGTCATGTTGTCCTATGTGGTCTCACAGGCCCGATGTCTTGTGCTGCCTCCTCTTTTCTCTTTCATCTTCACTTTGTTTTCTGGGGTCTCCTGCTTTGTGCAAACTCAGTAGGGCTCAGCAGGGCTGACAGCCCATAAGGCTACCTGTCACATAATCGGAAGCCACTAGACTGTGTGCGTCAATGGCACCCCCTCTAGTACGACCTGACCTGCTCCTTTGATGTATTCTACATTCTTAAAAGCCTCCTACACACACACACACACACACACGGTCAATATAAATCATACAGATGGTATTACAGGAGCACAGAGAATGTCCTCTCTTTGGCTCTGCCATATGTAACAGTCCAGGCGCATACACAGCAGAAGAGGCCTGGGTGACAGCGAGCCTGATGTCACTTACACACAAGTGCACCATTAAAATGTTCAGAAGTGGTGAGAAGGTCAGTAAATGGTGTGCCACTGTGGCCTGTGTATGCATACAAATAACCTGCTTGTGAAATATTACTAACTTTTGCTCCCCTTCTAGGATGGGTTGAAATCTAAGTAATCAATGTAGACCTCAACATCACCATTTGGGTTAGGGTTAGGTTTGGAATGTAGGTGGTAATGCATGTAGTGATCAAATGCATTTGCATTAGTCATTCCAACAGATGGTACATCATACATATTTGTAGTAATGAAAAGCAATGCATATGTCTCTGTTCTATGTCATTTGGTATGGGATTAGTAAAAGCAGTGTTAATGTGGATGATGTGCCATCTGTTGGAATGACAAATGAAATGCAATTTATTATAACAAATGTTATTATTATTATTATTATTATTATTATTATCTCATGTCTTTTTTTTCATTCTTGTGCTTCATAAATCCATAGGAAAGTATTTCATATTCTCTGCTGGGAGGAAGGCTGAGAAAGTTGAAATATCCTAGCTAGATGCTGATTGGCTCATCATATTTTTATCATAAAGTTGTGTGGAAGCTGGCCCGAACACAGACAGGCAGACACGTTCATTTTACCCACCACACGTTTATTTACACTATCTACACAGTCCAGTGCACCACAAACCCCACAAGTCCCCAAAGTCCTGGCCTCAACAATGCCTTGCTTCAGACCGCCTCCTTCTCTCCTCTCCAGCTCAGTCCACTCCGCTCCCGACTCTCGTTGTTGTCTGAAGGGAGGTGGTCCCTTTTATCCACACCCGGATGTGCTCCAGGTGCTTCCCGGCAATCTCCCAACGACACGCCCCAGTGTGGCGGGAGTGCTGGCTGCGTACCCGAAAGCATTCCGGGTGTCCCCAGTCTTCTTCCCCCCGGCCCTTCCGGGTGTGACCGAAGTGCCAAAGTCCAGGGCTCCAAAGGCACGGGGGCGCCCCCTGGCGGTACCACAGGCTCCTACAGGGTTGAGCTTCTAAGCTCTGTACCCGTGGCCCCCAAAGGAACCAGGGCGGTCGCCCCCACATGGTCTGGGGAAGGTGTAAGTCCTCCTCCGGTCTTCCTAGGTGTCCCAGCCGGGTCGCCACCCCAGCCATCTCTGACAGTTGTAAAAAGTCTTAGCACACACCGGCATTTTGAGATCCCACCACTGCTGGACCCCAGATGCGCTGGAGTACCACAGCTGTATATTCCATGGACTTTGGTCCTTCATAGCCCCCCACACTCCAAACTTCTTCACAGTCCAATCAGATTATGGCTGGAGCAGCGAGATCGCCTCAGCTAACGACCACGTTCATCTCTGCCGACTTTCATCTTGGTTCTCCTGGCAGGGCCTGACTATTCGATTTCTAAAAGCATGTGGGGTGAGGTGACAAGTCGATTGCTTCAGGTGGCACCTCAGTCACTTATGAAATTGAAATGTATTGTAATGCGCCCATAACTACGTGGGCCTGTCTTTCAGTATAATGTTACACGCTGACTTTAGGGACCTCCAAAACTCAAGCTGATGCTACTTTAAGTTGAGAGGACTGGTAAGCTTTGTTGGGCTGAATGTTCTGTTCTCATTTAAATCTTTCTAATGTCCTAATGTGCAGCTTTTGCACCATATTGGGCTACTTTTAAAACCTGTTTGGCAGCATGTGGTTTGTTTGGGCTGTTTTTGAAATGGCTCCTCACGCTGTAACTCCCTCAGGCCAAGCTCGCTGACCGCCACTGTCTGACGTGAGATAAACATAAAACAAGTTCTCAGCCCTGCAACTCTTTAATACTGTGTTTAATGGTCAAATCAAATACAACATTAATTAAACAACATTAACTGAGACCTGCCAACCATAAGCACACAAAGGAAAAATAAAAACTGGCCCTTCTCCAGTACCACAGGTACAGGCCGGACAGTCCTTTAGCTGTTCATCCATCCCTTGATTCACAGGTCCCTCCGTTTTCTTAGTCCAGTGCAGGGTTACTGAGAGCCGCAGCCTTTTCTGCAAACATTGAGCACAAGGCAGGAATCGGCCCTCAACAACCCACTGATAGCATTGATTTTATTGGTGCACTAAACTTGTTCTTCAATTGTTTTCCAGATGGCCCAAGGGACACACACATACTGTATGACCCTCACGAGTGGATTCTGGGAATGTCTGCGCATTTGACTTGCAGCTCCAATGCCAACCCACCCTCCACTTATACCTGGTATATGGTCAACAAATCTGTGGTCACCTACAGAGGCTCTGGAGCCACTCTGACTGTCGATGTGGTGACCCTCAGTGACAATGGCGTCTATTACTGCGAGGCAAAGAACAAACACAGAATGGCGAAGTCTACGTCTGTGGCCATCAATGTGCAGTGTAGGTACTCCTGACAAGCTGGAAATTCAGGGAAGTAATCGAATTTATACACAAGGACCAGTCTGATGGTTACAGCGTTTGGTAGAACACATGGAACATCACACAGGGAGCCATAACGTGTTCTCCAGTGGGTGGAAGGCTGTGCTGGTTTCATGGTCTCCCAAAAATGCACACGTCAGGTTAACTGGTGATTCTACATTTACACCACACAAGTGTGTGCCTTGAACGTTAAAGTTTCAACTGCTAACCGTGTGACCCTAAGCGAGTCACTTAAGAGAGAGAGATAGATAGATAGATAGATACTTTATTAAGGGGAAATTCACATAATCCAGCAGCAGTATACTGATACAAAAAACAATATTAAATTAAAGAGTGATAACAATGCATGTAAAAACAGACAATAACTTTGAGTAATGTTAGCATTTACTCCCCCGGGTGGAATTGAAGGGTCGCATAGTGTGGGGTCTCCTCAGTCTGTCAGTGGAGCAGGATGGTGACAGCAGTCTGTCGCTGAAGCTGCTCCTCTGCCTGGAGTTCTCTTCATATTTCGGAGATTTTGTTGAATCATCGCCTGCCATTCCCTGATAAAGTACAAATGTTAAACTTGACAGTCTGATGGTTGCTCTTTTTCTTTTTGTACTCTAAAATGTTAACCTGCTTTATGTATTTTCTACCGTACACCTGATGTTGGCTTCTTTTCTTATGTCCTCAGTCCAACGACGACGTCTCGCTTCTGTGCTCTTCGGAGGTCTGTTCTGCACCTTCATCGTCTTGCTGATTCTTCTCTTGTTCTGCAATAAAAAAAGGTAAAAAGGAGAACAACTGAGAATAACATAATTAAACCAAAGGCGTCTTTAAGCCGTAGAGCGCCGCTCGTGATTACATGAATATCAATAAGTGGGAATGTTAAAGGCCTAAAGTCTCCCTGCTTTCCAGAGCCCAACCTTGGGTTAAGGTAGACGAGAGAAAGTCGAGTCCTACAAAAGAAGACGGTGAATAAGTGTTGTGAACGCGGCCCGGACACAGACAGGAGGACATGTTGTTCATCACCACCACACGTTTATTTACAAGTATTCACACAGAATAAAGTCAGTGCACACAAACCCCCCCCCCAACACAGTCCTGGCCACACAATGCCTTCTCTTCGGGCCGCCTCCACCCTCCTCTCTTGCTTTGTCCTGCTTCCACCCGACTCCAGCCTCGAATGAAGGGAGACGGCCCCTTTTATTTCATCCCGGATGGGCTCCAGGTGTGGACACGCCCCAGTGTGGCGGAAGTGCCGGCTGTTCTCCCGGAAGATCTCCGGGTGTCCCTGCTCCTCTTCCCCCCAGCACTTCCTGGTGTGGCAGAAGTGCTGAGGTCCAGGGTCCCCAAGGCATTGGGGTGCCCCCTGACGGTGACCACGGGTCCCTACCAGGTTGGGCTTCCAAGCTCCCTACCCGTGGCCCCCAAAGCAATCAGGATGGTGGCCCCCACGTGATCCAGGGTGGGCATAGACCCTCTTCCGGTCCCTCAAGGCGTCCCGGCCGGGTCGTTGCCCCTGGCATCCCTGACACTGTCTAATCACTTTTTGTAACTGAGGAACGATTTAAATTTCTTTTTCAAATTCCCATTGTCACCAGTTTACAGTCGTGTGCATAAAATCGCATTCCCAACTGTGAGAATTTAGTAAACTTGTGAAATTAGTTGATAGTAAAATATGAGCCTGGACTCTGTGTGGTTTGCTCCTGAAGGCCACATTATGTTTCATTAGAATTTTGTGTGACGTCCTTATGTTGTATTCACCCTGAAGTCACCAACCTCTTGTAACGCGGCGTCCATTTGACCCGAAGGGCTGCAGCTGAGCGTTTTCCTTTCAATTCTGCTTCATTCTGGCTCTAAGGCTACAATGACGTATCCACCGTATTAAAAGGATCAGTACCTGTGAGTCAGTCTGTATTTCCAGCCAGTCGCTATGTCTCTGTCACTCCAACAGATGGCTTTTACGAATCCCATCCCAAATGGCCTATGACAGAGACACCTGCCTTGCATGGTACACTGCTAACGTTAACACTGAGGTCCACGTTGGTTACGTTGATTTCAGCCCGACTTAGAGGGGTCGCCCTGTTAGTAATCTTAATAGACGATTAATCACACAGTCGGAAACTCGACTATCGAGCTGGTTGTGACGTCAGTGTAAAGTGTCACCCTGTCACACACGCTAACTTTTAAACTCTTCTCTCTTTTTCTTTTGTGTTGTCCGTGTACAAAGAATGGCAGAGGTAAGAGCCTGAATATTTTTTTGTTCTTTATTTGTTTCAATTCTTACAATTGTGATTGAGCTGGCCCTGGTCGTGTTTTGCAGATGGAGTCCGGCACTAAGGAGAAGGACGTCTATACTAACGTTGACCAAACGAGGTGCTCAGCAGACTGTGACACGCTACAGGTGAGGAACTCTGATTAGCACTCATGTTTTACATTCAGATATCTGATTTTTTATGACATTAGTGAAATGTGACATTTTAAAGGAAAGAGAGCCTGACACGTCTCTCTGGGAGCTCCAAGGCTGAGGTCTGCTCACCATCTTTGTGGAGTCCGCTTGTCTTCCTCACTCGTGTCTCTTTGCTCGTCTGTCTTTGTCATCCTCCCACCTCCCAAAGGTGGCCGAGTTTAGGGTAACTGGGGTCTCTAAAGTCGCTGGCATCAGAGTCAATGGTCTTTATGACAGACTGGCAATCTGTCCAGTCTTTGATCAGTTTGAAAACCAAATCAATGAAATCTTTGATAACAATTTCACAAATTAAAGCCTGCGTCATCTCATGGTGGTCATCAGGAAGCTGTAATTGAGTGAAAGGCAGGAACTCGTCTTCAGTCCCACTCACTCCAAGCTGGAGGTGACAGACCTGTGACATTGGGACACCATGGAATGCATTTGGTTATCAAAAATGGAGCCGGCGGGCACTTGTGCCCCTCTGTATTCCTACCTTACCCCGCGTGTTTTTGGTTTTTCCAGGTGCAGGAGTCCGCTTATGAGGCGCTGGACCTAACAGGGGAGTCATCAGTGTATGAAACACTTGGCATGAAGGATTTTTAAAGCTAAATTACAATAAATCCATTTGTGAGAAAGGACCGCAGGTTTGTGTCGAGTTTCATTTTATTTCCATGAATTACAACTTGAGGTTTTGTTTTTTTTTTTGCATGTAATGAAAATTAAGATGAGTTGTAAGCACTGAAGAGCGAAACGACTCACACTAAATTGAACTTGAAGCATGGGGGTCCTCCACCATCTCCTGCCATTCTTACTCATGTAATCCAAGACCTCCTCAAGACGATGACGGCTGTTGAGTGTCACAAGCTCTCAGACGTAGAGTCGTGTAGTGCGATGCCAGCTGCTACAACATTTCCTTAATCCTTAACACACAAAGTGATAAAAAGACAAACTACCCTGTGTGAGAGGTACCACTGGCAGAACAGAACTCGGTTTCTTACCTCTAACGTGGAAGGATTAGGGAAGATATTCTGTGCCGAGCAGTTTCTTCCCCAAAACATCAGAGGGCGATCTCCCTGGCTTTGGTTACCCACTTGGACACCTGTAGGGCATGCTGGGTATTGTAGTCCCATGGAGCAGCCCTGTTGGGTTCAAGGGGAGCCTCCATGGGGAGCAGAGGGCGTACACAAGCCCTACTTTTTGGGATGTGCTGCAGCACCAGCAGTGTGAAAGGGGAAGCCTGACCCCAGCCAAGGAGAGGAGAAGGACAACGCTCCCCTAAGGAGGGACGTTTATTGGTGTATTTGCAGCATCATACTGGATGGAGGTATTGGAGGTATTATCTTTATTAAAAGTGTTTGATTTTACACATGACTGTTTTGTGTGGTTTTGTCTCAGGTTTCCAGGGGTCTGTTGTGCCCCCTACTGGTCACACAACATTGTTCTGTTGTCAATAAGAGCCAGGAGATTTAATGTCAAACGAACTGGCGGACAACACGTGGTCAGAAATATGTGCCAGGGTTGAAAACCAGAAAGCCAAACCGAACTTTCAGTAATCGTAACCAGAAATTCAAAGTATGAAAAACAAGTGGAGAGTCAGTAAGAAGGAAGACTAAAGGAACTCCACATGGCGCCTCTAGAACTCAGATCTCGGGGGGTTATCTAAAAACCATTGGGCTGATTGCGACCTCCCCGTGGACCATGGGAGCGTTGTCATAGTGATGGGAATGCTTTTCTCTAAAGAAGGCGACAGACTACACCAAAACAAAAATGGCATCATGGAACAATATGAAAATATATACTGTATCTAAAAAATGGTATTGATGGCAATTTGAATTCTTTAAAATTAACAAACCCCTGTATTTTCCTGGTATATTTTGCAGTGAAAGGCTATAGAAAGCTGGAGAACAATTAAAGGAAGAATCGCGTCATAACAGAATTACAATTACAGAATAATTCAAATACAAAAAAAAGTTCATGAAAAACATCCCCTAAAACAACTTAATAAAATCATTTACATAGAATAACATCATAAAAAATAACAACATGAACAAGGCAAAACAGAGAAAAGATGTTCACTGTGTGGCAGTGCCGCCATTCAAGAACAAGAGTGTGTGAGGTACTGCATGGCGTGATAGCACCTCTCCCCGTGTTCTGGGAGTCCTGAAGAGGTGTATGATACCGGCGTCCGAGTCACTGCTCTTACGATAAATAGTACAAGACAAGCCCAGCCTCAGCCAGTTACCAGACCAACAAGCCAGCCATCACGTACAGTACCATCATATCTGCCAAAGCCAACTTGCCTCAAAATAAATGAACCACAGGCTGACCCGGGCGACCGAGACACCATGTCTGTGAGTCTCATCTTGGCATGACAGGTGACTCAATGGATGTCACTGCTCTTGGTTAACAAAACCAGCGTCATGCTAACTAGACTTCCTTAATTGTAATATGAGTGCAGCCAGTTGCTCCGATTATGTTAGGAGAACCAGACATGGCAGCACATTGGCATTTTATGTTGGCGAAAACAGGTTCTGTTTCACATATGTGTATCTACACCATTTGAAAACTGGACGCAGCACCTCACTGGTCGATCAATGGCTTCCAGCACAGCCCACGTGATGGAGTGAAGCCTGGCTGAGATGTTCCTGACCTGTCAGCCAGCTCAATGAGAAGTGACAACAGGTACCCGACATAAACTGATGAAAATCCAGAAACATTCTTCATTGCAAATGCAGCTGGTCTTTGTCCTTAAAAGGCAACTAAAACACAGTGTGTGCATCATACTCATCACCTTTGAGGTTTAATATGTTTGTCATGTCAACATGCATTATAACAATGGCGCCGAGATGTGAATTATTACACCTGTGAGCTGTCATGTAGCTGGTTTGCCTGCATTTCCCAGCCTGATCGAGGGTGTCGCCATTTGCCAGCTCCTCCAAAATGTTGCGTACGCTTGGGTCAGTGTGGCTATAAATATTCACACACATGTTCTCCTGTTAAGTTTTCTTTCATAAATCCCGACATCTGCGTGGGAAATTCCATATGCACATTTCAAGCCTTTTAATACATATACACGATTTATATTTGAGGCCCAGGGAAGGTGAAACTGTGACAAGTTGCACTGCTTGGCCATCAGATGTCACACAGCAAAGGACACTGGCGATACAGTAAATGTCATAAACAGGAACCGTTATAACATTTTAATTCCTATTAGAAAGACTTAGGAGTCACAGCGGACAGTCACATCAGACAGAAGGGAGTAAGAAGGCTATCAGGGGTTTGGTTTATATAGCGCCCTGTTTGTGGAGTAACAAGGGAGGTCAATACAGTTGACAGGCCTCGTCTGCCATATTCTGATTAACAAGAAGGACACAAGAGAAGAACAATGAGGCTCACTCAAGGACTGTCATGTCATGAGCTACAAGGACAGAGGAGCCAAAGCACCATCGGAGATTCCGAGTCCTAAAGTACTTTATAATCGCCCTGCTATCACCATGAAGGGGAATGTTGGATACCACCTTCAAGGTGTCCTGCTGGGAACATCACAACAGGTCACTTCCTGGCTTTATGAGATGGCAACAACCCTGTGTTACTATCAACAATATGGCCACTGATCCCCAAAATGGCAGCACTGCCTAAACTAAAAGAAATAAAACAAAAAAAATATATAAAAACTCATCAATAATAATTATTTAAAACAAGCAAAATGACCAAAAGAGGTTTGTAGCGGGACCTGTCCTGTTAGGACCTGGAAAACTTGCTTTGGTCCATTAGAAATTCTTTTTTTTTTCAGTTTGCATTTAGAAAGCTGACTTTTCAAATTATATTTTCATGTCTTCGTTTTTATTTTATTTTCTTGCCTATTTTTTTTTCCATTTAGCTTTTCAGTTGTCCAAGATTACGGATCTGACTTGTGAACAAGTGCGATTTAGTGGTTTAAGTTCTGGCATTCTGGTTTATGATTCCCAGTTTCCTCGTCTCGACTTGATTTTCTGTCTTATTCTGTTTCTGTCTTAGCGTTTTGTTAAATATCGGTGTGCTAGTAGACGACTCTTTACTATTTTTGCTTGAATCCAATAGCAGTTCTGCATGAATAAGAATTCAGTTCCCAGCTGCCTTGGGATCCCTGCACCGCTAGGCCATCTCAGCAGTTTCCCTGCTGGGACAAAGAAGGTTTTAAATTTTAAAGGAAGTGTGAAGGGGGTTGTGATCGTGTGTTACTTCATCGACGTCAAAGCTGCAGCAACGTATCCACTGAAATGCAATTATCACACCCTGTGGCATTACAGTGTTCTGTGTCATGTGCCAGCTCATCCCAGCTACAGCTGCTGTCCCATAAATAGGAAACAAGGAAACAAACCAATGGGACAGACCACTAACCTTACAAATGGCCATTAGTGTTACAGGGGAACCCACTGAACCCCAAAACTGTCTCAATCGGGCCAGTCCTTCCTTATGACCTCTCATTCGTCTTCCATTCTTAAACTGGGGACACTGCAGAGACATCCGATATCCTGAAATAAGTGCGCTGGCTGGACATCCAAAGTCTTTTACAGCGATTTTATTGCGATCGCCTCGTAATCCACTGGAGACGAGCTGTAATCTTGATGGTAGTGAACTGCCTTCTGTTTCTCCTTCCTATTTTGTTTCTCCTGTTTTTATTTGAAGTTGGCATAAAATGTTTCCAACATGAGAAGCGCCACCTTACCCTTCAAGGCAATAATGCCAACACAAACCATTTCCCCATTTCCTAATTTGACAGAAACATTATAACGTAAGTGACGTGAATGTGACCCTGTCACAACCCCAAATCCAGCGGTGTGATGAAGACCCCGGGCTGAAATGGCTGCCAAAGGGGCTGAGTAAAGTCTGACTCCTTGCCTCAATGTGAGATTTCAGTTTTTTACTTTTAATGATGAATTTGTTAAAAATTCTGAAATGCTGTTTTCACTTTGCCCCTCTGCATTGAGTGTTGTTTGAAGACGGAAACGATAAATTTAAACAATTTAAGTACAAAGCTGCAACAAAACAAAATGTGCAAAAAGTGAAGGGTCTGAAGACTTTGTGACGGCGGCGTATTTATAGCTTTAGTGCCTCGCTGAACTCATCACGCCTGCTTACTTCTCCATCAGACCCCAACAGCACTTCGACAGATGACCTCAATACCTTCAGGTAAAACAAAAAATGACAATGAAGCGATGAAAAGAGAGCTCAGCTGCTACCAACGTCACACACACCTAAGGGCGCCCGTCGGGGTAAACTCAGGAAGGGGCTTTCGCGGTCACACACAAATAGAGCAGCCACGCCGCTGGTGGTCTCAAGTATGCAGGCCAAAATTAACTACGAGTCTTTTGCTTCATCGCAATTAAAAAAGAATGCTGAAGAAAAAAAGAGTTCAGCTGCTCAGCACCAAGGTAAAGTCAAACGTACGCCATACATTATTTGACAATTAATTCAGATCTGTAATTGAGGCTCTCGATGGTCCACTGTCCATTTATTTTATCCTGTTACACACAGCTTTAATTAAAATACGATGAGGTGTATCTCAAATTATTAATAAACTGAGTCGGTCAATTTGAAACTTTATTATCTCTGTGCATCTGGTTAATTTGAATATTCCATCCATAAAACTGAGGAGCTCTGATCACAGGAGCCCAAAGATGAATCTGAGGAGGGAAGTGGAGATGTTGAGAGAAACTGAAGTCCAAACAGCGAGTGCTTATGGTCACCGGTCATGAGAGTCTAATGGGGGACACCACAGCATTGAGAATTTAACATAGAGAGTTCACTGTGTCGTACTAAAACAGACAAACCTCAGCTCAGCACAGAAAAGCAGAAATAAACAGAGACAGATAAAGGCGCCATATAATGTCCTACGTGTGACTGCAGCTCGTCTCTGTCCTTTAATTCCGACTTCAGGCAACTGCACCATTGTGCCTTTTTAATTCTTTTGAGGCTTTCTGCTCAGATTGCTCTTCTCTTACACAAGCGCATGACTAGTGTTAAATTAAAACTTCACTCATTTATATGCAAACGACATTTTAAATAAATACTTCTAAGGGTTACTTGAATACTATGAGAGTAGCTGTGCATCTAAATGGCCTATTCTGCATTATAAAAATACAACTAAATGTTGATGAAAGCTAAAACATATATATTGTGGCAGGCGGCCGGGACACCCCTTCTACACGTGTTCAGGAGGAGCAACCATGGGCTACTCAACACCTCCGGGACGCTTGGTGGCAGCCTCCCTGGCTGACGATGGTGCCTCAGTTTCCCGCAGGGCTCCATGGGAGATGGGGTCCTCCACAGCCCTGTTGGGATCGGGGTGGCCACCAGGGGGAGCTGCATGAGTCCTGGAGCTCTGCTGGAAAACTCCACAGCCCCACCTGGAAGTGCAACTGGAACCAGGAGGTCAAACACCTGGAGCACTTCGGGGTGGGCTATAAAAGGGCCAGCCACCACTACTCAACGGCCAGCATCGGGAGGAGAGGACAAAGCTTCAAGGGAGGAGTGGTGGTGCCAGAAGGGCGTGTTTTGGTTTGGTTGTGTTGTGCTTATTGTGGGACTGTGTTGTGGCTGGGGGGTCACGGGGAAGACGGGCCCTCCAGCTGAAGAAATTAAAAGTCTTGTGTTTATTTTATATGTTAGTCTGTGTCGGGTCAGCACCAATATAGAGCCTTTGTAACTATATATATATATATATAGAATTACTCATTTGGCTGATGCTTTTACCCAAGGCGACTTGTGACCTTTGAGATACAATTGGTGACGTTTCTTTGTTTTTCCAATTGGAGCCGCTGGGGGGGTCACACGTGGTGTCACTAGTGGGATTTGAACCTACGACCTGAAGTCCAAAGCCTTAACTACTAGGTCACCCAACAGAAACATAAATGTATATGTATATATATCTGTACATATGATTTCTATATATTACACTGTATGTAGATGTGTACAGTATGTGTACCTAGCAGTCCAAATACTGCTGTATTAGTGTTCACTATTCTGTGTAAGTCTTATTATGCAGTGTGTGTGACAATAAAGATGTAAATTCGTCATTAGATACGGGGGTCTTCCCAGACTGTCTTAAGACTGCTGTAGTTAAACCCCTTCTTAAGAAACATAATCTCGACCTCTCGGCTCTTGAAAATTTTAGACCCATCTCTAACCTGCCTTTCTTAAGTAGAATTCTGGAGAAGGCAGCCATTATGCAGTTAAATGACCACCTCAATAAACCTGCTATTCTTGATAAATTTCAGTCGGGTTTTAGAACAAATCACAGCACAGAAACTGCACTCGTTAAAGTAGTAAATGATTTGCGAGTGAACGCCGACAGAGGCCATTTATCTGTTCTCATCCTCCTCGATCTGAGTGCTGCATTTGACACCATTGATCACAATATTCTTAGAAATCGCCTTAGTCAATGGGTCGGCCTCTCTGGCAGGGTCTTAAATTTGTTTGAATCCTACCTGGCAGGGAGAAAATTCTTTGTTAGTTGTGGTAATTACAACTGAAAGACACATGATATCCTATATGGTGTTCCACAAGGCTCTATCTATCCTAGGTCCACTGCTCTTCTCAATCTACATGCTTCTGTTAGGTCAGATTATCTCAGGGCACAACGTGAGCTACCACAGCTATGCTGATGACACACAGCTGTACTTATCAATAGCACCTGATGACCTCGATTCTCTTGATTCACTAACACAATGTCTGACTTGTATCTCAGAATGGATGAATAGTAACTTTCTCAAGTTAAATAAAGAGAAAACTGAAATCTTAGTGATTGGCAAGAATGGATACAATGAGGCTATTAGAAATAAACTGGATACATTAGGATTAAAAGTCAAGACGGAGGTAAAAAGCTTAGGGGTAATTGTTGACTGTAATCTGAATTTTAAATCGCATATTAATCAGATCACTAGGACAGCATTTTTTCACCTAAGAAACATAGCTAAAGTTAGACCTCTTATATCACTGAAAGATGCTGAGAAATTAGTTCACGCGTTTGTTTTCAGTCTACTAGATTACTGTAACGCACTCCTCTCAGGACTACCCAAGAAAGACATCAATCACTTGCAACGAGTGCAGAATGGAGCTGCTAGAATCCTAACTAGGAAAAGAAAATCCGAGCACATTTCTCCAGTTTTGATGTCACTACACTGGTTACCTGTGTCATTCAGGATTGACTTTAAAATTCTGCTTATGGTTTATAAAGCCTTAAATAATCTCGCCCCATCTTATATATCGGAATGTCTGACACCTTATATTACAAATCGTAACCTCAGATCCTCAAATGAGTGTCTCCTTAGAATTCCAAGAACAAAACTTAAAAGAAGTGGTGAGGCGGCCTTCTGCTGTTATGCACCTAAAATCAGGAATAGCCTGCCAATAGGAATTCACCAGGCTGATATGGTGGAGCACTTTAAAACACTGCTGAAAACACATTACTTTAACATGGCCTTCTCATAACTTCACTGTAACTAAAATCTGTACTAACCCCTACTCTCTCTTCTGTTGCCTTTTCCGGTGTCCTTTTGGTGGTGGCCACCGTGATGTTCCAACAATGATGGATGGATTAAAAGCCAGAAGTCTGTATGACCATCAACATCAAGTGACTCCGTGAGAACTCTAAATCCAAAGAGGACTGTTTCATTTATGTTAGGTAGAATGCCCAGAGGGGACTGGGTGGTCTCGTGGCCTGGAACCCCTGCAGATTTTATTTTTTTCTCCAGCTGTCTGGAGTTCTTTTTTTTTTATTAAATTAAATGATTTTAATTTCTTATTTTGTCTTTTATTTTTCTTTTCTTCATTATGTAAAGCACTTTGAGCTACTTTTTGTATGAAAATGTGCTATAGAAATAAATGTTGTTGTTGTTGTTGTAATCTAATGTGTAAAACATTCACCGGCAGACTCCTCGTTCAGACATCAGAACGTATTTAGTTTAGATGGCAGAGGAGTGCCCAGCTCAGCCTTACTGTGGTCCTGTCAGCCACATTGTTCAGTTTTTTGTACTCTGTGGGCAGATAGAAACTGCAGTGGTCTGCGAGACCACTGAAGAGGCGGAAACTGAACCCTCAGAGCGCGCGGATTCACCGCCTTCGGCCGACTCGCAGTCACCACAACGATGACTTCCTGACACCTTGGCACGGACCCCTCATTAACTCTAAATGCTGCCGTACCTTCTTCAACCTGTTAGGTGAGCTAATGGTTTGTTTGACTTCTTTCTAATATTATTTGTGTTTTTAGTGTGTTGACGATTGGATTATTTTGTGATTGTGTCAAGCCGAGGAGTTTGAGTGTGTGTGTGCTGCGTAAACAGACTCTTCATATCATTTCTTATCATTGTTGAGGTTTCTTTATTCTTTTAACTTTAAGAGTGATTCTTATGATAAACGTTTTGCAAGTTGGCATGATAATGATGTTCTTTAGGGACGTTTGCTCCGTCATTCTAAAGTGAGCCTCTTCCAGGTCGGCGCTCGTTGTAATTGTCCCCATAAGAATTCACGGTGACACTTGAGATTAGGTCCTGCAAAGACACTTCGATTACTCAAAGCCTGTCGTGTACCAAGACTTTAAAGGCGACGTTTGGCCCCAATAAGAGGGTCTTTTCACCTCTGTGCAGTGAGGCCTATTAGGAGCGTTAGATGTGTTATTAAAGTTACTTGTGAATACGAGGAATTCAAATTTCTATAGAGAAGTAGGTAACATGAAAAGAAATCTGTTTCCTGATAAAGTCACCACTGACTGTCACCAAGTGAGGTGGTTTTAGTAGGACACCTCGCAGTGATGAACGACCGCTTCATGAATGCTTTGGAAGTGTCCTTGGGGCCATAGGAAGCCATTGTTACCTGACAGTTCCTGAGTCACAAATACGCTTTTATGTGTTTACTAAAATCATCAAAATGTTTAAATCCTTGTGTGTTTTTACCCTACAGACAAATGTAGTTTTCATGGCAGAAGCTGCTCAACAGAAAAGGTGCGGCTGGGGTCAGGTTACCATGTCTTTTTTTTTAGGCACTAATCCGGGTGTCCAGGTGGCTTTTACAAAACTGTCCAAACGTCCAGGTCTTTCACACTGCAGCCCATCATTCCAAACCTACTTTACTTGTTTTGCCATTTTTTAAAATTTTCTACTTCTCATATAATTATTAACAAACATCAGATGAGCGATGCCATAGATGATGAGTGGCTCTCAAATGGTGCACCAAGTGTGACGCACACGTGAGGAAAGTTAATAAGTAAATACCCTCACCCGGGCATCCACCATCCAGCGGACTTCCATGCAGACAGACTCCAAACACCACTCCACCCTCGTTATACGCACAGAGTCCTTTATATTTCTGTGTCCTCTGTGTGCTGTAGAAACCCTAGGCAGGGGACAGGAAGGAACAGGGGCAGCAATGGAGAAGAAGCCTCCACACAAGCAGAAGAAACCAGGGACTGGTAGAGGGTTCTGTAACGTTCTCGAATGTGAAAGGGGACACAGAAGTCAGGTAGAATTGGTCAGACAATTTAGTAGGAAATTTAAATCAAAAACTGTTGTAGCAAGCGATGTAGAAGTTATGGGACCTTTCTTAGAGTTAGAGGGTGACTTCATTACAATCCTGGAAAATACAGGAAAACACACGACCCCAAATCAGGAGTCATCATTTCAAAGGCAGACACCAAGGAGCGGTCAGAAGGCCAGTTGTTTCCCTGTTTCTAAACTACAAATAAAAGAAATTTGTTATTCGATGTACGGTGATGTGGAAAAATGTTGAACACATTTTGTATGTTCATCGTTATAAATGTTGTGGTCGTGTGAGGAATGGCAGTTCCACAGAGTAAATTTTGGGACACCAACTAAGTCGTCCTCAAGTCCTCAAAAATGAAATGCAAACAAAAAGGGCACTTGATGGTGCGATTTGTGAACATAAATCAAAAGGGAGCCTCTTTGGGGCTCTCAAAACAACGCCATTCCTCGGCCCTTTGTCTGCCCAGGGACCTCCGTCTCGTGGGTTCCTCAATAAGCGAAAGACGCCTCTCTCTGGTCGGCTCAGAATTTACAGGTCAGTGACTGGAAAGAGCCTCACTGGGCGTCTTCTCAGCTCTACAGACAGAAAAGGAGAGGGCATGATTTGTGCCAGCGCCCCCTGTCATCCCGAAGGGGTGTCACATACCTCGGACAAGCCTCTGACATGTATCAGTGACAATATATACATTTATATACGTATATTTCACTTTTGTTCTGGGTTTAGTTTCATTTATCCTTATCGTTTTTTCTTGTATGGGGTTTGAATGTGTAGAATTCAAATTTTTCATTATTTTTCTGAATAATGGTCATTTAAAACTGCTTTAAAGTAGTTTGCATCTTGTTTTGTTTAATTGTGACCATACACATTTTTGGAAAATTTGTGTATCAGTAGCTCACCTCATCGTTACGTGAGAAAGTCGCGACCCACAACATCACCCAGGTGGCAGTCTAAAGGTCAGCATTGTGCACTTCCAACATTTTGACAAATTGACAATTTTGACAAAAATATTTGGAGTTTAGTTAGCAAATTCATTAGGATTTAGGGAAGAGGATGCTCACGTGCCTTTGGATTTGGTGTTAGTGAAACCTTTAGTGGGATTATTATTATTATTTATTTATTATTAGTTAGTGGGTATCAGGAAGAGTGAAAGGGAAGGTCTACAGGACGGTAGTGAGACCAGCTATGTTATAAGGGCTGGAGACGGTGGCACAGGTGACAGAGCTGGAGGTGGCAGAGTTAAAGATGTTAAGATTGGCATTGGGGGTGATGAGGATGGACAGGATTAGAAATGAGGACATTAGAGGATCAGCTCAGGTGGGATGGGTGGGAGACAAAGTCAGAGAGGTGAGGTTGCGTTGGTTTGGACAAGGGCAGAGGAGAGATGAGAGGTATATTGGGAGAAGGATGCTAAGGATAGAGCTGGCAGGTAAGGTGAGAAGAGGAAGGCTTAAGAGAAGGTTTATGGATGTGGTGAGAGAGGACATGCAGGTGATGGGTGAGACAGAGCAAGATGATGAGGACAGGAAGATATAGAAGAAGATGACCTGCTGTGGCGACTGCTAACAGGAGCAGCAGAAAGAAGAAGAAGAAGACCAGTAACGACAACCTCTAGGAAAAAAGAATCTGGGCAGAATAAAGACATCTAGGAGAACCTACTAATGCTTTATCTAAGACAATCTGAGGAGATATATATATATACAGTATATATATATATATATATA
>JANRMT010062827.1:1092358-1103892 GCA_026402145.1 Polypterus bichir lapradei
TCACCATGGAGTGGTATTACCAGTTAACAATATATATATATATATATCTATATATAAAACTAGGGGGCTTTGCCCCATGCTCGCTTCACTCGCCCACCCCCACGCTATGAAGGGGGAGGCTGAACACACACTAAGGAGATGCGGTCAGATCAGCTGCTGGCTTGCTGCTGCTGCTGCTGTCACGTTGCTCGTCGATCATTTAAAAGCCCGTACAGCAGTTGTCCTTTTGTCTCACTGCCTTGTCTTGCAGGACGTTAAAGTGCCTCAGAGAAAATCACGTATCGTCTCCTTCCAAGCCTTCCAAGATTTATTTTTATAATAGAGAGATGTATTAGGGTGGTCCAAAAAAAAAAAGCTAACCAATCCGAGTTCTCTACAAGACTAGTCTTATTTTTTGTCATATTTATAACAAACACACCAAGTCTTAAACAACAAACAATTAAACAACATTTAAAGATAACTCCATCTGTCAGAAGTGACTCCACTCCGTTGGGCCCGTGAGCGAGGCCCTTAACCTGAAATTGCTCCATTAACCTTCATCCAGCCCTGCAAGAAGGTCCTCCAACCTGCAGGGACCCTTGGGGGCTGGTGACAGGATTGGCCCTCCAGCCACCTCAAAAAAAAAACCTCACACTAGTGTGGCACTGATGTGTCACCCGCTGCACTTTGGTGCCAATCCAGGTGGGTCGTGGTGTGGTGGGTGCTATCAATGCAAGCTCCCAACCTCTCTCTCTGTCTCTCTCTCTCAGTTTTAATGTCAGTACAGCAGGACTTCAGCGCCCATCTTGTGTTCATCCGTTTCACTTGAAACTTTCTGTTCTTCCTTTCTCGACTCCTCCCTTGTTTAATGTACAGGTTTGTGTTTTGAAGAAACCCCAGAATTGTATTACTTTTGACTCTACTGCCATTTTTTATGGGTGACCACAAGGAAGTATTGATAAATCTGTACCCTTACGATGTAAAGTGAAGGTCACTTGTCTCCTCTCATCTTTTTCTTCCAGTTTCTGCATTCCTAAGGAAGCTCTGAAGGGCCGCCCGTCTGCACGAGCTAATCTTCAGAAGTAACAAGATGGCCAAACAAGTTGCCGTTCTAGTTCTGACTTTATGGCTTCTTCAAGGTCAGCCTTCCTTTATTTAACTCTCTCAGTGCTGTTGATCTTCTTACACTTACACAACGGCTTCACCTACGTGACAAGATGAATTAGGCAAAAAATGGACACTACAATGAAATGAAGCTTTTTTATGACATGACATACTGAAAGTGAGAATTATGACCATCATATGAATTATCCACCCAATTTCTGTACTGGCTGCTATCTGATGGAGGGCACAGTGGGCACAGCTCTGGATGAGGTGACACTCACACACACACTCACTTTATCACGTCTGTCCTTGCACCACAAAGGTGACAGAGAAACTCTTAAATAAAGGACCAGAAGTAAAGACATGAGCCAGGAAAACAAGTAAAGATTTATAAGTGGGACTCCAAATGCACACGTTCATAAAGTTAATATAAAAACCCAAAATCGTAATCAAACTTATGTAAAAAAGAAAAGAAGCACTAGCTAAGTAAACCCACATTATTCCTTTGTTATGTTTCTGCAAATGGTGATAGAATGGAAGTGTTTGGGAAGAACTTTATACCTTTGACTCCAAAAGTGAAATCCAAAGGCTTCCTCATCAGCCACCTCGCCACACCGTCACAAAACTCCACAAAATAGCAGCAGCACAGAATTTAATAAATGTAATAATAAATATTCTAGAATAACCTGCCAATCCCAGCCAGGAACTGCCCTATAAATCCAGAGGTTCCTCCACAGCTCCTGCTGGCTCATTTCACACATGTCTGGGAGTGCTGAGTTTGCTCAAGTGCTGACTGCATTTTTGAACCTGTGTTCTTTTTCTTGTCTTTGTCTTAGATATTGTACTGAGACTTTGTTTGTCTTGGACTGCCTTGCTGGCGTCTCCTTCATGTATAGTTTTGTGCTCTTCAGAGCTCCATTTTAATAAAGATCCGAAGCCTGCTCTTATTACGAGCTGGGGACTGACAGTGATTTCCCCCCCTAGTGGGCAGATTCTGGAAGTGCTTTTGGATCCTATATTTGCTAGTCTATGACTATTGCATTAGGAATGTTGTTATCTCCATTCTCCACAATGGCACATTATTAACAATTTTTGTTTGCCATCAGTACAAAACAACAGATGAAAAAATATCAGTTTGAGGAAAGGCTTTCATTTAAGCCACTGAATGCAGGACTGGTGGTTTTTCTGGTAGCCTGCAGTTGATTACCCTTTCATTTTATTTTATTTGGAGCTACAAACCTAAAACTCAGCTTGTAACATCATTGCACAAGGCTGTAAGTGACATTTCAGTGCCAAGAATAAACTGTCCTCAGTATTCTGATCAATAAAGGAAGTGATGGAGGTGACATGTAGCACTCTGAGCCTGTACTGAGTGAAGAGCGCTACACAAAAATAAACTGACTTCCTTTGACTTGTCACATCAGAAAAGAAAGCTCACATAAATAACAAAGTCACTCGGTTAGCAACTCATTCATTCCAGTGTGTGCGTGTGTGCGTGTGTGTGTGTGTGTGTGTGTGTGTGAGGGCAGCGGCCACTAGGGGGCAGTAAGCCCAGTCACCACATCATTTTCACTGAGCTGCTGCTGTGAGGCGCTTAAGACAGACGTTAATATTCAATAAGTCAGCTGAAGACCACCATAACAGTTCTGAGTCTCCTGGTGATCCTCTGAAACACGGGGTTAAACTAGCCAGACTTGAAACTGGACCGGGCCCCACTATGTACCAGTGTGAATGTTTGTGTATTTAATGTTGTATTGTTTTGTTTTTGTTAATTTCTTTGTCTTTTTATTTGTGTTGGTTTCAGTTGTAATCCTGTAATCGTGTTCTCTCCCGTTAAATGTTCTTGTGTTCCCATGTGCTTTTGCGGGTGGTTCCCCAGGATGCAGGGCCACCCTGATGTCACAACTCTTGAGCCAACCCTCTGGCTATACAAGTCAGCTGAGAAGGCTCAGGAGCAGGAGATCATTCATTTAAAGTGGAGCTCTGTGAGTATTTGATTGGATTTGCTGGCTGTTGTTATTTTCTTGCTCTGTTTTAAGGATTTTCAATTCTGTACCCACGTTTATCAGAGTAGGAAAACAGTCCTCAAAGATTGCTCAAAAATCTCAGAGCGACGTAAATTTGGTGGAGTGGAAGTAATAGCATTTTATCAGTTTTACTAATTTAGGAAACTAATTCTAGCTTCACCAGGATTTAGTAGAGCTTATGAATTGTCCTAACACACTAGGAGCTGTGAGAAGACGACATTCAGGCTAAGATCGGCACACACAATCCCGGAAAAGGCAAAAACGCTGGAAGACAATGAACTCAAAGAAAGATATTCATCTGACAGTGATGGAATAATATGCATAACAAGTCTTGTACATCACATGATCTCTCCATATACATGAAGAAACCACACTCTGTCCATCGAAATGAAAGTGTTGGTAACTTTATGGTTTTTTGGTCCTGGTGAAAATGCAGCCTTGCAGTGATGATGAGTCACAACCACTCATTTCTCGAACGTTGTTACAACACAAGAGGTAATACGCGGGTTTGTACATCTCCCCATCATGTCACATGAGGTCATGGTAAAGCAAGCAGCATTCATTGTTGGTGTGATTGATGACACAGACACATAAAGTTCTCAGCTCCAAATGTGGATGAATCACAAGTGATACACGAGTATCAACACACTGATGGTCATGGATGCAAACTTTGTTATTCTTGATGTTGTTGTCCACACAACATACTGCATTAATACGATCTTCTTCTTCTTCCTCTTTTTCTTCTCCTCCTGGTACTTTGAAGACTCCTATATTATTGCTACTATGTTTGTGGTGAAGCCTTATTATCTAAAGAAAACCTCCCAGGAAGACCACAAAACACCTTTACGAGTGTCATTTTGTGACTTGAGGTACCATAATTCATGACGTCATGCACTCTCAAATGTGGTCTCCTACTCCTCGCTTAGCGCTAAGTGTAGGAAGCTTCACAAATACTTCTCATGTCCAGCTCTGAGGTGGGACAAATTCTCATCCTAGTCAGACTTGAGTGTAACTCCTAAGAGTAACTTTGAGACGTTCGATATGTGTGGCCTCTGGCTTGTGTTATTCAACTTGTTTGCTGCCGATCGCCTTTTTAGGTAAGTCCTTTTGTCTCTTTGTGCTTATTGGAGCACTTCCCTGTATTTTCCAACTATGCATCCATTTTATGAGCCTGATAGTTTTGATAAATGAATCTTTACTTTACAAATTTTCTATGTTTTCCCTCATTAATACATGCTGGGGATTTATGGTCATCCCTCCTCTTATGGGACTTGAATTGTTTTGCTAGCCCACCATTTCCGGAGCCTGCTCCGGTTAAAGCCAGCAGGTAGTACTTGGGGCGCGGCTGGATTAAGGTGAGCATCTTCTGGGTAGGATGGTGAAGAGCATGGCCTGCCTTAGGCCTCACGCCCATTTTGTCTTCATGGAAGACTCCACTTCATAACAAAGTTCAGATGATTTGAGACAATGAAACCAGCAGCTGTGCCATCTGACTTCTAATTAGTTACACCATAAAAATAAAAGACAAATTCAAATCAGAAAGGCAAATCCTCAAAGTTCAGTTATTTTTCATTGAGTTGGTTCGACTACAATGAAGTCCGCTGGGCTGATCTGAACTCCTGAGTGCCTTCAGACGCTTTAGCTCGCTGGTGTTTTCCTGATCTTCTCTGAAACCACAAGTCAAGTGAATCGAGAAATGATACTGACACAAAACTCGTTGAATGATTACGTCTGTTCAATGTGCGTGGCTTAAGAATATTTATTCTCTTTTTTTTCTCGCTTATTTGAACATTGGGATAATTTAATTTTACAATTTTGAAATAAACGAGCAGGATTGGAGCAGGTAGGACAGACAGTGGATGCCAAGTATTGGCCTGAATTTTGTTAACCTGTCTGGTGTTTCCATTTTCAGGCTCACGTTGTTACAGGTCCACAGTTTCACTGCCCGAGAATATTGAAGTTCTGGACGGCTCCTGTGTCTTCATTCCCTGTTCATTTGAACCCAAAAAAGGACTTGGAGATGATCAGATTGGAGTGTGGATAGTTAATGACCCGTGGAAGGGAAACGAGGTGTTCAGAAAGGACACTCCCTATGGCATCTGGGAAAACATCAGTGTCACAATCGGTGATGTGGAAGTGAGAAACTGCAGCACATGGCTGGACAGAGTTGGACTTCAGCAGGAAGGGACGTATTACTTTAGAACTGAAGGAAAACTTAAATACACGTTTCCAGCGAGTCACGTTAACATTCAAGTACGAGGTAAGACATCCCTGCCCTGTAAATCCTAATGATGACAGCCACTGAACAGCTCAGTCTTAGCTTCTCCGACATGTCTACCAACATCAGATGTCATCTCGTCATTCATTTCTCAGCTCACCCACACTCACTTGTACTCAACAGCCATCAACTGTCCACATTTGTCTTCATGAATTTACAGTTTGCTCCATTGTTTTTTTTTCAGATAAACCATTAATCACTTCAATTGTCCCAGTAAAGGAGGGCACAGCCACCAGTCTGACCTGCTCTGCTCCATCTGCATGTCCCAGTGACCCCCCAGTCCTGACCTGGAGTGACACACTGAATGGGATTGAATTTGAGGAGTCCAGCAAGACAAACGGAATCAAAGTCGAGTCGGCTGTCCTGCATTTTAATGCGTCACATCTCCACCATGACAAGACGGTCACCTGCACAGCAAGCAGCCGAGGACAACACTGGAACAACACAGTCACTCTGAACGTCACCTGTAAGTCACTCTACACTTTAACAAAGTCAGGCATGATGAAAGTGGAGGATGTTAGGAGAATTAACACCCAACCGCTTTGCTTTAACACGTCGCCCTCCAGTTATCCTGCGTCCTCACAAAGGCGAGGCTGTGGCCCACCTGCCTTCCATGCACATGTGTGTTAATACATAGATAAATACTGTAGATATGTGAAGGGTACTATATCACACATAGATTTGATTTTTATTTTCTAATCTTTAATTATTCTTCTGATTTTTCAGATGGTCCTAAGAACACACACATGCTGTACAATCCTGTCAAGTGGACTCTGGGAATATCAACAAATCTGACCTGCAACTCCAATGCAAACCCACCCAGCCACTACACCTGGTATCAGGTGAAGAAATCCGTGGTCACCAGCAGAGGAACTGGACAGACTCTGACAGTCAATGTGGTGACCCCTAGTGACAATGGCGTCTATTACTGCAGTGCGGAAAATGAACACGGAGCTGCAAACTCCTCAGCCGTGACCATCGATGTGCAGTGTAGGTACTCCTGATGCAATGGAAATCAAGAAAAGTACTCTTTTTAAAAATAACTTGTAACAATTTTTACTGATGAGGGGATGAATAAAGTATCTATCTATCTATCTATTATATAGCGCCTTTCATATCAATCTATTTATTATATAGCGCCTTTCATATCTATCTATCTATCCATCTATTATATAGTGCCTTTCATAGCTATCTATCTTTCTATCTATCCTTCTATCTATTATATAGCACCTTTCAAATCTATCTATCTATTATATAGCACCTTTCATATCAATCTATATATTATATAGCACCTTTCATGTCTATCTATTTATCTATCTACTGTATATACTATACTGTATAGCGCCTTTCATATCTATCTATCTATCTATCTATCTATGATATAGTGCCTTTCACCTATCTATCTATCTATCTATCTATCTATTATATAGTGCCTTTCACATCAGTTTATCACTATGTGTATTATATAGTGCCTTTCACCTATCTATCTATCTATCTATCTATCTTTGTATTATATAGTGCCTTTCACATCTGTCTATCTATCTATCTATTATATAGCACCTTTCATATCTATCTATCTATCTATTATATAGCGCCTTTCATATCTATCTATCTATCTATCTTTATACTATATAGCGCCTTTCATATCTATCTATCTATGATATAATGCCTTTCACCTATCTATCTATCTATCTATGTATTATATAGTGCCTTTCACATCTATCTATCTATTATACAGCACCTTTCATATCTATCTATCTATCTATCTATTATATAGCGCCTTTCATATCTATCTATCTATCTATCTATCTATTATATAGCGCCTTTCATATCTATCTATCTATCTATTTATCTAAAAATCTAAAGTTTCATGTCTATGTCTTGAGATTTGCAGCTCTTTGTGGAGTAAAATGTTCAGCCCACAGAATCATGACAAGTGTCTGAGTGGCTCTAGAGATGGTATTGGATTTGCCTTTTTAAATATTACCACTGGTGTAATCTCATTTGAATTTATACTTTATTTTAATTATACCGTTCCTTTAACAATATCTACAGAGAGTCCCATTAAAACAACACACTAAAAGCGTTCAGAGCTTGTAAATCAATGTCTGATGTAAATTATCGGATCTTTCAGATTCTCCAAGAAACACTTCAATCGCAGGACGTTCTGTTACCGGCATTCCCGAGGGGGGCGCTGTGACACTCAGTTGCAGTTCTAATGCAAACCCCCCCAGCAGCTACAGTTGGTATCATGTGATGAAATCGTCTGCGACTAAAAGAGGGTCTGGAGAGGAGCTGACCATCAAATCCGTGACCCTCAGTGACGGGGGGCTCTACTACTGTGAGGCGAAGAACGAACACGGAATGGAGAGATCTATGGAAGTGACAGTCGACGTGCAGTGTGGGTGCTCTTTACACAACAGAAACAGTCCGGAACTCCTAATTATGTTATATCTGGACAAATAGAATAGAAGTAAAAGATTGTATTTATGTGTCCATTTAATCATTTTACTGAGACGTGTTTTTGAACACTTTATACTTGTGTCTTATCATTATTAGCACTTTGGACAGCAGCCACTGCAAGCAATTTAAAATTGTCCGAATTTTGCACACTTTTATTTTTTAGATTCTCCAAGAAATACGTCAGTTAGAGGCCATCGTCTTCACAGCATACCAGAAGGGGGCGCTATGACTCTGAGCTGCACCTCTGATGCCAACCCCCCCAGCAGGTACACCTGGTATCACAGGAGCAAGTCCTCTGTTGTCCAAAGAGGATCGGGACAGGACCTGAACCTGAAAAACGTAACACTGAACGACGATGGGGACTACTACTGTGAGGCGAGGAACCGACATGGAGGGGAAAACGCCACAGCTGTGACCCTCGATGTGCAGTGTAGGTGGTCTTTATACCGCACAGCAGCATTAGTGGTGGGCACTTCACTTCACTTTACTGATTTGATTTGTTCAAGTAATCCATTTACCTGAATTGATTCATTTGATTCCTCAATAGGATTGGAAAGAGATGAACATCTTCTGAATGAATCACATCATCAATAAATCATTACAAAAAATTCATACGTAATTATACATTTAAAATTATATATTAAACATGCTAATAACTCATAGTTAAAATGTATATTTAAAATAAGGTGAAATATTCGAAAATCATAAGTGAATGAGAATTGTACAACTTGTTTGTGGATAATAATTCAGTTTGTGAATCAAATGAATGAAAATTGTGTGACTCCTTCTCTGGGAATGACTCCGTTCACAACTCAAACAAGAATTAAGCGGCTTCTTCTTGGGTAATGAATCAATTTCTGAATCAAATGAATGAGAATTATACGCCTGATTCCTGGGTAATGATTCAAATCAATACTGAAATGAACAAGAACTGCGTGCCTTGTTCTTGGGTAAATATGATACTGCATTCAGTGATCAAATAAATGAGAATCATATGCCTGGCTCCCATATGGTTCATGGTTCAAATGAATGGGAGTTATGCACCTCGTTCTTGGGTAATGATGCAGTTTGCTAACGAAATGAATGACAATCACGTGACTTGCTCATGGTGTTAAGACTTATAGGCAAGGCTGTTACGACCAAACGAGATGGCCAGGAGAGGAGATGTAAGATGTGCTTAGAATCAAAACCAGACAAGTCAAGAACCAGAAAGTCAGGATAGTAAAAGTAATGAGTGCACTAAGGCATTAAGGAGAACGACGTGTCCGATGCGCGGCTTTTTGTAAATTTGGTTAAATTACAGTAGTTATAGTATTTCCATAATTAACCTTATATACTGATAAGGTTCCATCTTGTGTAATTTATGGAATGTACAAAGGGATATGACATTATTAGTTTAATATTAGGTTTACATATCGTTTGTAAAATGCGTACATTCTAATATAACCGCGTTGTACTTGTACGATTGATGAGAGAATCCTTAATGAATGACAGAATTCTCGTTCTCTATCAACGAGAGCAGTTAACATGAATCAGTCGGGCGGTCCTCACATATGCACTTTAAATGTCTGCCTGTGTAACGAGTGACGTGACAATGTGACAACGTGACACACACGCCACTGCACTTGTGTCCCTCAAGTTCTGCTAAATTAGTCCGCTCAGACGCACAAATCAATTTGTAAGACTCACTGAAAAGAGTCCAGCAAAGAGAATGAATCAATCGCCCATCGTCCATCACTATCCAGCACTCATAGTTCTAACATATGTAGAATGGTGATATTTACGAATTTATTTTATATTGTAATTTTGCAATAATAGATTCTGGAAAATGAATCATTCATTTGAATTACGACCAGTGTTAGCAATTTGGAACACCACGGTGGCACCGCAGTCCTGTGATTTTTGTAAAATAATGTTCCTGTTTTAAGATGTCTGCACCGAGATTTAATATTGGACTCCCTGTTTTAAGATGAGCTGACTTGTTTCAAGTAACAGGACTGTCATTCTCCACTGGCATTAAGAATGTTCTCTTGTTCCTTGGCCTTCATTTATCATCCGTCCATCCATCCATCCATCATCTAACCCGCTATATCCTAGCTACAGGGTCACGGGGGTCTGCTGGAGCCAATCCCAGCCAACACAGGGCACAAGGCAGGAAACAAATCCCTGGGCAGGGCGCCAGCCCACCACAGGGCACACACACACACACACACACGGGACAATTCAGGATCACCAGTACACCTGACCTGCATGTATTTGGACTGTGGGAGGAAACCCACGCAGACACGGGGAGAACATGCAAACTCCACACAGGGAGAACCCGGGAAGCGAACCCAGGTCTCCTTACTGCAAAGCAGCAGCGCTACCCACTGTGCCACCGTGCCACCCCCTTCATTTATCAGTGTGCTAAAATTAAGAATGCAAAATAACTGAATTCAAAATTGTTTTCTAATACTCAGTGTATTTCCACTGTAGAAAGTCTAATCTCAAGTAATTTGTTCTAAAAAACAGCATTTCCTACTTATTTCAAACCTTTGAACACCTATCAGAGCTTTCTTATTTCTTTCTTATTTTATGATATCTTGGCAAATAAAATTATCTTGCTACATGGACTGATAACTTCACTAATATTAAGTCAGTTTCTCCTGAAATTCATTGTTTATATCTTATTTTTTAAGAGCTAAGCTTTTGGCAGAGATAAGTTTCACTTTGGACAGCAGTCACTGCAAGCAATTTAAAAGTCTCATATTTTGTACATTTTATTTGTTCAGATTCTCCAAAAAACACGTCAATTAAAGGCCATCGAGTTCATACCATACGTAAAGGACGCGCCGTGACTCTGAGCTGCAGCTCCAATGCAAACCCCCCCAGTAGCTACACGTGGTATCAAATGGGCAACTCGTCTGTGAGCAGAAGAGGATCTGAACAGAATCTGACCATCCAATATGTGACCGTCAGTGATGGGGGGCTCTACTACTGTGAGGCCAAGAACAAACATGGAGCGGGGAACACGACCACGGTGGTCCTGGTGGTAAAGAGTAGGTGTCTGTTGTTGATTGAATCTCATTAATTGGCTAAAGAAAGTTCACTCAATAAGATTCACTTGGATTGATACTCATTGTGTAATTTGATTTGTGGCACATCTTGTCATCTGTTACAGTCATGTGAGTCATATACACAGACAAAAATAGGAGTGGACATTGACAAGAGACGAGCGAAAAACAAACCCTATTGGGGACCTGCAGAGTCATTTTGTGAACATTTACTTGTAAGGTTTATGTCAGGGCTGGCTTTGTGAATCATTGACTATGACGGCGCACTCTGGGAACCAAATATTGCTGTGTTTGTGGAGTTGGCGTATCATTTCCAAATCTATGTGGCCTTCTCTTCAGCTGCCAAACCAGCACATCCCAAGGGCATACATGTCAGGTTAATTGTCCAATTTAAATCTTCCCCAATCACATCACTAAGTAACCTAAGAGGAATATGTTTGGGATGCAGGAAGAAACTAACAGAACAGGAAGAACATCCGCATAGACAGGGACTAGGCCAAGATTTGAACCTGGGAGCAATGAGGCAATCAGCACTGGACCACCATGACATACAGATCATGATGTGTAGATAGATAGATAGATAGATAGATAGATAGATAGATAGATAGATAGATAGATAGATAGATAGAT
>JANRMT010062827.1:1112123-1127148 GCA_026402145.1 Polypterus bichir lapradei
AGATTACGTGTGTTATGCTCCTCACTATGCAGCAGATCAGCTTACCAAGTATATAATGCTGATCCCTTGCATCACAGGCTCCCTTGGTGTGCAGGTACGCACCAGGATACATATTATCTTCCAGCACTCCAAAGTTCAAACAGGAAAGTGCCGGTACAGAGTAGTGCAAACAACAGCCAGAGCCACAACCAACTTGCTGCATTCCAGGTTCATAAAAGGGGGCACGGGCCAAATGCATATGCAATTACTCATACTGCGCAAAGCCTAGTCAAAACAACACTTTGGAGCCTGATCTCACTCATTCCAAAAAAAAGTTAGACCCTATAAATTAATAATAATAGCAAAAGAGTTATTACCATTTACAAGTGTTTCTACCTTTCTAATGAAAGACAAAAGTGCAAAGGATCTGCACAGATGGATTGAAAACAAACAAAAATGTCATCTGCATCTACAAAAAGACATGCCAGCTGTATCTGAACTATTGTACCTATCTAAATCTTTCTCATTCTTTTCTTCCATCAAAATGATATAAACACCTTGGAGACAGTAACAAATCTTTTATAATTATTATTATTTCATAAGGTTTAAGGTTTGTTGTGCATGCAATCGGGCTGCGTCCCCTTCCCTTATACGGACTTGGTGCATAGCTAGAAAGCTTATTGCAAGCCTACTGTGGCTATGGCCAACAAGGCTTAAAGACTGGTTTGTACTGCCCAGTTTGAGGACCAATGGTGCAATAGCTAGCACTGTTTCCTAACAATGCAGGTCACATTTATGGCCGCAATAATTGGTCCAGCATAGTTAGCAGATGCTTCCCTAGCCCTCACAGACACTTAAAAGACTACTGTGCCATTATGATCTACTCAACATTAGTTCAGTTCCTCCGTTTCCACTGACTTAAATGCATTTAACTGCACTTGGTGATTTTCCCAAATATTTCCAAGATTTTGCTGAACTCACGACAAAGCAAACTAAGTGGGTTTGTTCATTACTTCTTTCAACCTATAACAATGCTATTCAAATAAGGCAGAAAAACCCCAAGATGTGTTACAAGCACAAAAAACATACTATCATCTGCCATCGTTAACAACTTTAGATAGGCCTGCCTATTTCAAAGTCATCTAGCTACTTGTGGTGTCAAAACATTGTGGACTATAACACAATCTATTTTAATATACACAAAACAAAATTTTACAAAGGAAACATTGCACTAATACAACCTAAAAAAACAATCCAGCATCTCCCTCACATACTATTTCTGGGTAGCATTAATTCATATTAGTTTCATGTTCTTATTAGTTTCATAACATACGCACAATATATGATAACCTAAAATATAAAGGAGTTCTGGAGATTCCATGCCATAACTGACATGGTATAAAATGAGTCACTTTGTGTCTAGAAACAAGGAGGTAAAAAGCACTAATTATAATCAATGAACTATACAAATAACTGCTGCAAACCATATTCTCTTTTAAGTTTTGTCTATGTGTATGTACCTCTTTTCTTTGCATGTTTTTGTACATGTTGAGTTTGGAGACACACATGTAAAATTTTACTATTAAACAGGCAACTAGTAATTAATAATTTTTTACATTTATATAGCGCTTTTCTCACTACTTAAAGTGCTTCAACCGTCACTAATGTGTAGCATCCACCTGGATGATGCATTGGCAGCCATTTTGCACTAGTACGCTCACCATACAATAGCTGTTAGATGGTGAAGTGGTGAGAGAGATAACCATTTAGAGACAGGGGATGATTAGAGGGCCAGAATGACAAGGCTGTGGTGGGCACATTAGCTTGGACATTGGGACACATACTCTTTGTGAAGTATGCCCTGGGATCACTTATTATGATAATCAGGCAACTATTAGACTGCAATAGTATTTGATTTCCAATTATTAGGCCACACTAACTATATTATTATTTGCTATACAAAGTCCAATGACATTCTCTTTTCTCATTTATTTCTTTAGTACACCTGCTTTTTAGTTTAGGCTAACATAGTCTATTTTAGACCTTGTAAATGTAATATTGTGTTACTGGTGCATGTATTGGTGATAGAGACACTCTCCAAATTTCTGATTATATACTCAGCAAAAAAAGAAACGTCCTCTGACTTTCTACTGTTTTTACTTTCAGTAGACTTAATGTGTAAATATTTGTATGAACACTAAAAGAGTCAACACCATAAGACATAAACTAAAAATGTTTCACAATGTGTCCCTGAATGAAGGGAGGCTCAAAATCAAAAGTACCAGTCAGTATCTGGTGTGGCCACCAGCTGCTTGAAGTACTGCAGTGCATCTCCTCCTCATGGACTGGACCAGATTTGTCAGTTCTTGCTGTGAGATGTTACCCCACTCTTCCACCAAGGCACCTGCAAGTTCCTGGACATTTCTGGGGGGAATGGCCCTAGCCCTCACCCTGCGATCCAGCAGGTCCCAGACGTGCTCAATGGGATTGAGATCTGGGCTCTTCGCTGGCCATGGCAGAACACTGACATTGCTGTCATGCAGAAACTCACGCACTTTTTGCCACTCCTGTCTGGTCCAGCGAAGGTGGGTTTGTGCCCATAGGCGGCGTTGTTGCTGGTGATGTCTGGTAAGGACCTGCCTTACAACAGGCCTGCAAGCCCTCAGTCCAGCCTCTCTCAGCCTATTGCGGACAGTCTGAGCACTGATGGAGGGATTGTGTGTTCCTGGTGTGACTCGGGCAGTTGTTGTGGCCATCCTGTACCTGTCACGCAGGTGTGATATTCGGATGTACCGATCCTGTGCAGGTGTTGTTACACGTGGTCTTCCACTGCGAGGATGATCAGCTGTCCTTCCTGTCTCCCTGTAGCGCTGTCTTAGGCGTCTCACAGTGTGGACATGGCAATTTATTGCCCTAGCCACATCAGCAGTCCTCATGCCTCCCTGCAGCATGCCTAATGCACGTTCACGCAGATGAGCAGGGACCCTGGGCATCTTTCTTTGGGTGTTTTTCACAGTCGGTAGACAAGTCTCTTTAGTGTCCTGCGTTTTTAGAACTGTGACCTTAAATGCCTACTTTCTGTAAGCTGTTAAGGTCTTAACGACCATTCCACAGGTGCATGTTAATTAATTGATTATGGTTAATTGAACATGCATGGAAAACATTGTTTAAACAATTTACAATGAAGATCTGTAAAGTTATTTGGATTTTTAAAACATTATTGTTGAAATACACAGTCCTGAAAAAGGGACGTTTCTTTTTTTGCTGAGTATATATATATATATATATAGAGAGAGAGAGATGACAACAACACTCATATCAATGACAAAACAATTACATTAACAATCATGTTACGTTATTTTTAAAATATTTCCTTTTCTTTTTCATAACTTCTTTAACACACTACTTCTCCGCTGCGAAGCGCAGGTATTCTGCTAGTAGTAAATAAAAATGAATGACTACAAGTTTTCCTGGAGAATTCCCAAACATTCTCAAGCCAGCTCAGAGATATAATCCCTCCAGCATGTCCTGGGTGGTCCAGAGGGTCTTCGCCCCATGGGATTTGCCTGAAGCAGCTCTAGGGGGAGTCACCCAGGGGGACATCCTTATGACATGCCCAAGCCACCTCAACTGGCTCTACTTAATCTGGAGGAGCAGCAACTCTACTCTGTCATTGTTACATATTTAACATTTCCGTGATTACGTTATGGTGCTGGTGGTATGTGCCATCAGTTAGAATGAATAGTGCAGTGCATTTCATTAGCATACATGATAATCACGTTGAGATGGATACTTTAAGCACGATGCCCTTGACTGTGAATGTCAGAAAGTGACGTTGTAGGTATGGTGGACTGGTGAATTCACTTCAGTCAGATGAGGCCTCTACAGTTCGATTCAGGCACTTGAGCAACACGTAGACTAAGCCAGCTCGTGGAAATGTGAACCCGGAGAGACGGCTTGGACTGCCGATCTTCTGTATGGTTCTGTTTTGAGGCCTCATTATAGTTCATCACATTTTTTGTTTGGTGTTCATTTTCTTTATCCTTGCATTTCATTCTGAAGTTACTGACCTTCTCTAACACAAGAACACTTTTTGTACGGAAGCTAAAATTCAATATAATTTTAATGAAAATTTAAAGGTGTAATTCGTTAAACCTCCTTAGTTTACTGAGCTGGTCGACCTGCTGCTGTAAAGTGTCAACTGTCCTTCACATGCACTGACATCTCAACTTTTGTCTCCTTTTCTTTTGTGTTGTCTGTCCCTAAAGAATGAAAACGGTAGGAGCCTGAATGGTTTTACTTTTTAATTATTTCTCTGTGTTAACTGTCACCATAATTAACAACTCGGCCCTGTTTGGGGTTTACAGGTGGAGTTTAACAACGAAGACTCCGATATGAAGCCTGCAGAAACGACTCTCCATGCAGACGATTCACCGATGGTAAGGAGCAGTGGATTCATTTGTTTTTACGTTCAAATTTCTGTATTCAATACGAGATTTTAGTATTCATTCATGAAAATGAAGATTGTGACCAGAAACACCTCCGATCTCAAGGGGCAGCACCCAAGCTGCTGTGTGTGTGATGTTTGCATGTTCTTCTCGCTGCCTTACTGTTGTTCAGTAACGACAGTTAAGTTTTGTGTTTATAGTTTCAAGTACTCCAGTACTCCATTTACACACAGTTGTCCTAACTGTGGACTGATGAACGTTTTAACTCTTTCAGATTACCTTGTAACCCTTTTCCAGATTTATGCAAATCACCAATTCTTGACTGTAGATCTTCAGAGATCATTTTTTAGCGAGGCTTACTTTACATCAGTAGATGCTTCTTGTGAATAGCAATTTCAAATTGTTTGAGTCTGTTGGTCAGAGTAGCTCTAAACCACATCTCCAATCTCGCTTCATTTTTGCCAACTCCTGACTCTAGTTAGTTTTTGTTGGAGACAACAGCCTAGGGGTTTCAGATACTGTGAATGTCTGAATGATGTGTTATTGTGACCACAATGGGGCGTCCAAAGCCCCGACTCCAGACACAACTGCTCAGACACAGTCAATGGTTCAGTAAATCCTATTTTATTATGTGAAAGTATCTCCGACAAGTTCTTCCTCCAAAAGCACAAGTACAATCATAAGCACAATTCCAATGGTCTCCCTCAGCGCTCCTCCAGACAACTCCCTGAATGAACGCGTGGCAGCTTATTTAATGCAGGACCCTCCTCTGCATGGAGGAACCACAGCCATTCCCGGCAGCAACCCCTGGCAACACCCATGGAGCCCAGCAGGGCTACCCTGTGGGACTACAATTCCCATTATGCCCTACGGGTATGCAAATGGGTACTGAGGCCCAGAGAATTGTCACCTAGCACACCGGTGGTGCATGAAGTCTTGGTAGGCTTTATCAAGCACATTGACCTCCAGTCCGGGCAAGGATCATCTGTGAGATCTCACTGGGGTGCCAGTGTGTCCGTGTTGGCATGACATGTCTGCCTCCAGGTTAAGACAGGGCAACTTATGTCGGCCTCCTGCCAGGCAGAGGGGCAGAGTGCATCCTACCTGGGACACCACTCCATACTGGCTGTCCACCAAAATGTACAAGAACAATACAAGAATTGGTGTGTTATGAGCTAAAATCAGATTGTGTTGGCTCATTATTGTAACTCAGATGAAGATCACACCATACAGTATATTTAGACAAGTTTATACATTAATGAGTTTATTTCCAAAGTGTTCATGGATGTTTTTCTTGTCATTATATCTTTGTATTCTGCATTCCTTTCCACATCTCAAAGACGTCCAGATTAGGACGGGTGACGCTAAACAGTACGGTGTGAGCGTCGGTGGGCCCTCTGATGTCAGTCCAGCTGTAGGTCCTGCTTGACATTTTCAGACTTAACCCATTCAGTCACTCTGTCATCATGCATTCACTTTTTAACACCTGAAGTGTCTGCTGGAGGTCATTGGTAAGCTCTGGTTGAACTGGGAAGAAGCTGGTGAGAGGCTGGGAGTCATCTTTAGTTCTGCTCACACCAACCCAGAGGTGACAGACCTGGGACATCATGAAATATTCACTTCATTTAACTGGATATCAAAACTATTACCTATAAAAAGGGGGGGGGGGGGGGGGGGGGGGTGAATAAAAGATGAGATCAGAATATATTCAAAACAAAATTTGACCTTTTCAGGTCCAGGAGTCCACTAATGAGAAAATGAACAACACGGAGGAGTCTGCAATGTGACGACAGTCAACGAGAAATGACTTCACGTTTGGAACTGAGGTTCATTATTGTTCATGAATCGCTACCTGACTTGTTTTAGAATGGAGACAATTAATTAAAATAAAAATTATTGCAGCAGTAAATTCAACCAGAAAATACCCAATTTATGTGCCCAATATTTATATTCATATGAGAAAGGATTAGGAGGGTAAAGAAACGAGACCACCTTGGCATACTAGTGAAAGCTCAGCCTGAGAACCTCAGAATGTGGCCAGAAATGGATTGGAGGGACTCGGATAAGAAAGAAAATGTGGAAATGTGAAAACTGAGCCTAAATCTGGGTAGGGGGGATGTCAGCTACAGGACCACATCTGGTGGGGGGCCGCACTGGGAACGGACCTTTGGAACTGTCCCTTTTTAGTGTTTTACATTTGGAAATATCTAATTGAATATTTATATACTTAGTCGTAGTGACGTGACATTTTATAACCCACACCAGGGTGGAAAGAAGCTTATATTGCAATTATGTGCTATGAATATAAAAAGAAGTCTTACAGCAGCTGAGAAATGAGTTAGAAAGCAGGGGGGTCTGAACATATGTGCAAAAAAAAAAAAAAATCTTATATAAATAGAAGGAAATTTTAAAAATTGAGCGATCATCTTGAAGATAGGAAGGAAGATCTGAATCTCTGTCGCCATTGCTGAACTGTCGTCCGAATTTTATTTTTATTATTGCTTATATTTTACATTTGAACCATTTCTCTTTGTATTTGATTTGTGTGCCTTAATAAATAAGATAAACACTCTTCATTATACTTTGGTCTGGATTCTTACATGTTTCTGGTCTCAGAGGTTCAGGTGGTGTCATCTTAGGGGATTTCATTGAAGGTCTAATCAGGATTACAGATTTTAAATAAAATAACAACAACAACAATAATAATAATAAAATAATAAAAATAATAATAATAATAATAATAATAATGTAGCGACCTCCACGTCAGGTTTGAAAAGAACAAAAAACAGAAGGATGAAGTAGGGATCACAGAACAGCTTACTGGAACAGAAAAATGAACATCTTTGAATTTACATCAATCCATTATCCAACCCGCTATATCCTAACTACAGGGTCACGGGGGTTGGCTGGAGCCAATCCCAGCCAACACAGGGCACAAGGCAGGAAACAAACCCCAGGCAGGGCGCCAGCCCACCACAGGGCACACACACACACACACCAAGCACACACTAGGCACAATTTAGGATCACCAATCCACCTGACCTGCATGTCTTTGGACTGTGGGAGGAAACCCACGCAGACACGGGGAGAACGTGCAAACTCCACGCAGGGAGGACCAGAGAAGCAAACCCTTAAGGGTCTCCTAACTGTGAGGCAGCAGCGCTACCACTGCCACTGTGCCGCCCTGAACTATTTACGACTAGCTGAAACAGCCGCCGTTACATGGGAGGAAAATAATAATTTTTTTTAACTGTTTAAGAAAAATATAATAAAAAAAACACAACTTTAAAAATAAAATAAACTAACAAACAATGAAGACTCACTAATGTGCTTGTCTTGCGGTCTGGTATGCACAGTATGTTATAATGCAGTTGACACTTGGAACCTGCCAACTCAATTTAATTTCAAAAGCAACAGGTGGGCGCGGTGGTGGTGCTCAAACATAAAGAATGCTGGCAGTCCCCTCCAGGTCGCCCTCTGGTGGTTGTTCTGAGTGTCAGCTGGATGATAACATACATACAAGACTGCAAGATCACCTCCCACCTTACCCAGAAGGGGCTGATTTCACCGTACGGTATTTTTAGTCGACCAATGAGAAACATGTGTGCCAAGTCTCATGAAAATTGCTCCAGCCGTTCTGAAGTGATGCAGTAACACACACACACACACACACACACACACACACATTCACTTTTATATACAGCACAGAGACTGCCTGTAAGTCTCTCATTGTTCTGGCCCTGAGAGACGCTTTTGAAAAAGAAAAAAAAAAACGGTGACTTTGTAATACAACAACACTTTCCTTCTCAAACCCTCTCCGTCAATAACACTGCCCCCCTTTCAGCATCAATCATACCCCCACTGTCAGTCCTGCACCCTCCCTCAATCAGACCCAACAGTCACACCCAAGTGCCTTCAAACTGGCCAGAACATTGTAACTAAAATAAATAATAATAATAAGAAGAAGAAGAAGAAGAAGAAGAAGACAAATTAATTTTATTTACATAACACCGTGAGCTCTGGTGTTAGGACCAGAGATCTGGGCCTGCAGGATGAACCTCAAGGTCCCCTTTGTCATCACTTTCTCCATCGTACACCGTAGACTAAAAGAAATAAGGACAGCATGAATAGTAGATATATAATCAACATGGAAATGACTTGTTTTAGTAGACGTGCACACTCTGTGATTTATCTAACACTTCTACTAACTACAAGCAGAACACAAAACAAATGTGGAACAATTCATGTAAATGAGCCAGGAGTGACATGTGAGATCAGCCGATATCGAAGTCCATCAGGTTAGAAAGAAGAACACCAGGAGCGTCCGTCAGTTTCAGAAGACGGAGTGAAGCCATCAGGTAAGTGTTTTATGTTACAGTGTTAGCACTTCTTAAATGTACAGTACTGGGTTATTAAAATAAAACATGGATTTAAAATGTATAAAAATGTTTTAGCGTTGAGTGCTTGGCAAAGAGAAGTTAAAAAGATGAACAATCGCACACTAAGGAAGTAACAGATGACTTGTAGCAGACATTGAAACTCTTGAATTCAGACTGAACTAAAAGAGTTACTGTTGGACCAGGTGGGGGCACAAAACGAGTCAGAACTTGGCTTTGGACCGACAGCCTTGTTCTTTAAGGTTCAGGGCCTTGACCTCCATGCCACACTATCTGCCATGTCAGCCTCACAGTAAGCTGTGGAAGCCTTACAGGCTCAAAGTCCAGACGTTATCTTACTCCTCCTCAGCGTTAAATTTCACATTACGCATTAAGCGAGCAAAGGTGACAATGAATAGTAAACCCTCAGAGAATTCATTCTTCATACTTGTGTCCAGTAGGGAGTGCTGGCTACTCAGGGTCTGACGCTGGGAATCGCCCTGTGGAAGGCTGTTATGTGGACACCCCTGAATTTACTGTACTGTATGAGCACTTGGAAGGAGCAATAAACTACCTGGCTGCTGTTTAGATCTCTCGCTGGCCCGACGTGTCAACACTTCACCGGGTTACAGCTGCCGATTTTGTAGTCTCACTCTGTTTGCTTCGCACACTTTTAGCAGCCACAGGTAGAAGCACCCACAAGATCAATTTGAGGCAAATGCTGAGATGATCACATTATTCCTTCTTCTGGTTGAAATAATTTGTCTGAATATTTGAGAAATAAATGTATTTCTTTTGGGATCAATTATTTATTGAATAATTCCAATATAGTAAATAACACAAATGAACATAACATGGTGATAAACTGAACATACGGTGTTAAGTTTAGTAGGGTAACAAAAAGCAATGTGCGTTACATCGTCTGATGATTTTTTAAGTATCGAGTAATCTAACCCAATACGTGTTTTATTGAAGTGACAGTAGTGTTACTGTCCCAGCAGCACTGGGTGAGAGGCAGGAAACACCCGCACTGGTTTGCCGCTCCTTTGCAGGGCTCAGTTGCACAGACGAGCAGACGAGAGTGAGACGTGTGCAGCGTGGTAACAGAAACCCATCCATCCATCCATTATCCAACCCGTTATATCCTAACTACATGGTCATGGGGGTCTGCCGGAGCCAATCCCAGCCAACACAGGGCACAAGGCAGGAAACAAACCCCAGGCAGGTTGCCAGCCCACCAGTGTAACAGAAACTTACTCTATAAATATCATTTTAGTCAGCTACATACTGTAGATATGATAAAACTGAAGACACAAAGGCCAATGTTCATGGGGGGGCTCAGGTTGGAAATGGGAAGAACGTGATTTACTTCGCAGCACATGAAGGGCTAAATATGTTTATAAAACACAAGAAAATGATCGCAGGTTGTATGCGTGTTTTCAGATTCGTTTAACTCTTTTTGTGCCGAGTGTTTGGCCAACTCCAGAAGATTACACTGCAGGTTTTTACAAACCTTAACTGGGTTACTCACCCTCTCCTGGTTATGTCTGCGCATGTAAACACACCGACTGTGAGCCTTTTACAAGACAAAGGAGACAGCCATGGGCCTCTTCTTGACGGGTTTGCTCAATGGTGCGATTGTTCCCTTTTTACAGCTAAATGTCTCTGAGATGATGGATGAGGTTGTAGATCTCAGGTGCTGTGCTGCCATCCTTCCAACTTTAATGAAAGGGGAGACGGTGGCGACACTAGAGCACTACGAATATCTCGGGACAATCACTGATAACAGGCTAAACGTTCATCTTAGCACAGAAGAAATTTGTTGGAAGGGCAGACACAGCTTGACTGATTTAGGAAACTCAATTGTTTTAAAGTGGACAAAACCATAATGACACTTTTTAAATATATTTTTATTGAATGTGTTGTTTATATGTTTTGAGATTGGAGATGAGAGATCTTTATTGTCACATACGCTATGCTGTGAGAGTAGAGTGAAGTCCTTGTGCCACAGTTGCAATGAGAAGGGATGGGCACAGGCAATAATATACTATAAGATAATAAAATGATGATGTAGCAGAAGATACATAAGAATAGTAAACCAGAGTAAAACAGCAATGTAGATGGCAGTCCAGATATAACGCCTGATAGAATTACCCGTAAACCAGCAGGTGGGTACAGCACAGGGCAGACAGGATCAGGTTAGCGGGAGCACAGGGACATTATGGCCTGGGGGTGAAGCTGTTGGTGAAGCAGATGATGCGGGTGCTGAGGTTCCTGGTAACGTTTACAAGAAGGCAGAAGTGAAAACCGGGCCTGAGCAGGACGGTGGATTCAGCTCTCCTTGGACATCTGGTTGAGCGAATAGTATGAAGCTGTGGAAGGTCAGCCCCAGTGAGTTTAAAAGATATACAACAAGCTCAGCATGAAGAACATAAACCATCTTAACAACGCTATCAAAATCAGCAGTAAAATGTCTGGTTTGCAGCAGCCCTCCGTTATTACAAACTGATGAGACTGGCTGACTTGATTTTGTCAGACCGAAGCCAGTCTCCTTGATTCCAGCTGTTACCATCAGGGTGCAGATTTAGGTTTCTGAGGGTAATGAGCCCCGGATTTCAGAGCTTTTTTATTCCGAGAGCTAAAAGTCTTTTGAAATCTGTTGCCTGTAAGGATGCTGCTGAATTCTTTGTCATTATTTTGTGTACACTTTAAGGTAATTACTCTTCGTTATGATATTTCTGAGCGTGTTTACCGATGACAAGTTTATTATCAGTTGTCGTGTCTTTGCTTGTCTTTCTTGTATCTGTGTAACAATGTCTTATGTTTTTGTGTCTTCAGGGACCATAAAGTCCACCTACCTACCTAAATCAAGTAAGTAAGTACAACAACCCACAAGAGTCCTCACGTTGCACGGCTCAATGTAAGTTTGTGGATTTACTGCGCCTGCTGTTGTTTCTTTCTTGGTCAGACTGTCTGTCTGCTATGTGAAGGATGTTGATGCTGGGATGTCTGCTGCTCATTCTCAGCTCTTTCAATGGTGAGTATCGCTTTCATTATTAATGACGTTTCCATCCAAAAGACTTTTATTTTATTCCTCCTCCTTAACGCCTCCGTCCATCCTGTATGATAAGAACTCCTACATCATTTTTGACAACTTCTCTGATGATTCTTTGAAACATCTTTGTAATAATAAATAATTTAGCATGGGGGTGGCCAAACTCCTTTAGGTCAGTGGTGGGCTGTAGTTCATCATTCTGCTAAAATGATGATCAGACACTAAACTTCACCTGTAAAATTTAAATTAACAGAAGCAAATGTGTGATGAGCACATAAAACATCAAGCGATAAATTCAAAATTCGATTGATAATCAGAACTGCTCTGCCTTTCAGATTTGTAAGACCCTCTTTAAAGTGAAGGGACACATAAACAAGGATGTGACAGTCCACTTGAAACATTCCTGGCTCACTCTAATGCCTTTATTTCATTATTAAAGTTGTACTAGGGTGTCGTACAGTGTTAGCCATTTATGGAAATGTAATCAGAATATACGTTTAATATGTCACTGTGCCCTGTACAAAAAATATTTTATAAATCCACTCACATGTACTGCTAACACAGAGCCAGATTTAGCACACAGGAGTTCACCACATAAGAACTGCTAGGTAAGCTGGTTAAGACAAGACAAGTTAAAGACAAACTGCGACATGGACAACATGCACTATTTCTGTGTGTCAGAGTCAGCATGACATTGGATCTTCTTTGCCTTGTTTGGAATGGCAAGATTTACCTAAGTGGGCACCTGAACATGGAGAAAGAGTATAAAGCCTTAGCACATTGCCCGGCACACCTTTGGGAGATACCGTCATCTGATCCTGAAAATCCTTCCAGCGCAGTGACGAAAATGGCAGACTGTATACATCGAGCTCCCACTTCAGTAATGGTCTTGTCATGGCGTCCTCGTCTGTTATGCAGCGTAAGCCATCATTAAAGAAAGCTAAGTTATTCCTCCTATGTGATTTCTTACTGCCGTATCACTATGGGAGGGGTATCGCCTTTTTATATCATATCTATATAGTTTCGGGTTATGTAACACGTCGCAATTACAAAAGAACTTATTCCAACAAGGGAGCTAGCGCCCCCTGCTGGATAGAGGATGTAGTGAGAAGTCAAGCAAAACAACACCTTTTATTGGCTAACTAGAAAGATTACAATATGCAAGCTTTTGAGGCAACTCGGGCCCCTTCTTCATCTTCAGCTGGTCTAGAATTCTTCTGCCCTCTTCATCACTCGGACCCCCGTTTATTCACCATATTACTCCAGTCTTGCAGCAGCTTCATTGGCTCCCCATTAAGTTTCAAATTGATTTTAAAATTCTGCTGTTAACATTTAAGGCCATTCATAACCTCGCCCGACCTTCTTCATGTTGCCATTCTCTCCTGTAATCTTAGATCCTCCTCTTCCTCCATCCACCTGACTGTCCCTCTCGCCCATCTAACCACCATGAGGAGCGGAGCATTCAGCCGCTCTGGAACTCACTGCCTACTGAGCTTAGAGATTCTGAATCATTCGCAACTTTCAAATGGAAACTTAAAACCCATCTGCTCAAAATGGCTTTTTCTCTGTGATTACAGTAGCTTTGTTTGGTTTTAACTTTGTATATTTTCTGTATTTTTTGGTAGTTTTAGTTCTGTTTATAATGTGCTTTTTATTTTATTGTTTGTTCGGTGTCCTTGAGTGCTTAGAATGGCGCCTTTGTATAAAAAGAATGTATTATTATTATCATTGTTTCATGATGGTGCAAAGGTCAAGCAATTACGACAACTGTAACGTGAGTGAATCCTCTCCTAAATGCTAAGCATGGCAGCCTCACCGAGGTTCTCACCACATGCGGACTCTCCAACTTCCATCTCTCGAGGTGCTCTGTGAGTCAAAGCAGCTTGTCGTGTTTCTTTCACAGAACCTGCTTATTTGTAGGCCTCATCTAACCGTAATAAAATATACAGTCGTTTCCTGGCTTTAGCAAGCTAAGCAACTACTTGTAGACCTGAAATGGTGGAAGGCCCCCGATCCACAAAGAAAAGAGGGCTGAACGAGGATAGGGGCTACACAGCTTAGCGACGGTCTTAGGGGTTTGGACTGAGCGCAGTCCACATAACTCTTCATGATGGTGCCAACTCCACACCACCGCGCTGTAACAAGTGCAGATGCCTGGCTAGGATGAGCTACTGTTACGACATTTAGGTAATAACTTGACCTGTCACCCTTGTTCCCCCTACACTGATGTTCACTCTGTTATGTGGACCTCTTTTGTAAGTCATTTTGGATAAAAGCATTTGCTATGTTAATAAATGTAAATGTATAATGTAATAACTGCAGTTGTTCTCCTTTCTAGGGTCACTTTGCCTGTTTTCTGCCAACCTGTCCTCAGAGGTGAAAGCTCTAAACGGCTCCTGTCTGTTGATTCCTTGTGTCTTCGGACCTACTTCGTTGATTTCACAGCCCGTTGTTGTCTGGAGAATAAATGAATCATCTGGTGTGGAAGTCTTTAGAGGGAGCCAACCATTAGCTAACTGGAGCAACCTTAGCGTCAGTGTTATTGGAGTCCTGACACAGGGGAACTGCACAATGATGATGAGAAATATCACATTTCAGCACCAGGGGTTGTTTTATTTCAGCATTGAAGACAATGGAAATCACCAGAGATACAACGCCACTAATCCAGTTAGAATTACTGTAACAGGTAAGAGGAAAACACTTCTGCAATAATGGTGGTGTACAAGAGACACAGTAAATATTTTAGGTCTATTAAGACAGAGTGCATGAAGAACATAAGAACAGGCTGGACAAGAGCTGGCCATTAAGCCGAACAGCTTGACAGGCTTCTAAAATCCATCCATCCATCCATCCTCTTCCGCTTATCCGAGGTCGGGTGGCGGGGGTAGCAGCTTAAGGAGAGAGGCCCAGACTTCCCTCTCCCCGGCCACTTCTTCCAGCTCTTCCGGGAGAATCCCAAGGCGTTCCCAGGCCAGCCGGGAGACATAGTCCCTCCAGCGTGTCCTGGGTCTTCCCCGGGGCCTCCTCCCGGTTGGACGTGCCCGGAACACCTCACCAGGGAGGCGTCCAGGAGGCATCCTGATCAGATGCCCGAGCCACCTCATCTGACTCCTCTCGATGCGGAGGAGCAGCGGCTCTACTCTGAGCCCCTCCCGGATGACTGAGCT
>JANRMT010062827.1:1127158-1142162 GCA_026402145.1 Polypterus bichir lapradei
AACCACAAGGTCTGCAGCGGACAACGTCGTGTGGAGGCCACAAACCCGCAGGTGGGCTTCATGTGGCTCACTAGATTTGGTGCTGCTCGGCTTATGGTCCTGTTAATCTTCAAGGTTTCATTTACCGTATATACTCGCGTATAAGTAAATCGATCATAAAATCAGACCCCGACTTATATGCCCGTTCAAAAATACGACACTTATTATTATTATTATTTTTTTTTTTATCTTCTCGCCTCCTCCAATCTCTCATCAGTTTCTCAGACACATCGAATTTTGTGGCAGCAGCGAAGTTACCGATTTCTTTCACCACTTCAACGACTTTTAATTTAAAACCAGCTTCATATTTTCTTCTGATCGAATGCTCCGTCGTAGATAAGGGATGCTCTTACGATAAAGGTGTATGAGGTTGTGAGATACAAAAAAACACAAAACAGTGCCAACGTCGCTTCAGAATAGTGCAGGTATTAAATACTGTGTGGTCACGTAGGCACAATACATAGAAAACAAAGGCCGTGTACCCCATGGTTACTCTCTCAGGTGGTCAGGCGTTAGCATATCGTAATATCTTGGACCAATAGTGTGAGTCTTCTGCATTCGACTTATATGACCGACATTATAAAATACCGGAAATTATACAATAAAATCAAGGCCCCCACTTATCCGTGGGAGAACATAAAAGCGAGTGTATACAGTACATTTAGGTTTGACTTTATTAATCATAAAACGACATGTAAATGATAAAATTCCGAGTCAAAGGTCAGTTGTGCTGAAGCTTCATAGCGCCGTAGTGAGGCCTCACCCGGGGTGCTGTGTTCAGTTTTGCTCTCCGTGGGCCGTAGCAGAGGTGAATTATTATGGTGGCAGCTTGACGTGGGGTGACGTGGGGTGTGTTACTGTGAACACATGCGTTATTCCTCTTATTCTTTTTAAACAGATATTTCAAGATGAAAATAATTATGAAGACTTACATGGAGCAAAGTTATCTTCAATCTATGAAACGCTGCCATAGACAAGAGAATGGACTGCCACACTACGCCTGTCTGTCATGAAAGCACGTTTGGCCTCCACTGAGTCTCCTTTGCTCCTCTTCTCTCTTCCATACATAACACCAGGCCAGGGCATCACACTTGAGGCTGAAGCCATTTCAGAGCTGCCAGGCTGGAGACAAGCCCACCGTAATCACAGGGAGACTGACTGAAAAATGTGACTCTGGTGGAAAACAAGGCCATAAGCACTCAAGATGGACCTTGGGGGGTCGAAACAAACCACCGAGTAAATCAAGGAACTCAAGTGAAAACCCTGACGACTTTTAATGGATGAGACCACCTGGATGAGACTTTGGGCGAGTTAGCCAACCAAGCGGGCAGCACATGAGCTGAGTGGCCACTTCTTGTTTGTCAAACTTCTCATGTTTGTTTCACAAAAGTGCCTCTATTTCATTTATTTTTGTTTTTTAATTCAATAATTTTCAACAATATGCTTGACATTTTTGTGAATAACAGTATCTGAAATAATGAAGTTCATTATGATTAATGCCATACTTTCTATGGCCATTTATCAATTAAAATAATAAAGTTACAATCAGAAATAAGCATTTTTGCATGAGGATTTGGTTTTATTGAATAATATTTTTCAAGCCTTTTCTTCTACACCATCAACACAAAGTAGATGAGGTTCACCAGTTTGTTAATAATGGCGTAATGGGGATAAAAAAATTGTGCGGTTCACAGCTCCTCAAATACGACTGGAAATGATTCATTTGATTATTTTTTATGTTAGCAGCAGGAGCCGAGCTCTGGTAAAGCCTCCTGGCCCTGCTAAGGCTCTCCAAGGTTCAGTCCTTACAGTGAAGGTAACTGAGGTCGCCAGCCGCAGCCATGATTAGCGTATTGCAGAGTGAAGGTTAAGGTGGCCAGCCCTTATTAAGGACACGTGTGATGATGGACTGGCACATAGGACAGTACTGTGGGGCATCCAGGTAAACCACAGCTAATAATACAGACATTCCCAGGACTAACTTATCTACCACTATAGTCCCATTTGTGGACTGAACTGGAAATTCAGAGGAGTACTTTTAGTGAGGAAAGAAGACGGGAATAACGTGGTCAGCTGATCAGCATGCTTTGTTGCCATTATGTAACAGCGATATATTATCATTTATTCTCCTCGACTATAAAATAAAGTGCAGCAGTCTGTCAGGTAACAGTGGGAGCTGACACAAAGTCTAAACATAAGAGTTTGAAGGCTGAAATGTGGGCAAAACTCACCTAAAGGTGTCTTGTTTGATTTTATCCACAAGATGGCAGCAAAGACTGCAATATCGACCGAGATCGTTCCGTTCGCAGCGCAGCATTTTCAAATTCAAATCCTTGTTTAATGCCCTTTTCGTTAAGTTTTGAATCATTTACTTATGTTAATGCTTCTTTTGTTTATTATCTGCTGTATTTTCTTTGCCTTGTTTATGTTCCATCTGTTTTGTGGGTAATTCCCCCAAGAACTGGGGTCACTGGGAGGGACTGCCATAAATCCGGTGGGTTTCCCACAGTTCTTGGCTGTTCACTTTGAATGCGTTAGGAAGTCAGTGAGTTTCTTTGTGTTTTTTCTGTTCTTGTGCCTTTGAATAATTCTGGATATTTTTAACCTTCTGCTTTGCTCTTTTTGATTACATCTTTGGATTCTGTATTGTGACTCTGCTTACTTGCTATGCTGTGAGCTTCATGAAACTCCATTATGCCTTTTGTGTTCTTTGAAGCTTTGTGTATTACAGAGCATTTTAGTGGAAAATAAATCTTTTATTTTATAGAGATTCTGTGTTTGCCTTTATTACTATCCATGGTTTGACAGTGATGTTTCCCTCTAGTGGGCATATGTGGAACTGCTTTTGGACTCCAAACCATCAAATACTGACTGTTGCTGTCATCAAAATAAATACTCCTGGCTTATCGTTGGTGACTCAGATTCTGTACTATCAAGTGAAGATTTGGAAAATAAGGAATACAAGCCAGTGTGAGTAGTTTTAACATAGAAAGATGCAAGATAAGCTATGTTGAAAACAGTCTACAACAAAGGAACAAATCGATATTCCAAACAAACACAACAATCACAAATCGTCACTTACACAGGCCACAGCCAAAAACAAGAGAAAGTTGAAAAACAGAAATACTAACTAATAAAATAACAACAGTCACCCTTTAACTTCTGTAGGCTTCTAAGGCTCTGGTGGCGGGGTCACAGCTAGAACACCAGGAGGCCCCACCCCCTTGAGCTCAACACAAAGTGGAAAAAATATAAGGAGGACACAACTAGTGTGGCAAAAAACTAAAACACAATAATAAAGAGCAACTGGGGGGTCCTATATACTAACAGCAATACAGCTATATAGTGCCTTAATGGGTCTGCAAAATCCGGACTTTTCTTTTTAATTTTCTTCATGTTTAGTCATTCTAGTGTGCGTTCAGACCATAGTGTGTGTGTGTGTATGTGTGTCTATCTATCTATCTATCTATTATATAGTGCCTTTCATATCTATCTATTTATTCTATAGTGCCTTTCATATCTATCTATTATATAGTGTCTTTCACTCTATCTATCTGTCTCTCTATTATATAGCTCCTTTCACATCTATCTCTCTGTCTGTATTAAATGGTGCCTTCCTGATATATATCTGCTTACTTTAGAGTGGTTTTCAGTTCATATGGGCAGGGACTCATAAGAGAGAGAATTGCAACCTGGTAGGAAACCTGCAAAATGAGACACTTGGTGGAGTCAAGTGACTCTTCTGAAGATGGAAGATGAAGCCATAAAGGAGTGTCAGGAAGTTAAAACATTTTATGAAAGATGGACATGAGCACGAGGTCACATATTTGAAAAGAGAGAAAGCAAAATGCAGACTTTTCTCAAAGTGAGGACCTTGAAGGCTAGCAGGAACAGAAGCAAAAATCCTCCACCCAAGGTAGTGACAGCCTGGCTGCTCTCTGTGCGACAGTTGGAACCAAAAATACTGTAGAAAGGAGAAGGCAGGCCAGCAGGTGACATTGGAACATCAGAACAATCTAGACAAGAACAGGCAGATCAGCCCAACAAAGCCCTCCAGAAATGGGAAATGGAAACCCTGGTTCTTTAAAGAGTGATGAGGACTCAGAGGTAAAGTGGTCCTGGAGGCCACCTGAGGCAGTGAGACAGGAACTGAAAAGCTGAGCATCAGGCCTTGGCGTATGTGAGCCAGAGATGAGGGTTTAAAGGCCAGGATATCAGTAAGTGAAGAATAAACACCTTCAGCAACAACTAAATGGAATAACTAAAAGGAAACCAAGTGAAAAAGAGGACAGGAGGAAAGTGAGAAAGCTGTCAAACAATATGGAAAGTGTAAGAGCAGAAATGCCAGACCATCTGAAAGAGAAGGAGAAGGTCCATGAGGGAGAAGGGTTCATTCTGTTGGTGACAATTCACTTAATGCACAGAAAACTCGCATTGCTCATAATTCAGTTAGGTATCATTTTTAAATAAACTTTGCATTTGTATCATTTGGGCTCAAGTGACATCTCTTCAAGGTTGAAGTGGCCACTAGGTGGCAGTGCTTATTACAGTATGAAAAATGTGTCTTATGAAAATATGTTATGTGAAGGAGGAAAATGGTTTTTTCCAAAAGCTAAACTTAAAAGAAGTGGTGAGGCGGCCTTCTGCTGCTATGCACCTAAAATCTGGAATAGCCTGCCAATAGGAATTCGCCAGGCTAATACAGTGGAGCACTTTAAAACTCTGCTGAAAACACATTACTTTAACATGGCCTTTTCATAACTTCACTTTATCTTAATCCTGATACTCTGTATGTTCAATTCATTATAATAACTATTCATGGTGGCACTAAAATCCGTACTGACCCCTACTCTCTCTTCTGTTTCTTTTTCCGGTTTTTCTGTGGTGGCGGCCTGCGCCACCACCAACTTACTCAAAGCACCATGATGTCCCAGCATTGATGGACTAAAAGCCAGAAGTCCACGTGATCATCATCAAGTCCTTCCGTGAAAACCATAAATACAAAGAGGACTGTTTCATTTATGTTAGGTAGATTGCCCAGAGGGGACTGGGCGGTCTCATGGCCTGGAATCCCTGCAGATTTTATTTTTTTTCTCCGGCCGTCTGGAGTTTTTTTTTTGTTTTTTCTGTCCCCCCTGGCCATTGGACCTTACACTTATTCTATGTTAATTAATGTTGACTTATTTTATTTTCTTAATGTGTCTCTTATTTTTCTATTCTTCATTATGTAAAGCACTTTGAGCTACATTTTTTTGTATGAAAATGTGCTATATAAATAAATGTTGTTGTTGTTGTTGTTGTTTTCATTTTTTAATTCAATGCCAAAAAATGTATGGCACTCACATGAAGTAATCCACTGTGATTGCTCTTAAACTATGTTAAGCTTTTCGAAAATTAGTGTGAAGGGGCACCACAATCAGCGCCTAGATGAGTGGGCAGCACCCAGGTTAGAGAGACCACTACACTGACAGATACTGAAGTTAAGAATTGCAAGGCCAGCCACTAGGGGGCGACAGAGCAACAGGCAGAGCCACCGATACCTGAGGGCAGAGAAGCTGAAGAGACACCACTGGGATGGCAGAAGAAAGGCAAAAAGCCAGCAGGTGCCAGGGCTGTGTGGCCATATCTGACCCTAAGATCATCTTACTTGTCACCTCTGTTGCTTTTTACTTCATTTATTAACTTTGTGCCATCTTTATATTTGCGTGTTTGTTCTTTACGACTTTATTATTATGTTGCGCCCTACACAGAGCTGGCTATTAAGTTCCTGCTGCGATCAAACAGAATAAAGTCCAGTCAGATAACGAGAGTCTGAGGGGGGCTTGGTCAACAAACATCAGAAAAATGACAGAAAAACACAAACAGCACTGACCAGAAAACTAAAACCAAAAGGTAGTTCCTTTTATTTTCATTTAAAAGTAATGTTGAAACTCTGTGAAAGGATGAAAAAATAAAAGAGAATACGAGCATGACAGGACACGTTCACTAAAATGACTGGTCAGCCATCTTGTAACTCATATGAGAGTCCTAAAGATGGCTGCCAGATGTCAGGCAATGGGAGGAGGAGGCCTCAAGTCCTCTGCCCAGCAACCATTGCAGCTCTTGCACTTGGTTTTTTATTTTTTTTAACATTTTATTCAATTTACTAAAATCAAATAACATTCCATACAAGCAAGTCAAATTTTACAAAGATTGGTTTGAATCAAATCAGCCCCCGCCGATGAGAAAGAGAGCAAAGCCAACAGAGTAAAACTTTAATAATAAATAAATAAATAAAATAAAAAAGGGTAGAGAATCCGCTTCCTCAATTTAAATGCTTATTCTGAAATGTCATTGATCAGATCCTGCCAGTTTGTAAAAAGTTCTGCGCAGATCCTCTATGTGACAATTAGATTTTTTCCAATTTCAAATAGTAGATAACATCAGTGACCCGCTGACTTAACAGAGGAGAGTTAGGGTTCTTCTAGTTGAGCGAGACAAGTCTGTGTGCTAATAGTGAAGTGAAGGCCATGACAGTTTGTTTGTCCTTCTCCACTTTAAGCCCCTCTGTGAGCCCACCAGACACAGCTGTTAGTGGATTAGGAGGGATTGGGACACCAAGGCTGTCTGAGTGGCATTTAAAGATTTTGATCCAGAATGATGTTAATTTAATTCAGGCCCAAACATGTGGCCCAGTGAGGCTGGAGCTCGATTGCAACGTTTGCAAGTTGTATCTCGTCCTGGAAACGTTTGGACAATTTTAAACGAGACAGATGCGCTCAATATATAATTCTGAGTCAAATAATTGTATGTTTTGCGCATATTGAGCTCAAGTGAATTCTGTGCATGGCTGCCTTCCACTCCTTTTCTGAGATGTTGAGTGAGAGATCCTTTTTCCACTGAACTCTGGGATCTTTGAAAGGGAGGGACTTTAAAATGTTTTTTATATTATAGAAGTGCTGCTGCAGTGGGCTGGTGCCCTGCCCAGGGTTTGTTTCCTGCCTTGTGCCCTGTGTTGGCTGGAATTGGCTCCAGCAGACCCCTATGACCCTGTAGTTAGGATATAGTGGGTTGGATGATGGATGGATGGATAGAAGTGCTGACTGAGTCCTCAAGACTGATCAATATTTTTTCCGGCATAGAGGAAAGAGGGAAGTGAAGGTAGTGAAAAAAATGTGTTGCTGGAAAGTTAGATTTGGAGTGTAATTGTTCATAGGATGCGAAGACGTTGTAAATACACAGATCTCTAAGTGATTTAATTCCAAATGTATTCCGGTCATTAAAAACTGCGTACGTGTGAGAGGGTGGAAAAAAGTGGTTATCGTGTAGAGGAGCCACAGATAAAAGCTTCTTCATCTTGAAGTACTCCTTACATTGATTCCATATCCTCAGCAAGTGAAGCACAATTGGATTGTTAGTATATTGTCGAAGACTTGTACTTACTGGGGTACAAAGCAAGGAATATAAAGAAATACTGCAGGATTTTATTTCTATTGCGGACCAAGCCTGTGTCTGTTCATCCTTTTGTATCCATGTCCAGGTTTTTATAGCTTGTATATTTGCTGCCCAGTAATAAAATTGAAAGTTAGGTAGAGCCATGCCACCTTCCGCCTTAGGTCTTTGTACGGTTGCCCTTTGGATATTTGGATGTTTTGTATTTCAAATAAATGAGGTTATGACAGAGTCTAACTTCTTAAATTCATATTGATGTATATTGGAATGCTTTGAAATACAACAAGAAGCTTAGGAAGAATATTCATCTTGAAAATGTTAATTCTTCCAGCTAAAGTGAGATGAAGGGTAGGCCATCTATGCAAGTCTTGCTGAAATTTTTCCATGCAGATAGAAAAGTTTTGTTGTTAAAGATCTTTAAGTTTACTTGTGATGTTTACCCCTCAGTATTTAAACTGATCTGCGATGATAAAAAGGAAGGTGTCCAATCTAATATTGTGTGCTTGAGAATTCACTGGAAAGAGCAGACTTTTATTCAGATTCATTCTGAGACCAGAAATCTTTGGAAATTCTGCTAGTGGTGTTAGAATTACAGGCTCGGTATTTTGTGGATCTGATATATACAGTACCATATGATCTGCATATAGAGAAATGTTCTATTCCGGTCCTTCTCTGATAATTCCATTTTATCTCATAAGCATTTTGACAGTAAACTGCCAGTGGCTCAATAGTAATTGCAAAAAGCAGTGGTGGCAAGGGACATCCTGGTCTGTTACCACATTCTAGTTTAAAGTAGTCTGAATTAATGTTGTTAATACAAACTGAAGCTTCTGGCCTGCTATACAGTAGTTTGATCCATGGACATATGTTCGGGCCAAACCCAAATTTCTCTAATGTAGTGAAAAGGTAGTTCCATTCAACCATATCAAATGCTTTTTCTGCATCCAACGATAATAACATCTCCAGGGTGTTAGACTTTGTGGGTGAATATATTACATTAAACAGATTGGAAGCTAAGTGTCTGCCTTTAATAAATCCAGTTTGGTCTTGTGATATTACAGAAGGAAGCACTTTCTCAATAACTTTCTAGCTAGAACTTTGGAAAGTATCTTAACATCATTATTCAGAAGTGAGATTGGTCTCTACGATGCACATTGTAATAAGTCTTTATTTTGCCTAGGAAAGACGGTAATTAATGCCCCAGCCATTATAATTTTACGAGTGTTGACATTTGGGATGGATGCAAATACATTTTGGATGAAGTCTCTGTCATCCACATTGGGTGCATGGATATTTACAAAATCACTTTACAGTTAAATAAATTACCCCTGACGATCACATATCTCCCTTCATTATTATATACTACATCTGATACTACAAACGAGATTGTTCTATGTATAAGAATTTCCACACCTCTAGTTTTGTTTGTAAAGCTGGAATGGAATATTTGGCCAGTCCAGTCTTTGTGCAGCCGGAACTGATCCTTGCTTAGTAAGTGGGTCTCCTGTAAAAATACTATTTTAGCATTTAGACCTGTTAGGTGGGAGAATACTTTCTTTTTAATTCATGATTGAGACCTTTAACATTCCAGCTGACAAAGTTAACTATTTGGCCATGGAGACATTGCTTCTGAACTTTAGCTGTCATTTTGTAGTCTTAATTTAAGATGGTACATTATTACATGAGACAGCTTTGACCTTAATTTCCAATTTTTCCAGGAGTTATTACCATGAAGCCTATTGTTATGTTGGCACTTACAATTATAAGGATTTAAAAGATACATTAGACATAGCTGGATCTCTTTCTGTACCCCCCTACTCCGACTGCCACCCCCATTTTGCATCCCTACATGAGGCTGGACCCCACGTCACAAAGTCTCAATCCTCTGACATGCCTACAGACAGAGCACGTCCAAAAGAAAACAAGCCCCCAGCGGTGGCAGATAAGGATTAAAATAAAGAGAGTAAACCCAGATTTTCCTTTACAACTTTACTATTATGTTGTTGTGCCCTGCACAGAGCTGGTTATTAAGTTCCTAGTGGGATCAAAGAAGATAAAGTACTGTCAGATAACAAGAGTCTGAGGAGGGCTTGGTCAGCGAACATCTGAAAAATGAAAGAAAATACAAATGGTACTTTATTTATTTATTTATAAAGAATTTTAAAAACAACATCAAGGCTGACCAAAGTGCTGTACAATAAAAAAAAAGAAAACCCAACATATCAGACACAGAAAACCAAAGGGTAAATGAAACAGAAACACATAAACACATAAGACTGACCAGAAAAGTAAAACAAAAAAAAGGTGTAGCTCCTTTTATTTTTATTTGAAAATTAACCTATGAGACCCAATGAAAGGATGGAAAAATAAAACAGGTCAGCCATTTTGTTGCTCACGTCCTAAAGATGGCCGCCAGATGTCAGGCATAGGGAGGAGGCCCCGTGTCCTCTGTCTGAGTGAAATTCCAGGCTCTTCAATACAACATGGGCATCTCCCTCCAAGGGGGGATAACTCTACCCTAAACCACCAACTCTGTTAGGAGACCCCATGAGTGAAACTGTCAACGCGTCCTCCTTTGTCCTCCTTTCCTGTCTTCAGTGTCCTCCTTCAGCTGCTCTGCTGTCTGGCAGCCTTAGTTGTGAAGGCCTCAGTGCTGATCCTCTCATGACGTTCATCAGACACAACTGGACCTTCAGAGCCCCCTGTGAGCAGCTGAGAACATCTCTTCACCCTCAGCGGGCACACAGGGCCTGAGAAACAAGAAGAATTAGCAAAGAGAAATGTAGAAGACTGTCAGTAAGATAACAGAAAAAGAAAAGGGGAAGATTGAAATTAGTAAAGAGAAATCTTAGCATTTAAAAATGACTCCAAGGGTAGGAAGAGGTTTTTATATTTAGCACAGAATAACCTCCTGCTCTTTTTATGTCTTTGCAGATACGTGCGGACACAGAGCTGCTGTGGCCCAGAAAGCAGATGGCACTTTCTCATTAGTAACTTTTACAAACTGATCAAAGGACCAGTCAAAAAATCACAAGAGGAAGGAAATAGCAGACGACTTGTATCTAATGGGACAGATAAAAAAGATGGTCTTGTTTCTTTCTTTCTTCTCCTTCTCCTTTTGTGCTCCTGCACGTCCAGTGGTTTGGTGTGATAACATGTTTTTTATTTGAATGTAACAGTGTTTTCATTAAGCCAAATTGATTACAATAATATTAATATAATAAAACAATCAGTGCTTAACTAGGACCTCAAGGCTATCAGAGAACAAAGGAGTTTATCATCAATGCTCCTGGTAGAAGTGCAAGAAAAACACAAACTGAGAAGAAAAAGATGAAAACAAAGGCAAAAATGTGCAATAAAAATGAAAAGCAATGTAATAATAATAATACTAATAATAATAATCAGTAATCAATATGTCTATGGTACATGACAGTGCTGGACTGTGTGTGAGTGTAAAGCCTGTTGAATGCGCAGACCACTCTGATGGACTGAATGTTGATTGAACTTCATGGCCGCCTACAGACTCTGACATGACAAACTGTGGCTTTTTCATTTATAAATGTTCACTTTGGCTTTATTTATCAAATTTCTTACTAGAAGTAGGCAGTCAGCAGCCACAAATGTCCTCCACACCAAACTACACCCATTTTAGTTAATACAGGAAATGACTTTCTGGCTTCACACAAAGAGAGAAGCAAAGCCATTGGTGGTCTCATAGAGGACATGAGCTAACATTAAAACACGACCTCTTCTCTTTTCTACCATTAAGATGAGAAGCTGAGGAACAGAGTTGAGTGGTGAACTGCGTGCTCAGCACTGAGGTAACGTCAAACTCTCGCCGTCCTCGTCTTTCATTTTTTTTCCTTTATCATTAATTCAGGTCTTTAATGGTGGCTCCTTAGTGTCTGCTATCGCCTTATTGTTTTCTGCAGTCATGTCTTATATTTGTGTTTCTGAGACTCAATGAGATTATCATTTCAAATATCAAATAATGAAAGATTTGTAAAGATTCATCTGAAGAGTCGTTTGAAGGGTAGGCCTTGTGCAGCCCTGGCCCAGATTTACTGCTCCACATCAGCCTGAACATCTCAGCTCATTGTGTGTGCTGTTGTGTCTCAGTGACGCCCGCTTTATTTCATCCTTACGTCTGTGGAGATTAGATATTTGAAAACCATTTAACTCAAACTTACATAACAAATGAAATAAAAACTAAAAGATAAAGTCACGGTGTAATATCTCACTCACAGCCTCTTTGAGTTTGTCTTTGTGCTCTGCTCAGGTTTGTGATGTTTGTTTGTTTGACTCCATCTTTCTACTTATATGGCGTCTTTCTCATTTTTCTCACTTGTTTATATAAACATACAACTAAAAGTCGATCAAAGCAAACCTAGAGGGGGGCTGCCTCATCCGACAGGGTGGGCAATGTGCTGCTTTGCAAGTTCTCGAGGGGCCAAAGAACTTCCAGTGCTCTCTCTGTGTCACTTCACTTGGTTTTTTGTATTCGTTTCTCCCAAGTAGTTTTTAGAATAAACTTCACATTTCTGTTATTTTGGACTCCATTGTTGTCCACTTTCTGCGTTGAACTGAACACTCGGAGGCCCTTAAAAGTAAAGGTGCTAAGGTGGTCTTCAGTGGGATGCCACCAGGAAATCATTTTTGCTTCCCAAAAGAAAAACATCCACATGAAGGTTCCTGAAAGATCTGTAAATTATTTCGATCAGCAGCAGGTCCATAAAAGATCATGAAGACACAGAAAAGGTTTGTGAAGTCTAAGTAGTGGCTTCCTGATTTAAGAGACTCACACTGCACACGTCAACACAGACTGAGTTCAGCTTTTATTGGTCTGTTGGTAATTTACTGTACGTGAAAGAGTTTTGTTGTGTCCGCTTATTAAAAACCTTCTCAAAGCCCCAAGAGCCAACTTCATATTCACAGAGCACTTCACAGCATGAAACGGCTCTGCGAGGAGTCACACAACTCACTAAAGTGACGCTAAAGTGCCAGGATTAGAGTTTTAATGAATTTGGATTTGCAGAGGACAACATCAAGTTAAAATGGAGTGAAGGTCTCCTCTCATGTTTCTCCTCCACTTTCTGTTTCCATAGGGCAGCTGGTGAGACAGATGATCTGAAGCCCCCTTATCTGCACAAGGTCATCCTCAGAAGTGAGAAGATGGCCGGAGTACTCGTCGTTGGACTTCTGATGTTACGGCTTCTACAAGGTCAGACCTCCTCACTTAACTCTCACAATCCTGTTGATCTTCCTAAACTTCAACATCCACACCACTGTGACAACATTATTTCAATCATTAAGGTTATCCATCCATCCATTATCCAACCCACTATATCCTAACTACAAGGTCACAAGGGTCTGCTGGAGCCAATCCCAGCCAACACAGGGTGCAAGGCAGGAAACAAACCCCAGGCAGGGCGCCAACCCACCGCAGGACACACACACACACACACCAAGCACACACTTGGGACAATTTAGAATTGCCAATGCACCTAAACTGCATGTCTTTGGACTGTGAGAGGAAACCGGAGCACCTGCAGAAAACCCACGCAGACACGGGGAGAACATGCAGACTCCACGCAGGGAGGACCCGGGAAGTGAACCCGGGTCACCTAACTGCGAGGCGGCAGCGCTACCCACTTTGCCACCGCGCCGCATCATTAAGGTTATGGATCAATCAAGGCTTCATCTTGAAACACACTGCTAATAATGAAATTCCTCCGTCCATCCAATTGTATTTTGCAATTGCTTTTACCTGTCAGAGGGTCATGTGGCTTCGGCCCTGGTCAAGATGGCAGTCCATCAGAGGGCACAGTCAGACCAGTTTAAAGTCAGCAGTCAATAGAAAAGCAGGACTGTGGTGCAAAGATCTTGTGTACCTGAGCACAGGGGGAGCAGGATAAGGGACTGGAAGTCACGAGAAGTGAAACAGAAGGACGGTCAGAAAGTGACACCAGTGCAGAGTCCACGTGCTGCCCACCACAGAGCTTTGTCTGTTTTTATAGCGCCTTCTCCCCTTCTCTGCATACTTCAGCCCCTTTAATCTTCGTCATTCATTTTATTGTAATGTTTTGCACCTCTGACTGAGCTGATGACACCTCTGCCCGCCTTTGGCCCAGTCGTCATGGTCATTAGGTGGGACCACACTGACTGCGCTGGCCTTTATACTCCCATCAGGACTGTCAGCGGCTCTTCACAGTCAGACAATCAGACTCGCTGACATCTAAATTAAGAGGTTTTTAAAGAAGCCCCCAGTCACTTAAACTCTTGACAGTGAAGCCACTGACCAGCAGGACTGGTGACCATTCTGTTAGCTGGTAGTTGGCCGTACCTTCATTTCATTTAATTTAGAGCTGTAAGCCATGAACTCAACTTGTGACAACACTCCACAATTCCAGATGAAAAACTTGTAGGTGAAGAATAAAGTCACATGGGTGTCCTGACTGATGAAGGAAGTGACTGAGGTGACACTGCAGTTGGGACCACTTGTCACATTTAAGGAGAAACTGCAAATAAATTATAAAGGCCACCAGTTCTTAATTCATGTGGCCCAGTGTGTGTGTAAGGTGGGGGCCACTAGGGGGCACTGCTGTGACATTACTGACGGTCAGTCTGAGTGTCACTGGAGTCTCTGCTGTCATTCACCTTCCACCTGTTTGGCAGAGCAGCTGCTTTAACATCAGGGGTTGACAACTGCTGGCACAAAGGCAAGAACTGCCAGTTGGTACGTCCATCGATGGGCACCACAACGACAGGCCCGTTCAGAGGCACTTAGGGATTGGCTGGGGTGACTGAAACAGTCAGGATGGGCCAAGCGTCTGCCATTAACTTCACAAAAACAAAGGATGAACTTGCAGAGAAAAGTAAATCCTTCAAGTTCATCCTGTTTCATTTCTGGGGTCCATCAGAATGTTTAACTCTGAAGTCACCTGAGCTCATCTGAACTCCTGAGTGCCTGCAGACGCTTTGGTCCACTTGTGTCATCACTTAAATGACAAATCAAGTGAATGAACATCGAGAAACTACTCAGAGACGAGTAGAGAATCACACGCTTGTTCAGTTATCATGTCCATTTATTTTAGAAGCACATTCTAAATATTTCGTTTATTTCTTTCTGGTGATTTACAATTTTAAGTAATCTGAGTTTCTAATTCTGAACCAGAAGGAGCTGATTGGGGTGGACAGGCCTGATGGTGGATGTCAGGGTTAGGGTTGCATTTCTTTAATCTGCCATTGATTTGTGTTTTCATTTTTCAGCTGCACTTTGTGAACTCAACTTGATTTCACTGCCCAGGGATATTCAAGCTCTGAACGGCTCCTGTGTCTTCATTCTGTGTTCATTTAAAACAGACCATCAATGTTGTAAAAATCAGATCGGAGTTTGGATAAGTAACGATCAATGGAAAGGAAATAAGGTGTTCAGAAAAGACACTTCAAATGGCACCTGGAAAAACATCAGAGTGACAATCGGTGATGTGAATGAGAAAAACTGTAGCACACAGCTGGACAGAGTTGGACCTCA
>JANRMT010062827.1:1174890-1194269 GCA_026402145.1 Polypterus bichir lapradei
ATCTATCTATCTATCTATCTATCTATCTATCTATCTATCTATCTATCTATCTATCTATCTATCTATCTATCATATAGTGCCTTTCACATTATCTATCTATCTAACAGGCATTACCCAGATATATATTAATGGAGAAAACTATTTTTTTGGGAATTCAGCATGGCTACACATAACTTACAATGAGACAAAAAAGATGTGCCCCCTCAGATGGACACTGCAGTCCCGCGACACCATGACACTGTTAGCCAGATTAGTTCAGAATGAAGTGCTGTACGTACTTTTGCTTTTGGTTGAGTTTGCTCCGTGCCCTGAAGCCGTCCTCCCGTCAGTCCCACACACTCCTGCTGCTCTGCCTGCTGGGTATTGCAGTGCCCACATCAGGTTGCACCCCCACCCCACCCCATTATAACCCTTTGACAAACAGACAATATTTTTGTTTGACCAAAGGCAACACACATTCAACATTTCATGAAAATCAGATGAGCCATTTTTGCATGACTGGCAAACAAGCAATGGGACGCTCAGTAGGCTTACACTTTTATTTACAGGATGCAGATGAAGTTCCTTCCACATCCGTCACTTACTCGACCTGAGGTCGTGTCTGTTTATTATGTAGTGCCTTTCAGATCTGTTTATCAGTGCATCTGCCTATTGTAATACATTCTTGTCTCTCATGGCACTGAATATTGGTGATGTACTGCATGGTGGTCTGATGTATCACTATTATTATTATTCTAATTATTATGTAGTCCAGCATGTTATTATTATTTATTTGGCACCTTACATCATTTGAGATACAATTGTCTCGATTTCTTTTATTTTTATTTTTTTTTCTCCAATTGGAGCCCAGGCAGTTGAAGTGACTTCCTCAGGGTCACACAGTGGTGTCAGTAGCAGGCCTTGAACCCACAGCCTCAGGGTTTGAAGTCCAAAGCCTTACCTGCCAGGCCACACTGCAATTCCCGATTTTGCTGCCCTCGTTACACAGGACACCCCGACTATGACTGCTACTCCTGTTATAACAACAAACACTCCTTTTTTATCTTTCATCTTTCTTATTAAAAGAATATCACCAGTATCACTGTAGTTTTCCTACTATAAATTGTGTCATCATAATAAATCGCGTCATTATATTGGCACTGGTCAGTTTCATTGCACTTCAGTCTGTTTATAACATTCTCTAAATTTGAATAAAGGAGCTAGGAAGAGCGACAGTGAAATGAAGAACAGCAGAACCAGCAGACCTGTTCACGCAGTTTAAGGGGATTCGTTTTCATTAATATTGTAACACCACGGGGGTCACTTCAATTCACGTCTTCAGCCCCGTTTTTTAGTCAGCGCTTGGTCATTGGTGAACCTTCATTATTTAAGGTCACTTTCAGAAGACGCTCAACTTCTTCAGGTACACTCAATAAGTATTGCTGACCTCTGCAATTATCAGAAATTCTGAATAAAGAAGGCCATTCTGGTCTCCTGTGTTTTACGGTTATGGTTTAATGCCGTAGAGAGATGTCCACTTTTATATTTGTTTGCAATCATTTGGAAATATAAACTCCTGAAGACCTTAAATCCGAAGCAGCTGGCATCTCAGCATTAAAGGTTGTGGTGGTGGGACATGGCACCACCAGAGGGCAGCGTTGTGCAAAACAACCAATATGTGTCCATTAATAATTTACGTTAAAATGTAAATAGCAAATTCGACTCAATCAAACCTTTGCAGTTTTTCATCATATAATCAATGTACATTTTATCTAAGAAAAAACTGTGAATTTACCTTTACGTGAACATTTCTTTGTAACTTCTCAACTAGATACAGAGAGATGTGAATAGATGGTTGTGCCTTCCTTATCTATTTATTTTTTCCTTTCACTTTTGTTAATCATTTTTTTTTTGAAGATTCCGCTTTCTTTGTCAAGGTAGGCGGTAATCCTCTCTCTTGTGCGGTGTTACTAAAATGCGTCTATTTTTGGATCTTTTGAAGCCAAAGCCCCATTTGGTGTACGCTGAAGCCGACCGGCAGAGTAGGACCACTTCTGGGGCGGCCATTGGGACTCGGGTCTGCTTCCTGACTTATTTCTGGAGGCCTCACAAGCACTTTGTTCATTTCGTCTTTTCAACACGCCGACATTGCAGTTATGTCAAAATAAATCTCTTTACAGTCATGAGCCTTCTGGTGTTTGGCCCCTTGTCTGTTTTTGATTTTAACTCCTGGTTTAGATTCCACTAACAGACGTTACTGGGACTGTTTTCCCAGCTATGGCTTTTGATTCGTTTCCCGTCCATCCAATGGGCCGACAATTCTGATTAACCTGCTTTATGGATGGCACAACCGCATTGTCAGCGATTCAATTCTTTGCTAATTACATTCAAAGTGCTTGTAGTTTTTACTAAAATGTTGTTAAATAAAAACTTCCAAAAAATCAGAGTAGTGCAGGAAAGTGAAGAACGTTCCAGTGAACCTGAGTTTCTGATTTGACCAATGAATGAGGAGGAGAGGCGGGTCTTTACTTCCAGAGCCCAATCCCAAATGAACGCACTTCTCGTTTAGGTGCTGCTCTGATTTTCTGGAAGTGTTTATTTAATAACATTTCAACACAAAATGCACACATTTTGAACATTGCGAGCGTACAACTGGATAACTGAGTAAGCAACGCAAGATTGTTTTTGGCAAACGTTGTAATATTTCTTGCTGTTTGCAACCACTTAAGCCCATTGCATCACAAACTTTCTTATCTCTCACCTTCATGACAACATGAGATTTTCACAGCCATCTTTACAAACACATTATTAATAACTAATTACCGAGTTTTGAAGATAAGGCAATGCTTGCAGCTTTAGGAATTTCACGATAATACGTTGATTTCTTAAAAATATGAACTGAGGATTTACATGTAATTGCAGGCTTTCTTGGGTCTGCCCAAGTAGAAGTTCTGTAAAGTTACTTTTGTCATAGCAGGACGTATCATTTCCGGGACGTTTAATACTTGCTTTGCATTCATTGAAGTTTAGTTTTATTGTTTAAGTTTTTCTTCACACAGACACAATGGAGTAAGTGACCGAGTGGTGTGGTAGACTGCCGGACTTTAGGGGCCTCGACTTGATGTTATTTTAGAATTAGGTGGACAGGACTGGTGAGCTTTGCTGGGCTGAATGGCCTGTTCACGTCCAGATTGTTGTAAAGTTTTAATGTCTGCACCCGTCCATTTTCTGTGGATCACAGACTGAACTTTAAGAAACGCGACTGTAGATCGTGTAGCAGATATTCCACTCCATGTTGGCACAGTATGTTCATAAACAATTAGCAGTTTTCATATCAAATGCCAAATTCAGTGAAACACCTCAATGGCTGTGCTGTCTTTTTCCAGCTGCTAGACAAAGAACGTTTTAGTTGACTTTTGTTGACAAATCCCATTTTTGTTATAATGTTTCTCTAACATCTTTTCATTTCCAGAATTCCTGTACAGAGACTGACCAAAGAGGAGCAGGAAGGACTGGAATTGAACCTGCCAGCCCTGGCGAACATGGCGTTCTTTACACTTCTATTAACTTCTCTATAAAGAAAAATAAAAAGAATCAAGTGAGTGATGATGTGTATTGTAACACATCCACAAACCGCTCAAACAACGATGTCATATACGCTACTGTTAAACATTAAACACATTGGAGAAGCTCTGCAGTGTAAGGTTAGAATAATCTTTTAAAATCAGTTACTTAACACCGAATATGGCAACCAACAACAAATGTTAAAGCTGAACATCCCGCATATTTGGACATCAAGAGTCGAGTCTTCTTAATTGAAACACAAAATGACCGAACTCCTATGTCCTCCGCCCATTGCCTGTTGTATCCAGCAGGGGGCTCCGGCTCTGTGGAGAGTATTCTTGTAGACCTCCAGCCATCCTCTCAGCCACACTCCCTTTTTTAGTGAACTAACATGAGTAAAAGTTGTGTGCGTTATATATGAGAATAGCTGTCCACCGTGGCTCTGCCCGTGTAGTAGTGAAACAGGACAGTGAGTTGGGCCTCGCCTGGCTCCCCACGCCTGACATCACGCCTCCCCCTCTCCTCGGCCCTCAGCCTCTGTCTCCATTTAGCACGACTATATCAGTCCTGCAAGTAAGCTAGGATTCTTAAAGTGATGAGAGAAATCACAAAATCAACCAGAATGGTCAAGCAAATAATAGAAAAAAAACCCGATCTAAATCCGTGAAGTAGTTCTCGTTTGTTAGCTTGGCGGAGGTAAGGGACTCCCCGAGACTGGCGTGTGAGGGGGTAGGGCCCCGCCCCCTGCCCTCGGCCCACAGCCTCTCTCTCGGATTTGCGGAAATAAATTGGTACCACAAGCCAACTGTGATAATTAGCGCAATGAGAGAAGTTGCAAAATCAACCAGAATGTTCAAGAAAATTGTAGAGAAAAACCCGATCTAAATCTGTTAAATATTCTCTCGTGAAAAGCGGACAGACATACAGACAGACAGACAGATGTTGGATTTTATATATAGAGAGATTTTACAGTAATAAAGAGAAAGTCACAAGAAAAGAAAAACAATTAAGGTTAGACAAGGGAATTGGGGTCCTGTTTTGGAAACCCCGTTTAATGGAAGGCAGACAGAACTGACGAGTAGCCTTTCAAGACTGAGACTTTGGTGAAACGAGCCAAGAAACTTCTCAGCTATAGCAGAAGTCCATCCTTTACTAAAGCTGTGAACTCTGACTTCTTGGGTCCATCTTGGGACCAGACGAGAATGGACTTCTCTTTGGTGGAAGTGATGTCAATGGTCCTCCATTATTCGAGAGGCAGAGATGGAAAGGAAGTTAAGAATTGTGTTCCACCCTCACTCTTCCCTTGGCTCCTACTTGATCATAAATCATGAAGTGCTCCCTGGGTATGCGTGTCAGCATCACCTTCCATTGACATTCATTAGCCGTAAGAAGACATTCATCTGAAAGCTCACTAGTTTTGCTTAATTATATTTAATTCATTATTTCTTTATGTTTTTAAAACCTGAGAAGACTATTCTGCCTTTAGTTTTAATTAATGTGTCTTACATTTTTTGTATGTTAAGCTCCTAAAATGTATTTATTTATGTACGGTATGTAAGATGAGCACATGTGCATTAAAAGCTTATAAGCCACAGTGTCGTTTCATGGCAAGTTATTTTTCTCCTCTGGCTACCACTTCACTAATAAGTTTGATCTTAACTCTTTGATCTTAAACGTCCCCTAATGAGCCGACTGTGTCCAGTTATGGTTGCTTCCTCATGCTCTGATTGAATACACTCGTGACTCTGCTGTCCCACACTGGGATATCAAGCTGAAAGGGTTTTGTAAAGAAAACAGTTATGAAAATTTACAAGATAGCAAAGCCTTGAAGCCATTGTAACTCATGACGTTTGAAGGGGACACTCTCATGAAAGCTTATGGTGCTGGATTGGCTGGCACAAACACCAACGCAAGTCACCGTAACACTGAATGGCTGACTATGTGAGCCCTGAGAGGTGAGTGATCAGTATGGGTGACACCCTCAGTGCCATCACAAATCGTTTGGCTTGCACCTTGAATTTCAGGGACACAGTGATGTCGTAAATCTTCTTAATTTCCACCATTCTAAATGAATGTTCTTGAGTGACAATTCTACTTTTTTGACAGAAATTAAAACAACACGCCCAAACCAGGTAGTCTTGAAGGGCATTGCTATACATATAATCGCATGGATGTACATCAATGTCAGATCAAAGAGAAGAGGGCGGGTTTCACTTGTGTCGTACGTCACCATGGGGTTTGACACAAGTCTTGCATGACTGTCAGATTAAAGATTCCCTCTTGGGGGTTTCAGAAGTGCTGTACATAGATGTAAGAACAATCATCGGGGATAATTCCATGAATTGAGAAGACCCAAAGGACAGTAGTCAGGAAGTCCACTGAGATGGAAGTCCAAAAGGTGCTGAAACTGTGGATATGCCAACTACCAGGGGTTTTATAAATATGTGGGTAGCAAAACAAAAGCTATAGATTGACAAAAGAACACATCCAGGGTGAACTTTGATACAGAGGAGAAAATCTGAAATTAATAAGACTGTGGAATTGAAGTGGAATGACAGACTACGATCTGATGAAACCAAAACTGACCTTCTAGGCCTCAGTCTGAGAGTTTCGTTCTGTTGGACTGGAAATGGCACAGATGGAATTAAAACGCAATCTCCTGGAGCTGTGACGCAGGAGCTTTAATCAGCAGCCATCCTAAAACATCTCACCATACATTATACACAGCCATACTGATTCAGGTATCTCCATTAATGACTAGAATGAAGAAACACTCACTCTGGTAAATGCCTGTGCAAAACATTCAAGCTAAGGATCTGTAAGAATGAAAGGTCTACAAAAATATGTGTTAATTACACGAAGTACAGAATCATGTTTCTGTATGAAGTTCTCAGTTGTGCCTTTGCTACATTGTCTGCATTGTTACAAAGAATCCTTTTTATATCACTGACTGAAAAATCAAAAATGGAAAAAAAATGACTGATGTTACGTTATTTCATAGATCATAAATGAACAATCATCTAGCATTTATAGCGTTTCTTTGCTCTCTTTTTCAAGTGTAAATTAACTAAAAAGTTAAAGTCTCATTTTAAAAGAAAGTGAAGACATCTGAAATATGAAGAACCTTAAAAAAAGATCAACCTCTAGAAAAAGACGCACAGGTGTACAGAGAAATGATGTGGAAAGAATGTCTCGGGGGAAACTCACTTCACACTTTGTTAGCAAGTGTCGAAAAAGAGAAGTGAAAGTGCGATCTGCAGATAAAAAGAGTCTCAGTATGAGCGAGCATCTGCTTCCTCGCCTCAGCCCTTCAGCTCGTCACACTGCCCTCCAATCTCTCCTTCGTTCTATTTAAATGACAGTCGTCGCATTGCGCCATTCAATGTGACAGCCGTCTTCTGCCACAGCATATTACCTTGTGTGACAGAAGACCAGGAGTTTACAGAGGAAAGAATTCATCAAAAACTACACACCGATGAAGAGAAGAGCACACAAATGTTGGTGAGTACTCTGAGAACTTCATCAAAGTAAATGGGCCATAATGGAGTTCTGTCCTGTCAGCCATTTATAGCACAACACACAGGGAGACATCTGAAGATCTCCGGTGAAGCTGGAACCAGACTAGAGGAACAAAGCCACATACTTGTGGGAATTTGGGAAATAACTGAGAAGGAGAGATTGACACTTCTGCAAAAACTCTAGAAGAAAGCTGGAAGGATATGTTCGTGTGTCTCTTTGTGAAAACCAGGAGCAAGCAAGAAGGACAAACCAGCACACCTCACATAATCAGAGACTAAGCTAGAGGAGCAATTCTAGACCAAAAGTAAAAGGAGCAACACACACACATCTGCAGGAATTCCAAAATCACACCTGAAGGAGAAATCCACACAACTCTGGGAAGAACAATCTTAAACGATAAGGACAAACCTGCACATCTCCAGCAAATCTGAAACTAGACCACAGGCAGGGATCTGCAGACCTCTGAAAAATGTAAAACTTCAATAGATTGACTTCTGGGAATTCTAGAATCAAAGAATATGAAGAAGAAATCTAAACATTCCTCTTATGATTGAAACCAAACAACAGGGAGAAATCTACACACTGCTGAAAATCCTGGACCAAAATTACAAGGCGCAAATCAAGCGATACCAGAAACAAACTAGAAGGAGAAAAGCCTCCAAACCAACATTGGATTCTGGATCAAAACTCGATGAAGAAATCCACACACCTCTGGGAATTTTGAAACTCAACTAGCAAGAGAAATCCACATATCTTCTGAAACTACAAACTTGGAGAAATCCCTGACCGAAACTAGAGGGGCAGATCCACCATCACGTTAAAGACTTTCTGACAGAGACGGACAGACGAGGTATGAAAGTCGAACCGCAGTTGTGTTTTCTTGTGTTGCCGTTCACACTTTAATCTTCGTTACATACTGTAATTAGCTATTGAATGATCAGGAATGTAACTGAAGTTAATGCTGTTGATAAACGTTGAGCAGTCAATCATTTTCATACAAATATTTCCTGTCCAGCAGACCCCCGTGACCCTGTAGTTGGGATATAGCAGGTTGGATAATGGGTGGATGGATAAAGAGATGAAAATGAAACTCTAACATGAATGCTTTATCAGGTTACTTCAGCCCGGTGGTATTCTTATTATTGGTAGAAGAAGCAGAAGTCCTAGTAGCATTTTATTTTTCTGATATTCTCTTCACTAACCAAAATAATTCAACGTATTCTGCTGCTCTCATTAATCTGCTCGCTTTGACTTTACAGGCTGTAAACTGATCCCATGTCGCTCACTTGGATTCTAATCCTACTCTTCAGCCTTTTTTACTGTAAGTACCAGCTCTTTATTCCCTTTTATTACATTTTTATTTTCATCACAAGCTCCACTTCCTATTCATGTGTAACTTTGGCTCATTCCTGTGTGAGTGGACCCTACAATTGGCTAGTGACCCACCTAAGGGCGCTTTAAACCTTGTGCCCAATGCTGCCAGTGTGGCCTTCAATTCTCAAACATGTGACAAGCGGGTATTTCAAGTTCCTGGTTACCGTAGTGTGGCGTGTATGAAAATCTGCAGGAGAGCTGCCATTTCTGAATGGAGACGATGGCCTGCAAAGGAATAAACTAGTTAAGCTTGTAGCATGCATATTGTGTGCTGAATCTCAAGTTGTGTATTATGGAGGTGTCAACTCATTCCAAAGAGTCATGTAGGGCAAGACGAGGACCTGTGCTGCCAGCCCTTAGCAACGTGAATAATGCACACCAAGCAGTAGTAAGCAAACACCCGGAATGTATGTAGTGACAGAGACGGAGGTAGCGGACATGCAGTACTGACTTACTGACCAGAAATACTCTCGTGTGAAGGAATAGACAAGCAAAGACACAACAAGCGTGAACATGGACCTTCATTTTCTGGATCGGCTTATTCCAGTGAAGGGTTTCCTGGAGCCAATCATGGCAACATGGAGCACCACACTGCACACCACACTGCTTTCATGCACACCCGTATTCCCCGATATTGAGCCAATTTAGAGTCGCCCTCTGACCTTAGGAACATTTGGCTTAAGGCTGCTTGTGTTAAAAATGAAATAAATGAAATGGAGTTACATATAGAAGCACATGAATGTCCTGTACTGTTAAATATTAGTGTTAACAGAAATCTCAGAGACAGCGGTGAGTGTAAGACAAATGGACACACAACGCTCGGCTCGGTGTCTCTCAAGTTCAGTCCGGGGGTCTCCTGTGGCTGCCGGTTTTTTCACAATCATTTTCTTTCTAACTGATCTGCTTGTTAAATCAGCCGGTCTTTCTCTTCTCTTAGTTTGCATTAGGTAAACCACAGTGGTGGGATATTTATATATTCGTCAGCTATTTAGATGTATTTTGAATTTGTTCTGTAGATTAAAATGCTTGACTCTCTTTAGTCCATTTTTTGTACGGCGTTTGTCCCTTTAATTCCGTCCTAATAATGGCAGTTAACAAATGGAGTAGACGTGAGTGCAAATAACACTGAATGATGAAAAGCCACAAATATTCAGGGTCGAAGCCACCAGCGTCATCAGTAATTAAGAGCAACTTAAATGACCAGAGCACCTGGGAAAAGCAGGTGAAAAGCAATGATGACTTAAAATCTCACAAGTAAAGATGAAAAACACGAAATAATAGTGCAGTAAATTCAGTTTTGTTGTAGCAGTACTAGTACAGATCACCTTAGTAAAGAGTCTGTGTGTCACTGTGTCTCTGTCACTGCAACTTATGGCTCATCACAAATATTTTTAGTCATTCCAACAGATGGTGCGTCACAAACACTAACACTTTAACACAAAATGGCACATAACACAGACATATACATTGAGTGGTGTCCTGCATTAATTACATTTCAAACCGTCTTAGAAAGGTGGCACAGCTAGTAACCATTATAAAGTAATTCATGGAGTGACACGAAAGCAAGAAAACTAGAAATTAACAACTTAATTAAGGTAGGAGTCCAATTAAATGCCAAACAGTGCAATTAAACACAAATGTGTTATGAGACAGCGTCTCGGAGTTCTTGAGAGAAGGGAAACAAATAAGGAGACGCCAAACCCACATCAGAATCGGGGCTGAAAACTGGCCAGAGGTCAGAACCGTAAAATCAAAAAAGTATGAGGAACGTTAGCCAGAGGGCAATGAAACAAAAGGATTTCAGAAAACCTAAGGCGAGGGCCTACTCAAATCAAAAGATAGCTATGGCTAAGTCTTTGGAGGTTTGTCACGAACAATATGAATGCCACCATATTTATAGCATCTGAAGATGTCAATGACACAGCTATTTTTTTGTTATTTATGCGACACTCCGAGCAGCACCATGTGACAATTTAAAGTTTTTCAGTTCAAGACAAAATAAAATGTAAACCACAGAAATGAAAACCTCATCACAAAACACTATACACTGAACAAAATGACATGCGATAAACTGCCCTGAAACATTACACCATGGACCACCTCAGGCCTAAACTGCGAGGGGGCATGGCTTGGTTTGGGGACAGACTGCTGCAGAGGTGGCCTTAGGGGTCTGCATGGGGGCCTAGGGTTGACCAAACCCACGCGGGGCCGCTTACGTCAAACGCTGTTACCGCTATGTGAGGACTGTATAAACTCGCGTGCAAATTTAATCAAAATGATGTTAACATACACCGGATTTTCTCATTACAGTATTCAGCTAAATTTTTGCACGATAACACGTCAACTTTATCAAAATATAACTGGAGGATACAACTTGACAAATCCACTCAAGTGGGACACACGGATCTCAAAAGCGGGGACCCCTTAGGCGCGGGGTATGAGGCGGTCGCCCCACTTGCCACCCCCAAACACCACTCTTGGCCTGTTTGGACTGTAAATGACAGTAATGAGCACAGGATCTGCTCGTCCCAAAGGACTAGAATGAAATGAAGAATGAAAGGGGTTAGGAAATAAAAGAAACTGCAAAAGTCAAGTGAAGTCAAAACCAGTAGAGCAGAGGGCCACGCATCAGAGAGCAAACACAAAAAATACTGAAGGTTCCTGACTATCTAAGTAGCCTTTTACTAAATAACTAATGAGAATCACAAGGAGTTCTTTTTTATTATTGCTATTTTTATCCCGGATGCAGGCAATGGCTCATGGGTAATTTGAACTCGCTTAGCTCAGCTCTCTGCTCTTAGTCTAGTTGAAGCCAAGGTCAAATGAACATGGACGCTCCGCTGCAGGATTGCCCCATTGTGGAACAAGACGCCGTAGTGAGATTTCTTAGGCCTGCTCTTGGTTTCCTCTCACGTCCTAAAGATGAACAATTCTGAATTCCCCGTGAGTGGGTGTGGGTGTGTGCGTGAGTGGGAATGGCGCCCCTTCCAAGGTTGTTTCATATCCTTGCGCCCAATGCTGCCAGGTATAGGACTTCAGTTCCCTGCAGCTCTAAATTGTATAAAGATGGTTCAATAATGTCATGTGTGATCACTGCATATATATTTTTCCCCTGGTTATAATTTCACTAATGAGAAGCCTTTAAGTTCAAGTTCATCCTACTTCATGTTTCACATGCCCCTGTTTTCACTTTCCAAGCCTAACCAAGCAGAAAACGGGACCTTCTGAGTGCACAGTTGTTCCTGTTTTCTTTACATGACACATCTACTCAGTGGTTTTGTCTTCAGTGTTCCACCATGACAGTTACAAAGTGGTAGGTCTCCTTTTTCAGTCTAACATTGACTTCCAGCTTGTTTCTCTTGATATGCAGGTTCTCTTGGTCAGGTGTACCATGCCAAGATGCCTTCAGAGATCCAAGGTCTGACTGGCTCCTGTCTGGAGATTCCTTGTACCTTTACCTCTCCTCAAACGCTTTATAAACCAGATGGCATCTGGAAAAGCAACCATTACTGGACTGGGGTGGATGTCTTCAAGGAGAGCCAGCCACTAGATAACTGGAGGGGCCTGAAGGTTGCCATCATTGGTGACTTGAAACAGATGAACTGCACCACACAGCTTGACGGGATCAGACTTGAGGATCAGGGAGTGTATTACTTCAGGATTGAAGACTATTATTATTACCCTTATCATAAACACCCCTTCGGATACAGCTTCACTGATGGAGTTCATATTAATGTTAAAGGTAAGAGTGTGGAAGGTAAGACACGGAAAGTGATAACAAATTCAATTAACAAAAAGTCTAAAAACATACACCATGAAATTAACTACATCAATAATAAAATAGGGATACAAAGTATTTAAGGTTAAACTATTCAGAATGGGAAGGCACGGTTTACTTTCTAAATTAGCAGAGAGAGAAGATGACTGATGTCTTATTGAACATCTGTGTGAATATTTATGTCACTCACCTATCTGCATTACATGACCACATTTATGAGCAAGGACATAAGGAATTTTGAGTAATGAACATGGCTCAGGAGGTCTGTAATAGTATTAGTAGTAGTGCCATTGTGCCAGATTCTGAGGGAATACGAACACCTCGGAGGGCTTGGAGTTTTATAGCAATACAGAGTTCATTTCTTAAAATTACTCCACACCACCTTCATGAACCACACTTCTCCCTTTATGAAGGAAGGTGAAACCATCCCTCAAGACCTCAACTAAAGGAATTGTGTCAGAGTTACTGGGCCAGGCCAGTGAGTGACCGTGTGTGACCGTGTTGTGCTTACAACAACATTTATTTCTACAACACATTTCTGTACACAGGATGTAGCTCACCCTGGATTACAAGACATCATAGAAATAATGACAACAAAAGATAAACAGATACATAAAGTAAGAATAAAGATGAATGAATAACAAAAAATAAAGCAGTATGGGCTTGCACAAACTAATAGAATTAGTAAGAAGGTAAAGTTGTTATGAAAAGTATTGTATTCTATGTCTGTAAAGATGAGTACGATGAAAAGGTCAGGTGGTCGTAGGGGAGAGGCCAGGCCAGGCCAAAAGACCACCTGACTATCCCCAACTCGGCATTCACCTAATATAAAGGTGCTTAAGTCACTCCATAATGTTGCCAGGCATCATCTCCGAGGATTTGATGCAGCGGGTCTCATGGACTGCGGGGCACTTGGCTTCATTCGAGCATCACAAGTGGAGGTGGTGGTGGCGTCACAAAACACCTTCACAGGAAAATGAGAAAAGAAAGCAGCGAAAAATAGAGGTTAAAAATGATTGCAAATTCATTGACTCATTGAAGAATTCTAGGCATGTATAGTTTATTGGAGTAAAATTAAAATGTAGCTACAAAAAAGCAAATTAAAAAAGTGGGTTTTTAAGAGTTTTGTTTTCTTAGTTGTATGTTAGGTGTCTGTGGTGGGCTGGCGCCCCTGCCCGGAGTTTGTTTCCTGCCTTGCGCCCTGTGTTGGCTGGGATTGGCTCCAGCAGACCCCCGGTGATCCTGTAGTTAGGATATAGCAGGTTGGATACTGGATGGATGGAGGATGTTTGGTGTGCATTACAGTAATCTAGTCAACTAAAAACAAAAGCGTGAATTTATTTCTCGGCATCCTGTAGTCTTTTATAAGATGCCTGGGACCTCATGTTTAAACGGTGCGTACGTGCAAAAATGCCGTGTATGCCCTTTTCCACGCTCACATCGAGGTGTATAAAAACTAAACTTGGTGAAAAGCCACACACATTTTCAAGGCAGCCTCAGACCACGCGTACACTTGTTTCTGCTCGACTTTGTAAATGGCCGGCACCCAACGTCACAGAAGTGCTACTGTTTCTGTGTTGTTTCTTTTTTAGATTTGCATCCATGGTGCGGGCTTTATCAAATGCACCAAAATGAATTGCATTTTGTTTGCTATTTGTAAGTCACTTGATTGTAATCATTCTCTAACAAAATAATGTGTACTGAATGGCCAAACTATTTCAACTACTATATCTGCTTTTTAGAAGACAATGGAAAAATTAGAAAACAGCGCAAATTTACAGATGACGATGACTGGCTTCTAAGTCAATTTCGATTTCCAAGAGCTGTCCTCTTGTGAGCTGTGTACTGTTAGAATAGTAGGATATATACCTTTCTATGATGAAATGCATTTAAGTATGTATATTACATTTTACAGATAAATTCTTAACTTCTTTTAAATAATGTATACCATAATTAATTAAACATGTGAGGGTATGGTGGTGCAGTGGTAGTGTATGGCTGGCATCCTGTCCAGGTATTGTTCTTGCCTCTCGCAATATGCTTGTTTGGACTGGCGTGGCCCTGGATGGAATAATTAAACATCTATGATGAAGATTTTTCAATGTTCCTTAAAAGTTGTGAAAATTCACCATACTAAGCCTTCAGCTGGTTTAACATTTATTTACAGAAACTTATTATGTGATGATTGATTACATAGAAAAAGAAAAAGACAGGAATTGGAGGTTGGTACATTTGACAGCGACAGTACTTCTGCAATAAGTTATTCCATCCAGGGTTGCACCCATCCCAGCAACCATCTTGCAGGAGGCAGGAACAATCCCTGGATGGGGCAATCAAACAGCGATTTTAAGATGAAGTTTACTTCATAATGACAAAATAAACTACAAGATTAAAGAGGAAATTTCAAGAATTAAAGCTGATATTTCATTTTTAATCTCAACAGCCCTTTTTTCAGACAGCGTGCTGTGACTTGCCTTACTCTGTGCGACTTTCTGAACTTGAACTTTTCAGTGCTCCCACCACGCTGTTCCACTCTATCAATGTCCTTGTGTTGCTTATACCACTGCTTAAGCCACCCAATAGCACGCTTTTCCTTGCCTCCACTTCAAAGAGCAGAACCTCCATTTTGCATTTGCTGAAATTCTTATTTTTCACATGTGCTTTTGCCATTGTCTTTTAGCAAAACACTGAGAGGAAGGGGCTATTTATATTGATTTGCATATTCAAACGGGCGTAATTCTGAGAGGAGTCGGGACGGGGCTGGAAGCGCATGCATATGTGTTAAAATTCATGTTGATTGGGATTTATAAAGGAAAAGAGTGTGGAAGTTTGCTCACACACAGTTTTATGCATGCGAATTTATTTGAGCATACGCACATTTCCAGTTTTGTCCGTGCACCATGTTTAGTGTTAATTCTACGCACTATGTTATACATGAGGCCCCTGGTGTTTATAAAGATCCTTGAATGACATGAACGCAGTCCTAGTAATGTGATTAATATGGGATTTAAGGTTTAGTTTAGAGTCCATGATTTCACCTAAATTTTTTAATTTCCACCTTGACTTCTAATGCTAAGGAAACAAGTTTATTTCTCAGACCTTCATTATTTCCATTCATCAAATAGTTTTATTTCCAAGCCAACAATTGTTTGTCAAACAATATCATAATGTTTTTGTCTTCCCTTTTTTAAATGTATTCTTGTCTTCTAGACTCTCCAGATAGGCCACTACTGACTGCAGAAAGCCCAGTAAAGGAAGGAGAATCTGCCAGTCTGAGATGCAGCGCTCCATTGTTCTGCCCTAAACAACCTCCCTCTCTGTCTTGGAGTGACACTCTGAACGGGACTGTGCAAAACGGAATCAATGAGAGTCATTCTGTGTCATCGCTCCTCACCTTCACGGCCTCATATCATCTCCACATGAAGGACATCACCTGTACAGCGTCGTACCCCGTGGAGACTGAGAAGAGAAGTGCAGCGCAGAGTCTAAGACTTAGTGTCTTGTGTAAGATCAGTTTAAGTCTCTTCATTTTTGAACAGACTCAGAGAGCTTCATGTTTATGTCAAGGCCATTATGGGATTTAAAGCTTTCATGAAAGTAGGCCACTCAGCCCAATTCACCTAACTTGTGTATAATATTCTCAAGTTGAGATCTGAAGTTCCTAAAGTAGTTTTATTTACTCCTGTACTGGATCATCTATTCCATGCATCTCGGGTCCTCTTTGTGAAGATATACTTCCCAAGATTTGTGAGTTTACCCTTACACACTTGTGCCTTCCGATTCTTTTCAAAGTACTCATTTCAACGCCAACATCCACACTACTAATTCCCATCATGAATTTAAACATTTATATTCAGTTGCCCCTTAATGTCCACTTTCCTACTCTGACAAGATTCAACCCTTTGGCACCCCCCATGAGTTTCGGCCAAACCCCATTAGGGCAACATCCAAGGCACACTGAAAGGATCATATCCCTCGGCTAGTCTGGTATTATCGGGGAAATCCCTTGACGTATTGTTAGAATCACAAAAACCCTCCATCCCTCTTTACGTTTCATGTTGTGTTTTTTCGTTTTCCTAAACTCCCTTATTATTGTCCAGTCTTCGTTTTCCTTTATTTTTGTAGTTTCACCCCTCCTCCCTTTCCTTAGCCCGTCATTTGCAGTGGTGACAGCGTATTACCAACCTGGACTCTCAGATGCTGTGGTCATTTTCACTGCAGTTACCGGAGTGTCATATTTAAGACACCTGTATGCCATCGACATGCTTAGCTGCTGTGTTCTTTGACCCCAAAATTTCTTGTATTTTATCATTTTTTTTCAAAGAATCTATGAAAATGCTTATAGCTAAAGATATTTTAGGACTTCCGCTTGTCCTTCCGGGGTTTTTCTTTTGAAATTCCCTTTTTGGTTTCAGCAGATTCTGCTAGGTCGTATTTTTATTTCCTACTTTTGCTTGTCACTGTTTGAGTAATTTCTTTAGTTTTTTTAATTGAATTATTTAGACTTTCATTTCTTTTATTTTCAACTCAGATTCTTTAAAATTCAGCATTCTGATGTTTTAATTTAAATTAAATGATACATGAATTAAGTTAAACCTTTATTGAATATATGATACCCTGGTCTGTCAAGCCTGGCATGTTTTCTTCTATTGTGAGTTCATCCTTACACTAACTGAACCTCCACTGCCCACTTTATGAGGTCTGATTATAGGCTGGTTCGAGGTTCACAACAACCTCAACTTATCGGATCTCAGACTCAACAAGAGGTCACAAGTGTGGCACACATATGGTATGCAGCCTCATGACAACCCCATTGTGCCTCACAACGGCTGAACAACTCCAGCAGTTTAGGAAGGCTGCAAACATCAGAACCTGTTAAAGTGGTTAAAGTGGAGGGCCACTCAAAATACAGGCACTGTGTGGCATAACACGTTATTAAGATTTAAATTCATAGAGGCAGAGATACAAGTGAACTTTTAAATGGATAAAACTAAGAGTCGTCAAACAAGCAAAGGTCAATCACTTGAGCCAGAACAATGAAAACACCAAATCATAAAGCAGAATTCGGAGTCCTAATGGAAGCTAAACTGAAAGTCCATGTGATCGTCAAAATTTTGTACATCTTTTTAATGAAAATATTCTCACAGATGTCCTGCTAAGTATGTTGTTATAGCTTTTAGACCTGTGTTTTGTTTTTTGTTTTTTTTTTGTTTAAGTAATATTTTAGGGATTTTCTTTGCATGTGATTTTATTTAATTCCTAAACACATAGCCATGAAACACTGCTAAAAATGTCATTCATGGGGAAAAAAGAATAACAAAACTAAGGAATCAGCTAATACCTCAGCGGAGAACTGAGGCAAACAGGAGGATTATAAAGGTAGTTGTAGATTAAACCTGAAGCCCTCATTGCAACCGAACAAGGAAAGGGACAACCAGTAAGCATTGTAACAGAGAACAAGAAAGGGAATGGGGGAAAATTACCACATTTACAAATAAAACGTAACAAAATAAAGATACAGTCCTAACAAAGGTAACAACACTTTGACATCACCAGTATCCAGACTTTGTGACCTGAAATGAACGTCACTGACACAAACAACATGATGACACACAAAATGATATCACACAACTACATGAAAAGTAGTTTACAACCAAAATAATTATTTCATATAACAAATGTATAAAAGAGTAGAAAAACGTTCCTAACACTCAAAACACCTCCCTATTTTCAAGTCCTCACTATTTACAAGACTTAAGCATCTCATGAGTCTGCATTTCTCTTAATTGATCAGACTCAGCTCCTGATGTGGTCCACAAAAAGACACTAGAAGTGGTCATCTCACTGGCTCATGCATACAGAAGACACTGAATTCAGCTGCTGCAAGGAGACAATTTTCTAAACAAGGACTGATTTCAGTTATTGTGGCTGTTGTGCTATATATTTAGCATTCTTCTTATTTTTTGAGCTTTTAATTAGGCCTTTTAATGTGTTTTTCTTTTCCTTTTAGATGCTCCAAGAGAAACATCAATCCACCATACTGACCACATATTTATGGGGCAATCATTAACCCTCACCTGTAATGCCAGTGCAAACCCAACAGCCAACTTCTCCTGGTTTCAAATAAATGGAGCCTCAGCCTCGCTGATAGGACAGCAACAGGAAGTGACCCTCGTAGCAGTGACCCCTGGTGACAGTGGCCGGTATTACTGTCAGGCAGAAAACCCGTATGGAAAGGACAACTCAAAACCAGTCATTCTGAATGTGCAGTGTATGTAAAAAAAATTACACTTTAAACATGGCTTAGTTTGCATGGGAATTTAAAGGTACACAAACAACAAATTGCTACAAAAGATGCAAATCCATTTTGAATTTGAAGAAGTGGACGTCTCATTTGACTGTTCCAATTGAAGGGCCTTTACTGACATGTCAGTCTGTCCTGGGTTTGGTTTTTAAAAGGTGTCTGATGGCCCCTCTGACTAAACTATTCGATTCTTGTTTTTTGAAAATTTTATTTTTTGTAGTATTGTCACTCATAAAGAGTTCAGTAAAATTCCTGCTGGCACATCAGACCAACATGAAACAACATCACCACTCGCCATTCTCCGGTGCCAAGGCTAACAAAAAGCTTCTAAAATACAGAACTTCACTTCACTGAATAGAAAACACAAATCAGGTTAACTGACGTACTTTTACTTCTGTGCCCACCTGTTCAGTTCTGTTCCAATTTCTGAAAATAGAAAAACGTTATCACTACTATTGTAGAATATTTGTCCATACCCTACAGTTTAGTTATTAGAAATACAGATTTCCAAGCCTTGGTCAATGTCCTCTTCTGAGATAAATTAAGTGTTGTGCGAGCATAGGAAAGGTACTATATAATTAACATTTATTATTGTTATTATTATTAGGGTTATTATTATTATTATTAGGTACTATATAAATAACATTTATTATTCTTCTTATTATTATTAGGGTTATTATTATTATTAGGGTTATTATTATTAGGTACTATATAAATAACATTTATTCTTCTTCTTATTATTATTAGGGTTATTATATTAGGGTTATTATTATTATTAGGGTTATTATTATTAGGTACTATATAAATAACATTTATTATTATTATTATTATTATTATTATTATTATTATTATTATTATTAT
>JANRMT010062827.1:1194279-1213789 GCA_026402145.1 Polypterus bichir lapradei
ATTATTATTATTATTATTATTATTATTATTATTATTATTATTATTATCATAGTCATTTTCTATAGATGTTTTTTTCTAATGCTTGTATGTTTAACATCAAATATTCCCATAAAGCAGGATGAGACCCTTAATTACGAAGTAGACCCCCAGTGCCTTCATTTGTTTGCCTGTAGTACGTGGGGATTATTTCAGCCACCGTATGGTTGCAGTGGCATCAGTCCTCTAACTGTCTTCATCCGCTCCCTTTTGCACTTCCTTTTTGGTCTTTTGATCATTTTGTTTAATTTAAGTATTTTTGACTAATATATTTATAAGTTTCTTTCTTTCTTTTTTTCTAGTTTTGAATCTATTTGGTATTTAGTATCTAGTACTTTTGTGACTTCTTCTGCTGTTTTCAGTCGTTTCTGTGTTCTTTAAGTTTTTTAACTTGCCATTTTGTAATTTATTTATGTAGCTTCCTTTTGAATTTTGTTTTCCTTTTGGGGTGTTTTAATTGTTTCATATATTTCTTTATTTTCCTTTACATATTACATACTTTTTGTTCTCTTAAAATAGTGAGATGTCAAGCAAAATGACCCCTTTAAATGGCTAACTAAAAAGATTACAATATGCAAGATGTCGAGGCAACTCAGGCTCCTTCTTCAGGCGATTTACTAAACTAGTAAATCTGACTTTAAACACGTCCAAATGGGAAGATACCCCTCAGAAACAACTCCCACACACAGTGGTGGTAATCATTTTAATGTGTGGTATTCCAAAATTCCCTTAATCCAATTTAATATCATGTGGGGTTGTCAACAACGCTGGGCACACAGCAGAAAACAGCCCTGGGCGGGTCAGCAGTCCTCGCAGGTCCTACACACGCACACACACACACACACACACCTACACTAACACAAGCACAATTCTGAATCACCCATCAACTTTACAAGCAATTGGGGATGTAGAAGTAAATCTTCATGCAAAATGCATACAGAGAAGCACATGGCATAGAATTCAAACTGGCACACTGATGCTACTGACTGTGCTGCTATGCTGTTGATTTCAGTATGTGATATTTTTTAATATTTCTGCAAACCTTTTTCAAATTAACTAACACCTTGTGGCAATTGAAACAGAATTATTAATTACTATTTGCCTTTTCTAGTTCCCCCTAACAACACCACTGCCAGCTTAAATTACACGAGTGGCATAAAGGATGGTGACCCAGTAGCGCTGATCTGCAGTTCCAGTGCCAATCCAGTTGCCAGCTACTCCTGGTTTAAAATAACTGAAGCTGCCATCTTACTGATGGGAACTGAACAGAGTTTGACACTCACAGCAGTGACCCCTAGTGACAGCGGGAGGTATTACTGTCAGGCACAAAACTCACTTGGGTTGGAGAACTCAACATTCGTATTTCTGAACGTGCTCGGTAAGTGTGTGCCAGTTCTTGTAATGCCAGTTCTTGCTGTTCTTGTGCCTAGCAGTGACTGATTGGGTGTGACAGAGTCCTGTATGTTGTTAGTGGTGAGCGAATGAATTGTACTATTAAAAAACTTCAGATTTGTGCCATCAGTCAGCATGGGGCACAGTATTTATCACACATTCATCACTTACTGGACTAATCCTTTCCTTTTCATGAATAACAGTGTGTTTGGAAAAGGTTTGATTGTTAAACTGTGATATTTCCTAAAAAATGTAAATAAGAATTGCTCGTCAACATGTCTATCATTTCATTTCACAAAGGTAGGAGAGATAATTTAACATCATGAGAGATGAGTAACGTTGACCACTGCCCTATAAGAGGGGCCTGATCAAAGTTAAACTCGCCGCACCCTGCTATTCTATCCTCTGGTAAAAAGGGAAGATTATTTTAATTTAAGTGGCCAGGAGAAGAAGCAGAATTAGCAATTGTGCTAAGTGTGGAAACCATTGAAGTTACAATATCTAATCACCAAAGCGAAAATGTTAGCCCAACTAAGAGGTGAAACCCAAAACGAAGCACCGACACGAATGGCAAGCCTTTTAACAAATTACCTGCAATTTTGGATAATAACAAATTCCTGCAATCCTTTCATAGCCAACAACATGACAACGGCACACAAAAGAGCCCTAAAATGGCAGCACGCATAAGAAAACGATAACGACGTCACAGTAAGATGTGAAATGACAGAATCAGGTGTCCCACAACGAAAAACTACAAATAGGACCCAAAACTCCTGTGGCAAAAATAAAATTATAAAGGAACCAGATTGTAACAGCTGCCATCTTAAATAGGACATACAAGATAGATAGATAGATAGATAGATAGATAGAGACTTTATTAATCCCCGAGGGGAAATTCCCATACTCCAGCAGCATCATACTGATCAAAAAACAATATTAAATTAAAGAGTGATAACAATGCAGGTATAACAGACAATAACTTTGTATAATGTTAACGTTTACCCCCCGGGTGGAATTGAAGAGTCGCATAGTGTGGGGTCTCCTCAGTCCGTCGGTGGAGCAGGACGGTGACAGCAGTCTGTCGCTGAAGCTGCTCCTCTGTCTGGAGATGTTAGGTCTTATGAGGTCTTATGTAGAATTCCAGTCATGTGACCAGCAATGGATGTGACAACCACAAGCAGTAAAGCCACAGGCCCAAAATGGTATTGAAATAACACAATGAGAATAATGTTAAAATAAAAACTGATTGATTATACACTCAGTTCTCATTATCCACAGGGGTTGTGCTCCTGAACAAACCCACAGAAACAGAAAGAAGCGCTACTGCAGCATTGATCCTATGGGGAACATGAAACGTGAGTCCAGTGGACCCTCTTCACAATGCACTTTTGCTATCTGTTACCATAAACATATAATTTCATGTACCAAAAATCAACCAAGCCCACCTCAGGTTCCATCCCATGAGCACCCTGCTCATCCTTCCCATGCCGGGAGAAGGCAGGCCATGTCAGGAGCAGGAGGAGGTGATGGAGTAGGGCAGGCGTGCCATCCCTCTGTTCTCACACCCTCAGGTCTCAGTAATGATGGAAACCTATGGAAACCTTGTAATGACTTTTACTTCCTCCTGATACTCAAGATCCATCGTCTTCTTGCCGCTCCTCCAGAGGCCACGAGCGACTGCAGCAGGGCTGATCTGAGGACCTCAATTAACCACCCAACCAGTACTAGCGACAAGCAATGTGTACAAAGAGCAGGGACTGAATCAAGGAGGGCTTATGACGCTGACTTACTGGGAACTCCTCATTCCTGGGCCCCAATTCCCATCACAAATTGGGTTTAACAGCTTGCTTATGCCTCTCGTTGCCAGGCATGTGATCCATTTTGTGAAGCACACTTGTAGCCCTTGTTATCTGGGGGCATCACAGACCTGTTATTTCTCAATCTCATGTTTTGCTGCTGTGTGATAGACCTCTCATAAGTTTTGTCTGCTGCTCGTGACCATGAATAGGTATGATTAGATTAAGATGGCTTATACTTTTATAACAGATTAACTGGCGAAGCCAAAGAACAGAATCTGCAGATAGTGAAGATTTACTGCATTTAGTAAAGCAGTCGAAACAAAAACAGATGTGCCCGCACTTAGTTTACAACACAACAGGAAGACAGTAAAGCTGAGCTGTGGGCAATCAGTTCATATGTGGAGACATTCGTGCAAACACCCACCCTCGAGTGTGTGAGGAAAACTGAGAAAAAGTCCAGCAGACGACTGATTGGCAGTGCGGGTTTTCCCATCCTGGAGCCACAGGTCAAAGGGATGCCTGGAAGGGGTAAACAAGTTGTTGCTGGGATGTGTGGGATTTGTCATTGGAAGGACTTTCTTCAATTGTGTCAACAGTTAGAAATGTGCTCAGGCCTCACACCATCCATTGCACATCCTCTCTCTGAGCTGCTGGACACAAAATCAAGACCCTGGATTTGGAGGGTAGAATACAGCCGTCTAAACCAGTTGAGATAAGGAGACCTCCCGCCCTCAGCAGCATCCCCATTGTGACCAATCAGGATCCTAACTGTGAGGGTGACTTCTTTTTGCAGTGAGCCCACCGAGTTTCAGTCTCACTACCCTGTGTGTCAATGTGCTGCTCTTTATGGTGGGGACTTTGTCTCCAGCAATGAACTTGTCCGTTATAATCACCTGTCACAGTGCCCTGTGCTCAGTGGCTACACCAGATTATAAACCAGTGAGTGACTTCTGCTCTCCATAGACGTAAATGAGGATTCTGTGGGACAAACTCAATTTCTTTTGCCTCTTGAAAGTGAAAGCTCTAACAACAGACAGGTGGTGTTGGAGGAAACTTGTGGTCCTCAGATAACTTCAAGTTAGTCACCCGCCACCCAACCATGTTGGTCTCTTCCAGGATCAGCTCCTGCTTGACGCACCATGGTGCTGATATAGAATTGGATGGATGGATGAATATTTTGTCTGTGGTAAAAAAGCTCCTCTGTTTAGTGTTAGTTAAGACTGCAAATTTCCAAACTGTGAATTCATTGAATTTTTCATTTACTAATTTGTTTCTTTAGCAAATATGAAGACAGAAAACTCCATCTCATTTTTAATCATTGGGATCTGTGTTACCATTGTTGTGGTTTTTCTGGCGGTCTTATGTGTGGTTGTAAATTCAAAAAGGTAAGTTGGACCCTAATACTCTGTCAACTCCTGTCACCCTGTGATTTACTCATCATTAGGACCTGCTTATTGTAATGTAGCTCAACAGTAGGATCAGGGCCGATTCAGAAGACATGAACAAGCCTCCTAGTCTGTGGTGGAACAAACACACTTACACACTTACATGTGCGGGGAAAACTCTGAGAAACACAAGGAAAAATGCCCAAGTCTGCCAAGACAGCATCAATGACAGGATTTCATTTGTGCTGCATCAGCATTCACCCGTGTGCCACCAGGTCACCCATCGACTTATTTTCAGATCCATTTTTAGGCTTGTCATAATGCTGCTGGTCTATATCAGTGTTTTCTAGTGTAGCAACCTTATTTTCCCATGTAGGTGTTTTCACGACCCACCAAAGTATTGTCAAAGTAAGGAAGGGATTGAGTGTGACTGTCACAGCGGTGACCCACCACAGCCCATTGAGTCACCTACTCATGACCCACGTTGACCCGCTGCCATTTAAAACAATATCAACTCGCAATCCACTGGGACCCAGAATTGAGTCACGACCCGGGGGCTAAGAAACGCTGCTCTGTACTACCACAATACCTCACTGAACACAAAATGGTGCCAAATTTGAACAAAACCATTCTACTGGTTCCATGTGGGCAGACGGACAAACAGACATAACAATGACGACATCCGCTTCACATTATAAAAGCATGGCCCTCCCTCCGTTGAAATGGCACGTTACTTATGTCATAGGATGAAATGTCACTGGTGGGATCCACATTAAACACATCTTAATCAAGTTTAATAATCAGTGGGTCTGATGAAGCAATTTAGCCCCGCTGTTGTAATATTTCAATGTAATGCTTTGTGACCACTCACCCTTTGTTAATTACACAATCTGCCTCTTCGCATTTATGCACATACAGATACATTGAATCACTTATTTGTATGCAACAGCATGTAAGTACTGCACACAATCAAGGACAGGAAAAAGAAATAAATAAATATATAAATAAATAAAACACATTTCTTAAGCACACCACTCAAGAGATACTTATCTCAATTACTTAGTCTGAGTTACAGCACAGTAGATGTTCATACATAGAAATCTACAATAAAAAATATATATATATATATAAAGAAATCATTGGCGCGCTTAGTTGGATCTCATACGCAGTGCACAAATCCACAGGTACTTGTGGTGTCCTTCCAGATCTTTCGCCGCGCTTCATATTTACATCCGTGGTGAAACACAGGAATCTCACAGCTCCGTCTGGGGAAGCGCTAGCGTCATCCTGATGTGTGATTCATTTGCATTCCCCTTTTTTGTATTTCTTTTAGCTAGCAAACTTCCCCAAAGTAGGCACCCAACGCTTCGTCAGTCTATTACTCTTTTTCTTTCCCAAAGCCAAGCTCCCTTTTCCAATGAGCCAAACCCGCTCAATTCCTCTTCACGTTTAACATTGACACACAACAAAAAACTTTTCTTCTCTCTTTATTCCAAAGCTCTCTCACTCTCTCCTCAACCTTGGCACAGGCTCTCTTTATCCCGTTTTTGTTTCTTTCTCTCTCATGTAACACTTAGCCCCCCCACTCTGTCTCCATGTCATCTTCCTCTCTCTCTCTCTCTCTCTCTCTCTCTCGCCCTTCCCAAATAAATGAATCTCATTGGAGAACTAACGGTGTGCTATACCTTGATTGGCTGTAAAGAGCACCAATCACATTTCTCTCTGTTCCTGCTTTCCCCAAAGAAAAGAAAACAAAAATGTTGCGTTACTGAGGCTAACCACTACATTTACTATTCTGTCCATCTGGCAGGGCGCTACACAAGGATTTAACAATGTAAACAGAAACAAGCCAAGTGGTTGACCATCAGAGGAGCTAAATGAGTAACAACAGCAACAATCATAAACACCGGCCAAAACATTAAAAAGATTCAAAATCGAGAGACAGTCAAGCAATTCAAACCCCTAAGGAAAAGCTTTTAAACTGGAATTTCTAGATATCGAAACATTCCTAACAATGGAACCCAACTAAACAAACAGAGGCTTGGAGACGAGAGGAGCAGAGCAGTAGCCGCAGATCAAGATACTCGGTCAATGCCTGAGACACTGACTGAGGCTGCAGACGATGTGGGAAATACTGTGTGGTATTTAGGGGGTCCCGAGAGCTGTTGTGCTGTAATCTCTGTGGAGTTTGCCCATTTAGAACATTCAAACAATCTGGATGAGCGCAGGCCATTCAGCCCAACAAAGCTCGCCAGTCCTGTCCACTTATTTCCTCCAAGAAAACATCAAGTCGAGTTTTGAAAGTCCCTAACGTCTTACTGTCTACCACACTACTTGGTCGCTTATTCCAAGTGTCTATCATTCTTTGTGTAAAGAAAAACTTCCTAATGTCTGTGCAAAATTTGCCCTTAACAAGTTTCCAACTGTGTCCCCGTGTTCTTGATGAACTCATTTTAAAATACAAGTCTCGATCCACTGGACTAATTCCCTTCATCATTTTAAACACTTCAGTCAGGTCTCCTCTTCATCTCCTGTAAAGGCTCAGCTCTTTTCATTTTTCCTCATCACTCATCCCCTGTAGCCCTGAATCAGCCTAGTCGCTCTTCTCTGGACCTTTTCTAGTGCTGCTATGTCCTTTTTGTAGCCTGGAGACCAATTTGACCCGCGTCTGGGTGGGATATTCTCTGGGTATTGTCATCGACACCCCAAAGCATGAGTATCATGATAAGTGTGTGTCCTACTGTACAAATGTGATGGGCCTTGTAATGGACGGGCACCTCATCTAGGGTTGTGCCCGGTCATGTTGGAATTGGCTCATTAACTGAACGAAGAGGGTTGATAATATTAGGTTATGTACTTACAAAAGAGCTTCTGACTTTAGTTTTCAGTCTTTTAACGTTATCTTATTTCCATTTTGATTAGAAGATCGGCTACATTAAGCACAGACCACTCTCCAGTGACCAGTGCCCACAACATGAAGGTAATGTAAATACTCCAGAAATAATTTGTCTTTGTGGCATAAACGCCAGCTTGTTAATTTTTTGTGATCAATTATTTATTAAATATTTCCAATATGGTAAATAAAACAATTGTAGATAACATAAATGATAAAATCCATAACCTGATGTCGACCCCCGCACCCTCATCCTTAACCGGGAAGCCCTAAATCAACAGCAGCATCAGTGAGCAGCAGACATTCGAGATGTAAAGGGCTACATGGCGGTACAGAAGCCCTCGATGGTTTGTCAATATGAGATGCAGATGACTCCATAAAGTGTAAAATTTACATATCCACTTGACATTAGTGACCGTCTGAACAAACCCACCTAAACACTCTATGGTCAGCAACCATACCACAGGCACTTCAGAACAGGTCATCCACCTGAAGTTAAACATGTCCGGTCCAGGCAGTACTTGGATCAAGGAAACACTTGGGTTGGTGGTGCAAGAAGTGTTGGTGTGGTCAACAGTGGGCACTTAACCTGTGGTCTGTGTTTTGATCCCAATGCCACAGTGCAATGACAAGGATGCTGTGCTGTAAAAATGGTTCAGATGAGACATAACTTGAGTTCCTGACTCTTTGTGGTCACAGAAGATCCCTGGGCATCTTTCGTAAAGAGCAGAGTGTTTCCCAATGTCTTGGCTAAATTGTCCATCATGGCCTGGTCATTCCCCCGTCTCTAATTGGCTAACTATCTGTCTCACCCTTTCAACACCTAATAGCTAGTGAGTGGTGAGCATACTGGCACAAAATGGCTGCCCTTTTCTCACTACTCAAAGTACTTTACATAGTGAGCAGGGAGCCACTTGAACCACCACCAACGTGTAGCATCCACTTGGATGATGTGACGGCCGCCATTTTTGTGTACGCTCACCACAAATTAGAAAATAGTTGGTGATGTGGTGAGAAAGAGAGCCAATCAGAGACAGGGGGAAATTAGGAGGCCACAATGACTAGGCTGTGGTGGGTAAATTAGCCTGGACATCAGGATACTTTCTACTCTTTACAAAGGATGCACAGGGATCTTTTATGACCACAGAGAGTCAGGATCTCAGTGTTTTGTCTCATCTGAACGACGGCACCATTTTTACAGCACAGAGTCCCTGTCACTGAACTGTGGCATTGGGATTCACACTCAGACCCCAGGGTAAGCATTCCCTGCTGGTTTAACCAGCACCTCTTCCAGTAGCAACCCAAGCTTTTCCTGGTTGGTCTTCAATCCAAGTACTGGCCAGTCCTGAACTTGCTTAGCTGCAGGTGGGTGACTTGTTCTGAAGTGCTTGTGGTATGGCGGCTGGAAAAAGCAAGATGAGGAGTCAAAAGGATGAGGAGGCAGAGCAGACACAAGAGAGACAATGCATGTGCTTAACAATGAATGGACCTGTAAATCAAAGAAAAAAGATGAAGAAGGCAGAGGAGAATGAGGCTGGAGAGACAGGAACGACAGGAGCCCAGCATCATTGAATAGGTCACCAAGTTGACTCCTTCCTGTAGTCTGCCAAACACATGGGTGGCCACCAATGTTGCGAGTGTGGTGCCATTTCTCTTCTGCACTGATGTGTCTCTTCACACGATGCCAAAGCCTGGAAGATGACAGGGCCAAGGAAACGCATACAGGACAGTAGGTTTCAAAGGAACAAAGCGAGTCCCCTCTAGATAGTGAGGGGTGACGATGGAGGATTCAAAATGCAAACACGATGGAGGAGTAGAGGGAATGGATAGCAAACACCAGTGTGTTAGATGACAAAACCCAACATCCAAGGCGTGCTGTTACAAAATAATATTCAGAATTTCATAGATTAAATTCTGCAGCTTCAAATTAGAAAGCTAAGTGGAGCAACACTGAATTACAACACCACTTCTGCTGCTTCTCAGTTGGTCAGACACAACAGTCTGATACAATCTGCCTTTCAGTGGTCCGTGCTTTTGCTGATATGTCGGTAAATTCTTATCTGCCACGATCTTAAACACGTTTGTTGTACTTTAGATAAGATGGCGGTTTTCATCGACTGTGACAGCCACTCAAATGTATTATATAGCGCCTTCACAAAGTAGTCAGACCCTTCAATTTTTACAACTTTTGTTCTGTTGCAGCCTTTTGTTAAAATCATTTCAATTTGTTTTGTTTATTTTATTTTTCATTAAACGTCACTCAACACCCCACAATGACAAATCAAACACAGGAAGTTTTACAGTTTTAATAATAATAAAAAACTAAAATATCAGTTTGACACAAGTATTCCATCCCTTTGCTGTGACACTTGAGATTTGGCTCAGGAGCATCCCATGCGATTGTTGAGATGTTTGGAGTCCACCGATGCTCATTTCAGTTGGCTGGACCTCATTAGGAAAGGCAAACACCAGTCCACAGAAACCAAGCCATGAGGTCAAAGGAGTTACCTGCCGAGCTTAGAGACAGGATTGTGTCGAGGCTCCGAGCTGGGGAAGGGTCTCAAGTGGACGGAGACCTCCATAATTCTTAAATGGAAGAAGCTTGGAATAACCACAACTCCTTCAGCAGCTGGCTGTCAAACTGAGCAATCAAGAGCCATAATAACAGAGGTGACCAAGGACCTGATGGTCACTCTGGCTGAGAAGCTACGTGGAGATGGGAGAAACGTTCAGAAGGACAACCATCACTGCAGCACTCCACTAATCTGGGATTTACAGCCAGACAACACATGAAAGCCTGCATGGAGTTCGCAAAAAGGCAAACAGAGGACTCTCAGACTCTGAGTAAAAAGACTTTGGTCAGAAGAAACCAAGATTGCACTGTCTGGCTTTAATTGTAAAGGTCACGCCTGGAGGAAGCCAGTGACGCTCATCAACTATGCTTATCTTTTCAACAGTGACGCCTGGTGGTGTGGGCTTGTTTTTTGGTGGCAGAGACCGGACGACTAAACAGGCTTGAGGGAAAGCTGAACAAAGCAAAGCTCAGAGATATTAAAACCTGCTGTAGAACAATGCTTCTTAACCACTGGGTCATGAGCTGCTATTGTTCATAAAGGGTCATGGTGGGTCACAAAGTGGGTCCCCACTCTGACAATTGTTCTCAATCCCGGTACTATACACTATGACAACTACGCTAAACTCACTAAGGGGGCCCCTCTCCCACCACTCTGACAATCATGCTCAATTCACCAAGGGGTTGTGAAGACTCTGACATGGGAAAAAGTGGGCCATGACTCCAGAAAGGTTGAGAAACACTCCTCTAAAGCACTTTAGATCTCGAACTGGGCAAAAGCTTCACTTTCCATCAGAACAACAACCCGAACTACAAAGCAAAGACAACACAGGAATGGCTTATAGACAACTCTGTGAAAGTTCTGGAGTTGCTCAGTCAAAGCTCAGACCTGAACCCAATCAGACATCTCCAGACAGACTCAAATGGACTGCTGTCCACCAACAGTCTCCATCGAACCTGACAGAGCTTGAAGAATGGGAGAAACTCCCCAAATCCAGGTGGGTGAAGCTTGTAACACCAGATCTGGGAAGACTCCAAGCTGGAACTGCTGCCAAAGAACTGAGTGAAGGGTTTGAATACTTGTATCAAGGTAATATTTCGACTTTTGATCTTTTTATAAATTTGCTTTGTCATTCTGGAGTAAAGGTTGCACAAACATTAGGAAGTTTTTCTTCACACAGAGAACCATAGACACTTGGAATAAGTGACCAAATAGTGTGATAGACAGCAGGACTTTGGTGACCTTCAATACTCGACTTGATGTTATTGTGGAGGAATTAAGTGGACAGGAGTGGTGAGCTTTGTTGGGCTAAATGGCTTGTCCTCGTCTAAATCTTTTTAATGTAATGTATTGAATCATTCCATATCCCTTCTTTTTCCTGGGTGCCCTGATGTTGGGTGATGTCACTGAGGGTTTGAGATGTTCCCCACTTGCTGCCCAGCCTCTGAAAGTATTTCATTGCGATTTATGAGATGGCCGCTCTTTGTGGCTTATGTGTTTAGCCATCTTTATGACACTGGGCTTCTTGTTCTTCTTCTTCCTGTTCTTCAATCTCATGCTTCACTGCCACTCACACCAACGTCCTTTCCTCTTGCAGCTTCTAGCGGCAGATGTCTTCCTTCCCCATTTTGCAGGTACTCCCACATAATGGTGCCCGACTTCCCAAATGGTTATTGAAGTGCAAGATGAAGTATTTGTTAGTGGAGCTCAGACAGTTTGGCGTCGGTTGTTCACAGCTGGAAAACAGTCATTTCAGTTTTTATTTATTTAGGTGGAATTCAAGGTATGAGCCCAGAAAGCTGTACAAAAATTACAAATCCCGAAATTTATAGCTACCAAGTAGTGTGGTGTACAGTAGGACTTTATGGGCTTTTGAAACTCGACTTGATGTTAATTTAGAATAAAGCAGCGGAGAGGACTGGTGAGCTTTGTTGGGCTGGACGGCCTGTTCTTGTCTGGATTGTTATAAAGTTCTAATAAACACAAAACATTATGTGGAAACATAATCAGAGAAACATTGTAATATATACACATTACTAAAACAAACTAAAGAACACAAACTTATATGTTTATAATTGTTCTGAAGGTCCTGTGGAGGTGTTCTGTGGTGTCCACTACTCCTGTAAGTTGTCAGGTGGAGCTGCTGCAGATCAGACAGGTGCTTGATTGGTTTGAGATCTGTGGAATTTGGAGGTCAGGACAATACCATATCATACCTGCCATCGTGTTCTTCAGACCAATTTGTGCCATGTCCCAGGGTGCATTATCCTGCTGATAGGTTCAGGGAGTGCCATTGCTAGGAAGATGAGTGCAGGTCTGCAGCCATGTTTAGGTGGAATATACCACATGAATGTCCATGCCCAGGGTTTCCCAGCAGGACATTGCCTAAAGTATCACACTTCCTCCACCAGGTTGATTTTTTCCCACAGTGCGTACTGCTGCCACCTCTTACCCAGGTAAGTGATGGACATGCACTTATTGGTTGACATGATGGAGCAGAAAACAGGATTCATCAGACTAGAAGAACTCCTTCCATTGATTCCAGGTCCAGTTCTGACACTCACGTGCCCATTGGTGGCACTTTCAGTAGTGGACAGGGATGAGCTTGGACACTCTGACTGTATGTGGCAGGATCTGATGCACTGTGTGTCATGACACATTACTGCCAGGACCTTCATTAAAATGACTTGCCAGTTCTGACCTCCTCTTGGATCCTGCCAGACATGATCGCCTTTGTTGACCTCCTACATCCAGGAGTCTAAGTGCCCAACAGCCTGCCAGTAGTTCAGGGTTTTCCCTTCTCGGACCAATGTCAGCAGGTACTCTCCACAGATGACCATAAGTACCCCACAAATCTTGCCATTTTGGAAATGTTGTGACCCAGTTGTGTGGCTGTAGCGATTTGTCCCTTATCAAAGTCACTCAGGCCTTTACATATGTCCATGCTGACTATGAGGGCCTAATGTCAGCTGACTGTCTATTAAATATCCAGACACTGACCTGTGCAGTTGTAACGAGACTGTCGATGTTATTCGCTTCATATGGCAGAGCTCAGAATGTTTCAGCTCATCGGTGTATATGCACAAAAGGCTGCATCAAACGTTTTACAACCCAATTTATACTTACTGCTAATAATTTATTATTAAATACCTCATAAAGTAACTAAATATATTTGTTGACCCTCTCATTTCAACGTCAGTGTGTGTCTGTGAGCAACAAGACGCATGAATCCCCCTTTCTTGTAGCAGTCTGAATCCTACATGGACTCGATTTTTATTTTCAGTGATGAAACATAACAAAGATCTTTCACCCTCGGCCTCATAAAGAGCCATCAAATCTGGACACATCTGTTTCCGCAGGGGCTTGTGGTAAACTCAGTGTGTGTGCAGCCTCCAGAGACGAGACATTAAAATTAACCACCAAATTAGCAGCAGGTATATTAAGAAATATTAATTTTCCTGAGAATTAAAAAAAAAATTGCAGAAACATGAGTGTGTGTGTGTGTGTGTGTGTGTGTGTGTGTACCGTAAATCACCCTACATAATGTTTGGGACAAAGACACATTTTTTCTTGATTTCCCCATCTGTTTCATAGTTTAAAATGAACAAATCAAACAATTCAGACTTTTGACTAAAATGCACATTGCAGACTTCCATTTAAGGGAAAGAAAGAAAGAAAGAAAGAAAGAAAGAAAGAACACACTGGTGGGCTCAGGAGTCGCAAAGGGACTGGGAGGCCAAGGAAGACCTCGACTGCTGATGACAGCAGAATCCTCACCATGGTAAAGACAAAGCCCCAAAGAGAGATCAGACACAGTCTTCGGGGGGCTGATGTGACAAAGATGACTGAATCTGCAGAAGACTTCATGAACAAAAATACAGAGGAGTAACGACAGTGCAAGGTGCAAAAACAGAATGGCCAGGTTATAGTTTGTGACAAAGGACTTCAAAAAGCCTTACAGAATTCTGGGAAAAAAATCTTATGGACAAACGAGACAAAGATGTACCTTATCAGAATGATGATGAGAGCAAAGTTTGGAGACCAAAAGGAACTGCCCAAGATCCATAGCAGACCTCCTCATCTGTTAAACATGGCGGTCAGGTTGTTATGGCCTGGGCATGTATGGCTGCCACAGGTCCTGGCACACTTCTCTTCATTGATGATGTGACTGCTGACGGCACAATGAATTCTGAGGTGTGCAGAAACATCTGATCTACTCTAGTTCCAGTAAATGCCTCCAAACTCATTAGATGGCACTTCATCCTCAAGATAAAGATCCAAACAGGCTGCTGAGGCAACATACGAGGGAGTTCGTCTTAGCTAAGAAATGAAAAATTCTTGAATCGCCAAGCCAGTCACCCGATTTCAGTCCAACTGAGCAAACCTTTCATATGCTGAAGAGCAAACTTAAGGGGACAAGCCCCAGAAAGCAGCAGGAGATGAAGATTTGAGACCTGGCAGAGCATCACCAGAGGGTACCTGGTGATGTCGATGGATCGCAGACTTTAAGCAGTGATTGCATACGAGGGATGTGTGACAAAGTCCTAAATATGACAATGGCTTTAACAGACCTGCCATTGTTGTGTCCCATACATTACGGTGCCACTCCTGAAAGGGGGGGGGGGGGGCATGAAGAAAACATTTTGTGTGCCTAGACCCTTAAATGAAAGTTGGCAGTGTGCGCTTTAATCACTTTGGTTTGAATTGTTCTACTTGTAATTTTAAACTGCTGAGCAGAGAGACAAATCAAGTAAAAATGGGTGTTTGTCCCCAACATGATGGAGGGTCCTGCAGATTTTTAGACGGTTATTTTTAAGTCCAGTTTCAGGGTGAGTGTGGCGAGGTGCCGCTGCTTTAATGCTACTGCGTGCTGCTTTATTTACTGCCATTTAGAGAGTAGGAATGCTATTTACTGCTAGGAGAGTTTTTAATAAAGCAGACGGCCATTCTCAATACAAAATACAAATCTTTCTTCTCTTTTGCAGCACGTCACTCCAACGCATGCATTCACGGCAGTGTATGTGAACAGTCAGGCTATCAGAAACCAAATGGAGGAAGAAGAACAAGATGACAATACACAGTACGTCTATATTGATTTCCACAGACCAATGAATGTCAAAGACAGAACAAATCTGGAGGAAAGCAGTGCAATGACGAGAAGACCCCCTGAAGATGAGACTCTGTATACCGATATCAAACACTGACGTTCAGCAACGGAACAAGAACATCAGAAACAGGACAGGAAGAGCGGCCCAGTCGTTAGCACCGCGGCTTTAAGGGTCAGGCATCCTTGGACAGAAAGTAAGACACAAGGTGAACTAACAGAAGGTGGTCTTTACTTGTAACAGTTCATGTCACTAGGCAGAAAGCGGACACGATTCTGAAAGGGGATTTTCCACATTTCTGTTAGTGTGACTGAGTCTACGCAGAATATTTTCCAGTTCCATTAAGCAACGGGTATTTTGGAACATTTTTATCAGTGGGGAAGATGGAAATATTTGAATGGAAATTGCTTTTCCCTGCTTACATAATTCATGCAGATGTTTAAGAAAATGAAAGTTGTCATAATGTAATGTAAAGTAAAATATAAAGAGTTTGTATTTAATTTTCACGCCTTGTCTGTGTTGTCATGTCTGATACATTGAGGACGCGTTGGTTCAGCCGACAGAGGACTCATTAAAACATGAATGAAGGAGAAATTTCCAGGCGCTCTTTTAAATTCATATTTGAATAATTTACGCATTGTGTGCAGATCATACAGATAAACGCTTATCTGTCATAGTATTGATAACAGTGAAGTGTGTATTATAAGCTTGGCTGTTTGTAAAGCAACTGGAATCACAAAATCATAAATTACAGACTGGAAACAAAAGTTTCAGTTTATGCTTTTCTACTGATGTCGTCTACTGCTTTGTTTGCGAGTTTACTGAGGCTGAGGAGACAATGCCAGGTCTGTGTGCCATCACGTAAGGTCATCTAGCTGTATTATTCAAATGAGGCCTGCTGGCCACCCGACTCACAGAGGCCTATTCATCTGTGATTTATTTGTATCCTGTACACTCGTAGCAGGTGTGGTACAACAGTGAGGTTCCCAAGTCCCTTGTCCTTTTCATGGCTTTGTGTGGCATTCACTCTTCACCAGCCACTCACAGTTTAATGTTACACAGCACTGTGAAAAAGTAACTGCACCCCATGAAATAATTCTTCTTTCATAACAGAGGTGGGCATAACATGATTTAATCTATCATCTAAAACAGAATCTGTACATAAAGATAATATAATTTAAAAAGTAAAAGAAAACTTGACTTTGTAGTAATATATTTAACAAAAAAATGGTACGCCATTTCCATCTGTTGAAAAAGTTAAGGTCCACCATTGGCTGGAATAGCTGGTCTGTCCCTCTCATGTCAGCGTCTCCTCTGTCTAGCCGTCTCTGACATTGACTGTGCTGGAAGTTTTTCCCACTCCATGCAGAATTCTTTTGGCTGTGCCGTGTTTGAGTGTACAGCCCATTTCAATCCCACCCCCCCAGAACAACTTGATGGGATTCAGATCCAGACTTTGACTTGGTCATTCCAGACCCTTCCAATTCTTTTGGGCCATTGTCATTGATTCATAGGCCTCTATAATGTTCTTTCTGAAGGCCTTAGAGAGCTCTTTTGATGCATTTACGTGTATCTAAATTATACAACGGACTACAAAATGTAAACGTGGCCTGCTGTCTGTCTGTTGTTTCACATCATCGTTAGCTGAAGGTGGGTGCCGTTTAAACGAAGATCACATTTTCATGTTACAAAGAATACGTTTCATGAGGTGCATTGACTTCTTTTTACATGACTGTATATTGAAGCACGTTTTTTTATGTGTCACAGCCCATTCAAATAAACATTAGGCAAATAATTTCCTGTGCCGGTTGGTTCCTCTTTCAATGAAACACATCAACCTACACAGTGCAGTCATTTGCCTGCAGAGCAAACTGAGAGGTAAGAGTTGGCATCTGGACAGTCTGTTGTTCGACACCACGAAAACAGGTGAGCTCCGTTTAATTTTATACAAGTAAGCAACGAGAAGAGGGGCGCCCTGGAGCATCACATCTTCCTATTTTGAAAATGCAGACTGGTTCTGTTAAGTATTCATTTTTGCTCAAATGAACTAGGATGCACTATAAAAGACTCTTAAACAACTAATTTAACTAATTTACAGATACACCTTATCTAAATACAGATCATTTGGACATTCTTTCTGTCTCATCCTAGTCTTTTCTAACTTTAATGCATCTGTTATTTTATTTAAAGAATTTGTGGTACTTTCACTTAAAATGACTGGGCAAGTTTTATAACTTCATGGTAAATGAAAACGGAGACAAGATACTCTCAAAGATCAAAGCCTTGGAGCTGAGTCATTCATCACAAGAACAGACAGCCAATCAAATACAGTATGTGTAATGTCACATGTCTCTCATGAGTACAAATGTGGAATTTTAATATAATATTTGGTTGAAGAACCTAACAGACACAGTGACATAGGACAGGTCGGTGATCAGGACATGCATGATCATTTCATGTGGAATGTAACACCAATCACTAAATCAAAACGCCACCCAGGACAACATCCACTCCTGACATTGCTAGTTCTTCAGTAAGCTTTTATAAGACTATTAACATTTGCTCTCTCGTTTATTTATTGTTATATCTGCTTGTATTGAATATTTCTTACTTTTTTATTCCTATATTTTGTTGTTTAATCTAGAGTGATTGAAGTCATAAAGTAAATATCATGACGCGTGATGCACGGGGAGCTGTCATTTGCTCATCTTTGCAGGATTTTCAAGGCTAAGTGGTTGCACCTCATCAGGAGGAACAATCGTTGTAGACGTAAGACATCGTTTGGTTACTAAGTGGCATGTAACCCAAGCCTTCATGTGTCCCGTGTACACCTGTGCATTGACAGTACCACAGAGAGTAAGTAGAAAACAGGAACTAAGAGTGGCAGACATTTGGGCATCACTCTTACTTGTATTTAAGTGAAGGGGATGCCATGTGGAAAATTGTGGAGTGGCCAGGAATTGGGCATCACTTGGCAGGTATGTCTGCGTGCATATGTGTGTATCTGAGTGTGTGTGTCCATTAAGGTATGGGAGTAGTAATAAACCTGACAAGTCTCACAAATCCCATGATAATACAAGGGCGTTGGTGAGCTGTTACACTTTTGGAGGCTTCAGGGAACATTCTGATGGTGTCATCACACCTTCTTTTGTGTCTCTCTGTTTATAACAATGTAAGAAGGAGAAATCCTGTGGCACCCTTCAAGGTTCTGCACCGTTGATGAAGCACTTACTGGATGCAGTATCCCTGGATGTTACAACTCATGGGCCATGGAACACTGGGGGCCCAGGCTAACTTTCGCCTGTTTTATATACCATACTAGCAAAATACCCGCGCTTCGCAGCAGAGAAGTAGTGCGTTAAAGAAGTTATGAAAAAAAAGGTAACATTTTAAAAATAATGTAACATGATTGTCAATGTAATTGTCGTAGGCTTATTTTAGTATTGCGAATGATGAGTGTGATTGTAAATGTTGTGTATGAGAAATACACATTTTTAGGATGTAAGGATCTCTTTGTAAACAACGCTTGCAGTTCTGCCCTCAGGCTATAAAATGTCTGCTGAGCTCACTTTTGAGCATGCAACAACAGTTGGCCATGTGAGAAGCAATCTTGTGTCAAGTCAATGCCGACCTTTTTTAGAGTCTGGCCCTGTGACTCATTTATTGTCATAGCGAAGCAGACCCTTACTGGAAATTGGAGCCGTTTGAACTGGAATGAGAGGTCAGAAGGTATGAGAGGGATGCGAGGAATAAATCCAGTCTTCTCTGAGCCTGTTTCAGTGAAGACAGTTGCCTCAATGAGGTTCTTGTGCAGAGATTCGATCTAAAGCCTGGTGCCATTACAAAGTTTTGGTGGTTGTAAGTTTCGTAGTTAAGCGGTGGAGTAAACGAAAAGGCAGGAGTCGCCAGCAGGCAGACGTGAAGCAAGGCGAACAATAACAGGCTTGAGGCGGTGGAGTAAAGAAGAAGGGAGCAGTGAGCACGAACAGCTGAGGACAGTAAGGAAGTGAGTGAGGAGGCACATGAGCACGGGATATCGTTGTAGCAGTGCTACCAGTAGTTAGAACTGCATCTCCCAGCAGTCCTTGCAGGGGCTGTTGGGGTCAATGGTGGCCAGAGGGGTTTAAAAGGAGGGCAGGGTTCGAAGAGAAAAAAAAGTTTGTTTTGTTTGTTTCGTGCTTTTACATATCTGTTGAACTGCCTGCCGTTTTTCTGCTATACATCTTCATGTCCTGGATTGTATTGTTTGTTGGGGTCTGGATATCATTTGTCTACCTGTTTACTGTTACTGAGGACGTTGTCTGGATTCATTGGCTTTCACAGAAGA
>JANRMT010062827.1:1214189-1231316 GCA_026402145.1 Polypterus bichir lapradei
TACTGTTACTGAGGACGTTGTCTGGATTCATTGGCTTTCACAGAAGAAGGAGCGCTCCTGAACCATTCATCGGTCATCATACTTCAGCAATTACCGGTAGGACTGTGTTTTTCCATTTCCCTCACTTCATACAAATCACTGGACATAACTTCACCGCTGATCATTTCATACATGGACTTTACTGCGTGTTTGTCGTGTTTATCTGTTAATTGTAATATCGTCGAAGGGATCAGGGGTGGTATTATTGTTTTCATTTAATTAATTTAATTTCATTATACTTTTTATCGTTTAAGTTCCCAGCGCGTTTTTCTTTGTCTCTGTAGTGTGTGTGTGTCGTGCCAAGGGTGGGGTTGTCCCTGGTAATCCTCGTATAAAATAAATAAATCACCGTCACACACGACGGTGTGAATCTTAGCGTCTTCTGACCGCTACAGATTTTGGCGAGCCGGGTAGGAGCCAGGGTTATTTACGACACCTTCTAGTGCGACTTCACTACACTCTTTCAGAAGCATGTCTGTTGTAAGCGCAGTGCAGGGTGAGGAACTTGAACTGAGTGGACCGCTGGTTGATGTGCGTCCGCTGCCTAGGCCACGTCACGTTACGGTCAGAGCCCCTCTCGAGGAGGAGTTGAGCCTGCTGGATACCCTGTGTGTCTCCAGTCCGGAGCAGCCCAAGATCGGCGAGGGACAGCTTCTGCAAAACCTGACGCTGCGCCTAGAACAGCTAGAGACGCGGGTTGATGACATCACCCGCAGTTTTCTCAATCGTGATGAAACTGTCCATGACCTTATCGATACCACAGCCGCCCGAGTTTCCGGAGAAGCGGTTGTGAGGGTGCAGCGTCTGAAGCAGTCCTTCGCGAAGTGTGTGCAGCGCCTGGAAGCCAATATGAGAGAGGAGATCAGGAGGCAGGTGCAAGAGAGCTGGCGTGCCGTCACGCAGCCACTGGGGCAGTCGACTCCTGTAGCGGGAGTGAGGAACGACTGGGGACAGTCGTCCTTGTCCGTGGCGGTGCCGCGAATGGAGTTTCCAAAGCTGGCCCCTCAGTGTGCACCCACGGGCATTGTCGACTTTGTAGAGGAGGTCGACATGTTCGTGGAGTTGCATCCTCTGAGTGGAGCCGAGCTGCTGGGATTCCTGAATACGGCACTCAGCGGGCCGGCACGCTCTTGGTGGTTTGCTGAGCGGCACAAGTACAACTCCTGGGCGGAGTTTCGCGCTGCTTTCCTGAATGCGTTCCTCTCTGACGAATACCAGGCGCTGTTGGAAGAAAAGCTCCGGACCTTTGTGCAAAAACCATTGCAGAGCCTCCGGGACTTTGTCTTTGAATTCCGTGCGTTGTGTCTGAAGTGGCGATCTGACATGCGTGAGGAAGAGATATTGCGACGTGTCCTTGATGCATGTGACCCTCGGGTGGCCGCTACTCTGAGGGGGGTCGTGAAATCGGTCGATGAGTTGGTGAAGGTGGGGTCCCGAGTGGAAAAGGATTGGGCGGCTATCGGGCTTAGTGGGTCTCGAAAGGGTCCCGCATCTCGAGATGTCCCCTGTCTGAAACCACGAGGGAAAGCCCCAGTGGATCCCCGGGCCGATCTCACCCTGGTGCGAACCACCTTGCCCCTCTTAGTGGTGCCCGTACAAGTGCGGGGTGTCACTGGAGAGGCGGTCGTAGATACAGGGAGCACTTATACCCTTATGAAATACAGCTTGTGGGAAAAGCTTAAAGTGCCTCATGAGCAGTTATGGGAAAGTGCAAAAGTAAAATTCTTTCTTGCGGATGGAAGGGCGCACGGGGCAAAGGGCAGGGTTCCCATGAGGCTCTGCTTACATGAGACACACTGGGAGACAGAAGTGTACATCCTGGAAGATGACCACCTGTCAATGCCCTTGTTACTGGGAATGGACTCTCTGGTGTCGGTAGGTCTTACCATCCACCTGTCGCGGCTGGAGTATGAGTTGCCGGGGGGTGGAGTCCATCGGTTTGGGACGAAGGCTCAAAGTAATCTGGTTTGGCCTAACTTGTGTTATTACCTCGCGCAGTTGGTGGACGAGCCCAGCCCAGTAGAGAAGGCTATTCTTGAACAGCCGGAGCTCGTTCAGCCTCTGCTTAGGAGGTGGCACTCTGTGTGGACGGACAAATTGGGTTGGACTGAGGTGGTGTGTCACCACATTCACACAGTCGACCCTGTCCCTGTTCGGCACAGGGCTTACAGAGTGTCGCCTCTGAAAAGAGGAATAATCAAGGAGTGGGTTGACCAGATGTTGGCGGATGGGGTCATTAAGCCTTCCACCTCGCCTTGGGCTAGCCCTGCGGTGCTCGTTCAGAAGGCCGACGGGACCTACCGATTCTGTGTGGACTATCGGGAGCTGAACAAGAAGACCTTAGATGATGCTTACCCCATGCCCCTCAATCATGACATCTTGGAGTCTTTGCATGGGGCAGCGGTTTTCAGCTCCCTTGATCTGAAGTCCGGGTATTGGCAGGTGAGGATGGGGAAGAGTAGTATGGAGAAGACCGCCGTCATCACCCCGGAGGGGTTGTTCCAGTTTCGGGTGATGCCCTTTGGACTTAAAAACGCTGGGGCGTCATTCCAACGGCTAATGGAGCAGGTCCTCTGGGGACTCATTGGGAAGACCTGTTTTGTGTACATTGATGACATCATCGTATTCTCCCCATCTGTCTCACAACATCTGAAGGACCTTGATCACATCTTCCAGCGACTGCAGAAGGCTCATCTGACACTCAACACCGCGAAGTGTAGATTTCTACAGGACCATCTGAACTTCCTCGGCCATGTGGTGTCGGCAGACGGGGACCCAAAGAAAATTAAGTCCATCTTGGACTACCCAGCGCCCCAGGAGGTAAAAAGTCTCCAGCGCTTCCTGGGGATGGCTGGGTGGTTCCACAAATTTGTGCATGGGTTTGCCGACATCGCCGCCCCTTTGTTCCAGCTGCTGAGGAAGGGATCCCCCTGGGAGTGGTCACCAACGTGCCAGGACTCCTTTGAAAGACTTAAACAGGCATTGATATCGCCTCCAGTCCTGGCACAGCCTGATCCCAAATTAACCTTTCAGGTCCACACAGACGCAAGTTACCTCGGGCTCAGCGCCGTTCTTGCACAAACTTATCAAGGAGAAGAGAAAGTGGTGGCCTATGCTTCACGGTCACTGAAGGGCGCCGAGTATAATTATTCCACCACCGAGAAGGAATGTCTCGCTGTCGTGTGGGCCGTGGAAAAGTGGCGTCACTTCCTGGAGGGGACATCTTTTGAAGTCTACACCGACCATAGGGCTCTGACCTGGGCATTCAATTGCCCGAAGACCACGTCTAGGCTAACAAGGTGGGTTTTGTGCCTCCAACAGTTCACGTTCAGGGTGTGCTATCGGAAGGGTTGTGCTAATGTGGTGCCCGATGCCTTATCCCGGGTTCACGAGCCCGCACCGATGGTATGTGCGGTATCGGTCTCTAACCCTTGGCCTGATCTTCCCCTGAACATGCAGGAAATTGTTCACTCTCAAGCAGCCAGTCCTGTGTGTCAGGGGTTGAGAGAGGGCTTAGGGGGGAGGCCTGACCGCATACATTATAGGGAACTTCAAGGGGCACTCTATCGCTGTGTTCCAACAAAAGACCGGGGTTACCATTATCAGTTGGTAGTGCCTGAGACATACGTGCCCAAGTTCCTACAGTATTACCATGACAGCCCGATCGGTGGTCACCTTGGACGTACTAAGACGCTGTTTAAAATCTTGGAGGTGGCATGGTGGCCGACGATACGCAAAGACGTCTGGTCCCATGTCCAGACTTGTACCACCTGTCAGCAATACAAAACCCCACCTGGCCTCCCCTCAGGACAGCTCCAGCCAGTAGCCATCACTACCCCGGGGGAGAGCCTAGGCGTGGACCTAATGGGACCTTTACCCACTAGTAAGAACCGGAAGACCTACCTGATGGTGGTTGTGGACTATTTTACCCGATGGGTGGAGCTATTCCCTTTGGCTAATGCCACAGCCAAGAAGATATGTTCCACCCTGAAGGATGAGATCTTTACCCGATGGGGGGTGCCGAAGAACATCATCTCAGACCGGGGCCTGCAGTTTACCAGCTCAGAGGCTGAAGAATTTTGGAAGCAATGGGGGGTGGTTCACCTGAAGACAACAGCATACCATCCCCAATCTAACCGCACTGAGCTGGTGAACCGGACCCTGAAGACAATGATTGCATCCTTCGTCGGAGACCATCATCAGGATTAGACAAAGAGGCTGCCTGAGCTGCGGTTCGCATTGAACACGGCAGTGCACGAGGTTATGGGTGAGACCCCTGCATTGTTAGCTTTAGGCAGACAGCTAAACGGTCCACTAGAGAGGATAATTAATCATAAACCACCCAATCCAGACACCTCAATACATGATCATTTGCAAACACTACAACTTATCACACAACGGGTAAAGGAGAGGATGGTGAGGTCCCAGCCCAGACAATCTCAATCGTACAACCGGAGACATCGGCCTGTGCAATTCTCAGTTGGGGAGAAAGTCTGGATCAGGACTCATCCCCTCTCCAAAGCCTCCGATAAATTCACAGCCAAACTGGCTCCGAAGTGGTTCGGCCCGGCAACTATAGTCCAAAAGAAAGGACCAGTGACCTATGCGGTAGAGTGGGGATTGCCGGGGACGAAGAAAGTAGACACTGTTAACATCGCTAACCTCAAGCCTTGGTTCGGCCGTACACCACGGCCTGGGGAGGGGGATTGTAGCAGTGCTACCAGTAGTTAGAACTGCATCTCCCAGCAGTCCTTGCAGGGGCTGTTGGGGTCAAAGGTGGCCAGAGGGGTTTAAAAGGAGGGCACGGGTCGAAGAGAAAAAAAAGTTTGTTTTGTTTGTTTCGTGCTTTTACATATCTGTTGAACTGCCTGCCGTTTTTCTGCTATACATCTTCGTGTCCTGGATTGTATTGTTTGTTGGGGTCTGGAATCATTTGTCTACCTGTGTACTGTTACTGAGGACGTTGTCTGGATTCATTGGCTTTCACAGAAGAAGGAGCGCTCCTGAACCATTCATCGGTCATCATACTTCAGCAATTACCGGTAGGACTGTGTTTTTCCATTTCCCTCGCTTCATACAAATCACTGGACATAACTTCACCGCTGATCATTTCATACATGGACTTTACTGCGTGTTTGTCGTGTTTATCTGTTAATTGTAATATCGCCGAAGGGATCAGGGGTGGTATTATTGTTTTCATTTAATTAATTTAATTTCATTATACTTTTTATCGTTTAAGTTCCCAGCGCGTTTTTCTTTGTCTCTGTAGTGTGTGTGTGTGTGTGTCATGCCAAGGCTGGGGTTGTCCCTGGTAATCCTCGTATAAAATAAATAAATCACCGTCATGCACGACGGTGTGAATCTTAGCGTCTTCTGACCGCTACATCGTTAATGTATATAGGCAGGGTGCCAACCACGTGGTAGGTGTGTGGATAGCGGCCATGTGGGAAAAGGAAGGGGGACCAGGGGTGGCCCTTGTGTGTGAAATAAATCCTCTTTTAATGGAAATAAGAAATGAAACCACCAAAAGGAGAGCTCAGTTCCTAAACTTCCTTATGGCATAATGGTGAGAACCGCCAAAAAGAAGACTTTATTTTCAAAAGTTCATTACGGGGCACAACACAAAATGAAACATACTTAACGTCTGTAAGTACAGTGTAAAGGATGAGCATGGGAAAATTGAAAGTAGCAGAAATAGTAAGGAGGGGTTTCCCCTATCTATATATACAGTTTAGGGGGTACACCCGTTTCCCCACATTGGGTGTTGTAATAGGACATGAAACATACCTAACTTTTATAAGTACACTGCAAGGAATGAGCACGCAAAATTTCATCTTTCCACATATATGGAAAGTGGGAGAATTAATGATGAGTCAGTGAGGGCTTTGCCTTTTGTATGTGTAGTTACCAAAATACCCGCGCTTCGTAGCGGAGAAGTAGTGTGTTAAAGAAGTTATGAAAAAGAAAAGGAAACATTTTAAAAATAACATAACCAGCGGTAAAGCAAGGAAGACTTCGTAATAAGGACGGTTGGGTGCACGTAGAAAGGGTGCCTGCTAACCTAAAAGGGATATTCAGAACTGACGGCTTTACTTGTCTGTTGTGAAGTGGGCGTCGGCCATGGATGGACGCTAACGCCGAGTCACCCGGGTGAGACGGACTTCATTCTTCAATAAAGGAACTGTCGCCGAGCCGGTGAGATCGCTTCTTTAGATGTAAATTAAGTAAACGTGTCCGCGGCGCACGTCAGGATTGGTCGCTGGATTCAATGCAGACTTCCCAGGCCGTGTGATTATAAACTTTTAAAAAAAAAGTTCAGATAAAGGACTGGGGAACGTGTGGGGATCGTGTGTGTCTGGGTGTCTAATTTATATGTGTATATAGTTGTAATATAGGTTAAGTACATGTGAATATATTTGCACCGTTTATAAGTAAGAGATTAGTGCTGCTGACGGATGGCCTTATATGGGCAGGCAGTCAATTACATGGGAGGCGTAGGGATAGGAGACGCAACTCCGCCTCACACGGCGACTGAGCTGCAGGGTATGCACATATATATGTACGTAAGTAGGATGCAGTTATGACCGTTATGCGTAGAATTTCGAAATGAAACCTGCTTAACTTTTGTAAGTAAGCTGTAAGGAATGAGCCTGCCAAATTTCAGCCTTCTACCTACACGGGAAGTTGTAGAATTAGTGACATTTGGAAAATTCAATATGGCGGCTGACAGTGGCGTCATACCACCGAAATAAGTACGTACATCGGTTTCGGTTACCACAGGGAAGCCGCCTACCAAATTTCGTGAAGATGGGGCCATAAATAAGAAAGTTCAACATGGCGGACGTTGTCGACCGTTATCGAACATTATGACCGTTACATGTAAAATTTCGAAATGAAACCTGCTTAACTTTTGTAAGTAAGCTGTAAGGAATGAGCCTGCCAAATTTCAGCCTTCTACCTACACGGGAAGTTGGAGAATTAGTGATGAGTCAGTCAGTCAGTCAGTCAGTGAGGGCTTTGCCTTTTATTAGTATAGACTGAGCGATATACGCGGAGCTGGAGAATGACACCTGTTGTGTGTCAGTCAAGCACACAAATTAGACCACTCAGGTCTGCTGTTGAGTGGCATCTGGCAGAGCCTCTTCTGTGTTTTATCAAATCTCAGTCCAGACGCTTTTCATGTGTCACTCTTGGCTGCCCATCTCCATTTGAAATGCCGACTCCCTCGATGTGTTGGAGAAGCGTTTGACGACTCTCTCATTTAGTGGATTTCAGTCTAACTGATAATAGCGTTTTATTACCAAGGAATTGTTACACGCTGGCATTGTGTTCAGAGAGCTCCTCACTTGTGATGAAGACTCTTGTTCCCTTGCCCTGTCACGCTTGTTCCTAAATGGCTTCTAGACTGATCTGTACTCAATTATGTTGACCTGTTTTGTAAGTTGCTTTGGAGAAATTCACATAAATGTACAGGTAAAATAAGAAATTCATTGTCCTCTATATATGGGGCAGTACATCTAACAATTTAGTCAAATCAAAACCTCTGATTTTTGAATGAGCCACCTAGCTGTGCTCACTAAGTTCACAATACCAGTCAACACTCCGTGTCACACAACTTCTGTGATACGGTGTGTGAAAGTCCAATAACGAAAATATGACAAATGCAAATTAAGCAGTATGCTGTATGTATGCACCATAAACCATTTTCCAAATGCTGTTGAGAGAAAGAGAATTATTGAGGACGGGGTCTTTGAGCAATTAAAAGAAATGAGTACATTTTCCTCTTTTAGTACATTAATTAGTACATTAGTACATTTTCAGGGAGCAGAGATGGTGAAGGTGGATGAGTTTAAATTCTTGGGATCAACAGTACAGAGTAATGGGATTGTGGAAGAGAAGTGAAGAAGAGAGTGCAGGCAGGGTGGAGTGGGTGGAGAAGAGTGTCAGGAGTGATTTGTGACAGACGGGTATCAGCAAGAGTGACAGGGAAGGTCTACAGGACGGTGGTGAAACCAGCTGTGTTATATGGGCTGGAGACGGTGGCACAGGAGACAGAGCTGGAGGTGGCAGAGTTAAAGATGCTAAGATTTGCATTGGGTGTGACGAGGATGGACAGGATTAGGAATGAGAACATTAGAGGGTCAGTTCAGGTTGGACAGTTGGGAGACAAGGTCAGGGAGGCGAGATTGCGTTGGTTTGGACATGTGCAGAGGAGAGATGAGGGGTATATTGGGAGAATGGTGCTAAGGATAGAGCTGACAGGTAAGAGGAAAAGAGGATGGCCTAAGAGAAGGTTTATGGATGTGGTGAGAGAGGACATGCTGGTGATGGGTATGACAGAGAGGAGAGGAGAGGACAGGAAAATATGGATGAAGATGATCCGCTGTGGCAACCCCTAATGGGAGCAGCCGAAAGACGAAGAAGAAGAAGTACATTTTTTTTCTCTTTCTTTTCAGTAGACATTTGTTCAAGTCCATAATATGAGAGGTGATTCTGCTTTTAGTTCTAATGGCAGGTGTGGACGAAAACTCAGACCAGACAGCAGGTGCGGTTATAAAGCAGCTTTATTTTTCAGAGTCACGGTGAGAAGAGTTTCAGAAAAGCAGACAATCAAATATACATGACAGCGTCAGGGCTCTTCTGAACCCCGTCTGTTGGGTGGGGTCTAGTTTTATACCCCTAGAATGCGTGATTTAATATCATTATGAAATGCAACAGTCAACACTTTATTATACACAATCCTTGAGCCCATTTAACGTCCCTTGTAAAACTTGATTTCTTGGCTCCTTTTGTTATGGCGTTCAGATGTAAGCTAAGGGAAAACATGATAAGGCAGACTCATGTGTGGAATGCTCAGACCTTGAGTCCTTTGCACAAATATTTTTCTGTTTGCTAAAACAAAGCATGCTATTACATGGTTTTGTAAAGCTTACTTCTCAGACATGAATTAGTACAAGGGAACGAAGAGAACATTCGTCTTCCACACAGGACACGTGGAATACTGGAAAGTGATGCATATCATGGAGAAAGGGATCAAAATTGTGAAAAGAAAGCAGTGAGAGAAGCTGCATGAACAACTGTCGGCAAATGAGAAGAGGCCTTCAACAGGTCACTAACTACAAGAAACAAACACCAAACAGCTCTGCTGATCCTTCTCTGGCTAATCAGTTAAATCTGTTTTATGGTCAATTTGAAAGACAATGGGAAATAATTCTACCTGGTTGTCTCACTGTTACTATTCTACTCACCACCTCTCCTCAGTTCCCCCCCCCTCCTGTCATCACTGCAAAAGACGTCTGCAGCTTATTCAAATAGCAAAATACTGAAAAAGCTGCAGGCCCAGACATTATTTCTCCTTCCGCACTCAGGCCCTGTACAGAACAGATATCTACAGGATTTGCAGACATTTTCAACCAGTCTCTGGATCTCCGCACTGTTCCTACCCGCTTTAAGACCTCCACCATCATTCCAGTAGCAAAGATATCGAAGGTGACAGGTGACTACAGACCAGTAGCTTTAACCTCTGTGGTAATGGAGCCCTTTGAACGCCTTATTCTGAATTACCTCAAGAATGCTACAAAAGACCCCCGGGACCCTTTTTAGTTTGTATAACCCTCCCGTCTGTGGATGATGCAGTGAATTGAGGTTTGAGTTTTCTTTACCAGCACCTTGATAAGCCAGGGGTGAATGTGAGGGTCTTTACAGTGGACTTTAGCTCTGCTTTCAATACAATCATCCCAGAGCTCAGCCAGTTCAATCTGCCATTGGATGAGCAGTTGGGCACACACATGGCTGACCCATTAACCCTTAGTACTTGTGGGTCATGGGAATGTGTCCTTTCCCCACTACTCTTGTCACTTCATACAAATGACTGGACCTCTGCTGGTTCATGTGTCAGGCTTGTCCTCAGTGTTGTTGAGTCAATGTGGCACATTGTTCATAATGGCACTCGGTTTTTGTCTTCATTCTCTCCTTTGCTGTGACCTTCGAGGGTCCAGAGTGTGTCCCATAACTGATCCTGCCCTTTTAATTAGCTTGTTGATTTGGTGAGCCTCTCTTGAAGTGATGTCACCAGACCAGCGCACCATATTGACCATCACAAAGTTGTAGAAGATGTCAAGGATGTCACTTCCCACACTAAAGGACCACAGTGTTCTGCTCTGCCCTTTCTTTTCCAGTTTCTCTATGTTACAAGACCAGTCAAGTGTGTCATAGGCGTGAAACCCCAAATACTTGTAACAATGCACCACCACTCCCAGGCGTAGGGGCTCTTCGATGTGCCGTTTCTGTGATTTTGCTGATTGCTGATGTTAAGTTGCAGACGTTTCTCCACAAGTTCTCCACCCGACTCTGCTCCTCGTATCGTCCCCCTTGTCAATACACACCGTTAGTGCAGAATCCTCAGAGAATTTCTTCAAGTGACATGACCTGCTGCTACATTTACAGTTATATTTGTATTTATTTATATACAGAGATGTTAAAGACTGCCAGATCTGCTCCCAAAGTTACACGTTTAGTTTTTCAGCCTGTCCATTGTGTTGTACATTTTTAATGGACTTTCTTTCCTTGTAATTTTTCAGACGCAGCACTTTTTACATCACTAAGATGTCTACTTTTGGAATTCTGATTTTCTTGCTCAGCCTTTTCCAATGTAAGTATCACTTTGAAACATGTTTAATAGGACATTAATCATTATATCTGGGATCTGTTGATCAGTGGGAGGCATTCAAGGGCCTTAAAAAGTTTGTGATAGTCGAGTTATGAGGCTCATAAGAAGAAAGCAAAATTGCATCAGCATTGCTAATGAGACTCAACAAGTCCAAGTACGTGAAATCCACATTACTGGGGACACTGCATTGGTCCAGTATTGAGGTGTGCGTGAGTGTGCCATGAGATGGCGGGGTGGACAACATCACTTCTGGCATTGATTTCTCCCAAATCTTATAGTGGTGCCAGGGTAGGATTCAATACAATACAATACAATACAGTTTATTTTTGTATAGCCCAAAATCAAACAGGAAGTACCACAGTGGGCTTTAACAGGCCCTGCCTCTTGACAGCCCCCCAGCCTTGACTCTCTAAGAAGACAAGGAAAAACTCCCAAAAAAACCTTGTAGGGAAAAATGGAAGAAACCTCGGGAAAGGCAGTTCAAAGAGAGACCCCTTTCCAGGTAGGTTGGGCGTGCAGTGGGTGTCAAAAGAAGGGGTTCAATACAAGTATACAGAACAGAACAAATCCTTAATAAAGCATAATAATAAAAATTTTAGAAGTACAGAGCAGAATTTAACAGTAGATGATATCACATAATAAGATTTGGATATTTTTAGAGTCCTGGAGACCTCATCCATCAAGCTGCCTCCCCATTTGGCCATTCCACGGCTGAAACGTTGCTCGGCCAGCCAATCCGATGAAAGGACCCATCTTTCCCATGATTCCTATGATCCTCCATCAGGGATGACTTTACCATAGGCAGGCAAACAACTTGGCAGGTGGGCCGTGGCACCAATTGCCACATTTGAGTACCGAGAACAGAAACAGAATAGGTGAGGGTTAGTATTCAATTCTAACTATCACGTTACTTATGTTTTAGTGCTAATGACTAACAACAGAGATGCAGTCTGTACAGTAAATCAGCAGCTCTAGTCAGGATATGCTAAACTGAAGTAGTAAGTCTTCAGCCGGGATTTAAAGGCTGGGACCGAAGGGGCATCTCTTATAGAAGCAGGAAGACCATTCCACAGTTTAGGGGCCCTGTAACTAAAAGCTCGACCTCCCACTGTTATTTTATTAATCCTTGGAATCCTAAGCAGACCGGCATCTTGAGATCTTAATGTGCGCTCAGGTTTGTAAGTCATGATAAGTTCAGACAAGTAAGCCGGACCTTGGCCATTTAATGCTTTATATGTTAAAAGGAGGATTTTGAAATCTGCCCTAAACTTAACCGGGAGCCAGTGTAAGGATTTAAGAACTGGAGTTATGTGTTCATATTTTCTTGTTCTTGTAATAATTCTTGCAGCCATATTTTGGATTAACTGGAGGCTGTATAAAGAACAGTTTGAACAGCCAGTGAACACCGCATTACAGTAGTCAATCCTACTAGAGATAAATGCATGAATTAATTTCTCACAATCCTGTTTATTTAGAAAGCGCCTTAATTTCCTAACATTTTTAAGATGGAAGAAACATGTTTTGGACAACTTTGTAATATGTGCTTTAAATGACATGCTAGACTCAAAGATAACTCCTAGATTGCGGGCTGATTCAGTAAAATTTATTGGGATTCCAACCAAGTTAAATGACGACAAAATATTGCTGTGATCAGCGTCATTCCCTCCAACAATTAACATCTCTGTTTTATCTGTATTTAAAGACAAGTAGTTCTCATTCATCCACTCCTTTAATTCACTAACACAACGAATTAAAGACAACATCGGAGAAACTTCATTTGATTTAAATGAAAGGTATAACTGGGTGTCATCTGCATACGAGTGAAAATTAACATTATGTTTCCTAATGAGAGATCCCAGTGGAAGCATGTAAAGTGAAAACAGTAAAGGTCCCAGTACTGAGCCCTGTGGGACACCATATTGAACTTCTGTGTATAATGAAGGAGTACTGTCAGCACATTTCTGTACGTATTGGAATCGATTTGATAAATAAGAACTAAACCAAGCGAGCACGTGGCCTGTAAGACCAACATCATTTTCTAGCCTGTGCAGTAAAATAGAATGGTCAATGGTGTCAAATGCTGCACTTAAATCTAACAACATAATTACAGTGGAGTTTCCTTCATCAGAGGATATCAGAATGTCATTTACAACCCGTGTTAGTGCAGTTTCTGTACTATGACCAGTGCGAAAACCAGACTGGAATTTCTCAAATAAATTGTAATGCATAAGGTGTGACTGAAGTTGACTGGCGACTACTTTTTCTAGTATTTTAGAGAGAAACGGTAAATTTGAAATAGGCCTATAATTATTAAGTATGTGTGGGTCTAGGTCTGACTTTTTAAGTAAAGGTTTAATGACTGACACTTTTAGTGCATCAGGTACTGTGCCATGCAGTAATGAACTATTGATAACGGTTAGAATAGGCGCTGCAAGAACATCCATTGCACTTTTTACTAGTTTTGTTGGCACTGGATCTAGGGAACAAGTAGAGGGCTTCATTTTAGTGATTAAAGTTAAGACTTCCTGCTCAGTTACAGGATTAAAATTACTAAAGTGCTGAATGCAATGTGAGACAGGGTCTGCTAAGCTAGTATTTGGTTTGTACTGTGATGCTGAGATCTGGGATCTTATATTTTTAATTTTCTCATTGCAGAAGTTCATAAAGTCTGTACTGCTAATATCTGTTGGTATTTTGCACTGTTGATCTGAATTCCCATTTGTTAATTTAGCTACTGTTCTAAACAGTACCCGAGGATTTTTATTATTGCTATCTATTAATGTAGAATAGTATTCTGAGCGAGCTTTAAAGAGGGCTTTTTTATATTTATTAACACTCTCTGTCCATGCAATTTGAAAGACACGTAGCTTTGTTGTTCTCCATCTGCGCTCCAGTTTTCGACACTCTAATTTAAGAGCTCGAGTATTTTCATTAAACCAGGGAGAGTTTCTATGTGCTTTGATCACTTTTGTTTTAAGGGGAGCCACTGTGTCCAGAGCATCTCTCAAGGTCACATTATAATGTGATATTAGCTGATCTAAATTGTTTTCCATGTTTACATTTGATGTTAACTGATCTAAATGGTTTTCCACAATTACACTCGACTTACTCAAGGTATCTATAAATTTTGAAGCAGAATTACAATCTACAGTGGGAGCCACGTCAAACAGCCGCCTGGAGCATGACAGGACCATGACAGGACCATGCACGATCCTTGCACGGAATGTGATCCCCCGCGATGACGCAGTTAACGATGCCCCGCCCCATAAACGCCCCCATGCGCTTTCTAAAAAGATGGTTGCAATGCTGTATAATCCCGCCAGATGGAGCATTGACTGCTTCAGTTAACTGCAGTGTCCAGGAAGCCCTATACCGTATCTTTAATATACTGTACAGGCAGTTCTTGTATTGTCAACATACTGTAGTTTCATAAATAGATGACGTGGTAAAAAAAACAACAACAAACCGATTAATAAAACAGATTTGTTAAATCACTCAATACACAACTCATGATGATACGGAAGCGTATTAGGGCCACGGTGAAAAAAAAAATACGGACACAGTGAAGAAAAAAAAATCAAAATGTCGAGATTAAAGTCGACATGTTGACTTTATTCTCGACATTTCCATTTTATTCTCGCCATTTATGTCGAGATTAAAGTCAACATTTCCACTTTATTCTAGTAGTTTATTTTGTCAGTAGAATGTCACAAACTAAACTTCATCTTAAAATGAATGTTTAATTTACTAGATTTTCTCAAACCCCCGTCATAAATTAATGTAGCACATTAAATGCTTTTTATTAAGTGTTCCCCGACCTAGTTTTTAATCTCCTTGCGCTTCTTAAACTGACTTCCTCTTGCACACAGACAGCAGACAGCGATCGCCGCACATTGACTTCATGATATTCCCGCTCTATGAACATTCAGAATACTAACATACAGTGCATGATATCTTCTTCACGATGAAATGCATTAAAGCATGTATTAAACACGGGTGGCGGGGGGCACGGTGGCGTGGCTGTAGTGCTGCTCCCTTGCATTACGGGGTCCCCAGGTGTATGTTCAGTGTAGTAAACTTTATGACAGGTGTGACGAGGCTCCAAAAAACTGGATATATGAATGGGTATCGCACAGGTTTAACTTAAATATTGGGCTCGTGATGTGGTGGTCGGAGACACGAACGCAGAATTCAATGGATGTTCTTCTGAGCGGGCTTTCTTTATTTCATGCACGCTGTCTCTATCTGACGTACTAAACCTCCAGTTACTATCCTTGCTTTTTCTTTCTGCACATAACCAATCACCACACGATAAACGTCTTTGTGAAATTAAAACAAGTTATAAACTTAGACCTCAGAGTTTTCAGAACTTAAAATGTATTAAAGCATGTGGGGGCACGGTGGCGTGGTGGTTGCGCTGCTGCTTCGCAGCAAGGGGGTCCCGGGTGTTCCCTGCCTTGAGTTTGCATGTTTTTTTCTGGTGGGTCTACTCGGCGTGCTTCAGTTTCCTTTCAAAGACATGTAGGTTGTGGGGCTTTGTTATGTATTATTGACCCTGCTACTTTATGTGTTCCACGTATTCACCCTGCGATGTGTTGGCACCTCATTCAGGATTTACTCCTGCCTCACACAAGATGCTTGCTGGGATGGGCGCAACCCTGAATGGATGGCATAATTAAACATGTATAATGAAGATTTTTTTTTAATTTCTGAAAACTCCATCCCAGCAAGCACCGTGCCCCCACATGCTTTAATAATTTAAAGTTCTGAAAACTCCGAGGTCTAAGTTTATAACTTGTTTTAATTTCACAAAGACGTTTATCGTGTGGTGATTGGTTATGTGTAGAAAGAAAAAGCAAGGATAGGGACTGGAGGTTTAGTACGTCAGATAGAGACAGCACGCATGCAATAAAGAAAGCCCGCTCAGAAGAACAACCATTGAATTCTGCGTTCGTGTCTCCGACCACCACATCACGAGCCCAATATTTAAGTTAAACCTGTGCGATACCCATTCATGTATCCAGTTTTTTGGAGCCTCGTCACACCTGCCATAAAGTTCACTACACTGAACATACAACTGGGGACCCCTTAATGCAAGGGAGCAGCTCTATAGCCACGCCACCGTGCCCCCCGCCACCCATGTTTAATACATGCTTTAATGCATTTCATCGTGAAGAAGATATCAAGCATTTCTCTTAGTATTCTGAATGTTCTTAGAGCAGGAATATCATGAAGTCAATGTGCGGCGATCGCTGTCTGCGCCTCTCAGTGCAAGAGGAAGTCAGTTTAAGAAGCGCATAGAGATTAACAACTGGGTCGAGGAACACATAATATAAAGCATTTAATGTGCTACATTAATTAATGACGGGGTTTGAGAAAATCTAGTAAATTAAACATTCATTTTAGATGAAGTTTAGTTTGCGACATTCTACTGACAAAATAAACTATTAGAATAAAGTGGAAATGTCGACTTTAATCTCGACGTAAATGTCGAGAATAAAGTGGAAATGTCAAGAAAACTAGTTAGTAAAATATTTTTTAAGACATCCTTAATAATCCTTAAAGACAAACGCCCTCTGCCAGACATCTGCCAGATGAAAAAGATGACGTCGCATAGACGTCTCCGCGACGTGTGTGTGCTATCTGGGTTAACAATCCTTAAAGACACGGTATGTCTGTAATTTATCTATACCGATCATTGTAGGTACGGAATACAAATGCAGGCTATGTACAGTATTTTACATTACGGTGTATTTTACCTAGTTCCATTTAATATACTGATAAATTATATTTTGCTGCAAAGCGTCTTTTTGATTAAAAGAGGAGTGACATTGTGAGTTTGTGACACTGACAGTAAGCTGTAATGTTAACTCCAGACTTGGTAAACAGACCATTAAGTTATCTAAAGTTACATCTGACCGCTGCTGGTGCTGCCAGTGATTTTCAAAACGGCCAATAAAAAACTAAACTGGGAAATAATCTGTAAACTACCCCAAACAAATTTTATAAAAATAAATAAATTAATAAAGTCACCACTTACCGCGAATAGTCCATTAACACTAGAATTACCAGAGCCTATGAAAAAACTCTTAGATCCGTCCCACCTTAAATCGCTTCTTAAAACCGTTTTCACCTCTCCGCCAGCGTCTTTTGTTAATCGAAATGTGATGATAAAGAAAAGTTGCAAGTAGCCGGCTATTCCATCCCCCCATCGACTTAGAAAGTGCACAAACTTCTCCCAGCTCATGCCTTGATTGATTATCTGGGAGTGAAGTGGAGTTTTAGAGTGGAAATAATAGATCATTATTTGGAATACACGTATTTCACGTGTGTTCCGTTTCTACAGTAATCCGTGTAAACACATTTTTAAAACAGAAACGTTTTTCATATTGTAGTAGTAAATGACAAAATGTAGGCAT
>JANRMT010062827.1:1236316-1331750 GCA_026402145.1 Polypterus bichir lapradei
ATGTACCTTTTGTGAAGCTGTTAATTTGATATTTGGACTTCAGGCTTCATAAATTATATAGTTGATGCCTACATTTTGTCATTTACTACTACAATATGAAAAACGTTTCTGTTTTAAAAATGTGTTTACACGGATTACTGTAGAAACGGAACACACGTGAAATACGTGTATTCCAAATAATGATCTATTATTTCCACTCTAAAACTCCACTTCACTCCCAGATAATCAATCAAGGCATGAGCTGGGAGAAGTTTGTGCACTTTCTAAGTCGATGGGGGGATGGAATAGCCGGCTACTTGCAACTTTTCTTTATCAACACATTTAGATTAACAAAAGACGCTGGCGGAGAGGTGAGAACGGTTTTAAGAAGCGATTTAAGGTGGGACGGATCTAAGAGTTTTTTCGTAGACTCTGGTAATTCTAGTGTTAAGCCGCCATCTTAATCTCTGTAGTGCAGTTTGGTAGCGTCAATTCGGCGGGGCAGTGGGGGGGGGGGTGGGTTGTTAAAATCACGTGATTGCAATTCAGCGCAGCTAAATTGCCGGCGTGTGTTAACGTGTTCTTGAGAACAAAGCGCCATCTAGTGGTGGAACCAGGTAAATGAATAAATAGGGCATGAATGGGCGTGTTTACTGTGAAATCTTGACACGCCTTCTGTTAGTAGAGGGAGGGGGGGATCACGGCGTGCATAGGGCAGCCGTACGCCATTCACACGCCATTCACACGGCCGCGGCTATTTGACGTGGCTCCATCTGTAGATGTCGCACTGTCTTTGTTTTAATCTGTGAGTGCGTTGGCATGGGCAGAACTAAGTCAAATGTAATTAAGAAGTGATCAGAAATAACTACATTTAATGGAGTAATATTTAAATTTTGAATTTCAACTTTGTAAGTTATAATTAAATCTAATGTGTGGTTATGATTATGAGTTGGACCTTTGACAATCTGACAAAATCCTACTGAATTTAACAAATAAGTAAAACATTTGCTAAAAGTGTCAGTTTCCACATCAATGTGTACATTAAAATCCCCAATCAGAACTACGTGATCATAATTTATAGCCAAATCAGACAGAAGGTTGCTAAATTCAGTCATGAACAATGAATATGGCCCTGGTGGTCTGTAGACTAGCACTATAATTGTGTTGGAATCTGTTTTAATATTTAAAATGAATACCTCAAAGGATGTAAAGTTGCCTAAATTTTTAGAAGTGATTCAGCTCCCTGTGACATTATGTCATTGCTAATTTTGTTTTGCCTAAAATAAAAGATGATGTTTTAAGAACAAGTCAGCACCTGTAAATGTGAGCTGGTATTCTGGACTGTCCTGAGAATATCTTCACACCCTCCATAGAAAGAATTGGTGTTGTTTTAATAATTTGTGTTGCATCGGGATTCCGGCCTGGCATGGCATCGTAGCACAGAAGGTAAGTTCCCCAGATATTTCTGCCTTCCCATACTTGCTGTGTAGTTCTATTCTAGAGAGATTGCTGATAATGAAGTTCAGGTTTACATGACTTAAGCTCAAGCATTGGATTTTCTTCTCATCTCCACCCTCCCTGCCTTAAGGTTCATAGCTGAGACCAGAACTGCAGCATTTTGATGGTGCTGGTGGTGTCCAGCAGGGAATGTTAGCTCCACAGACAAACCGAGTTGAATACTGGAAAGACATTTAAGGTAACAGCTCAAGGTCATGACACCAACAAACTTTAACTCAACAAATTAACAAAGTTCAGTATTTAGAATCCATTTACGGTAATACCTAAAAAACCATGATGGAAACAGAATAGCCAAAAAAACAGGAAAAAAATAATCATAACACAAATCATAATCGGATACTTTGATTGCTTCAAACGTCCATTCAGCATACGATCCGACGTCAATGTAAGTCGACGAACGTGAAAGTAGCTGAAATGGGTAGGCTGCTCACTTGCGTCTATTATCTTCTTCATCATCATAGTGTAGCAGTGCTAGCAATAGAAGGACTCCATTTCCCTGTAGCCCCAAAGGGTATTGCCCTCATTGGATGTCTGAAATGGACGCACGGACTGCTGGGGACAAACTTGAAAGGGAGCTGGCGAAGCAGCAAGTGGAGATCTGTGTTTCTGTGTATCCCGCGTGTGCCTTCCAACGTCAACACTGTGAAGTTATTTATACCCTGGATCGTTTCTCGTAAGCATGAATGGACTGTCTCGTGTCTGCCTGTCATGTGAATAGGGTGGATTGGTTGTTGTGTGTCTTTGGAGGGAGCGCTCCCACAAATCTCACCTGTCTCCACTCAGGAGTATTGATAGGACTGCTTATTACGTTACTTACGGAAAGCTGTTCCCATGATCATCATTGATATCTTTATGCCTTACCATTTCACCCATTTCTGCAAACTGTGATAAGGACATTGGCATGAGTGTTTATTGTTGGGGTTGATTGTTGTGTGTTATACAGTATTTGTATCGCCAAAAGGGAAGGGGAGGGTTGCCTGATTTTTGTTGTTGTTAATTAGTTTTTCACTTTATATATTTCACACATTTATTAGGATATAGTGGATTGGATGATGGATGGATGGATGTTTGATTTGTGTCTCTGTTTGTGAGTGTGTGCGGGTCGAGCCAAGGCTGGGTGCATTCCTGGAATCCCAGCCGAAAAAATAAATAAATCACCGCCCTATCGACGTTGTGAATCTGAGCGGCACCGGACCTCTACAAGAGTATGAAGGATTTTGGAGGATGAAAGGTCACAGAAAGCCATCATTCAAAAGTTCCAGGATCGAGCAGGTCAGAGAGTACAGTGATCCGACATTTCTGATGTTTTTCAAGTGCCAAGCTGTAGTAACTCTTATTTAGAATATTAAAAACTTACAGCTTCTTCCTATTGGGACCTTTGTGACCCCACTCTGACATCAGTCTTTAGGTCCCCTGCATCACATTTTTTTCAGCACACATCCCATTTATATTGATAAAATATTAACTTGTACTATTGATGATCCTGAGTTTTAGAACAGATGATATTTAGAAGTTTTTACCCCACAGTGAAAAAGCAAAGTGCCTTAAGTGGAGAGTCAAATATACTAAAGCATCAGATGTGTTAAAACTGATCTGAAGGACATGGCCTTGTCCAAAATGTCTAGTAGCTGTGCAAAAATGTGACATTCAGGAATTTATTTTGTTTCACATTCCTAAGAGCTGACATTTTGGATTTTATATGACAAGCTACATGAAACACAGTGCAGTAGACAATCCGTTAAAGTCAATGGTGGGTCTAAACTGACCCGAAAGACACGGCAAGGAACTCATTTTTTAAAAACTGTACAAATAATGGGATGTTTAAATTTTGACTGTTCATTAATTGGGACAAATACAGAGGAAACCACATTTCACACTGAACAGATTAAATGCAGGTTATTGATTTTGATAACAAAACTGGGCCAAATTCCACCCAAAGACTTGAGGTAAGACTTATGAAGATCTTGTTTGGAACAACAAACCGACGAGTGTTCAACTAGGACAGCTTTGTCCCCCTTTGCTAGAAATCATGGGAACCCAAGAGCTTTCTCAGGGCAGAGCCCGAGATGTACAGACAGACTGATACAGCCTCATAGTGAAAAGAAAAAGTAAGAAAGTGAAATGAAAAGGAAAAGCAAGCAATGAAGCATAATCTTGTAAAGACAGACAGAGGGCACATTAAGTATTAGGGTATCACCCTGGCAAAACCCTGTTTAGTGAACTCAAATGTGAACCAAGCAAAGGTTCAGACATCTTCTAGGCAGCTGATGAGCAGGAGCTCCGTCACTCTCGAGTCTTAGTCCAAGAATGAGCCGTCTCTTCTGGGAGCTGGCTGGTGTGTATAGGAGACCCTTCTGGAATGGATGGGATTTGTGGTTCTGGAGGGGAAGTGAGGTCAGTCATCTTCTGGTGTTTGCCCATCTTGGTACTGCAGAAGAGAAAGGAGTGGCAATTAAAAACAATGGACTGTCTCGAACCAGGGTGGAACTGGTTACCTTGTGAGAGATATGAAGGTGTCTCCATTGTGTTTATTCGTGACAATATGTACAGATAAAAATGTGCATTAAAGAATAATCTGTATAATCTGCATATACATATATAGATATGTCTGTATATATGTCTTGTGGCAGGTTGCCGGGGTCATTACCTGGCCGGGATGCCTGGAGGGACTGGAAAGGGACATTAATAGCTTCCGGGTCACGAGGGGGCAACCGCCCTGGATAAAGAGAGGACCATGGGAAAGGGACAAAAAGGTTCTGGCCTGTTGGGAACCGGGGGCACCTTAAGCCTCATTGGACCTGGGGAACTGTCACTTCCGCCACACCAGGCAAGATGGCGGATGAACCTGCCAGGGATGCCCAGAGTGCTTCCAGTGCAAAGGGCAGCACTTCTGCCACACCAGGAAATGCTGCCGGAAGATCGTCACCAGCCACCTGGAGCACATCCAGGCGGGAATAAAAAGAGCCGTCTCCTTACGGTCGGGGAGCTTGAGTCGGGAGTGGGAGCAGGACAAAGCTCCCAGGAGGAGATAGGCGGCCAAGGACTGAGGAAGAGAAGGACTATTGTGGTGATTTATTTGCTGAGTGCATTGTGTGGTGTTCGGGACTTTAATCCTGTGTTTATTAGTGATTAATAAACGTGTGACTTTTATAAAGATGTAGTCTCCGACTGGTGGTGTCCGGGCAAGTCTCACAGTCTGTATGTTTGTCCATTTTTCACAAGAGAATACTTAATGGATTTAGATTGGGGTTTTTTTCTATAATTTGCTTGAACTTACCGGTTGATTTTGTGACTTCTCTCATCACACTAAGTATCAAGTTCGCCAGCAGTAACGATTTTTTTGCACAAATCTGAGAGAGACCCTGTGGGCCAGGCCGATTGTGATTGGTTGGGGACTTCCTCACTCAGGTGCTAGCCTCCATTCGAGTCACTCTACCTCTCGCCATGTGTTGGAGCGCACTTTGCCTCCACTTATCTGTTTGTTCAGCAGACATTATCATCTAGAGATTGTTAAGGGGTAACATTTGATGTTTTTGAGAGAGAGTTCAGATCTGCTTGTGTTTTAGAGGGTACCTGCTAACTGCCAGAGATATCACGGCCATGTGCTTTTCTCCCCACGAGGGGGACGCTCTCCCATCAGAGTTGAACACAATCAGACACAGTGCCAGCATTTGACGTCGGAGCACACCGACCTTCCACTTGGCCAGAATTACATTTTTAAAATTTTTTTATTGATTTTTAAAGTTTGTCCTGTTTCATTACTACATGGGTGGAGCTGTGGGGGACAGCTAGTATTTTATAAACATGTTATGTATAAGTACAAAGCTTATTAAATACACAAGAGACAGTGACACATTGAATATTTATTGACTTCATGGCTGCCAATGCAGGAGTACCTTCCATCTTTATCAGTAGCATTTACATTTCAAAGTCTGTGAAAGACATGGATGGACTGGCATCGCGTCCAGGTTGGATGCAGCTTCATTGCCTAGGCAGGAGACTATCAAAGCGGATGACCACTTGGAGACGTATGGGTGACAGTACTCCTGTCATGGTGTTCCAATTCAGACAGCTGCTGAACTGCAGTTCCTGTGGACGGCTCTGCTGGTTTCTGTGGGTGCCATCAGGGGGAGTAGCCTGGGAGAGGGTTCCTTGTTCTTAGGAGAGACTTCTGCTGACTTTGGGTGCAATACTGTGCCACCATAAGTAACCCTGGGTCTAGCATATAAGTATACTGGTCCACCTCATTCAGGGAGCTGGAGTCAGGAGAGGAAGAGGAGGAGGACGATGACAATTTATGCCTGAAAAGCCTATGAGAAGGTATTTTGTTTATTTGTGCTTGGTCTAGTTGTGTCTGAGGTCTGGGGCCTGTCATGCCCCCGAGTGGCCACAAGTCTAATTCATCAATAGTTATGGTAATGTTTCACTCTAATGTTCTCTTTCTTGATGTCCAGGTTCATGTGGTCAGAAGTTCTACGCCACGATGCCTTCAAACATTCAGGCTCTGACTGGCTCCTGTCTGGTGATCCCTTGTAGCTTCACTTCTCCTCAGAAGAGCTCTAAGCCAGTGGCCATCTGGAGAATTAACCATTACTGGTCCGGGACAAATGTCTTTACAGGCAGCCAGCCAGTAGCGAATTGGAGTGGCCTTAAGGTCACCATTCTTGGTGACCTGAAACTAAGGAACTGCACAACATTGCTGGATGGGATCAGATCTGACAATCTGGGAGTGTTTTACTTTAGGATTGAAGACACTTATTTATATCAAGGAAAGGCCTTCAAATACAGCTTCACTGATGGAGTGCAAATTAACATTACAGGTAAGTGCTGTGGAAGGTCTGACCCTGAAGACGTTAACCGTGACAGAGTCAATTGACAAATGTCACAAAATGTTCAGTACACTTATGAAATCAACCACATCAGTAATAAAATAAAGACATGAAATGTTACAAAATAGTAAACTTTGCCAACAATAGGGGTGTTTTTTTATTGTTATTCAATTTGCCATTGTGAATTACTGTGGTGTGAACTGGAGTAACGTTTCTTACTGTATTGTTGATTATGTTATAAATTGGGAAGACAATCTCTGTGAATTTCACTGCATGCATCAAAAAATCGGTAATGCACTCCCCTCGGCTTTATTTTATGCTGAGAGAGAGGAAAAGGTCATCAGAAGCACCTGCAGATGTGCAATATTTCTCAAATATCATATCTCTTTGTTTCTCATCATAACTAACTGATAATATCAATACACAATCATTTATCTCTATTTGTAATCAAACTTTTAATTAAACAATATTTTCACACTTAGGAAAGTTGAAAACGGTGGTGGAATTTCCTCATGATTACATATGCATTACCTTGATTACGTGCAAAGTAAAAAGAGTTATCGTCACCTAAAAACATTGAAAAAGCGTTAGTATTATATAATGCTTGTTGCAATAAACTGCTATCGGTAAAACTGCATTTAGCTACATTTAATTATAATAATAATGGCAGAAGTTTAAAAAAAAAATCATAAAAATAAATGCATTACCAGGAACACAACGGGACGTAGCAGCTTAATGTTCCCATTACGTCTTTATACTTACATGGCATGTTCAATGTTTACACGTTATTGTTAAACTGATGATGTATAAATTAAAATAAAATTAATAATAGTTATTGAAAGGTTATGTGTTACATTGAATACAGTTTATAATATCGTGTACACATTTATATTTCCATGATGCAAAAAATTCAAATGGTTGATTAAATAAAATACTACTTCCGGTTGAGTAATTTTTCTCAAATTTCAAATCTTTATGCTTTTTATCATAAATATCTATTCAAAATCTGAATCATCTATCTGTAATTATAACCATAGTTTACTTGAACGTTTGCGAAAGTATTTAGTTAAAGTACCACTTCTGGCTGCCCGAAGTGGCCCAAAATCTGATAGGATTCCTTATATTTGCTATAAAGCAGGTGTACAAAAGGCAGGAGGCCAAAGTGTGTTTACACACAGACAGACGCCATTTCAAAAGTGGTATTTTCAGACCCTGGAATGTCTAAAACGTCAAGATTCATCACAATCCAGTGGTAGAATTTTTTCACGATTCCCATACTTTCTCCATACTATGCATACGTGAAAGTAAAAACAGGAATGTCAGTACATCAGGTTGAATGTCTAGAGGGTCAACACACTGAACGTGGTGCTCACAGATGTCGCCAGGTTCCCACAGAGTTACTAAACCTGTGACAGCTCAGCAGAGGAATGAATGCTGAAATTATAAAAATCAATCTCCTCTACACTAAGGAATGCTTTGTCTCAATGCTTTGTCCTTCTTTTGTGCTGCTGTAATGTCTGCACTTTATATGAATATGTTATGTATAAATTTGATATGTTATGTTATATTTAAAGCTCACTGTGGCACTTCTTGCTTGATTTTGAGCTGTATAAAAATAAATTGTATTGTATTGTATTGTATTGTATGAATTACGCCTTTGAGGTGCTCTGCTAAAGGAACGTTTGTTTTGCAGGCTCTCCAAACAGACCACTGCTGATTCCTGGAGGTCCAGTGATGGAGGGGACAGTCACCAGTCTGAACTGCACTGCTCCATTGCCCTGTCCCAACCAGCCTCCATCTCTGATGTGGAGTGAAACTCTGAATGGGACGGTGCTCTGGACTGTACTCACTGGAATAAATGGGAGTCGCTCTGTGTCAACCCTCCTGACTTTCACAGCCTCATATCGTGACCACCAGAAGAACATCACCTGCACAGCGTGGTACCCGGTGGGGTCTGAAAACAGAAGCGCAGCGGCGAGTGTAACACTGAGCATCTGGTGTAAGATCATGTGTGGGTGTGTGTGTTGAATTACATGTTGTGAGAGATAAATAAGCAGCAATATCTGTCATGAACACCAGGGGATATTGTCATCAAGGCGCAGGGTCTATTAAGATTTGGAACCAAACAAGAAGTAATCCCCTAATGTCTTTCTGAGGGGGCAGTATGTGTAGCCTCACACAGCTAATACGGAGATCATCCAGTCTGCGTCTCGCCAGGGTATGTCTGAGGTGTGGGAAAAGTGCAAGAATACTTGGTACCTCCAGAGGGGGCTTTACCAATATGGCACCAGGGATTTGTGAGATAATACAGGAATCTGGAAGTACTTCCAGTAGAGTTCCTACAGGTGGTCATGGTCTTCCTTCATTTGCTTTGGGATTTTGGAGTTGGCAAGAGCTTGACTGACTGGGGGAGAAGATGAGTTTGGATGAGAGCGGTGGTTTGTGGAGACGAGAAGGTGAGGAAGTGTGGCATTACACTCAAGTGAATGTTATGGTTTGTATGGGGTGTTGTTATTCCTCTCTTCATATCTTATCACCCTTTAGTATTTATACTTCTACATTAATCTTTCTGAACCTTTCATTCGCTATTAGATCCACCATTTTCTCTCTTGTCTCTTACTTTTGGATATGGTTCTGCTTGAGGCCCACTACAGTCCACAGTGTCCATTGTAGGGCTGACAGAGGCCGTACCATCAGCTGTGGACACAGGGCTAGAGGACATCTTAATGATACAGGACACATACACACACTCTCACAAGAGCCAAACCCTACTTGAGCCCATGTTTTGTCATGGTGGGGTGCTAGGGTGACCCTTTGCCTTTTATTTTCTTTATTATGTAGATCTTAACAAAATGTCTCTAATCTCGTACTCTTGCCATGCTGTCATGTAGCTCTGCACTTCTCCCTTTCTTTTACATCTCTAACTGGAGTCATTAGAAAGAGCACAAAGAACAGGCAGGAGAAAGACTTTCACATTTGTTACGGATTATTATTATTATTATTATTGTTACAGATTATTCTTGGCAGAAGATTTCCCTCCTCGTTTCTTCTCTCTTGATCAGCTCTTTTACTGATCTGACAACAACAACAACAATATTTATTTCTAAAGCACGTTTTCATACAAATGATGGAGCTCCAAGTGCTTTACAGGATGAAAAAAGAAAAAAATAAATAAATAAAATTAGGCAAAGAATAAAAGTTAAGGTCTGATGGCCAGGGCAGACAGAAAAAACAAAAACTCCAGAGAGCTGGAAAAAAATCTACAGGGGTTCTGAGACCACCCAGCTCCCCTAACATCAATGATCTCAATCAGTCCTCATGGTTTTCAGGCTTCCTGTGAAATGATGACGGTCATGTGGACCTCTGGCCTTCAAACCATCAATGTAAGGACTGCACGGTGCTTTGATCAGGTGGTGATGGCGCAGATCAGCACCACAGAAAATGGAAAAGAAAAATGGAAAAAGAACAGCAGAGAAAGTAGGGGTGAGTAAGCATTGCGGAGCCATGAAAAAAATGATAATTCAATGCATATACAGAATATCAGGGCTACACTAAAATGAAACTATGAGAAAGCCATGTTACAATAACGGGTAGTTAGCAGTTTTTTAATGTGCTCCACTGTATTAGCCTGGCGAATTTCTATCGGTAAACTCATATTCCACATTTTAGACGTATAACAGCAGAAGGCTGCCCGCCTCACCACTTCTTTTAAGTTCAGCTCTTGGGATTCTAAGCAGACCCTCATCTGAAGATCTGAGGCTAGGATTTGGAGTGTAAGGTGAAAGGCAGGATGGAGCAGATTATTGAAGGCTTTATAAACCATCAGCAGGATTTTAAAGTCAATTCAAAATGGCACAGGTAACCAGTGTAGTGACATCAGTACTGGGGTGATGTGCTCGGATTTTCTTTTTCTAGTTAAGATTCTGGCAGCTCCATTCTGCACTTGATGATGAAGTGATAAAGCTAATCGAGATATGATCCCTGTGGCCACTTTGCCTTTCTTTATAAATACATTTCATGTCTCTTCTGCCATTAGTGCCAGGAGGTTAAAGTAAGGCATGCTTATGAAACTTAGGGACGCTCTTGTGCTATCATCCAAAGTTTTCAAAATCTGCTGCTTTAGCTCACGTTTCTTACATCATAAATGAGAGCCAACAGCCCAGCATGCGTGCACAGCCTAGAAACTTCTTTTGAAACCCCACACACAACTTACAACATAGCAGAGCTTATTACACTTTCCACTTAAACTAATTATGCCCAATATTCATGTAATTCTTAAGCAAACACCAAATCATTAGTAGATAAAGTACATTTTCCATAGCCAAGTAACATGACAAGTTACATTTAACATAACAGGATATTTCAGCGTAGAAATAAAATAAAACTTCTTTTTAAAGGTCCACTTTTTAAACATTACAAGAAAACGCCCTTTTAATTCCAGAAAGGTTCTGCTAATTTCTCCACAAAAGGACCTTGTGAACCACACAAAGAAACCACTCAAGCTGGAAAGCCAAAGTGAGACCCTATTGGAATGAGAAGGCAATGGCATCTGCTAGCCCACCAGGCGGCACCTTTATGGTCCGAGAGCTGGAAGGGCAGAGTCGATTGCCGTCACCTCGCAGCTTCTCAGGACAGCAGGAGAAAAAAAAGTTAGGACCGTTAATGGCAGCGTCCCCTCTTGGCTTGGGGTGGTATTAGAGGATGACCTTCTGACGCGCATGCAAGACACCTGCCAAACATTGTCATACTTCATTCACATTCACCTCAGGTGGGATGTTAACTCTGACGAGAATTATTGAAGACAATTCTATAGGTGAAGAGAATGACTGACAGTTGATGGCATTTGTTGTACTTTCCCTTTTCTTTTTGTTTTTTAGATTCTCCAAAGGACACGTCAATTAAAACATCTGACAAAATCCTGATGGGATCGTCTTTGACCCTCACCTGCAATGCCAATGCCAACCCGGCAGCCACCTACACCTGGTTAGAAGTGAGGGGCACTGCTGTCTCTATGGTGGGATCTGAGCAGAACTGGACCATTAAAGCAGTGACCCCTAGTGACAGTGGGAGGTATTACTGCATGGCACAAAACCAGTATGGAGTGGAGAACTCAAGCGCTGCCATTGTCGATGTGCTGTGTACGTACAATTCAATTTGGTGTATTCTTGATTGAAAGGTGTGGGTAGAAAAACATTATAAGAGCAATAATCCATCAGTCTGTGTACATTTAAATGCAATTCATAAATGTTATTTTGCCAAAAATGCATCTGTGAAAATCTGAAATAGTAAAACTGAAGCAGGATGTTGTTTTGCCTTCATTTCAGGTTAAGTGTAACTAACTTGACAGAATCTGTTCAGATAAGCCAAACGCTCTTAAACACTGCATTGATAAGTCAATAAATCTTACAGTAAAGAGAATACGATTCAATGGCTTGATATAATAGCTTTTCACTTTATTTTATTTCATTTTTCTAGTAGTGTTTGTATTTTACATGTAGGTCTCTTCTCAAACTCATTTATTAGCATGTATCAGTAACTTAATAAATAAGAAGATCCTTCAGCCTGGCTTTTCAATTGGCCTGTGCTGGCCATCTCATGTCACATCGCATACGAGGTTTGGCAGAAAAGTAATGAGACTGGCACCACTGCAAGCGATCTGGCAACGCTGCGCTGTTGTCCTTGATAGAGCACGTGTATCAGTACCCTCCCATAGCTCAGTGCGAGTTTCAACTCCTTCCGTTAACTACGTGATTTTTGTGACTGCTATTAGCGAAGTTGTGTTTTTGGTTGTGCGTCACACAAAATGGAACAGCAGAATTTGGAGCAACGTTGTGCCATTAAATTTTGTGTTAAGCTTGGAGAATTGGCAAGTGTGACGTTTGAAAAGTTAAAACAGGCCTATGGGGAACATTCTTTATCCCGAGCTCAAGTTTTTCAGGGAGGCCTTCAATTTCGAAAACCAATGAAAAAATCGAACATGTGAACACTCTTGTGAGATCAGACCGTCGTTTAACATTAAGAATGTTGAGTGAACAATTCAATTTGAACAGATTTACCGTTCATCAAATTTTGACTGAACATTTGCACATGTTAAAGGTCTGTGCCAAAATGGTGCCGAAAAACCTCACAATTGAGCAGAAGGACAATCGAAAAAACGCATTCCTGTGGTTCCCCAGCCCCCTTATTCACCTGACCTCAGTCCGGGTGACTTTTTCCTAAACTGAAAAATGTCCTCAAAGGACGTCATTTCGGGACTTTAGAAAACATCCAAAAGAGTGTAACGGACATGCTGAAGACCATACCGGTTGAAGACTTCCAGCGCTGCTACCAACAGTGGGAACAACGTCTCCATCGGTGTGGAGCTGCCCAAGGGAACTACTTTGAAGGGGATAACATTGATGTTTGAAAAAAATAAAAACTTTGGTAAATAAAAAATCAGTCTCATTACTTTTCTGCCACACCTCGTACTCCACTATGTCCTAGTAGCTGTGGTTCATTCGTTACACTTTCTTGGAATAGTTTTACATTGCCATGTATTTGCTTTTATGCAAAGTGGATTACAAAAGAAGCCACCAGTCTCGAGTAAACACCAGTCAGGGGATCTGTGTGACAGTAAGTAAGTGTGACAGGAGAAGGTGACAAAATTGAACAGCACTAGTGAAGAACTCAGAACAAAATAGACGAAAGTTACAACTCCCAGATTTATAAACCCTTAGAGCTCATTTCAGGTTGGCAGAATTTCACCACACAGGAAAGTCTTTACATGTTTCTTAAACACACGGAGGGAGTCAGAATTCCGAGTGAAAGGTGGGCAGCTGGTCCTACCAGTCAGGAGCCACACACACAAAGACTGATTGAGACATAGTGACACACAGAGATGACATCACTAAGTGCCACTCATCAGAAGACCTGAGGGGGTGAGGAGGAGCACAGGACCTTACAAGGGTCTCAATACACAGGTGCTGACCCACTGACTGCTCTGTAGGCTAGCATCATGGATTTGAACTTAATACATAATTAATTTATTAAGGTATATTTGTCATGTTATCTATCCAAATGACCTGCAGAAAAAATGAAATAATCTGTGCTTGTCCCTTTCAGTTCCCCCCACAAACACCATGGCCAGATTAAATCCCACTGGAGACATAAGGGATGGTGGCCAAGTAGCCCTCATCTGCAACTCCAGTGCCAATCCAGTTGCCAACTACACCTGGTTTAGAGCAAATGGGGCCGCCATCTCACTGGCTGGACCTGGTCAGACTCTGACTTTAACAGCAGTGACCCCTGGTGACAGTGGGAGGTATTACTGTCAGGCCCAAAAGCAATATGGTGAGGACAACTCAAGTGTAAGAACTCTGGATGTCCGCTGTACGTAAACAGGCGTTGTTAAAATTGTCCATGTGGGTTAAAACAGAGCGTTACAGCAGAAATCATTCAAAAACACTGCATTTAGACAACATTTGTAGACACTTCCAATTTTACTTTAGAACAGAATTGATCTCATTTAGTCATTTCAAGTGACAAAATAGAAAGCCACCAAATTACCAATTTCTAGGTCTGTAATGTAAATGTGATGGCTAACCTGGCCCAGTTTAAAATGAATGACACTCACTGGGCAGACTATATAATGGTCACAACAGGGACGCCTAGAGACACTGCAGAAAGGGCAATTGCGTCTCCTGGGCCCAATCTACATGAGAGCGATGCTTTGCTGAGGGGCCACAAGTCAATTACTTATAGAAACCTTTGATCTTCACTTTATGAAATTCACTAAATAAATTCAGAAAGATGATTTTATGTCTGGGGTGGGTTGGCGCCCTGCCCAGGGTTTGTTTCCTGCCTTGCGCCCCGTGTTGGCTGGGATTGTCTCCAGCAGACCCCCATGACCCTGTACTTAGGATATAGCGGGTTGGATAATGGCTGGATTGATGGGAGCACTTTCAAGTTCAAGGGTACTGTCAGGTGTATGGAGCTCAACTGAACTCTACTTGCCTGTCAGGAGAAGGTACAGCAAATCGCCACTCACTAACACCACGATGATCGGCACAAATTATTAATAAAAAGAACTGCAAGAAACTGAGTTCATGGTTTATTACAAAGTTCTTCCTTTTCTTCTGCCATTAGCAATAACACATCATCCATTCTGAGGTCCTCTTGCAAGATCAGCAGAGATAGCTTTTCATGTTTTCTGGTCAAGTGCCACAGGACGGACTGCGCTCCTTATGCCCCATTAACTGTATCAAGGACAATCCGTTTCACTTTGAAATCATAAAAATGTCATCTTTATTCCTTATGTCTCAGAATTATCAACTGCGTATATCACATGTACTTCAAAGAGAAAGTTTATTTATCAGAAAGCTCAAATATTTTCTTTTGCAGTTATGCCCAACAACACCAATGCCATGTTAAGTCCTACAGGTGACATAGTAGAAGGTGCCCAAGTTAGCCTCACCTGTGCTTGCAATGCCAATCCAGCTGCCAGCTACTCCTGGTTTAAAGTGAATGGAGCGACCGTCTCACTGATGGCATCAGAACAGAATCTGACTTTTAGAGCAGTGACCCCTAGTGACAGCGGGAGGTATTACTGCAAGGCACAGAACTGGTATGGGACGGAGAATTCACCAGTAGAAGTTCTGGATGTGCACTGCAAGTAGGAAAAAATGATTTGCCATGTTTGAGAATACATGTTGTGTGTTAATTTTTATATACATGTGGAAGAAAATCAGAAACAAGGTTAGGGTCCTGCAGTGGGCTTCCATTTAGTTTGAATGTACAAAGGGCGATGAAAGTAATGAAAGTAAGCACCATCCTGCTCAATAAGGGCCAGAGTAACGCCATCAGGTAAAGAGTGTACTCAGGGGCGTGAGGCTCCGTACTCCTCCGAGATTTGCCTGAAAGTGAACGCCAACTTCACGTGGAGGCTTCATTTCTGTACGGTTAAGAACAGAATGGGGTGCCTCCGTAGACGCAGGAAAACATCTCATTGGTGTCTCATTCTAGGGAAATAAACTGAACAAAAGTTAGCGGCCATACCGCACTCTCTTTTGCCTTCTCCATATTAGATCAGCATAAGCCGCTTAAATTGAATAAAAGTTAGAAAAATGCACAAAGAAACACAGGATAACTAACACCTTAAAAGAAACAAAGAAAACACAAAAAAGGAAAATGAACATAAGCCTTGGGACACACCTTGGCTAAAATATGACATCTATTTTCTGATCTTTGTAAAGAAGTAGAAGTTTAAGAAGGTGCTGAGGACAGTCTAAATGACAAAGTTCTTTGCATAAAAACTGAAGATATCATCTGATTGATAATTGTGTTAGGGAAATTTTTTTAGTGCAATTTGCCTTTCATTTTTGGCACTTGTGTTTCCCGCCTTGGACGACTGCTATTTCTGACTTTTCCTGTTGTTTTGAGGTTCAGCCTCTCCCTTGATTTATTATCACTGGTGGTATGGGGAACACTTACCAATTCCGTTATTGGGTCTACTTTTACATCGGACACTTCTGGCCCCACCAGCCCTGACCATGAGCGAGGCCTGCACAGCCTGTCACTCCTCAGTATTCCACCTAGCGACTCACAAGCTTCGGCTGATCCCAGATCACCTAAGGCTACCGTGGTCTCTGAAAATTCCCTAGACACATAAAGGCGGGCACAGCAAACGTCGACTTAACCGAGACCATGAACTCCGAGAATGACTTGATTAAAACCTCCTGCCAACCAATCACTGTGATGTTCACCCATTTGGGGCGTCTGTGAGGCTCCGTGGCGTGTGCGCTCGCCCTCCTATTATGGTAGACAGCGGCTTACATGTGTTAGCAGAATTGGAGTAAATGCACAAAGAATGGTGATGAAGAGTAAGTAAGACGTTCCGTTTCTCAAAGTTCTCGTCTTTTCACATTCTTTTAACAGCATTTTGCCATCTCAGATGTGTCTCTTTGTGGTCTCAGTTGATCCTGAGCTACTAGTAGCACTTCTGCTCCCACATCCCGATCCATCTACCTTGGCCTGCTAGTCCCTGTGACACAGAGAAAGGCAGTCTCTTCATACTACGTGCCCTGTATTTAATTTATGATATAAAAACAAAGTATAACATTTAAAAGCAAAGCACGTTTATTAAAACAGAATAACAGCAGTAGATGAAAATACAGTAAGGTCAGGACATACAGTGCATCGTCCTAGAAGACGTACTGAAAATTAGCTGCAATGTCTAAAGAGTACGCTGTCCTGGGTGGCTTTTAGATTCAGCAGTGGAAGCGAAGCATGACTTGTGATCTACGATATCCAGATGAACTGGCATCCTACTCTCTGATGTATCTTTGCCTCTGACGTCCTTTTTTGGTCTCCCAGATGGGTTCCTCGTCTATGTCAAAAATTCACATGAAGTCCCAGACCTTGAGATATTCCTCACTTATGACTGGCAGCCTATCCTGGTGATGGGTGTCTCTGCCTAAAAGCTTTGATTCACGCACTTTACCTTTGTAATCTCTTGCCGTCGCTAGTTTTTTTTCTCTTAAGATGTAAATTATGTAATCATGTTAATCTAAAAGTACTACAAATTATTTACATAACAGGAAAGAAAGAATGCCCAAGTACATTTAAGTCATAACTTATTGGTCACAGGAAAGAAGTATGTGGATGTAGTTAGGCAAATTGCCTTCATGTGTTCTGTAAATTGTTCTTGGACCTCCCAGGTCATCACTTCCAAAAATGATTTCATCTCCCGGTCCAATTTGGCAGCTATTTTGTCCTCTTCAGGTGTCTCTTGCAAACGAGAGCATCACCAGCATTGGTGCAAAGATCAGCGCTTGTTATTCTTAAATACAAATGGCTCCATTCATCAATTTAAGTTAAATAAATCTGTGGCCAGAGGGTGGCTGGGTGCAGGAAAGAGCAAGAAAATCTGAGGCACCAACCGGGTCGTCCCATTTAATAACCGCCGAGGACACAAAAGAAATAAACAGAAATTAACTCTCTTTGGCATAATTCTCCCGTAACGCGGGATGCAAAACACAAAAAGGCAGAATTGTTGGGCTGATTAGCCAAGGTCAGAACAATACCGGAGGTCCGTCCTGCGGTTCAATCAAACCAGAAATAACACGTCCTTTCAGGGGGGCCAGGGGTTTTATAGTGGCTGCACCAGAAAGGGCGGAGTCAGTTGCCCTAATTGGGGGGTTCCTCAGCACTTTGGGGATAGAAGGAGATGACAGTGTTAGCGATAGCACCCCCTTTCATCCCACCGAGAATATTACATACTGTGACAGAGCCTGTGAGGAGGTCCTCCGATGCGCATGTTTGACAAAGGGCACGGTGAAGACGGTGACATTGTATTTGGTTTATTCTTCCTTTCCTGTCAGTTGTGTTTTTTAGGGTACCAATGACAGACATGTTTACAACTTTCCACTGTTATTGTCATTACCATGTGAAAACTAATTCAGATCTTTGAAATACTGAGAACAGCCATTCATTTTTTTTTCCCAGTTCCCCCTTTTAACACCACAGCAATTTTAAATCTGACAAATCAGATAATGGAAGGCGGCTGGGCAGCCCTCACCTGTAACTCCAGTGCCAATCCAACAGCCAACTACTCCTGGTTTAAAATGAATGGAACTGCAGGCTCACTGATGGCATCTCAGCAGGAATTGATCATCAAGGCAGTGACCCCTATTGACAGTGGGGGGTATTACTGTGAGGCGAGGAACTTGCTTGGAAAACAGAACTCCACAGTGGTCTCTCTGGAAGTGATCAGTAAGTACAGAATGTGCCAGTCTACCGAACTGAATTATATGTGTGGTCTGGTGTCAGTAGTGAAAATCAAGCAATTCACATGAAATTAAATTTGAAGTGAAATTTTTGTGTTGCATATTATGTGGCCAAATTTCACATCTGGAAGCATCTTCTTGTATTAAATCCTCGCGTGTGACACTTTGTTGAGTTGTGAGACTTCTGTTATAGTTGTACTGGCAGTACAACATACTGTCTCAGGTAGTGGCAGTGAGATTTTAATGAAAAGGATCAGTAAATGAGACTTAGATGTTGAATCGAGCCAAGATCAATTCCAAAATAAGGTCAAGCCAAACCCAAAAACTGAAGTTCTTTCTGGTAAAAGTAACATTTAAGTTCTCCAGTGATAAGTCGGGGCTTGATTTCACCATATAAATTTTAAAATGTCAGTCATATAAGTCAAATGTGGAAAACTCACGCTATTGGTCCATGAGATTACGATATGCTAACGCCCACCTGAGAGAGTAACCACAGAGCACTCGGCCTTTTTTTCTATGTATTGTGCCTATGTGACAATACGGTAATACCCAAACTATTCCGAAGCGACGTTTGCAGTGTTTTGTGTTTTTGTATCTCACACCCTCACACACCTTTATCGTAACAGCTTAACTTACCTACGATGGAGCATTCGATCAGAAGAAAATATGAAGCTGGTTTTAAATGAAACGTCATTGAAGTAGTGAAAGAAATTGGTAACTACGCTGCTGCAATAGAATTCGATGTGTCTGAAAAACTGATGTGAGATTTGAGGAAGCAAGAAGATGTAAAAAAAAAAAAATGAAGTGTCGCATTTTTGAACGACCTTATAAGTCGAGGTCTGATTTTATGATCGATTTTTCGGGTTTCAAGACTCGACTTATATGCGAGTATATATGGTAAATTCTTTAACCGGGAAAAAATTCAGAACTCATAGACTTGCACACCAACACTGACTTTAACCAGATCTCTGAGGTCCTGTCACTTCCTTGGTGATTATGGGATAGATTGCTTTAGTAATGACCAATGCAATCAGTCTAAAATGGCGGCATCTTGTAATGATAGCAAGCTAGCAGTACAAGGCTTTCTTTGAAGGAAGATGACTAGACTTAGAGCCTCCCATGCTGCATAGCATATCGGGCAACAAGCTTCTCCCCAGTGTTTCTGGGCTTTGGCAAAGTGTCTTGGCTTCGTCCCAACTGATGTTCAGCACCTTCAGGTCTTGTACCTTCATTCTTCTCCAAGTGTTCCATGGGTGTCATTTTGGTCGTTTGAGGTTGGGAGGTTCCCATGTCATTGCTGTCTTTGGGATCAGATGGTTCTCCATTTGAAGGACGTGGTCAGCCAGTTGGAGTCTTATGCGGACGCTGGTGATGTGGAGTTTGCAGAGGTAATTTTTTCACAGTTGGTGATGTGATTGTAATTTCCGATCCTGAGAATTCGGCTGGAAGATGTCAGTCTACATGTTGATACTTGCTGACGCCTTCCAGTTTTCACTGGCATAAATGGCCGTAGGGGTCCTGTAATTAACACAAGTCACGTCTTCTGGGGACACACCCCTAACAACACAAGAGCTGCTCTAATGACTGGGAGACAAAATAGTGACGACTGTAAATAACCAAGATGATGGGGAAAACAGTACAAAATAACCCCTAACAACAAAAGTAAATCTTAAATAATAAAAAATAATAATAATGAAAAGATTCAGAATCTAAGGCTCACGTCCTCAACCTTATAAAGTGATGCAGAAAAACACAAAAAATGAATAATGAACCAATTTATAACAAACCCAAACAGCGTTGTGGAATAAATAGAAGAATGAGACTCCGTGGGTCAAATACCCCAAACTCCAAATACAGAAGCTCATAAAACTCCACAGGGAAGACACAAAAAATATTGAAGATGAACTGATGAAAACACAGGATACCCACTTTGCCAATTATGATGACAACTTTACCCGTCACAATGCGAAACATGCATCAGACAGAGACGAGACTCAGTCCTCCACAGTGCTTGAAGCTCATGTATCCTCCTCCTCATCCTCTCCATGAATCAAGAAACAGGACAGTAAAGGTGAAGGGGCAGCTCAACGTCCTGCAGAGAAAACGTGAAAGTGCCCAGAGGTGTATCTTCATGTTGTAAGTTTGTCACGTTTAATTAACTTACTGCACTCCTCTGCAGTGATTGTACAAGAGGCACAGGGCAGAGCTGATGTTACTGGTGTGCTGATGACCACCAGTGCAACACAGCTGTGGAAAAAATACAAGGAAAGGCAAAAGTGCCAACAAAGCTTTAGGGAGTGAGACAGACAGAATATGACAAAGAGCCGGGGAACAGCCAGGCGACCCATTTATTAAGGTAACTGAACATAACAATGAAAATGTAGGGGTAGTAGGACGTCTCCGGTCCCCAGAAGCTCTTGTTCTTTTTTAGGTGAGCCTCGTCCAAAAGGGTACCTCTGTTTAGGTAGTTCCTGAGGTTGAGGGGTTGGTCCTCCAGGAGAGGACAGGAAGTGATGTTATCGCCCATCCTGGGACTCGTCCTCTGTTTCGATGGGAAGACAGGAGAAGTGGTCAGCGATAGCTTTCGCCCCTGTCCTATAGTCCCTGTTTTCCACCCCAAAAAAACCCTTAAAACCCTAAAATAAAACAAACTCTTTCAGTTGAGTTTCACCTTTCAAAATCATAAAACGGTGAGTGAAACTCATTTTAGCATCAATTCCGCGATACTGAATGTAAAACCAAACTCAATTGCTAACTGCTTCACTACAGATTAGGAGCTTTTGCACAGCTTTACAATTATTTTATTACAGTAATGTGCTAAACTTTAACACTGGGCATGGTGTGGAGTTGTGAATTTATTCACTTTTACAATGTTATTTAGACCAAGATTATAAATCAACCACCACTCTAAAGTCATTCAATTAACTAATTAGACTGTTTACTTCTTTATTTATACAGAACATATGGAGAAAAAAACCCAAATCTGTTTTGTAGTTTTGGGAGCCGCGACTTCTGGACTTGTAGCTTTGCTGGGGGTCTTATGCCTGATCATTTATATAAAAAGGTAAGTTAAACCGTTCTTGTAGTACTAAAATATATCTTATAGAAAAATATAAATGTGGTACAGTCACAGCTTTAGAAGGTAAATAAGATCACTCCTTCAAACCACAAGTTGCGGTTGCAGACGCCTATCCCAGCAGCACTGGGCGCAAGACAAGAACCAACCCTGCATGGGCCATCATAGCTGCACACCAACAGTCACAATGGGGACAATTTGAATTGATTACCAACCTGACCTGCACGTCTTTTTGGATGTGGGAAGGCAATGGGAATACCAGGCAAAAAGTACAAAAAGATCCAGGAATAACATACAGACTCCACTTGTAGAAACGCCGGGCACAGGATCCAATTCCAAGGCGGTGTGGTGGCTTTGAGGCTAGGGATCTGCACTGGCAATCGGAAGGCTGCCGGTTTGATTCTCGTAAATGCCAGTAGGGACTCTGCTCTGTTGGGCCCTTGAGAAAGGCCCTTAACCTGCAATTGCTGAGCGCTTTGAGTAGTGACAAAAAGCGCTATATAAATGCAAAGAATTATTATATCATGTTATATTATATTCCAGAATGTTAGGACTATGAGGTAGCAGTCTTAATAAGGAAGTCTAGATTATTATAGAAGATGCCAACATTCCCTCCCAATTAATCCAATTAAGAATCACATTCAGCAAAAAGAATATTTCAAAAGCATCAGCTGCAATGCAGGACGCAATTCTGGACGGGACACCACATACTAACACTGGGATATGTACTGTATCTTACATTAGCTAAAATTCAAAAATTGTCCCAGTGTCACCGAATGTGCCTTACAATGCCCCATCCTAGGATGGCTCCAGACCCCAAGCATTGCAGAGGGAATATTTATGGTGACCTTTGATTCTTTTCCTTACCCAAGTCTCCCTTCGTGTCTCTATTGGTCCCTCAAAAGTGGTTGCTTTCAAATCTTCTGACAGGATCAGGTCTGGAACAAGTTACAGAATCACTTCTCATGTCTTTGGCCACATGGACACAAGTATCCACCAGAGCTTCTGCACCCCTGAGTCCTTCCTAACTGTTAGAGCGGTGGGGCTCTTAGAAGATCTTCATACTGTCTGCTTTAAGGAGACCACATTCACAGACCTTGTTCTGCTGTCTAAGGACACACCTTTCACTTCTGTCCACTTTCATCTTTAAAGACTCAGCTCAGCTTCCCAGACGAGGGGCCACACACTGCCACTTATTAACATAAGCCCTCTGTGGTCTCACTTCCTCACCTTGTCCTCCACCTTTGTTTGGTACCTGAAAGAGTTTATTTCCAGGACATCAGTCCCATGAACAGGTGCTAATGTCCCCCAGTGTCTTGGGGCTTGGTCAGTACACCTTCTCTTTGGGAAATGTCTTTTTCCTGTCCTGTCCACCGTCTCAGTGATGCAAAAAGAAAGGGGAAGTAAACTGCCAGAAACTCAATGGCATGAAATTATAATAAAGATATAAAATGTGTTAAATAAATTAAGAAATACAAAAGGAACACAAGTCAATAATATCCAAAATACAAAACTAAAAAACAAAAATATGAAAGAATTCAAACAAATAACAAAATACAAAACTTCAAAAGGTCTAAATACAAAGATAAAGCTCTCTAAAAAAATCAGGAGCAAAAAGTCAAAATTCTAAATTATTAAATCAAAAATATCCAGAAGACAGCTACATTTAAGAAAAATAAATAAATAAAGCACAAAAAGAGTAAAGAAAACCGCTAAGTTAACTAATGTCACTGCAAAACAGCACTGGCTGAAAAACTTGAAATGACCCTGAAGTGCTGCTGTCAGGCTGATTAAATGTGTGTCATGATTATGATGTTGTTTTTATTTTTCCCATTCCTTTGATATTTTTCCCAATATTTTTATTCCTAATATGTCACATTCCAGCCATATAATGTTCCTGGTGGACATTAAGCACATGGCTGAATTTTAAAAACAGACAATTTCCAAATGTGTGAAGAACGTTTCTTTTTTCCAAGTCCAGCCTGAGCATCAAGTCAAGATGGGCATCCTTGGACCATTTAGTGCTACCGATAGTCCTGTACAGAGGTGCCCGTCTCCAGGGTCAAACCACCAAAATCCTCCTGAGGTTACCGTAGAGATTTGAGGGCAGGTGTCCACTCACTCCACTGCACTTCTTCACGCTATGCTTCCTTCTTCTTTCTAACAAACATTTCATAAAATAAAATAGCCCACCATCCCATTTACTTCACCAGATGTCCATTATTAACATCCGTCTGGCGCTCAGATTTCCTTCAGGCCCACACATCCCAGTGGGTGGAAGTCTTAAAGGGACAGACTAAATGTGAATACATGGGCCACAGTCCCTTAAAGGCAACATTTCCTGAACACACAATGACAACAATAAGAGTACAACCTGAGGGTGAGACCCATAACATACCATGGCAGTACCCGTGCCTACCAGCTCAACCTGAGTTCTTGATTATTCTTGAAGAGTAACGCGTTCATTCTTAACTCATACAAAGAGACAGCAGGATGATTAACAAGACCTGTGAGCCTTTATTTCAAAAGTACAAAAAGAAAACCTACAGTCTGAGAACAAAAGGAGAACTCAAGTAAGCAAATATCCTAAAAGCAGGGACACGCGACCTACATATAGATTTACAAAGGATGTCTCTGTTATAATTAGCTGTGGATATTCACTCTGTATTACCTACTGTACTTATTGTATACGGTGATTGTTATTCTGTGTTCATTTAGGAGAAGACAATCCAATAGAACAGCAGGAGGAGGCTCAGAAGTGAAGACCACCAAGAAAGATGAGGTGATTAAATGTGAAGGATTTGCCTGTTTAGTAACGTCGATTCGGACCCTTCACTTTCTACACTCTTTACCGTGTTGTAGATTTCATTTTAAATGGATTCATTTGCTCTTTTTTCATATCAATCCACAATCGAACCCATAATGACAAAGTGAAAACACGTTTTCAGAAAAGTTTGCAGTTGCATCAAAAGTCAAAGACTGAAATCACACAGCCATTTAAAATGAAATCTGCGACAAAGTAAAGTGTAAAGAAAGTAAAGGGGTCTGAAGACTTTTGGAATCCACTGTACACATGAATTTGTTTCAATGCCATTTTTTAAATGAATAAATGTTAACAGTTGTCATTCCCTGTGCTTATTCTACATCACAATACATTCCGTTCTTTAAAAATTTCAAATTTATGTGCATTTAAGTTTGCTGTCATAGTCTGATGAATCTGTCCTTCTCATTTCTGTTGGTCCATTAGGAGTTGACCATCAAAAAGAGTTTTTATAATGAAATAAGAGAGCTGATGCCCTCCATAGTTGATCAGAAACCTTTCTATTCCTCCCATTGAAACGATGTAAACCACTAAAACATCAGCCTCAGGTCTGAACTGATTAGAGGTGTGCATCTTGATAGATAGATAGATAGATAGATAGATAGATAGATAGATAGATAGATACTTTATTAATCCCAAGGGGAAATTCACAATGTCTATCCAATGATCGTAATATTTAAAAGAATTGAAATACTTGTGTGTGACGTCTTCATCGAGGGCTGTATGTTCTCAATGATGGAGATCTCTGTTTTATGTTCCAGATGGGCCACTGGCGCCATGAAGAGATATGTTTAGTGAATTTCATAAATTGGTGAAAGTCTACACAAATCGACACTCAGCTTTTCTGTTTCTGATTCGGACATAGCGATAGACTATTTAATAAAAAAATATGGGCCATGATAAAAACAATGCACTTTTTACATAAAATAAGGATAATAGAAGGATGTACTGAAGTTTACCTTAAACAGTGTGGCCTGGACAGCCAAGAAATTCTGGGACCCCAACTGGGTTGTCCCATTTATTCATCCAAAGATGAGAAAAAAAATAGAAAAGAAAAGAATGCAAATAGGACACGTTGGGGTGTGCTCCTTCAATGAGGATTTGAAACAGATTTGAGGTGTCTAACTTAGCAAAGCTCTGTCTTGTGGTTTGCTCAGGCTAACAATGACATCTCCTTATGTGACGCTTGGGTTTTATGTCGGTGGGACAGGAAGGGGAGGAGCTAATTGCCTTCACCGCTTCTTGACACTTTAGGGATAGAAAGAGATGACAGCATTAGTGTCCCCTCTGGCCCGTTATTACATACCTCATCAGAACCTGTGACAGAGTCATCTGACGCACATGTATGACAACAGAAAAAGGAGAACAAATGAACAGCACGAAACGAAAATCTTAAGTTGGGTTGGGTTGGGTTTTCTCTCTCCTACAGAAAAAGAGACAACTGTTTTAAATTCATATTAGAACTCACATTAAAAATTCAAGCAAAAATTGTAGTTATAAATTCTTTATCAGTCAAATTAAGTGTACACGTATTCACCAGAAATGATTTATATTTGTTTAAGTTTCCACCACCATAATATAGTGCACGTCAGTGCTCGTTCTTATGTACAATTACAATTACTGGCTAAGCAGACATCTTGTATCCAAAGGTCAACATAATTGAGTAACCGTCAGTCTGGGGAGCGTTTAGGAACAGGTGTTACAGGTCACAGTCACAAAATTAATCCCCACAAGTGAAGAGCTTGGAAAAAAATTCCAGCTAGTTAGACTTCCTTTGTTACAAGAACCCACCAAACCCACCATCAGTTAGACAGAATATCACAGAACAAGGGGGTCTTCAAACTCTTCTTAAACACAACGAGGGACTCAGAAGTTCAAGTGGAGTTGGGCAGCTTGTTTCATCAGTCAAGACGTACACATGAAAAGAGTCTGGGTTGAGATTTGATACCCCACTGAGGTGGCATCACCAGACGCTGCTGTGAGCGAGAAGGAGCACAGGACCTCATGAGGTCTCCAGGTATACGAGGTCTGAGCCATCGACTACTCTGTATGCAAGCATCAGAGATCTGATCTCCAAAGCTACAGGAATGCTGACAGCCAGATGTCCCATCCGGTGGGAATGTCAGTGGCAATGGCATGGAGGATCTTCTGACTTAGTGATCGATCCTCGTCATTACAACCACTCACATATTTACATATTCATAAAATTTTTGACAAATATGGGGATGGGCAGTTTATATCTGGACTTAACCCAAATAACACCTTCCCCTGTTCTCATCATTTATGGCCTTATTGGTCAAGCAGACATCAGCACTTTTAAAATAGCCTGCTGGAGTGTCCTTCGCATGTTTTCTGTCCATCTCTTCAGCCTGCGTCTTCCATTTGTCATTTGTCCATCTCTCTTTCGGCTGAATTACGTGGCTTTGAAATACATTTCACAGATTATATTGGCATAAAATAACCTTCTTGCTACAACTTTCCTTAAAAAAAATCAATGAGTTACCATGCAGTCGGTGCATGGAACAGAAAAGGACTTGTGCAGGCCAGCTGTGCGATAACCCGACTGGGTGTTCAAGTATGATTACTATGAAATCTCACAGTCTACATTTGAATCTCATAACGGTGAGGCACTAATTCATATCTAAGGAGATATTCAGATGGCTGTGGTTTTACATATGTCAATTCAATTGTTATCAAAAATATGTCAGATACGAAAACCTAACTGAAAGTCAAACATTTTGTTCTGTGAGGCCACACTGATTTTTATTATTACTTCAGACACTCTTTGTCCTCTGCTTACATGTGTTACCAATGAATATGGGAAAGGCGCTATATACGTGAAATGTATTATTATTATTATATGCTTGTATTTGGTGCTACAGCCCTGAAGACAGTCCATATGATAACTCGTAGATGGCGCCCACCTGCCATGAGTCATTTTGTATTTAGCAGTCAATGTGTTAAACAGCCTGAAATTTCTAATATTTTAATAAAAATTAGAAAATGTATGTTGTGATGATGTCTTGTTGTACTGTGTTCTTGAGGAGAAACTTCAGGGAAGGTGCTAAAGGGGAGGCTTTTAGAAAAACAGTAAAATCGGTCAGGACCGAACAGTGCAGAGTTCATAGAGACTTTGATCCATGAGCTAAAATCTTAAAAGAGGACAAAAAATATCATTTGTGTGTGTGTGTGTGTCTGTGTATTCATTATATGTGTCCAAAGATTTGAAAGTTCCTTCTTCCAATGCAAAGTCTAAATAGTCCACTTTGATTAAAGTAAGCATTTGTGAATGAAGTGTCTATCACCCCTCAAGAATGACCCACTTCTTTTCACTGACAGGGCATCCCACCAATGGATGAGGACACTGTGGTGTATGTCAACAGCCAGGCCATCAGAGATCAAATGAAGGAGCATCAAGGACCAAATGAAAATCTGGAGTACGCCTGCCTTGAGTTTTCCAAAGAGAAGTGCATGGAAAAGACCAACAAGGGGGCTGTAAGGGATCCAGTGATCAGGGGCTCTTCAGAACATGAGACTGTCTACTCAGGAGTCAAATATCCTGAAAACACAAAGAAATAGTGTCAAAAAATCTCAGCTTCTAAAGGAATTAATATGAGGCGCAGTTAGTTCTCTAAGAAGGAAGCTGGGCAAGCCCCAAAGTAAGCTTAATCTTAGCTTTGCAGGCCCAAAAAGATGATGAAGTTTTACAATTAAACTTAAAGGTTCCTAAAATATAACAAAAAATAAACACAACTGCGGGGAGGGTGACCACAAATACCCTTCTTGTATAAAACGGGGAAACAAATGATGTTTATAACTAAAGAATTTTTTAACCAAAAAAAAAAAAATATTATTAACAATTACAAAATGCAGAAAAGGGCAAAAAAGGATTTGTCACAAACCAAAAGAAGAAAGCAGAAGATAATCAAAAACCAGTAAATCCAAACAGAACAGAACACCTAATGAAACGTCACTAAAAATGAATGATTTTCAACTCCTGAGCCTTCTCAGCTTAGTCAGAGGGAGGAGTCAGGGCTGGCTCCACCCCTGAGTCTCCTCCCTCAACAAACATAAGCATATTTAAATGGACAGTACAAAGTAAATGAATAATAAGCAAAAAAAGTAATATAAAATATGAAAAATAACAATGCAACAACAACAGAAAACAGCACAAATAACAATAAAATATACACACAGACATTAATCCATGAAAGGATTAATGGTACATTACAGCTTTATCTTAATTCAGTTTAAAAATTGCTAAAACCTAACATGTAGGTTTAAAACAGAACTGTTTTTCAAGTTAGACTGAATGGGGTAGCCATGTTATGCTAAGTGACCTACGCAACCTAAAGTGAAATGTTTGCCAAGGACGATGTGTTACCTTGAGGTGAGTCCTGTCAGGTAAAAAGAGATAATAAAAGTGTATAATGTGGGAGAACATTTGAATACAGACCCCCCCACTCCCCTTGAATGCCCTGATTTAAGCAATACAGCACAGGCAGGAGAAAGTGTCAATCGTTATTCTTTATCTAAATCTCACAAGAGGCAAAAACTTGTCATGTTAGTGTTTTTGCGAAGAAAAAAGTGTCCTCTGTGCTCTATTTATACAATTTATTGATTAGATCGCTACTCAAAAGAGGAATTCATTACATAATAAGAAAATTTTTATCATGATTGGTTACACCTAGTTACGTTGATACCGTAAATGACCACAATGTGATTGACAGTTCTGTTTCCTTAGGATGTACAAGACATTTTAAATGTATTATTTTTATTCTTATTTTAGATAGATAGATAGATACTTTATTAATCCCAAGGGGAAATTCAAATATTCCAGCATATACTGAATATATCAGTATATTCATACAACACAATTGCTCTTCCTTATTTCCTCATTCCTAATACTAACATGTAAATACTCTGTATTTCCTCACTTACTGAATATACAAAATAAACCACACACACGCACATGCACACACGCATATGCACACACGTACGTCAGAATGAAAACAATCAGGCATTTCATAATGACAAATATCGGCATAAATTCTCAACAAGTCATAAATAAACAAGTGAGGAGGTGGCGCTATCCCAAAGTGAATAAACCAAATCATCCTTCCTTGAATAAATATACGACAAGCCAAATGAACATACAGGGATATTTCAAAATTTATTTTAAGATGTCTGGAAAAGAATGTATGAGATCTTAAAATGAATTAAAGTTATCTGAAATGAATCTGTTTCATGACATCTTAATTACACAATATCATGACACGACAGAGCCCTGCACAAAGACGCCACAGGACTGCACCGTAAACTGAAGGGCTGATGCGGTGGTCTCTGCTCCTTCAAGCATTCTGGGATCAAATCTCACACCCTTCTGCATGTTGTCCCCATGTATAGATTTTTGTTTTTGGTTCTTTATTTCCTTTAAAAACGCATTAACTTTACTCCCCCTGTTTTGTTGAGTTTCCATATATTTATTGTGTGGTTACTTTTGAGAGCATACTGTTTCTGTGTCCTGAAACTTATAATAGTCTTAAAATATATAAACATATTGCATATCAACTTAAAGTAAAAACTTTAATTCCTTAGCGGGTCTTTTTGTAGGTTTAGTTTTTAAGCTGACCTTCTCCTTCTCCGTATCTCTTTATGTTTTCCTTCTTGTTGTCCAAGGCCATCTGGAAACACTTTCCTAAGACAATATGTTTTCTCTTTTTTATACAAAAACAGCCCCTCCGCCATATGCTTCTTTAACATCATTTTTTCTAACCCATTGTCCTGTATTTTTATTTTCTTGTGTTTCCCTTCCAATCTTAACATTGTGTTAGGAGAGCCAGTGATGGACTGACGTTCACAGATGATTCCTGTCTTTCACTCAATGCTTCCTTAGTCCTGAATCGGATTAAGTGGTTTCTGATCATTTTGAATTATTTTTTTTAATAAATGAACATTTAAGATGTGAGTAATCGTTTTAAATGGACTCTTTAGGTAGGATCTGCTGCTGCTGTGGCATCTGGCCTGTCCTTCTAAGTCATTAATGGTGTCATTAGAATTTGATTTCATCTTCACACAGGTAGCTCCAGAAATAAAAATGGAGTTGCTATGCATATTGTCTGCTACAATTCCAAACGTGACATTGGAATTCTAATCTGGCAGGAGTCAAGACCACTGAAGTGTAGGAAATGCTTTATGTAATTGCACAAGACATGGCAGTCAATAGTTTGGCATATCTGAAGGGTTCATGGATCAGGATCTTGTCAGGTCACTGAGTGTTGAACATTCGTCATGTGTTCATATGTGTTTCTCCAAGCATTGCAGCTTCATCCCACAGTCATGGACACTCTAAAATGGCCTGACATCCCAACCTGCAATAACTCCCAGTGACCCGGTAATGAAGAAGGTAACCTTAAGAAAATGAAAAAAGGATGACATTTAAAAAAGTGAACTTCTACTACATTTAGACAATTCAGCCCTGCTGTAAACAGCCGTGATCTCTGTGCCCAGTTATGGCCACGCTGCTCCTGTGGTTAGCAATCGCCTGATGAGAAAAAGGACTGGCAGGTGACAAAAGAGGAAACAAAGGTGATTAAGTGAGATCTGCTCTATTAAAGTGGGTCAGCTTCCTCTTTCTTCAACTAGTAGACTAACAAAGCCAAGAAGCAAAAGCAGCAAGAGAGCTCCAAATTCATCAAGGTGAGTGAACTGCCGGAGTCTTCGTCAATCAAAAACTTTTAACTATTTCATGATCACTGTAAACTGAAAAAGCTAAAACATAAACGGAGTAAAAGGAAGAACTTGACATTTTCAGTTGGAGGATTTGCATATTGAATCTCAATGTACCATAAAATGACAATAAAAGAATTCAGTTCAATTCAATAGAAGAGAGCGCGTATTTACAGGTGATGACGACTGGCGTCTAAGTCGATTTAGATTTCCAAGAGCTATCTTATTGGAGCTGTGTGCTGTTAGAATACTAGAATATATACTTGATATTATTTTGATGATGAAATCTATTAAAGTATGTATATTACATTATACAGATAAATTGTTACCTAATTTAAATAATATATACTGTTAATAAATAAAAATGTGGGGGCATGATGGCACAGGAATTGGTCGTCCCTTGCTATGTATGCTTGCTGGGACTGATGTGACCCTGGATGGATAGATGGATGGAATAATTAAACGTGCATTAAGAAGATTTTTCCTTAAAAGTTTTGAAGAATCGCCGTTCTAATCTTGCAGCTGGTTTGACTTTTATTACAGAGCTGATTGTGTGGTGATTGGATACATGGAGAAAGAAAATGGATGGACAGGAATTGGTGGTAGGTTACGTTTGACAGAGCTGGTACTGCTGTAATGAATTATTTCACCGAGGGTCGCACACATCCCAGCAAACATCTTGTGGGAGGCAGGAATAATCACTGGACGGGGCGCCAGCTCATCGCTACCCCTGAGGCACCGTGCCCCCATGTTCAATACACACGTTAATGCATTTCATCATGATAATGATATCAAGTATACATCTTAGTATTCTAAAATGTTCAAAGAGCTGTACTATCATGAATGTAATGTACTCTGTGTGGAGAGCACTGCCTGCGCGCTCCTGTCTACAAAAGAGAAAGTCCGTTTCAGAAGCACAGAGTGATTCACACACATAGAATACGAACCATTTAACATGCTTATTTAGTTACAATTGCATTTGAGAAACTCTTGTAAATTGAACATTGACTTAAAGATGAAGATTACGATGTTCTACTTTAATGACAAAATAAATTAATTTTAATATTTCCATTTTAATCTTGTAAAGTTTGTTTGTGAAACTAAATTTGTCACTCTGGGGTTCTGAGTGTTGCTTGAAGAGGGAAAAATGAATTGAAATGATTTTAGCACAAATCTGCAGCACAATAAAATGTGAAGGGGTCTGAATATGTTCAAGATGCTCTGTTTATTTAATAATATCCTCCTCACTTGTATCATCATTATATTCAAAAGATGCAAATGACACATTGGACCAGACACAAACATGTCAGAACTGGAACAATCGGTTATTTAGTAACGGCAAACGGCAGCATAAATTCTCAAAAATAACAAATGGAAAAAACAAATAAGCTGATGGCGCCTTCCCGCAGTGAAGAAACCGAAACCGTTTCTCTTTTCTGAATATCTGACAAGTCAAATTAACCAACAGAGATATCTGGAAACTGCATTTGTAATATCTGAAAATAAATTCAGGATGGGAGGATGACACAGTGGTGCTCCAGTTTCCTCCCTCGGTACAACGGCAAGCATGTTAGGTGGATTGGCGATGCTAAATTGGACCCTACATGTGTGTGGTGTGGGTGACAGTGTATGTATTCAGCATGTGATGGAGTGACATGCCAACCTGCAGTAACTCCCAGTGACCTTCTAACGAAGAAAGTACCCTTAGAAAACTGACCAAAGAATGGCATTGAATAAAATCGACTTTACATTTTGATACTTCAGTCCTGCAGGAATTGGACTGGCCATCATCTCTGTGCTTAGTAATGTTAATCCTGCTCTTGTGATTGGTGCCAGCGTGAAAAACAATGGGAGAGCTGGTGACAAAAAAATGAAACAAAGGTGATAAAGTGAAGTCTTTTCTATTAAAGTGTGGCACCTTCCTCTTTCTTCTAGTACTTGAAAAGTAACGCAGTGAAACAAAAGCAGCAAGAGAGCTCCTTATTCATAAAGGTGAGTGAAACCTTCAGCGTGCCAGAGATAGATAGATAGATAGATAGATAGATATGAAAGGCACTATATGATTGATAGATAACCTGAAAGGAGCCACGCACCCATTAGTCTAAGTTTATTGTCATGTGTTCAAAGCAGAATAAGACTCATCTTCAGATTTATTCTCATCTTTAATTTTTCCCAGATTCTTTGATTTGAATGCACAAAATGTTTTCCAAGATAATTATAGGAATCCTGACCTTTTTTCTCTTCCTTATAAAATGTAAGTAAAGACTTTATTTATACTTCTTGTATTGTTCTGTCTATTGAGTTATTGATTATGTTTTTTTTGTTTTGTTCTATCTGTATTGTACTTTATTAACAATGTGCTGTTTATTAATCACACTGCTATTGTGTATTCTGTTAAGATTTTTTTTGTTTCTTTTGTCTAGTAGCCTTCATAGTTATCTGTCCCTTATCCTCCTACATGTTGAACCTAAGGGGACAGGGATGCCTAATGGTGCAGATGGGGGGACTGCCCCCTGCTGTTTAAACAGAGAAGCAGCAGTTTCTCAAAAACATAGTTGGGGGCATAGCAGAGTAATGGGTTTGATGGTTACATTTGTTTTCCCATTTAATGATTTTTAAATATCAGTAAAGGTAATTCACATTCTCCTGTGACACCATTTTGTGTTCATTTATGTGGCACCATCATTAGTCAGTCGTTTCTTTGCCAAAGTCAGACAGTACAGTCAGGAGTGGGTGACATGTGACGTCATTATTCTGATGGTTGCAAAGGTCAGTATCGTTCACTTCTTGATTTGTCCAAATTTGCGGATACAATCTAAAATCTACATTCTTAGTTACTTTGCATTATGACTGACTCTTATAACCTACTGGTTAGGACCTTTTTCTGCCCCTTTTGACCTCGACCTTCATCTTGCACATTTCTCTCACTTTGTGTGCCCTTTCTGTAGTTTGACTTTCTTGCTGTGCCCCCTGAATTTGCTTTTTGGTTTCATGTCTCAAGCTTCTTTTTATCAATTCTCGTTTTTTCGGTTTTTGACCTCAGTTAGTTTATATGTCTCTTTCCTTTATTTTTGATCCTGTTCTTCACTCCAGCTGCTGTCATTTAACTCATTCAATATACCAGAGAACTGTTTGTGTTTTTTCATTGGTCCAAATGTTTTCTCTCCCTCTGATATTTTGTAACTTTAAAAGCCTTTACTCCATTTTTGGGCCCATGGAGGCTGTAAGCCTGCCTTTTGAGTTTGGGGTCAGGCTGCCAGGGGTTGTATGGTGTTTGTTTTTTGGGTCCATTTTTGAGATATTGAAGTGGCAGCTCATAACACAGGCAGACGTGAAATGAAACACCAGGGATGTCTGGGTGGAGTCACTTTGTCTTGAGTAACGACACACTTTTATCAAATGGAGCTCTAGGGAGGTGAACTTAACTCCACATGTCATGCCAAGCTTTTGTTTGCTGCACTCGCATACTTGCAAACAGCCTTCTAGTTACTGTCTTGGAATTGTGTGCCAGTGAGGAGGTACAAAACCAACAGTCACTTTTGATCTTTCTGGCCTGTTGTGCTGTGCTAATGACAAAGGACCAACACCTGCTTTTAACTAACATGTACAAGTAATGAACTAAACATTTTAAAGAGCAGAGAGTGCAGTCAATGGTGACAACTAACAAATTGTGAGCTCATGAGCCTTACCATTACAGAGCCCTCTAGTGAATGGTGACAGCGACAGTCCAAATTATGAAGGACATCCAAAAACACGTTATAAGAGTTAGAAATGTAATGACAAGACGCCAAAGAGATGTCCCCTGATGTAAGGAGTGGACAGCACAAGTCACAAATCACCCTGATGTGACACCCAACCAACACATCACTGTATTGTCAGTCTATTTGGTTTATAATACCAATCATAGAAGACTAACGGAATGAATAATTTAATGAGGACGTCATGTGAAATGCTAATAACTCTGAGTCATTTTTGTCCTCTTCAGTTTCGAGGTCTGACGACTGCACTCTTCCTGCACAGATGACAACTCTGAGCGGCTCCTGTCTGCTGATCCCCTGCACCTTTGGGCCTAGTAAACCGAGCTCTGGGGCTGTTGGAGTTTGGAACACTGGCTTTATGGATATGACCCAAGTATCCAGGGGAAATACATCACTAGATCGCTGGGCAAACGTCAAAGTCAGCCTTCTTGGGGACGTGACACAAGGAAACTGCACCACGCTGTTGGCAAACCTGAGCACTTCGAACACAGAAACATACTATTTTAGGGTTGAAACTGGCAACTTTACCTACAACTATACAGAAGGAGTTCAGATTGACGTATTAGGTAAGGACGTAATTTCTGATCCCTGCTTTGAAGTGGATGTATCAGGGTGTTTAAAACTTGTGTTGCACTTTTCTGCTGGTGCTCCATTGGCTAAAATCTGTGGGAGGCCCTTTTCTTAATCAGCAAATACAACTTCAATTAATGATACAACAATTTAAAGCAAATGAAAAGAATTGCAAAAAAAATAAAAATACCGGAGTTGATCTATAAGAGGAGGTCAGTGCTTAAGGGAATAACGGTGTCAGTGTCCACTAGAGGGCGCTGCTGTCTGTCTGATTACCATGAAATGACTTGAGAGACCACCTGGGGGTGAATGTCAGGTGGGGTTTACAGTGAACTACACACCAAAGTCACGTTTTGTCTGGAGTTGTACGTTAAGGGGGTCAAACCGATGGGGAGGAACAAAGGCACAGAGAATAAGGCAAGGACTGGGAAGTTTCATACTGGAACTTTTTTGAACTAAGTTATACATACAGAAGTTTGAAAAATGTATTAGCCACAGAAAATACTTCTGCAATTTATCACGCTGAGATTGTAAATTCAAAGTAAATTAACATAACGGTTCTAGCTGGTCTACAAAACAGTTCATATGATGCCAAACCTAAAGAAACAAATTTACTAATGAAACACAAACACAAAACTGTGACTTTTCAAAAGTGTTCATACCCTTTGTCAATATAAGGCTAACTTAGCTTGGGTACCGCGTATCACCTCACCTGCTCCCTGAATTTGTGTGGGGTCTCCACCTGTGTGGGAAATGCATGACTGACCTGTTCTTAATTAACCGATGAGGATGAATTTCCCATCTCCTGTTATTATTATTATTATTATTATTCCGGCAGTGTTGTCAGAGATTTCCACAAAGCCAACCAATATGAAGGCAAAAGAGCATTCAAAACAAGTCATAGGTATACTGTAGAGGGGCACAGATCAGGGGAAGGAGACAAGACCACCTTCAAGGTACTGAACAGACTTTGGAACTCTGGACAGTTCATCATACAGAAATGGAGAAAAAGGAAACCATAACTCCACTGCCAGGTTTGGTCACCCGCCTATATTAGCCACTGAACCAGACTGGCACTTCCTGTGATGGCATTTAAGTTTCAAAAGTCAGTAAGATTGTTCCTAGTGTAAGAACCTCCAAAGCATTGCACAAGAACGGTCTTTATTATGTAGGAGAGGCAGAGAAAGGCCCTGAGTGGATAGAAAATGTCCTCATCCAGAAGAACTTGCAAAATATCACCTGGGATATCCTGTGCAAAATGTCTTCTTCTCTGGAGAGACCTTTTTATGTTGAACAGTCAATGGCACATGTCATAATACTAATAATTCATTTTATTTATTTAGCACCTTTTCCATGCTCATGTGTAGCATAAACCTAACGTGGCACATCGACCAGGTGACACCTTTACCACTATGGCAGCATCACAGTGTGAACAGCAGGACAGGCAATCTGGTCAGGACTGATAGGAAGATGAACATTTGACAATCCAGAGAGATCCTGGAGGAAAATCTGCTGTGATGAGAAACAACGGTCTGTGTGGCTATGGGCCTGAATCTGAGGAGAGCCTCTACCTGACCACACCACCTCTTCTAGAAGTCCTCAGGTTCTCTCTGCTGATACTATAGAGAAGCTAAATGTGTATTTCACATGAAAGTGGGATATTCACACTACTGGTAGATCTGTGTGAAGCTCCAGTGATGATCTACAAAGGCAGCTTTAATTTGTCCATTAAGTGTTCTTCAGCATTTGATAAGGTCCTGACAGAAGTGTTTAAAATTATGAAGGAAATGAGTCCAGTGGATGGTGACTGTTTTTTTAAAATAAGTTCATCAAGAACATGAGGACACAGTTGGAAACTCGTTAAGGGTAAATTTCACACAAATGTCATGAAGTTTTTCTTTACACAAAGAACGATAGACACTTGTAGTGAGGAGGACAGAAGGACTTTAGGGGCCTTCAATACTTACCTTGATGTTATTTAGAAGAATTAAGTGGGCAGGACTGGCAAGCGTTTCTGGGCCAATTGGCCTGTTCTCATTCAGATTGTTCTAATGTTCTAATATTTGTTTCTTTGGACTCACTTATTGTAAGTTTGCAGAGGGAGTCTTCTATTTTATTAACAACTCATTACAGACACTTCTGGAGTTCACCTCTGCCATGACTTAAACTGTACATTTTATTCTTCCACAGACTCACCAGATGCCCCTCGTCTCAGCACAACTAGTCCAGTGAAGGAGAACTTGACCATCAGTTTAAGCTGCAGCTCTCCACTGTCCTGTCCCACACAACCTCCCATTCTGACATGGAGTGACACTCTGAACGGGACGGTGCTCCAGAATATCACCAGTAACAATGGGAGTCAGTCCATGTCATCGCTGCTGACCTTTAGAGCTTCATACCAACTCGACATGAAGAGCATCAGCTGCACAGTGTGGTACCAGGTGGGGACTGAAAACCGCACTGCGTCAGCGAGTGTCCTTCTTCAAGTCTGGTGTAAGATTACGTCTCTCCTACATTATGTGTGCCTTCTGTCATAGCTTTGCTTTATTTTCCATTGTGTCTTGATTTGTAAATGCCACATAGCTGAAAAAAAATATCGTTGTTATTTGGGTTTAAAGGTTTTGCCTTTTAAGGTTTTGACGCACTGCGTGGCATTCATTTGCCGTGTGGTTTGAATACGTTGGGCTGCCCATTCTGCTCCATGCCGAGTGTTGTTTCCATCCTTGTGTCCCTTTGATTCCACTTCATTTGGTAACCTTTATTGTGACACGTTGCCTGCTTGTCCTTTCAGCCATCTTCGGCCTCCTGCTGCTCACGGTGTCTTTATTGGTTTTGCTCACAGGAGCTCGTTGTGCTCGGCATTTCTAGCTTATTCTCTTCTGTAGGGAGTTGGTCTCCCACTGAGTTCTTAGGGTTCAGTTGTTGAGTAACATTATGTGCTTCACTGTGATGTTCTTTTACTGTTTCTTACCACTCGTTCAGCTTCATGATTGACTCTCTCCTGTGTTCCAATGTGATTATTATTTTGCCTTCAGTATCCGCTCTTCTTTATAAGATAAAGTAAAACATCCAACTGAGTTGACTGATATTGAGACCCTAAAAGGCGTCTCTCACACCAAAACATGGCCTTTACTTATGAAGACATGCGGTGTGAGACACAGTGATGGCACTGATTGATTTTTGTTCAGTTTTCAGATCCACTTTGTACAGAAAATGGATGTCATGGATTATTAACGTATACATTCATATGCTTGTTAGGTTTAATGTGAATTCACTGTATCTTCCCTTGTAGATGCTCCAAAGAACACTAGCATCATTGCTAATACTTCTACAGATATTTTGGAGGGCAGCACCGTGAACCTGCAGTGCACATCCAATGCAAACCCAGTCAGCAACTACACCTGGTTCAAGGTGAACGGATCTTCTGAGCTACTGACACGTTTTGGGCAGAACTTGACCATCGAGACCGTGAGCCCCAGTGTCAGCGGCGTGTATTTGTGTCGGGCACAAAACGAGTTTGGAGACGGCAACTCATCTGTGACTCTGAATGTACAATGTAGGTATAAACAGCACTCGGTATGCCTGAGATGTTATGGTGACCATGAGACCCGAGGGCTGCTACCAGTAACAGGAGTGTGAAAGAAGACTACAGCAGAGAAATATGAAAAAGAGGGAAGAATAAAATACATGAGTACAAAAGTCAAAAGCATAGAAGAACTTTAAATATTTAGACAGAAATACGCTAATAAATAATACACTGGGGCAATGAAATAGATTTATAAATCAGTACAATGGAGGGATGGTCAGGCATGCATAACATGTAAAGCAGATATCACTTTTGAACATTTCTTAATAGTCAAATCACGTTTATTGTCAGGTGTAGAACAAAGAAATCTGTATTTATGTGTGCAAACAGAACAGTTGAAAAAATGTAATACAAAATAATAATCTGAGCGTAAATCTAAAAGGAAAAGCAGTTTAAATAACCAACCACAACAGATAGAAGCTGGCGCAATACATCATGTTTGCAATGATTTATGGTAGTTCAGACACACACAACACAATTTTCTGCCACTAGTCCAATCTTCAAATTGCCTTTACTTTTTATTTAACCTTGTAATAATAATAATAATAATTGTAAAAAGAACTGAGGCCACCAGGAGGCTCCAAATCTTTGGTTATCAAAACCTCAACCTTGAGTTGAGTTGTGGCCAAGTGGGAATTGAAACAAAGACCTTCAGTGGAATACATTTGAGAGTTCGGAGGAGAGTGAAGAAACGTGTTCTGATGGAAGTGGTGATTTTGTGTGAAGAACGTGGATTGAGTGCCTGTTAAGGAGACACTTGAGAACACACGGAGTCTTGATTGTTGTTTTGAGGTAAATAAGCGAATCAAATCCACTTTTATTGGGTCACATGCAGTTAAACACAGTGCTGTGTGTAGTGAAATGCTAAACTGTTAAACTCCAGGACTGTGCATTAGAAGAATATAAAAAGGATAAGAAACAATAATTACAAAAATCTATAAATATCAATAAATAAATATCAATACATGCAATGGCAGCGGTAGTGTGCATTAATTATATAAGCATTGTATGCAGCAGGTAATGTGTTCTCCTTAGGACAGCAGCTTTTACTTGAACCCGTGCTGCATATTTTTGATTTGATTTAATATACTTTGTTAATCTCCAACATCATCATCATCATAATAATAATAATAATAATAATTACTGTTATTATTATTATTATTATTATTATTATTATTTATATAGCACCTTATAATACATTTACATGCAACTCAAGGTGCGTTCCATGGATTAATCTACATAAACAAAGATATACCACATTTAACTGGATTATTATCATTAATTAATTAGTACTTTGATAATTTCTAATAAATGCAACTATACTAAATACAAAATCAGCCAGGTATTTTTAAGCAAATTGTAACCACTGAAGTGGAAAACAAACCTTCACTTTTATCAGATAAAGGATTTTTAAATACAATATTTATACACTCATACAAAGGCAGAACATTCAAAGTGGCGCGTCATGCTCGTTGTATTTTTTGAAGTCGCGCTGAAGGCTCTCCAAACTGTCTGTGCTGGTGCTTCGCACTTCTTCTTCTATCAAAAAGATAAAAATGTCTTGCAAATAGTAATAAATCTATCATTATTATTATTATTTCAAAGAGTCTCCTCTCCACTTGGCTAATTACTTATGTCCGGGGTACGCTCCTCCTTCTCTTATATTGATGTGGCACTTGAAGATTGTCCTGCACATTTGGCAACAAGTAGAGATAACTCGTTATTTATGCTGTGTATGTTTCATCAAAATAAAATTTGAGGACCTGCATGATTTGCTCATCTGTTAAGCTCCTCAAATTGAGTTCATCTGTTATACACAGTATTAATGTGCCTTTATGGCTTTACATTTTATAGCATTTGTTTTTTTGGAAAATGTAATAAACTGGTATGAATGCTGATGCTATAGAAGTTCACCAGCCGCCTTAGCACCTTAGGTCTGCATGTTCTGTTTATATCTGCGTGAGTTTTCTCTGCTAACCCCGAGTGTCTCCAATTGTTCAAATCTGCAGTGAGATCTGTGTGAACGATCGTGTGCTCTTCATCGTGCCAATCACTGCGGACTGTGTCTCTGTGAGATCAAAGAAGAAAGAACGAAGTGAGAGATGCTCAAGTTTCGTAACTGAAGGAGGCGGCCCCATCTAATGTTGGCTGTTGTTACAGCTGTGGGGGATGGCTTGTTGGCCTCGCAAAGCATCATGGGACACTGAAAAAAAGTTCTCCTGAACTGGCTGAATTATCAGTAAATATGCGAACTCAGCAAATTTAATGTGAGTAACACATTGGAGAAATTTGCTGATCAACACTCTTCATCAGTCAGCATATTAGTGAAGTTGTGGGTATTAGAAATGTTCACTCCTTTGGATTTGAGGTCTCAGCCTTCTTAACTCCTTGAACAGCATCACTTTAAATGTGCCGGCAGAATTACGTTGCCCTTTTTCTTAAACAGTCATAATATAAATTTTTCTGGATCCTCCAAAGGAAACTACTGCACACATTTATCCAGCAGCTGACACCATTGAGGGAACACAAGTCATACTGAGCTGCATCTCAGTTATAAACCCATCTGGGAACTACACCTGGTTTAAAGTAAACGGATCTGACGCCACCAGAAGAGCAGCCGGGCAGAATCTGAGCATCTCAGCGGCGACACCTGGTGACAGCGGGGTGTATTACTGTCAGGCAGACAACCAGTATGGAGGGAAAAATTCAACAGCCGTGACTTTACGTATACAGCGTAAGTATCACACAGCTGATTCGAGGGTGATGTTCACAAAGAGGATACAATTTAAACTTCCTAATTATGGATCAAAGAGTTCTCCTGATATTTTGTCTTGTTTTACTAAACTTGTGGTTTCCTGCTTTGCCAGGAGCTGTCTTTGACTTTTTATTAACTGCGGTGTAAGCCGATATTTAAAGAAGCTAAGTGTATCTGTCACGGTTCAGCCAGGGTTCCTTTTCTGGCTGGGATTCAAGTTCATGTTTAATGTTTCTTTTTCATTTTTAAATCATTAATTTGCGTACTTAATGTTTCTTCTTTATTTTTGGTTTTGTCTCTGTGTCTATGTAGCATGTGATTTGCCTCATGTGTTTTAGAGGCGATTCCCCAAGAGGCGGAGCCACCTGCCATTCATTACCAGGATCTGGCTCCGCCTTATAAATGGGAGGGTCTTCCACAGCTGCTGACAGTTCATTTTGGATGTGCCAGGGAGTGGAAGGCTTACTTGTGTTCTGCTCTGCTTTGTGCTTTTCGTGATTTCCTGGATTTTTGACCCTGTACTCTGTTTTTGCCTTGGGCTCTTCTGGGATTGTGTTTGCCGTGGATTACTTTGTCTTCTCAGGTGCTTTCTTTTGTGATCTTAGTAGCTTCCTGTACTACAGAGCATTTGTGTTAAAATAAATATTTTATTTTATAAATGTCAGTGCAAAAAGAATTGTCTGCATCTTAACTCTTTCAGGGCGGATGTCGACATTTGTCGAAATTCATGGGTAGAGGACGGTAATCCCCTGTAAACTGTGACAAAACTCGCCGTTCTGTTTTAGTTCGACTCTCTTTAAAGTTAGCTTCATTGATTTGACCGAGATTTCCTGCGCATGCATGAGTAGAGATGAGCAAACGACCCCTCAAATGGCATTGACATCTGGCGAAAGCCCAAAGCAAATGCGCAAAACAAAATGCTCTGTGGACAACAGTTAGCGTATCGTGTTGCTGAGTTGGACTCGGATGTTGATGTAAGTAATCTGGAGATCGAAAACGAAAGTGAGAGACCAGCGTCAGCTGATCGTGGTGCTGAACATGTCCGTGTAGCTAATGCACCTACGCCAGCTTTCACCTGGGAGGACTGCCTCTTACGATGACAAGAGGTACAAACCAGATTGCGTCACTCTACAAATGCTACTGCTATGCATATTCCTGCTGGTCGTCGAGCTGCCCCCGCACTGCCGCTGCCGCCAGAGACACCAAATGGGGGCTGATAGCAGTCACAGTGTGCGGCAAAAGACCTTTAATGCTGATTTATGTGTGAAACCATTGCTGTACCTTTCAGAAAACTGGAAAAAATATTCAGCCCTCAAAGAGTTAACATCAGCAAAACCAAGGAACTGCTTATTGACTTTTGACACACCAAAGAGCCTCCATGTCTGGTCACTACTCAACAAGTGGATGTAGAGGTGGTCCACTCCCACAAGTACTTGGGGGGTCCACATTAATGACAGGTTGGCCTGGTCTCGTAACACAGAGGAACTAGAGAAGAACAGACTCTTGTATCTTTGGAGCTTGTGCTCCTTTAATGTGGGAAGTGACATCCTTCATGTCTTCTACAGCTCTGTGATGGACAGTGTGGTGTGATGTGCTGGGCTGCTCACGTCACTTCAAGAGAGGACCACCAAATCAACAAGCTAATCAAAAGTACAAGCTCAGTTATTGGATGCACTCCGGACCCCCTCGAAAGGGAATTAAAGCAAACCCAAGTGCCATTATGAACAATGCTGAACATCCCCTCTCTAACACACAAACACTGAGGACATTCAGCCAACAAATTATTCAGCAGAAGTCTATAAAGGGACTGGGACTCCTTTATACCAACAGCACCAATCAGCACACAGATAAATGGTGTATCCCAGTGACACTCCTCTGGCATTAAGTGGCATCCAAAGGTCCCAAAATAGATCAGCAGTTAAAGACTTGGGTCAATCGCAGGTTCATAGATGAAGTCATTGAAGTGTGTGTAAGTGCAGATGATGGCAGGATGTCCGAGTTTAACAGACAGGCAGCTTCAAGCATATTTTCTGTTTCACTCTCTGACTTGTTCTTTCTTTCTCATTTCAGCCTCACCACTGAACACCATTCTTCTTCATGCAATTATTGGAATTGTTGCGTCGCTTTTCATACTTTTACTTGTGGTTATTTTAACTTGGAGAAGGTAAGCTGAAAAACTATTTGTTAAAATGTTATTGGCAAACAGCGTATAATGCAAAGAATATCAAGTCTATACTGTTAATGTAATATGTGGCCAGTGGGTGGCGCTGCACATGGCCTGCCTCTCAGCACAAGACTACTGCTGGCTTCATGTGCAACTCTGATGGCTTTAAAGTTACATTCACTCCACGCAGCACACCTTTAGATAATCAGCACACCAAATCTCAGTTATACGTACATGACAAACTGAGGGCCTAATATGGATCAAGAAAACTGATACACATAAAGTTTTTCCAAATGTTTCAGCCCACACTCACTGATCAGATTATTAGGACCACCATACTAACACTAGGTAGGGTCTCCTTGAGCCTTCTGGTCTTCATGTCTTTGATTCCACAAGATGTTGGAACAATTCTTTTGAGGTTCTGCTCCATGTTGACATGATTGCATCACACAAGTCCTGCAGATCTGTCAGCTGCACGTTCATGCTGTGAATCTCCTCTTCTTCCTCATCCCTAAGGTGTTCTGTTTGATTCTGATCTGGTGACTAGGAAGGCCACTGAAGAACACTGAAGTCATCGTCATGGTCATGCAGAGCCAATCAGTCTATTAAATGACATAGGGTGCCATTTATGTAACTCAAGCAGTGTGCTTCAGAAATCCATAATCCAGTGTCCATAATACAGAAATCAACGCCACATTATAAATGCTGAAGGGCGCTGTTTTGGTAAGTCAAGGGGTGCACACTTTGGACATCCCCTCCCCCCCACCCAAACCAACATTAAGGATCCCTATGGACTTCGACCAGCACACAATGAGTGTGCTTTGTAAAATGGTGGCATTACCATGCTGAAAGTAGCCTAAAGTACCATAAATTGTGGCCATGAAGAAATACATGTGGTCAGCACCAACACTCAATGGGGCCGTAGCATTCAAGCAATGACTGATTGGTATTAACAGACTCAAAGTGTGCCATGAAAACATTCCCCACACCACCAGCCTGGAGTGTTGACACTACACACATTGGGTGCATGGATTCATCCTGTTGACACCAACCATTCATCAGATTCATCAGACCAGACTACATTCTTCCAGTCTTCAGCTGTCCAGTGTTAGTGAGCCCAGTGTCCATTGCAACCCTGGCTTTCTATGGTTAAGCAGGTGTACAGGAGCTCCTAAGAAAATGATTATTGAGTGTATGAACCCAACATGCGCAGGAATAAAGCAATACTCTAAAAAAAAAAACCCACTATATATATATACACACGTGTGCATGGGAGGAAGCTAAAGCACTTGAGTAAGGGCAATTCCGACTCAGACCGGGATGTGGCAGAGTGCACTGATTCTTTTTCTCCTTGGCCTGCAGACCATCCACAGGAGATTCCGCCTGGCCCTGTTGACGTCACTTCTGGGTCCAGACCTATAGAGGAAGACCTTGTCGGCTCCGGCCCCTTTGATGTCACATCCGGGCTCGAGCCTATGGCTGAAAACCCTTATGAGCCCGACCCCTCTGACTTCACTTCCTGTCTTTCCCTCTAAAAGCCTCCACCTTTTCCTTATTCACACAGTTCTGTTTTGGACTCGGTTTTGTGCACATCAGTGCTGTGTAACATATTTACGATTTTGCAGCCAGGATACCAAATATACGGGTGGCTACCCCAAACCTTGCTATGGCTCTCTGTGGAGTTTCTGGCAATAGATATATAGAGTCAAATGATGCGAAGGACACACCACAAAGGTTTGGGTAGCCACCCTGTACACTTGAAGATTTTGGTTGAAAACAAAGAATAAACCGACAGTATCTCTTTACAGAGCTGAGTCCACAACTGAACTAATTTGTAACAAACAAAATGGAGTTTTCAAAGCTGGTGAAGGGAATTGATTTCATCAGGATCAGACCCAGAACTGACGTCATCGGGGCTGGAAGTGGAAGTGACATCATCGGGCCCAAGGCGGAATTTCCCGCAGCTGGTCTGCAGAAGAAAGATAGAAGGGGTCAGTGCGCTCTGCCACCCTCGGTCCAGCATGAAATGAGCCTTTATAGAGCCCTTTAGCTGACTCCCATGAGCACATCTGTGACTATACAGTATATTATATATATATATACAGTATATTAATTAAAAAGTAGTCCAAGTGACAATACACACATACATAGTAAACAATTACTGAACAGAATAATAATAAGAAATAATACTGTATATAATTACACAAATAATAAATAAACAGAACAATATTACTATATAATAAAATGATAAGGTCTGTGTGTGGGTCCAGTCCCTTCGAGCAATCTGATAGGTCACTTTGGTTTTACTGTGATTGGTCAGTTTGGCTTTGGTAACGTTTGGTTCTCTGATTGTTTCCTGGCAGACCACAGTTATAAGTCACCCCTCTTTTGCTGCTCCTGTTTGCCTGTTTTTGGGATATGCAGGTCCCGGCTGCTGTGTTCTGACACCCACGTCTACAGTCCATCAGCTTCTGTCCGTTGCTCTCTTTCAGACTGTCACTGTAGCTCATTTCTTATGAGTGCTCTCTTTCTCTTACCCCTGACTGACATAATCATCCTAAGCCCTTGGTGATAGAAAAATAGCAAAGACGTGCAAGGAGGAAAAACAGGCTTAATACATTTTAATGAAATAACTGGTGCCATAAATGATAGTAAATGAATGCAGCAATCCAGAACATGCAGTCTGGTTGAAACGGTGGCTTTGAAAATACACGAAGTTCAGCGACACATTCAATATGAGTGACAATTTGAGGTGACGCTGATCTTATGAGGTGCCTAAAGTCTTGACAATATCTTAAAAGTATCTTTGGTGCCTTGTTCTTACCCTCAGAGTCTTCTCTCTGGCCTCTCTCAGTCTGTGACTCTACACAGCTTACTGAGCTGCTCTGTCTAACGCCTCTCTCTCATCCCTCGGGTCTTCTTCCTGTGAGGAGCTTAAGCATCTAAGATCTTGTCAAAGGAAAAGACGTTTTTCACCTTCTATCCCGTTGTCTCGTTATTGTGCCACAGGATGCTTGTTTTCTTCACAATCAGAAGCAGCACGTCAGACACACATCCATACAGCCTTGTACCCAGATGTGGTGGCCACCAGGTTGCTTTAATTTCTTAAAAGACATGCAGACAATTATCACAGAATGCCAGACGTTACAAACATACAGCAACAAAATGAAACAACAGCACAAGAATTTCAACAAAACACGTTTCAGAAAAGAAATACATTTTGTGCAGCCCTAACCTCAGTTAACTTCTCTTCATTCCTTAGCATAGTTTCAGACCCCTGTTAGGTTAATTCTAATTTGGCCCCATTTGAGAGTGTGTGTGTGACTCAATGGAAATGACAGGTGGAGCCCCAGTTGACGGGACCACCCTGATGTCACAACTCATGAGCCTGCTCTACTTACTTATACAACTAAAGGAAAGGCTCAGGATTGGTAATGTCATGGTGGTCCTGCCTTTTGGGCCTCCACCCACAAAGAGCAAGGAACAGAAGCAAACTTAATGAGACAGTAGTAGTAAACATAACAGAAGATATGTACAAATGTCACCCATAATCACTCCCAAACATCACAAATGACAATGAAATACATAAACACAGATGACCAGGCCTCAGCCCCGTGTGACCGTCAATTGGATTAAACAGGTTTGAGAATATTACGTTATGTTATTAAGTTAACTTATAATAATACAATCCTGTGAAGGACTCTCATCCAGTCCGAGGTTATTGCTCTTGATGCTCCCTAATCACACTGTATCTGCTCTAGATGAACAAATCAACAAGTCCTCATCCCAGAATGTTGAACTCTGTTTGCACCCATCACTGTTTTCTTATCAACAGATATTACTCTTTACTAAAATGAGAATTAATTGTTTTTAGGTGTAAGAGGGTCCCAAAATCAAGTGGAAACGGAACCGAAATAAACGTATCCAACCAAACCCAGGTGAGATATTCTGTTACTCAAAATACTGACATGTTGTAGTGATGACTCCACGAATCATCCACCCCGGTCTTCTACACACTTAGGGTGCTGTCTCACTTGTTTCAGCTTCTCCAGGTCATCATGGTTGGCCTCAGTGATACTGAAGGCAGGACCCTGTGGTGGCCATGTTATTTGGTTCATGTCTTCTAGTTTGTCTGTTCTCTGAAAGTAGTCCTTGATCACCATGGCCATTTGTTTCATGTCATTGAAGTTGTAAACAATCAGACACCTCCCTGGTGGTATTGCATGATTGGTGCTTGTACTTCTCAGCTTTGTGGAAGTCATTTATTCTGACCAGATCACCAACTTCATTTGCTCCAGACTTGCAGAAGATACAGAAACATTTTTCTACATTGAAATCTCCAGGTCTTCTGTGGACATGGGACGTGCGGCCTTTCAAATTTGGACAAGTCAAGAACACCTGCTGCCACTGCTCAACACCCTGGTCCTTGTGTTTCTGTGAAGGCATCAGGAGACTCCTGGCTTTGTTTCCACTTTCCTGGTAGCAAATCTTCTATGAAGACCAATTCTGACAAGACTTCTAGGGAACTCTGTGCTGGGTTTCCATGGTAAAAGTCAACACAGTGTTCTTAGAAAGGAGACACGTGTGACACAAACAAAATGGAGTTATAGTGGAATGTAAACAAGCATTCATCTTTGTCAAGACGTGAAAAACACAAAAAACCCTCCGACTCAGATTCTCTGCAGACCCAACGGTGATAACAGAGGACTGATAGAGCTGAACGAGAGCTGCAGCGTGCTCAGGAATCTGTATGTCAGAATATTCCTGTCTCTTTAATTTGCACAAATCACTTGTTTCAGGTGTCTCTCTAGCACAGGAATCTCATTCTGCAATCTGTTCTTTAAAATGAAGTTTAGTTTAATTGTGTTCTTTTTGTGTTGCTTTCGCTGCCATTGTTTGTCTCCCATCATTCAGACAGTAACCTAACTTTTTAGGGCCACGTCCTGAGTTGTTGTGACCGCCTGGTAACAATGCAATGGCTTGAAAGGTCGTCTTTCACAGCACTTCGTCATCTGAATTTATGAATAACAAGACTCTTTGTCAAATGTCTTTGTGCCAAATGTAAAACTCTTTCTCATTTTCTGCCGTTGTCTTATGTATAGTTCACGTCTACAATCTTTTTCTCTCATTTTGATATCCTGTGAACATCTTGTGTTTCTATCAGTTAGGCCCACTGCACTTTTCCCGTGTTGTTGTTGTTTAGTTCAGTCAGCTGCAGGTTGAGAACGTCAGGTCTTTACAGTAATAATCTGCAGATAATGTTATTCAATCAGTTCAGTCTTACATAGGCTGACATCAGTGAGTTTATTTCCAGAGAAGTGACTTTATGTGCTCTTTAGTTCATTTATCTAAAGCACCAGGGGAGGGTGCTGTTGTGTTAGCTGTTTGTGCCCACACTCTGCCTGGCATCTGGCTGACCTGCATTGGGCATCTGAGGGGCTGTCAGACGAGTAAAAGAGGAAAACCTTCAAAATCTACAAGTTCAAGTAACATCTCTAGAGAGCGTTTCTCTGTTTTAAGATGCTTTTTAAATGGAAATTTGGACATTTTACAACTTTGTAGAGCACAATGTGTTTGAGATATATGAACTGTCAACAAACTTCTTTGAAAATTACACACGTGGCACATCTGAAGTAAATAAGTCTACGGTGGGGCCCTGAGACGTTTCATGCAAAAAGACAGACAGACAGACAGACAGAGATACATTGGCTTCACGCGTTACATGTAAAAAATGAGCTAAGATGGTGGATGAGAGAGAAATGGTGCATGTGAGCTGTAAGTAAAAGGTAAATGTGCAGGAAAGCAGAGAGAGTTTACAGGAAAGATCAGGAAATGAAAGAAACGCTGAGACCTCAAAGAGATCACTGAGTGTATCAATTCTTGTGTGGATATGAGATGGGACCCCCAGCGCTATTAAGAGCTTTATTATGAAAGACGGGGTCTGACAACACCAGTTCTGCACAAAATGCAATTGGCCTCGTCTTTCCAAAATATGTGAAGTGTGTATGAAGTCATGAAACCTTTTTGTCCGAGTCAGACTTTGATTGGTGTGGACTGAAAAAATATCTGAGAGCCGCTGCAGCAGATCTAGAAGATTCAATAGAGAGCCATGAAGGAGGTGAAGATGGAGGAGAAAGCCAAAGAGATTAAAGACACAAAACGAAGGCCCAACATTGAAGCTCGAAGTCAGGAAGGGAGACGCGTCTGTCCAAGGGCTTCATTGTGATATTTAAAATGTATTGACATCTTTTTTTTGCTGCCATTTTCTTTCTTCTGTTTGGTGCTGTGGTTGCCATCACGTCACTGTGGTACACGGAAGTGTGCAGCACGTGACGTCACCGTCGGAATGGGATGAAGGTCAACATGTGCACTTCCTCACTATTTGACACTCTGCAGAGAACCTTTGAAGTTTGCAACTGTGCTTAGTTTAGAGTACTTCGTTTAAAGGATTATTATCTATTATTAATATTCTAATTTTGTAAATGTATTTATTTATTACAGAGTCCATTACCAGATGGGGAAGAGAACGGCTGTTATGAATCTTTACAAAGAGGGCAGGTGTCAATCTATGAAACTTTAGAGAAAAAATAAACTTGGGCTGGAAGTGCAAATTAGTGCAGCAGTTTATTAAAGAAAAACAACGTAAATGAGAGGACCTGCTGTTTGAGTCGCCATTTGGCTTTCTGATTCCTGGATTAAGGTGTCACTTCATTTTTAAGAACTTGGCTTATTAAACTGGAGCTGCCAGTTCAGCTCACCTCCCACCTGACACTGAGAGGCACTCAACTGCAGCGCCATGTTGGTGACGTCCAACAGCAAATGTGGGCCTTTACACTCTGGGGTGCCATTTGACGTGTGCTTCAGTGCTTTATGTGGACGTCAGTAACAATAAACAGAATTATAATTGTCTGCAATTTATCATAGCAAGTCTTCTTTTATTCCTTTTCACTTTAGCTAGAGCATTAACAAAGAGTTAGTCCCTAAAGTACATTTTGTGGTGAAGCTAAAAGATCTAGTAGTGGAAAAATCGCTAATGGCAGCGAACAAAATGAAGTTCCAATTGAACTCCAATGTTACCTCTGAGGCTGAGGTTGTGGTTCTCTCGTGAAAGAGTAAATTGCTGTCTTCAGGTGAGGGGAGGACCTTAAAGGAGGACGTCGGGCATCTTAATAAGTGGACTGGACTGGAGAGGCGGCAGCAGTTCTGGGCCGTGGTGGTTCATCAACATCAATAACTTGAATTTCTACCGCACATTTTCATACAAATGCTGTAGCTCAAAGTGCTTTAAATAATGAAGAAAGAGAAAAAAGACACAATAAATAATAAAATAGAATTAGGGAACACTAATTAACATAAAATAAAAGTAAGGTCCGATCGCCAGGGAGGACAGAAAAAACAAAAAAAAACTCCAGACGGCTGGAAAAAAAAAATAAAATCTGAAGGGGTCCCGAGGCCATGAGACCACCTGGACCCCTCTAGGCATTCTACCTGACATAAATGATCTCAATCAGTCCTCATTGTATTCACATGGGTTCACATAGAAGAACTTGATGATGACAGTCACTTGGACTTCTGGCCTTTAATCCAGCAGTGTAGGGACATCACAGTGCTTTGATCAAGTGGTGGGGGTGCAGATCACCACTACAGAAAAATGGAAAATGAGTAGAAGAGAAAGTAGGGGTTAGTACGGATTGCAGAGCCACCAGGAATGATATTGATAATTAAATGCATATACAGAATATTAGGATTAAACTAAAATGAACATCTCAGAAAGCCATGTTAAAATAATGAGTTTTAGCAGTTTTTTTAAGTGCTCCACCGTATTAGCCTGCCGACTTTCTATTGGTCAGACGTTCCAGATTTTAGGTGTATAACAGCAGAAGGCCGTCTCACCACTTCTTTTAAGTTTAGCTCTCGTAATTCTAAACAGACACTCATTTGAAGATCTAAGGGTACGATTTAGAGTGTTGGGTGAAAGACATTGTGAAGGCTTTGTAAACTATAAGCAGTATTTTAAAATCAGTTCTAAATGACACAGGTAACCAGTGTAGTGACATCAAAACTGGAGAGATGTGGTTACAGTTATTGGCGTTGATGTCGATGATCTGCCAAGTGTGTGTGAAGAGGACAAAGCTAAAGAAAACTGGAATCATCTCAGCTCATGACAGACATCCATTACATGGAGAACTTAACTTCAGTAAATCAGGAAGGACAGTCGCTTTAAAAATCACTGCAGGGATTTCTTTCTTCCTGGTGCCATGCAACTTTTAAATAAGGAATATCGGAGAAAATAGTTAAGGATTGATATGCATCCTGCAACCATTTTTGTGCAAATACACTTTTTCAAACTTTCTAACCTTAACTTGTCTTATCTCTTATTTGTTTTGTTTTCATGTCTTTCTTTCCTGTTATTAGCTGCACCTCAGAAGGCACATTTCATGTTTTCTTGTGTACACAGCACTAAGTAATGAAACCTCTGAACCCCTTCTCACATTGTGTGTACTTATTAATCATTCTCTGTCCCTTGCAGTCTGAAAGGAAGTGAAGAGTCTTGGGTAATAAACTTAACATTTGTGTCTTCATTATTGAATATATTGGGTCACGTCTCTGGCTGCTCTGCTGCTGGGTTGGTGAAGGTGCAGTGGCTCAAAGTCATCATCAGGCTGCACCTCCACCTCCACCTCAGTGCCCTTTCTATTCTGATGTTGTGTAAGATTATGTCACCTGCTCTGTTGGGTGCAATCCTCAGTCTTTTTAGACATGGACATCTCTACATTAGGTGGCCAAAGGTCATTCTAATCCATTCTCTTGTCCTACATAGACCTTCATGATATTGGGTTTGTGGGCCAGGGTTGGGATTGAAGATCGGGGTCATTAAGAACTGTCTGCAGGTGTAGCTCCCGTCTCCAACCAAGATCCCATCATGGTGACCTGCGTAAAATGTAACAAGTTTGACTAAAACAAAAGCTTCACCATGATTTGTAAAGATGTGTAGTTATTAGCTTGTGCAAGTGTCCAGTAGTGATGTGACTCAGTAAAAGTTCATGATCTGACCCTGGCCATCTTGCCTCCATGTTTGAAATGATGTCAGATGCAGCACAGATCATCTGAGATCATCTTGTTAGACAAATGTATTCACTATGTTGACAGGCCTATTGGTTATGTTCAGCAGTAATGTTACAGATTACACTACCAGTACATTAATACTGTGGAAGTCTTTTCTATTCACGTAATCCCCCATTTGCATCTGAAGGGGCCTTGATTTGGGTCTAAGTACACTCCATTGCTCCAATCACATTAGGGAATCCTGTGTAGCGATTTCCTCTTAAGTTGGTTAAAAAGCCCGGCACACACAAAAAATCTCCTATTCTTAGGAAAAATAATTCTATTAGGAACAGAACCAGACCGAAGCTTAGCCCCAATTTGATGTCCTCAGCTAGTGTTATTTTATAAATTTATAAAAAGGAAATAACCACCCGAACAATTATTTAAACAAACAAAAATAATATATATATTATAAATCAATCCGACAAACGATAAACACCCTCTAACCAATCCTTATCAAATCTATAACAACTAAACAAACCCTAACTAATAACACTTCTATAATACACTCCCCATAAAATGTTGAAACAGGAGAGATAGAAAGAAAGAAAGCAAGCAAGCAAGGAAAAGAAATGTAAATATCCCCTCTTTACAGACAACATGAATAGATTCACAGCACAGACATATATATATATATATACAAATATATACAAATATAAATTAAACACACATACAATCCCCCCATGTTCCCCAGTCCCTTTTATATTAACTTTGTTTTAAGTCTCTGTCCCCACGGCCTGGGAAGTCTGCAATAAATCCAGTGATCAAGTCAGATATGTTCCGCTGACTCGTATACTGAATCTTTATGTAAAAGAAGCGATCTCACCGGCCTGGCAACGATTCCTTTGTTTACAGATGAAGTCCGTCTCACCCGGGTGTCTTGGCGTTAGCATCCGTCCATGGCCGACGCCCGTACCATAAAAGCAAAGTTGTAGTGGGGCTACATAGTAGTAATAGTGTTGTCAGTGTTCGTACCACGTGCATCTTGTTTCCGTTGTCCCGTTTGCTGTTTGTGTGTGTCAGTGAATGCTGTCCCCGATGATGGAAGGAGACCGCAGCCCCAAACCTGGAAAACACCGGTTTACAATCAATCAATTACATCCGTCACAGGACTATAAAAACAATCAAGAGGGAACAAAGAGGAAGAAGAGAGAGGAGAGAGAGAAGGAGACTTTCATTTTGAATGACCACTAACCATCTGTACCTGCTGTATTTCACATCGCGCATTTCCATCCAGTTTGTTTTTCATTCCGCCGGACTTACTCCAATACCCTCATCACGAGAGACCCCGGGGTCGGATTTCATCATCCACCACACGCCAAGAATACACGGTGAGGCTGTTCCATTTTGTTCCCGGAAATGCAAACACTCCATATATCGGTTAACCAGTCGTCTGCATTCAGGACAATTGTTACTCGGACTCAAGTTCACGACTGTTCATTTCCGTATCTCATTCGTTTTTGTTATTCATGTTGTTTGTTTTGTGTTACAAGGGCAAGCGAGAGTTTGTTATATTCATGTAGGTTGTTGTCACGTTGTTGCTTTGGTGGAGGGATAGATATATATATTTATTTATTTTGCTGTTTTTTTCTGTTTCATTTAATACAATTTATCAGTTTAAGTTTACATATCTGCTTTTCTTTTGTGCTTATTTACACCGTCGATTGTGGGGAAAAGTTTAATTTGTTAAAGGTACGGCTTGATAATTAGATTCAACCTCAGTAATTTATCCAGGCCACAGGACTTGGTGGTGTAGCTGCCGGCTGGGTAAGGGGTCGGCCGTTACAAAGTAAAGCCGTGTGCTCCGGAGATCCTTCTTGGTTAGCCAGAGTCTTATTTGCTTTACCACTAGCTTCATGTTTTACATTCACCTTCCCAGCTCCTTCTTAAACAATCGTTCTCCTCACTCTCCTTTCTCAAAATACGAGTCTCCTTGCCTTTTAAAGTCAGTTCCCTTTATGTCACACCAAAGCACATTTTGGCAAGGACCCACAGGCGTGGTTTGGCCCCCTACTCCCCTTAAAGAGATTTCCCGCAGACAGTTATTCCCTTAGACATAAACTTCTAAAGGGAGCAAGCGGCAGAAACAGTTAAAAGCACACAAAAGAATATGTGACAACCATTACAACTGGGAAATGAGAATATTAGTCTGATTTTAAAGTTCTTTAAAGAGATGTAGGTTTTTGCCTGTACTTTACCTGCAGTGTCATAAAAGACCTCTTTAATTGTCTGCACATGCCAAGTAGACTTTGCAAATCGCCTGACAAACAGCGCACTTTGACAGCTCCTCGCATCACCTACCGTATGCAAAAAAATACAAAAAACCTCAGGGCAATGCACACAGTCTGTGTGGTGATGAGAGCTCAACTTCTCAGAGATTGTCTCCTAATACAGGGAGCTAATAAATTGCTGATGTGTAAAGTTCCCTCTCAGCTGAAGCGATCTTTTAAAAAGACAATCATCTGGACAGGCTAATGGATCTTGATGATCGCACAAAACATCCAGTCTACAGATGCACTATGAGTTCAGTATGTTAGGATTTGTCTGCATTATGCAATATAATTGCTCGTAGAATTCCAATTATAACATATTTTTATTTGAATAAAGACACAGAGCTCAGGTAACCTTGATTTTCATATACAAAAATAAAAAAAGCCTTGTAAGCTCAGCCAAAAGCAGAAGTGGTGAGATTATCCCCTGCAGGCAGTCAAAGTTCTCCATGGCTGACTTTCCTGAACTCCTACCTCAGTTGCCTCCTTCATGGCCTTTTAGAATTCCCTGTGGTTTGTCGTTCTGAACTTTTTAATTACAAGGAGCAATCAGACACCAGCAAGGAAGAAGATCAACAGCTTAATGGCTCAAAGTTTGTGGGTCATCCTCTCCTTCTGGCTCACTGTATGACTCTGAGCAGGACGGCTAAGCTGCCGGTGCTCCGTTTGTATAAAATGTGTGTACTTGACCCTCAGCCTTGAAAACTGCTGTGCCACTCAGATATGTTACGGTAGCCTCAGTTATCAGCAGTGAATTTGAATGTAGATATCAGTAATAAGTTACAATGCTCAACGGAAAAGATGGTGTGTCCTCCAGTCCTTTGAAAAAAGCTCAGCAGAATACGTAAAGCCACAAGGGTCAGGAAAACACTAAGAAGAAACGCACTTTAAGCCGTCATCAACTGATCACAATGTAATTGCAGTCATCTGTCAGGTGGCTCACCGGTGAACGCACCCTTGTGCCTTTTTTCTGCTTGTCTCCATGTCTGCTTTCCCAAATAAGTCATTGGATAATAAAAAGGTAAGGAATATTAAGCCACATACCCCTTCTAAGTTGCACTCTTTATTGTCTGTCTGTCTGCATTAAACAAATCAGCCTCTCCTGAATTGTGCAGAAATGCATGAAAATTATACTTCAAGGAAACTTGTCGAGGCTCATCAGTTATGCTGTGCGCAATTTAGAAATTAGAAAATCTCCCTTTAAAAAGCCCTGGCAAATTTGTGAACTCATCTATCCTTAATGTATGTATGGCACGGCTACTGCAGAGCTCCAGTTGGACGCTCCTGTATGTTGATGATGTTGCGCTCATGGATGAAACCTAACAGGCCCTTGAAAACCTCACATAGAGGTTGAAAATGAGACTAAAAAAAAATGGTGTCCATCTGAACATTAAGAAAATGAAATACATGGAATGTGGCACGCAGACCAGCACCACTATCCGAATCAATGGCCAGGAACTTAAGAGGGTCACTGAATTTAAATATCTGGGAACGCTCATCTGCAGCAACAGCGATACACTGCTAGATGCCCGAGCCCAAACCAACGTGGCCTGGCTGAAGTGGCGACAGGTTGCTGGGGTCCTCTGCAATCGCAAGATTCCAAACTACCTTAAGCTTAAGGTTAACATCTACAAAGCAGTCATTCGCCCAGTGGCCATGTATGGGGCCGAATGTTGGTCAACATCCACTAAGTGTGAGCAAATGCTAAACATCATGGAGGTGCAAATGCTATGGTGAGCTCTCAGCCTAACCAGATTTGACCACATCATGAATGAAGATGTTCAGAAGATCATGGCTGTGGTGCCGATTGATGAGAAGATGTGCAGTGCACACCTCGAATGATATGGCCATGTCATCTGCAGCGATGAAAACTCAGCGCCAAAGACGGCTTTATGAGTGAAGACCAAAAAAGCACTGGCTTGACTGCATCAAGGAAGATATGCGACCAGTAGACGTTGCCCTTAAAGATGCCCTTAATAGAAACAAGTGGTGAAAGTCCTGATTGACAGCTGACCCTGCACGAGCGCAGGATAAAAGCTAGGAAGAAGAGGAAGAAGAATCTATCTTAAAATGGAGACATATTCTGTGCAACATCAAATACAATTTAGTTTACTGTTTCAATTCTACCTTGACAGCGGTCACACCAACTTTTATACTGTCATTAATAACAAAATTACAATGTACATGATAAATTAAAATGTTATTATATCAGGTTGAATAATATATTATCATAATGTACCCCTTGTAATATAAAGGCAAGACAACTATAAAGAGGTGGGGCATCAATGTTGAACTTTGTAAAATCGATGGAAAAATTAATATCAACAAAAAGTTAGAATGACAGAAATAACAGCGCGGAGCTGCAACATGGCAGCCTCTACAGACGAGGTCTTTGTAGACAGTGAGACTCTGTGGTGACGTCCTGTGTATATCAGTCCTGGAGGAAGGGGCGGGCCAAGGGAGGTGGAAACGGGAAGTGATGTCACAGTTCTTTGTGCAGTGGATCCGCTAGTCTGAGGGTGAAAAGAAATAAGAAGCATTAGGAGACAGCGCCATCCCTTGACTTGGGGTGGAATTACAAGGTAAGAAGACCTGAAACTGTGATGCTGTCATCTGGCAGGTCTTAACATGGGACACAAGTGGAGCCACACAACCAAAATGTTCACCTCATTCAAACATGCGTTTTTCCTCTAGAATTTCTTTTTAGGCATTTGCTTTTATTTAGATTTACTTTTCACAATCACTAAAATAAGCAGGGATGTTAAAATGTAAAAATGAACGTACGACTATATTGAAATTAAACACCTCAGTTTTTGTTCAGGACAGAATTTTTTTTGTCTGTTAAATCCAAAGTCTGTTAAATCAGGTCAGTTAAATGGAGGGTCCACTGAATTTCCTTCATTATTTTTTTATTCTACTACATTATGTTTTACTTTTAACTTTCTGATTTAATTATGTATTTAGTCTTTGATTTATTAGTTTGTTATGTTTTCATCACTAATGTACTTTTTCTGTTCTATTTCCTTTTTGTAAAAGTACCTTCTTATGAAATAAATCTCATTGTTTATGTTTAGGCCTTCCTGCTTCAGGAGTCCATCATAAGAAGAGTGCGGGTGAAGGCCTCGTTCCTGATTTCCCATTAATGTAAGAAAACTAAAAGAGAGCTTTTCTTGTACATTGGTTACATCAGACATAAGCAGTGTGGCGTCTCCATAAATTCAGGATATTTCAGATTCTTAAAATTAAAAGATGAAGGACACCTTGTCTGGCTGACATTTATTTTCAAAGCCCTTTGTAAGCCAGCAGAACTTCATCTTGTTTTAATGCACTGTTGAGCAAATTTCAAAATCCATTTCCAAAAAGAGACTTTTTAAAAGTACAGTTGTGCTTCAAAGTTTGTGAACCCTTTAGAATTTTCTATATTTCTGCATAAATATGACCTAAAACATCAGCAGATTTTCACTCAAGTCCTAAAAGTAGATAAAGAGAAACCAGTTAAACAAATGAGACAAAAATATTATACTTGGTCATTTATTTATTGAGGAAAATGATCGAATATTACATATTTATGAGGGGCAAAAGTATTGTAAGTAAAAGTAATGGATGGTTTCCTTACAGGACACTCACTTTATTTGATAAACAGCTTCTTCTAGTAAATAGCTGTCCTTACCCAGGTCTTTACAATAAAGAATTCAATGCTATCGTTCTATTGTTTTACTACTACAATGAGTATTTGATGTACTCACCAAAACTGAATATAAGGAGTCAGTTATGGCCGTGCCGCTCAGCTTTTCCTTTGCTCTTATTTGCTAATGTCGCCTGAGGGCTTTGTCTTCAGCACACACAGTCCTGGCCCTGCCTCACACCTGCGGCGAGTGGACAAGCAGCTTCCATTAACGTGATTGTTCTTCACAGGCCAAAAGTGACTACAGTGTCAATGTTTAGGGTTTTAGTGTTTACGTATTTTTAATATTTTCTATGTAAGAAAAAACGTAACTGAAGGTATGCACTTCCGCCTTTAGAGGGGAATTGTTCTGACTAAAGATTCCCATTTTTAATTCTAAATGCTACACAAAAAAACAGAAATATGAGCCGGCTGAAGGCACTGAATCTAAAAGAGAGACCTTTGATATGAGAGAACTGCAGCTTCCCTCCATTGACTGGGCTGGGAATGAAATGCAAACCAAGTCAAAAAAGTACAGTCAGTTAGTCACCCTGAATCTGCTGCTACACGACTGCCATAAAAACTCTTTCAAATGAATCTGTTGAGGTCCACTTATTGTCATGGAATAAAGACAAGGGGACGAGTTTATTGACAAATGCCTATCTATGGCTCACAAGTCACTAATGAAGAATGTGTGCCCTAATGAGAGCACTCTGAACAAAGCAATAAATAACAGCAAAAAGGCAGCAAAAGACAGGAACGAGGCTGACGACTACTTGAACCTTCAATAATAAGGAAAAACAGTTCTCTCTGGTAAATATGTCTGATCAACAAGTACAGACGGACCTTGCAGAAAATAAGAACTCTAAAAAGCAAACCCTACTGTGAATAGAGAACATAAACCTCAGGAAAAGGGTGTGAGGACTCTAAAAGACCCACAAAGAAGGTCAGAACCTTCACTTGTCTGCCCAATGATTGGCCTCACACCAGGCAGCCTGACCCCAAACTCCACAGGCAGGCTTCAGCCTCCAGAGACCAAAAATAAGCAGCTGGCTTTTAAAGATCTAAAAGTGATTACATCTCTCTGCCTGAAGAAGGGGCCTGAGCTGTCTCAGAATCTTACATATTGTAATCTTTTTAGTTAGCCAATAAAAGGTGTCATTTTGCTTGGCTTTTCAGAAAGTTCTAAAAGAAATTTAAATACTTAAACTGCACAAAATATCCTTCGAGGGGGAAGATAACCATAAACCTCTTAAATAGCTCAACAGAAAGCAACGATACACAAATTTAATCAAAACTAGAATGAATAAACAAACAAAGCATGAAAAAGGACAAAAGTAGGTAAAAAGGGTCTGCCTGAAAAGCCAACCCAAGGACAAGCAAAAAATAAACTAAATCAGAAAATAAATGTAATTATACAAGACAATCTTTAATGATTTTAATGGGTCAAAGCTGGTCCCTCATAAGTGACATAAAGATGGCCTCACCTCCAGGAGTCCCACCCACTGAAAACAAGGGACAAATTCAAACAACTTAAATACACCAAACCTACATGACAAATAAAAAGAAACATCATTTTAACTAAAATTCTGTAACAATAAATAATTACATACATAATAAATACATTATGATTCCTGTTTTTGGGGTTATTTGAAGGGTTTTAATGTTAGAAAGTCCGTGTTAAGAGGATTGCCACTATTTTGATTTCATCTTACAGAGTTTCCTTTTTTTTTTGATTTGTTTAGATGACCCAGGAATCGTGTCAAGTGATATTTCAACTTTTCTATTTTTAGCAAATTTGCAAAAATTTCTAAATCTTTTGGTTCTGAGTGTTGCTTGATAAAGGAAAAAAATGAATTGAAATGTTTTTAGCACAAATCCACAACACATTAAGATATAAAGAGGTCTGGGTACTTTCAAAATGCTCTGTTTATTTAACAAAATCCTCCTCGCTTGTTTCATCATTATATGCAAAATTTTCAAATGATACCTTGGACCGTGCAGCGGTCTGGCGCCGCTAAGATTTACTCACAAGCAGAGACACAAAATCAACAAATGAGTAAATAATCTATTAAATGAAAACGCAATGCACAACAACAATAGTCAGACAAACCTCCCCTTTCTCCTATGACGATACAGTTGTTACATAACAATGAACCACAACAATAAACACTCACGACAACGTCCTTATACAGTCCAAGGGGGTATTTTCCATATGTCCCTTAAATCATCTGAGATCAGGTGCCTCATCTTGGATGAGTTAATGCCGGTGAAGCTCATCCTGGATAAGTCAGTTTTTCAAACGCAGCCGTATAGTAGATTAGTTGAGCTAGATCTAATCTTCCGAGATGAATGCGCTCGCCCGCGCTGATTGAAAAGCCCATATATATCGAGTCTAGAAAACATGATCAGCAAGTCTTTGATAGGCTGTAACAAAATGACGAAAGAATGGGCGCATTTTTTTTCACACAAGCAGAGCAGGACCTTTTATTCGAAAGATATGAAGAATTTCAAGATTAAATATGCACAAGGGGTAACACTGCAAAAGCAGCCCAAACCAGAAAAGACAGCTGGCAAAAAGTGGCCGACAAATTAAACGCTAAGTAGAGTGCATTGTACTTACTGAATGCAGCGTTTCATTTCCTACGTGTCAGATGAATTATTATTTAATATGTCATAATTCCAGATCAAATGTAAGCACAAGGAGGACATGGGAACAGGTTAAAGTGAAGTACAAGAATATACTTCAAACTGGTAAATATTAGTATATACAGTGGTGTGAAAAACTATTTGCCCCCTTCCTGATTTCTTATTCTTTTGCATGTTTGTCACACAAAATGTTTCTGATCATCAAACACATGTAACCATTAGTCAAATATAACACAAGTAAACACAAAATGCAGTTTTTAAATGATGGTTTTTATTATTTAGGGAGAAAAAAAATCCAAACCTACATGGCCCTGTGTGAAAAAGTAATTGCCCCCTTGTTAAAAAATAACCTAACTGTGGTGTATCACACCTGAGTTCAATTTCCGTAGCCACCCCCAGGCCTGATTACTGCCACACCTGTTTCAATCAAGAAATCACTTAAATAGGAGCTGCCTGACACAGAGAAGTAGACCAAAAGCACCTCAAAAGCTAGACATCATGCCAAGATCCAAAGAAATTCAGGAACAAATGAGAACAGAAGTAATTGAGATCTATCAGTCTGGTAAAGGTTATAAAGCCATTTCTAAAGCTTTGGGACTCCAGCGAACCACAGTGAGAGCCATTATCCACAAATGGCAAAAACATGGAACAGTGGTGAACCTTCCCAGGAGTGGCCGGCCGACCAAAATTACCCCAAGAGCGCAGAGACGACTCATCCGAGAGGTCACAAAAGACCCCAGGACAATGTCTAAAGAGCTGCAGGCCTCACTTGCCTCAATTAAGGTCAGTGTTCACGACTCCACCATAAGAAAGAGACTGGGCAAAAACGGCCTACATGGCAGATTTCTAAGACGCAAACCACTGTTAAGCAAAAAGAACATTAGGGCTCGTCTCAATTTTGCTAAGAAACATCTCAATGATTGCCAAGACTTTTGGGAAAATACCTTGTGGACTGATGAGACAAAAGTTGAACTTTTTGGAAGGCAAATGTCCCGTTACATCTGGCGTAAAAGGAACACAGCATTTCAGAAAAAGAACATCATACCAACAGTAAAATATGGTGGTGGTAGTGTGATGGTCTGGGGTTGTTTTGCTACTTCAGGACCTGGAAAGCTTGCTGTGATAGATGGAACCATGAATTCTACTGTCTACCAAAAAATCCTCAAGGAGAATGTCCGGCCATCTGTTCGTCAACTCAAGCTGAAGCGATCTTGGGTGCTGCAACAGGACAATGACCCAAAACACACCAGCAAATCCACCTCTGAATGGCTGAAGAAAAACAAAATGAAGACTTTGGAGTGGCCTAGTCAAAGTCCTGACCTGAATCCAATTGAGATGCTATGGCATGACCTTAAAAAGGCGGTTCATGCTAGAAAACCCTCAAATAAAGCTGAATTACAACAATTCTGCAAAGATGAGTGGGCCAAAATTCCTCCAGAGCGCTGTAAAAGACTCATTGCAAGTTATCACAAACGCTTGATTGCAGTTATTGCTGCTAAGGGTGGCCCAACCAGTTATTAGGTTCAGGGGGCAATTACTTTTTCACACAGGGCCATGTAGGTTTGGATTTTTTTTTCTCCCTAAATAATAAAAACCATCATTTAAAAACTGCATTTTGTGTTTAGTTGTGTTATATTTGACTAATGGTTACATGTGTTTGATGATCAGAAACATTTTGTGTGACAAACATGCAAAAGAATAAGAAATCAGGAAGGGGGCAAATAGTTTTTCACACCACTGTAACTATTTAAAGAATTGTTGACATAAAGAATCATATATAATATAAAAAACATTAACTTTAAAGCTAATAAAAAGGCAGACAAGCAAAAAACAGGTGGAGGTCCACGCGGTTCAGACCTAACCCCTGCAGAAGAGTTGGCTCTCCAGCAAAATGCCCATCGCCCTGTTTCTGAGGGCATTTTTTTTGTTGGGTCAGTTGCAGGGAATGTCATATCCCTAGAACTTGTGTCTGACCAACGAGATATTGACGAAGGTCAAATATTTGATGAAGACACCGTGTCTGATTATTCATCAGGAGGAGAGGTACATTTTCCAAATAATGTTTGATCAAACTCCACTCTTATCAGTGGCCCATGTGCCCCAATCACATTTGGAAATCCTGGGTAATGAGAATGTTAGGCTGATTGTGAGATTCTTTACGGAACTGTGGCTGTTTTTGCCTGTGTACCTGCAATGGCCTGAAACACTTCTTTTATTGTCTGCACACGCAGGTGTCCAGGAAACACTATGAAAACCCGAAGGAAATTTATTTCAGAGCCAAACAAACTTTACGAATTGCCTGGCAAACTGCACTTTTCGATAGATGTTCCGCATCGCCTACAGTATATAAAAAAGTGCCGCTTGCAAGAAACCTCGAAACAATGCATACTGTCTGTGTGGTTGTGAGAGCCCGACTTCGCCGAGTTTGACTTCAAATATAAGGAGCTAATAAATCTTTGAGGTACAATATTCCCCCTCGGCTAAAGCGGCATCTTTCAAAAAGAATTTCCTCCGGGAGCAATAAAGGATCGTGCCGATCGTGCAAAACCCTCTCTATATGAAATTCTCTTCTTATAATTTGCGCACCGATATCAATTGGTCGCTCATTCATGAACGGCGAAGCCATGACTGGATGAATTCCACGCACCGTCACTGATTACGTGTATGAGCTAATCCTTGTTTACATAGAACAATCCTGCTCCGAACAGGTTTGAGGATTTGGATGTGCTGCTATGACAACACATCCAGCAAGAGTTTCAAAAAACCGACAGATCTAGGATCAGGCCAAATCGTCAACAATTACATCCGGCTAAACGAGTAATCCACGTACGAAAAATACCCCCCAAGACAGCAAAAGCAGATGAAATGGTTTGGTGTGAAGATGACAATCCCGAGAACAGCTTCCGTAGTAAATAAGTGGAACAGTCCCACCGGTAGTCCTGAGCGGCGAGGGGTGAGATTTGCAGGAGCGCTCCTTTTGAAGACACTTAACGATTAATCCATCACTATACACACGACAGGCAGGCACAAGACAGTCCATCCATCCTAACAGGAAACAATTCAGGACACAATTGTCTTTTCAGACAACAAAATCACTGCTCTCCAGTTGCTCTGCCAGGCCCCCCTTTTCAAATTTCCCGCTGGCCTCATTCGTCCCCAGCAGCCCCTGCTTCCGTTTCAATCATCCTATGTGGGTAATCCCCCTTCGGCTGCTGGGAAATGGAGTTCTTCCCATGGTAGCACTGCCACCACCTGACACAAACGAGTCAGAACTGGAACAATCAGTTATTTAGTAATGACAAATGTCAGCATAATTTCTCAAAGCTAATGAATGGAAAAAGCAGGTGAGCTGGTGGCTCCATCCCACGTGAAGAAACTCAAACAGTCTTCTAAATATCTGACAAGTCAAATTAACAAATAGAGGTATCTGGAAATTGTATTTATGATATCTTAAAATAAATTAAGGGCAGCACGGTGGCACATTGGTGCTTCAGTTTCCACTCTTGGTCCAAAGACGTTCAGGTGAGGTGGACTGCAGATGTTAAACTGTCCCCGATGTGTGTGTCTGTGTGTGCGTCAGAGTACACACTCTCCTGTGACGGACTGGCACCATGTCCTGGCGCTGTTCTTGTCTTTCACCTTATGTGTGCTGGGATCGACTTCAGTCCCCCCTATAATTTACACAGGATTAAGCAGACTTATGGCTGGCATCCTGAAGGGCATCCAGCTGTAAAAATCAGACTGAAGCCTGCACTGGAGAAGTCTACTCAAAAATAAATACATACATAAATAAATAAATAAAAATAGCAACCTCATATAAAAATGGCAATCGCTATGGAAGAAGAAGAAGAAAACAGTATGGTATGGTTTGGTACGTTAAAATAAATTAAAGATATTCCAACTTAGTATCAAAAAATCACAAAGTCATACAGCAAATAGAACTTCACCCTGCACAATACAAAGCCACAGGACCACCTTGTACACTAAAGGGGTGATGTGGTGGTCTGTGTTTGTTTCAGTCATCTGCGATCAAAACTCACACCCAGTTATTGTCCAAGTGGAGTTTGCGTGTTACCACCATGTGTAGATATTTTGGCCGATGCTCCAGCTTTACCCACATTCTCACAATCACAAGTGCTATGTTGACAGCTGTGTGTGTTTGAGGGGTCTGTGAAGGACCAACACTCCGGGCTGTTCCTGTCTTTCATCTGCTGAATCCTGAATTGGATCAAGTGGTTTGAAAATCTTATGTGAGATTTAATAATAGATGAAAATCTAGAATGAGAGTAATCATTGAACACTTTAGGATCTGCTACTGCATTCTGTCACATATGGACTGTCATCTTGCATTTCTGATGTCACTCTAATTTTATACAATACCCACAAAAGTAAACCCTAAACTAGAACATGGTAGTTTCTAAGCATATTGCATATTACAATGTCACACATGGCACTAGGACTGCAATCCTCAAAATTTTCCTTTTTTGATTAATGCAGTTCTATATCTATCTATCTATCTATCTATCTATCTATCTATCTATCTATCTATCTATCTATCTATCTATCTATCTATCTATCTATCTATCATATAGTGCCTTTCATTTATCTATCTATCTATCTATCTATCATATAGTGCCTTTCATTTATCTATCTATCTATCATATAGTGCCTTTCATTTATCTATCTATCATATAGTGCCTTTCATTTATCTATCTATCATATAGTGCCTTTCATTTATCTATCTATCATATAGTGCCTTTCATTTATCTATCTATCATATAGTGCCTTTCATTTATCTATCTATCATATAGTGCCTTTCATTTCTCTGGAGCCAGTGCCTTTGAGGTGTAATAGTGCAAAACATGGCAGTCAGTTAGCCAGCATATCACCAGAGGATCTTGTCAGGTCACTGACACAGACATTATTGCTGTGTTCAAGCATTCAGGCTTCATGCCACAGACATGGACACTCTAAAATGATCAGCGCTGGTTTGAGTGCCTTGTGATGGACTGACATCCCAACATGCTTTAACTCCCAGTGGCCTTGTAATGAAGGAAGTAGTCTTAGAAAGTGGACAAAAGGATGGCATTGAATAAAATGGACTTTACATTTAGTCCTACAGTAACTGGTCTGGCCATGATATCTGTGCCCAGTAAAGTTAATCCTGCTCTTGTGATTGGTGTCAGTTTCATAAACAATGGGCTAGGAGGTGACAAAAAAGGAAACAAAGATATTACAGTCTGTCAGCTTCCTCTTTCTTCTACTAACTGAAAAGTAAAGCAGAGAAGCAAAAGCAGGACGAGAGCTCCAAATTCATAAAGGTGAGTGAAACCTTCAACATACCACAGATAAATATGAAAGGCACTAGATAGACAGATAGATAGAATTTAATATTAGTATAGATAGATAGATAGCCTTAAAGGAGCCACATACCCATTAGTCCATTTTTACTTACTTGTGTTCGCACCACAACGAGATTCAAGTTCAGATTTATTCTCATGAATTATTTTTTACAGATTCTTTGATTTGAATGTGCAAAATGTCTTCTAAGACAACTATAGGACTCCTGACCTTTTTTCTGTTCCTTGTCAAATGTAAGTAAAGACTTTATTTATACTTATTTGATTGTTTTCTTTATTACTATAATTCTGTCTATTGTGTTATTATGTTTTTTTGTTTTGTTCTATCTGTATTGTACTTTATTAACAATGTGCTGTTTATTAATCACAGTGCTATTGTGTATTCTGTTGAGTTTTTTTGTTTCTTTTGTCTAGTAGCCTTCATAGTTATCCGCCCTGTCCTCCTACATGTTGAACCTCAGGGGATGGGGAAACACCTAATGGTGCAGCTGGGGGACTGCCCCCTGCTGTTTAAATAGAGAAGCAGATGTTTCTCAAAAACAAAGTTAGGGACATTGGAGAGCAATGGATTTGATGGTTACATTTGTTTTCCCATTTAATGAGTTTTAAACATCATTAAAAGTAATTCACATTCTCCTGTGACACCATTTTGCTTTCATTTATGTGGCACCATTATTAGTCAGTCGTCTCTTTGCCAAAGTCAGACAGCACAGTCAGGAGTAGGTGACATGTGACGTCATTATTCTGATGGTTTAAAATGTCAGCGTTGTTCACTTCTTAATTTATCCAAATTTGCCAATACAATCTAAAATCCCCAGTCTGAGCTGCTTTGCATTAATACTGATTACTGGTTAAGACCTTTCTTCTGTCCCTTTTGACCCCGACCTTCATCTTGCACATTTCTCTCACTTTCTGTGCCTTTTCTGTAGTTTGCCTTTCCTACTGTGCCCCCTGACTTTGATTTTTGGTTTCATATCTTCAGCTTTTTTTTTCTCAATTCTTGTTTCCCAGTTTTTGACCTTAGTTAGTTTATACGTCACTTTCCTTTTTTCTAATTTGGTGCTACACTCCAGCTGCTGTCATTTAACTCATTCAATACGCCTGACAACTGTTTGTGTTTTTTCATTGGTCCAAGTGTTTTCTCTCCCTCTGATATTTTTTAACTTTAAAAGCCTTTACTCCATTTTGGAGCCAATGGAGGCTGTAAGCCTGCCTTTTGAGTTTGGGGTCAGGCTGCCTGGGGTTGTATGGCGTTTGTTTTTTTGGGTCCATTTTTGAGATATTGAAGTGTCAGAATCATAACACAGGCAGACATAAAATGAAATACCAGGGATGTCTGGGTGGCGTCATTTTGTCTTGAGTAACGACACACTTTTATCAAATGGAGCTCTAGGGAGGTGAACTTGACTCCACAAGTCATGCCAAGCTTTCGTTTGCAGCACTCGCATACTTCCAAATAGCCTTCTAGTTACTGTCTTGGAATTGTGTCCCAGTGAGGAGGTACAAAACCAACAGTCATTTTTGATCTTTCAGGCCTGTTGTGCTGTGCTAATGACAAAGGACCAACACCCGCTTTTCACTTACATGTAGAAGTAATGAACTAAACATTTTAAAGAGCAGAGAGTGCTGTCAATGGTGACAACTAACAAATTGTGAGCTCATGAGCCTTACCATTACAGAGCCCTCTAGTGAATGGTGACAGCGACAGTCTAAATTATGACGGATGTCCAAACACACTTTATATGAGTTAGATACATAATGACAAGACGCCAAAGAGATGTGCCCTGATGTATGGAGAGGACAGCACAAGTCACAAATCACCCTGAGGTGACACCCGATCAAAACACTGCTGTACTGTCAGTCTATTTGGTTTATAATGCTAATCATAGGAAAATAAGGGAATGAATAATTTAATGAGGACGTCATGTGAAATGCTAATAACTCTGAGTCATGTTTGTCCTTTTCAGTTTCGAGGTCTGATGACTGCACTCTTCCTGCACAGATGACAACTCTGAGCGGCTCCTGTCTACTGATCCCCTGCACCTTCGGGCCTAGTAAACCGAGCTCTGGGACTGTTGGAGTTTGGAACATTGGCTTTATATCTCAGATCCAAGTATCCAGAGGAATTACATCACTAGAGCGCTGGGCAAACGTCAAAGTCAGCCTTCTTGGGGACATGACACAAGGAAACTGCACCACGCTGTTGGAAAACCTGAGCACTTCAAACACAGAAACATACTATTTTAGGGTTGAAAGTGACAGCTTGAAGTACAGCTATCCAGAAGGAGTTCAGATTAACGTATTAGGTAAGGATGTGATTTCTGAACCCTGCTTTGAAGCGGATGTATCAGGGTGTTTAAAACTTGTGTTTCACTTTTCTGCTGGTGCTCCATTGGCTACAATTGAAAGCCATTGGGGAGACCCTTTGTTAATCAACTAATACAATCTCATTTAAGAATATAAGATATTTAAAGCAAATGAAAACAACTGTAAAAAAATAAAAATACCAGACTTGATCTGTAACAGGAGGTCAGAGCTTAAGGATGCAATGGTGTCAATGTCCACTAGAGGGCGAAGCTGTCTGATTACACTGAAATGACTTGAGAGACCACCTGGGAGCAAACGTCAGGTGGGGTTTACAGTGAACTACACACCAAAGTCATGTTTAGTCTGCAGTTGTGCATTAAGGGGGTCAAACTGATGGGGAGGAACAAAGGCAGCAAGAATAAGGCAAGGAGGTGGCACAGCTGGTGAAATGGAGAGGAATGGGAAGTTTACATACTAATTCAGTGTCTTGAAAAAGGTGTTTGGCCACAAAAAGTATTTCTGCATTTTCTTCTAAACTCAAAATATATTAAAGCAAATTTTCTAGATGGTCTACAAAACAGTGCATATCATGCCAAAATTAAAGAGACAAATTTGCTAAAGACAAACACAAAATTGTAAGATTTCAAAAGTATTCAATATAAGGCTCGCTTTACTCATCTACCGTATGTCACCTGACCTGCATCACCTGAAATGCACCGCTGATTTTTTTTTTTCCTGTGAGTCCAGCAGTATGTTAGAGATTTTTCACAAAGTAAACCAAAATGAAGGCAAAAAAGCATTCAAAACAAGTCATACGAACATGGCAGAGGAGCACAGATCTGGGGAAGGAGACAAGACCACCTTAAAGATACTGAACAGACTTTGGAACTGGAAATGGAAAAAAAGGAAACCACAGCTCTACTCCACCAATGTAATTGGACTGATTGTTCATGATGTAAGAACCTCCAAAGCACTGCAATAGAAGGGCCATTGTTATGGAGGAGAGGCCCTGAGTGGAAAGAATATCTCCTCACCCAGAGGAATTTGCAAAATATCACTTGGGATATCCTGCTGAGATGTGGCAAAATGTCTTCTGGTCTGGAGAGACCTTTTTATGTTTTATGTTGAACCCTCAATGGCACATGTAGCATAAACCTAATGTGGGACATTAGCCAGGAGATACCTTTACCACCATGGATCAGCATCATTATGTGAAGAGCAGGGACTGGCTATCTGGTCAGGACTGACCGGAAGATGAATACTTGACAATCCAGAGAGATCCTGGAGGAAAATCTGCTGTGATGAGAAACAGCGATCTGTATGGCTATGGGCCTGAATCTGAGGAGAGCCTCAACCTGACCACACCATCTGTGTACCTCTGCTGGAAGTCCTTAGGTTCTCTCTGCTGCTACTATAGAGAAGCTAAATGTGTATTTCACATGGAAGTGGGATATTCACACTACTGGTAGATGTGTGTTAAGCTCCAGTGCTGATCCATAAAGGCAGCTTTAATTTGTCCATTAAGTGTTCTTCAGCGTTTCATGAGGTGAAACACGAGAGGTTGGGCATCAAACTAAAAGAAGTGGCAGTTCAGGGTGTAGAGTGAAGATGGATGCAGAATTGGCTCAGACACAGGAAGCAGAGGGAGATGGTGTGAGGAACCTCATCAGAACTGGCCGATGTTAAGAGTGGTGACCAGCAGGGGACAGCGTAGGGGCCTCTGCTATTTTAAATATATAGAAATGATTTAGATAGGAATATCAGTAACACGCTGGTTAAGTTTGCTGATGATACCAAGGTAGGTGGATTGGCAGATAATTGAGAATCCATTGAATTTTCAAAGTGGACTTAGACAGCACATAGGCTTGGGCAGATTTGTGGCAGATGAAGTTTAATGTCAGTAAATATAAAGTATTACACATAGGAAGTTAAAATTGTTGGGTCTGAACACACAAAACTCGACATGATCAACTGCCCGACAGTGTTCAGAAGCAATTAAGAAGGTAACAGAATGTCAGGCTATATAGCGCCTTGATGAGTGCAGTACAAGTCACAGGAGGTTCTGCTCAAGCTTTATAACACACTGGTGAGGCCTCATCTGGAGTTCAGTGTTCAGTTTTGGTCTCCATAATGACAACGTAGCACTAGAAAAGGTCCAGAGAAGAGCAACTAGGCTGACTCCAGGGCTACAGGGGATGAATTGTGAGAAAAGATTAAAAGAGCTGAGTGAGCCTTTTCACTTCAAGTAAATGGAGCTTAAGAGGAAACTTGACTGAAGTTTTTACAGTTATGAAGGGAATTAGTCCAATGGATCGAGATGTTGACTTTAAAACGAGTTCATCAAGAACACAGGGACACAACTAGAAACTTGTTAAGGATTAAATTTCACAGAAACATTCTCCACACTGAGAACCACAGACACATAGAATAAGTGACCAAGTGGTGTTGTGATCAGTAGAACCTTACGCACCTTGAAAAACTTCAACCTTCAACTTAATGTTATTTTGGAAGAATTAAGTAGATAGGATGGCCAGATCTTTTGGGCTGAATGGCCTGTTCTCGTCTGGATTGTTCTAATATTTATTTCCATGTAAAATTGCAGAGGGAGTCTTCTAATTTATTATCAACTCATCCCAGACACTTCTGGAGTTCACCTCTGTCATGACTTAAACTGTACATTTTATTTTCTCCACAGACTCACCGAATGCCCCTCTGCTCAACTCAACAAGTCCAGTGAAGGAGAACTTGAACATCAGTTTAAACTGCAGCTCTCCACTGTCCTGTCCCACAAAACCTCCCATTCTGACATGGAGTGACACTCTGAATGGGACGGTGCTCGAGAATATCACCAGTAACAATGGGAGTCAGTCCTTGTCATCGCTGCTGACCTTTAGAGCTTCATATCAACTCGACATGAAGAACATCAGCTGCACAGTGTGGTACCTGGTGGGGACTGAAAACCGCACTGCGTCAGCAAGTGTCCTTCTTCAAGTCTGGTGTAAGATTACGTCTCTTCTACATTATGTGTACCTCCTGTCTTGTTTAATTTCCATATGGTCTTGTTTTGTAAATGCCACATAGCTGTCGCCGTTTATACTCACAGTTGCCATGAGAGAAAATCTCGTTGCTGACACGAAAGTGATTTCCTGGAAGCCGTGATGTATGTGGTCACGTGATTGTTAAATAGCCAATGCCGTTTGAAGGAAACTGTCCAGGATTCTGATAACTTGTTAAAAACTTGTAAGTGCAAAAAATAAGGATATTATATTGGACTTAGGGTTTTGACTTTTCCTTTCTCTTTTGACTTTGAGATTTGAATAATGTTTTGGTTAGACGCTTTGATAGAGTGGCTTTGACAGTTTTAAAATTGCATATAAAAGACTTGCGTTTCATCTTGTGGTCCTATTCTCAGTCCTTGACCTCATGGCTTTCCACTTTAGCGTCATGGGGCATAACAAGTGTAAGGATGATGGTGGAGAAGCCCTTCTCATGTGACGTCTCACATCACAGCGGTCATAGCAACACATTTATGTATTCTTGTGTATTTTTTGTGTTTTTTTCCCGTATAAAGATTCAGTTTCTGTGGTTTATTTTGAACGCTTACAAAGTTTATTTCAGCTCACGTCTTTGATTACACAACACCATTCTCACATGTGATGTGCCCTGATGACTTAGCAGATGTGACACTCTATAATTGTGACGGTGACAGTGTGCGTTTACATTCAGTTGATAAAGGACTCTCACCATATTCTTGTTAGTTTAGTTAGTTTGATGTTCCAGGAGACCCTGGTGTTGGTTTGTACCTCTGGGTCTGACTGCATTTTGCCCCTAACTTCTCAATAACGTTTTGCCCCTTAGGTTTTGGTTTTGATTCCATGTTTGATGTCATGGCTTTGATCCATCGCTTTTCTATCCAACTTCTCAGTCCTTCCAATAAACCATCTTCTTGATTTTTTTACGTTCCCATAATAATCCTCAAACACACCTTCTCTCTCTGTAATGTCCATGTTGTTTAAGATGAACACAGGAGAAAAATAAGCAGGAACTAAAATGAGGTCAACAGCTACATGGGACTTGTGACTGAGAGGACAAGGAAGCCAAAAACGTAACTAAAACTCATAGTAGAAAAGGACGAGCAGTCAATTTGAAGACCAAAAAGTCAAAGAGAAAGTTTGTTTGCAGGATTCCTTGTTGTTTTTCTTAAAAGTTTGTCAAATCACAGACAGCGAGACACACACAGCGGTGAATGCTAATGAAGTCACACGTCAAGTCAAACAGAATCATACAAAATCACAGTCCTGGCAACCTGGAGACGTCTCAGTGCTACCTACACAAATAGTGTCACGAAACAAAAAACAAAATGGTGATGCGATAAACAAAACTCATAGAGAAAATGAAATTAACAGTACACTTTTATATAGAAACAATTTAAGATACTAGACACAAAAAATAACATTTCTAAAATGATAGCAAACACCCTGGGGAGATGAGAAATATACTTTAATTCATAACAGTGCATAATGTTGAACTTCCCCTTGGGATTAATAAAGTATCTATCTATCTATCTATCTATCTATCTATCTATCTATCTATCTATCTATCTATCTAATTATGTACTAAATAATCAATTACCCAAACGAGACTCTTAAACCTGTTCGTGATGTTCACATAAGCCAGAACCTCCGTCGAGCTCCCTGCACTGCGTGGCGTTCATTTGCCGTGTGGTGTGAATACGTTGGGCTGCCCATTCTGCTCCATGCCGAGTGTTGTTTTCCATCCTTGTGTCCCTTTGATTCCACTTTATTTGGTAACCTTTATTGTGACACGTTGCCTGCTTCTCCATTCAGCCATCTTCGGCCTCCTGTTGCTCACGGTGTCTTTATTGGTTTTGCTCACAGGAGCTCGTTGTGGTTGGCATTTCTAGCTTATTCTCTTCTGTACGGAGTTGGTCTCCCACTGAGTACTTAGGGTTCAGTTGTTGAGTGACATTGTGTGCTTCACTGTGATGTTCTTTTACTGTTTCTTACCACTCGTTCAGCTTCATGATTGACTCTCTCCTGTGTTTCAATGTGATAATTCTGTGGATGCTGAATGGTGGCCTCGTTTCATTATTTTGCCACCAGTACCTGCTCTTCTTTATAAGATAAAGTAAAAGATCCAACTGAGTTGACTGATGTTGGGACCCTAAAAGGCGTCTCTCACACCAAAACATGGCCTTTACTTATGGAGACATGTGGCGTGAGACACAGTGATGGCACTGATTGATTTTTGTTCAGTTTTCAGTTCCACTTTGTACAGAAAATAGATGTCATGAATTATTAAGGTATGTATTCATATGCTTGTTAGGTTTAATGTGAATTCACTGTATCTTCCCTTGTAGATGCTCCAAAGAACACTGACATCATCGCTAATACTTCTACAGATATTTTGGAGGGCAGCACCGTGAACCTGCAGTGCACATCCAATGCAAACCCAGTCAGCAACTACACCTGGTTCAAGGTGAACGGACCTTCTGAGCTACAGACACGTTTTGGGCAGAACCTGACCATCGAGACCGTGAGCCCCAGTGACAGCGGCGTGTATTTGTGTCGGGCACAAAACGAGTTTGGAGACGGCAACTCATCTGTGACTCTGAATGTACAATGTAGGTATAAACTCCACTTGGTATGCTTGAGATGTTATGGTGACCATGAGGCCTGAGGGCTGCTACCAGTAACAGGAGTGTGAAAGAAGACTACAGTAGAGAAATATGAAAAAGAGGGAAGAATAAAATACATGAGTACAAAAGTCAAATGCATAGAAGAACTTTAAATATTTAGACAGAAATACGCTAATAAATAATACACTGGGGCAATGAAATAGATTTATAAATCAGTACAATGGAGGGATGGTCAGGCATGCATAACATGTAAAGCAGATATCACTTTTGAACATTTCTTTATAGTCAAGTCACGTTTATTGTCAGGTGTAGAACAAAGAAATCCATCTTTATATGTGCAAGTAGAACAGTTGACAAAAATGTAATACAAAATAATAATCTGAGGTTAAATCAATAAGTAAAGGCAATCTGAAAGCCAATCACATCAGACAATACATCATGTTCACAATGGCTTATGGGTAGTTTGAGCACAAACAGCATAGCTCTCAGCCGTTAATCCAGTTGAAGCCAAGGTTAAGTGAACATGGCGGTATTGTGCTATTGTTGAATGAGGTGCAGTCATGAGATCTCTTTGGGCAGAGGGAGTGAAACCTGTGGAAACTCACCAAAGGATGTTGGTGTGTGCAGCTCAGAAAGCTGGCTGGGTAGCCATCTTGTGAAAACTTTACTGTACGTCAGGCTAAGAGGAAATCAAAAACAAAGACGCTCCAGAGGAATACTTTTGAAAGTCCGGGGCAGAGTGAACAAACGTGTGTTGGTGGAAGGAGTGATTCTGTGTGAAGAACGTGGATTGAGCGGCCGTTAAGGAGACCCTTCAGGACATACTGAGCCTTGGGTGCTGTTTGGAGGTAAATAAGCAAATCAGATCCACTTTTATTGTGTCGCACGCAGTTCCACACAAAACTGTAGGTAGTGAGATGCTGAAGTGCTGAACTCCAGGACTGTGCATTAGAAGAATATAAAAACAATAAATACACAGAACTATAAAGTCAATATCAATAAATAAATATCAATACATACAATGGAAGCAGTAGTGTGCATTATATTAATATTGTAAGAAATACATAAAAGAAAATAAATGAGCTCATTATCTAAGCATTGCATCCAGCAGGGGGCACATAAGGGAATGTGTTCTTAGAATTGCAGTTTTTACTTGAATGTGTAATGTATATTTTTGATTTAATTTGATATACTTTCTTAATCCCTGATATTCTCTTTATACCTTCAATAACCACAAGAGAAATCTGGAACAAAAAGAATGGATCTATTTAACTTTCTTTAAAGTGCATCTTTCATTCCTAATATTCATTACAGCATATAAAACAATACGTACATACAGTACATACAGCCAGAGAGAGGCCCTCAGAGCCATACGATTGTCTTACAGCTCTTCGCTGGGGTCTTTGATGATTGCTTTGCCTTCTTTCTTAGGAGTGTGGTGGCCTTTTTCTGTGTCACAGAGTCGACGTCACATCTGTGGCAACAGAGCTTCTGGCCTTCCTGACAAGCTCTTCTGCTCACACTTTCCACCGTCCACTCCTATTAGAGTCCATCTGACCAGTCTGTCTTATGCAGGCCCTACTGACCAGTGCGAGATGTGGATTCAGCTCTCTTCCACCATGACAGCACATTCTGTTGTTAGGTGCCAATTTAATGAAACAGACCACCTGCTCTAACCATTTGAAGCCTGCAAATTTCCCAATCTTCATATAGCCGGGAAAAAATCTTTTTTGCAACTCTTAAACTTTTTACTGCAGTCGTGTCTGTGCGTATGCTAAGTGTAAATATAATAAGCTCACAAATCACAGCATCGCACAGTTATTGTCCAACTCTGACTGCAATCATTCATGCACGTGATATATGAGTCTTGATAACAGGGCATCACGTAGCTCCTGGCGCTGTCCTCATTGAGAGTGAGGATGGACTGTGGACAGAAGACCCTCCTTAGTCTCACTCAAGTGGTCTTCTGGCAGCTGTAACGTTTTAGTTAACACAACACAGGGCAGAGTCCATTGTTGGGGTGGCTGGTATCACCTAAAAGTCCTAATTGAGTTATTGTGGGGACAGGGACCTGAACAATAAAAAAGGGAAAAAAAAGACCAAACAACAACAAAATGTATTTCTATAGCACATTTTCATACAAATAATATAGCTCAAAGTGCTTTACACGATGAAAAAAGAGAAAAAAAGACAAAGTAAGAATTAGAATAAGACAACACTGATTAACATAGAAGAAGAGTAAGGTCTGATGGCCAGGGAGGACAGAAAAAACAAACAAAAAAAAAAAAACTCCAGACGTCTGGAGAGAAAAAATAAAATCTGCAGGGGGTCCAGGCCACGAGACCACCCAGCCATCTCTGGGCATTCTGCCTAACATAAATGAAACAGTCCTTAAACGGCAAAGGCAGAATCCATACAATGGGGGTGCATCTCTGATATCCAGATGGCTACCCTGGGGGGCTGCTATTCATCAGTCAGCATATTAGTGAAGTTGTGAGTATTAGAAATGTTCACGCCTTTGGATTTGAGGTCTCAGCCTTCTTAACTCCTTGAACAGCATCACTTTAAATGTGCCAGTAGAATTTCGTTGCCCTTTTTCTTAAACAGTCATAATATCTTTTTCTAGATCCACCAAAGGAAACTACTGCACACATTTATCCTGCAGCTGACATCATGGAGGGAACACAAGTCATACTGAGCTGCATCTCGGTTATAAACCCATCTGGGAACTACACCTGGTTTAAAGGAAACGGATCTGACGCCACCAGAAGAGCAACTGGGCAGAATCTGAGCATCTCAGCGGCGACACCTGGTGACAGCGGGGTGTATTACTGTCAGGCAAACAACCAGCATGGAGGGAAAAATTCAACAGCCGTGACTTTACGTATACAGCGTAAGTATCACACAGCTGATTCGAGGGTGATGTTCACAAAGATGATGCAATTTAAACTTCCTAATTAAGGATCAAAGAGTTCTCCTGATATTTTGTCTTGTTTTACTAAACTTATGGGTGGCACACTGGCACAGTCGTTAGCTCTGGCGCCTCACTGTTCAATGAGGTTCAGTTTAAAACCCTGCGCAGTTCCTGTCTCTATGGCCTTTCCCACGATTTTTTTCCATTTTTTCTCATCTTCTAAGGAGTCAAAAAGCAGGGCCTATCAAAGCCCATTGCAGCATTCCTTGTGTGATTTTGGGCTGTACAAGACATACATTGTTATTGCTGTTATGGAGTGTGTGGGTGTGTGTGGATCTTACTCTGAGTATTTTGGTTTTTGGTTTTTAGTGGTAATAAAAATATCCTGAGTCAAAAGACTGAACTCCATATCTGGAAATGGCACATGCTTAAACTGTGAGAAAAGTATAAAAGTTCTGGCATTTCCACTGAAAACTAAAGCTCATCTACAGATGGGTGGACAACATCACTTCAGAATGTACCGAGGAAATATGTCACCCAGACTCTCAAAGTGGACGAAGCCGACTGCCAGGGACCCCACAACTGCGTCCTGCTTTGCCAGGAGCTTCCTGCGAATTTTTATTATCTGCAGTGTAAGCCGATATTTAATGATGCGAGCTGTGTCTGTCACGGCTCAGCCAGGCTTCCTTTTCTGCCTGGGATTCAAGTTCATGTTTATTGTCTCTTTTGTTCATTTTTAATTCATTCATTTATATGCTTAATGTTCATTCTTTACTTTTTGTTGTGTCTGTTTCTATGTAGCCTGCATTAGGTGCCGTGTGTTTAAGGGGTGGTTCCCAAGGGCCCACCTGTCATTCGCCACCAGGATCTGGCTCCGCCCTATAAATGGGAGGGTCTTCCAGAGCTGCTGGCAGTTCATTTTGGATGTGCCAGAGAGTGGAGGCTTACTTGTGTTCTGCTCTGCTTTGTGCTTTTTGTGATTTCCTGGATTTTTGAACTGGGCTCTGTTTTTGACTCATCTTCTCAAGAAATTCCTTTTGTTTTTTAAGGAGCTTGTAGTATAGAGCATTTTTATTTTATAAAGATTCTTTAGGCCCCTTTTGTATTTATTCAGGGTTTGGATTGTAATCCCTCCTAGATTGACATTTTTGTGAATATTTAAGGGACTAATGTGTTTTTGGAGTCGCGACAGAATCCTTTCTTTAGTGTTATGTTTTTTTTTTTTCTTTCTATTAGGATTACTGCTGAACCTGATCCTAGGGAAGGATATGATATTTTTATTTTATAATCTACTAGGGGGCTTTGCCCACTGCTCACAAACCCCTGGTTTGTTTTTCCTGAAATACAATTTATGAGATTCATGAGAATTATTACATATGCATCATGCTCACTTTCACTTTAAAACTTCAGTAAAAACAATATTTGGAATTAACTTTTCTGATATTATTTTTTATAGTCTTCCACTATTACATTTTCATCTTTCTTTACCTCTGATTCGTCTATTTCTTGTGGAAGTCCAAATTGCTGCATCGTTAAATCTTCAGCCTCTAACATTTCTTTGATGATGGAAAGAGCCGTTTGTTCATTTGACTTCTCTGCTAATGGTCCTTGAAAAGCTTTCCATAATTGTAAAGCATGCACTTCACCCGTCATAATTAAGTACACGAAGAAGTGTCTTCATTTGTCCGGCATCATTACAGAAGTGGCATCAGACATCATTTCAAACATATAGTCGTCCGATTTATGTAACCCATTGGCTCGTGCCGCTTCTTGAAAAGTGCCGTCTGTAGTTCCATCAATAGTTAGAACATCTTTATACGACATTGCTCCTTTTGATTCACGTAACAACAATTTAAAATGAAACCGTTCAATATTATCTTTTTGTGATATATTTAATCGAGCAACACTTTTGCCATTAATTTTTCTTGGACGCCACACTCTTTTTGTTTCTGCCATGTGTAATGTTGAGGAGTTTGCGCATACGTATATACGCTTTTGCATTCACGTCTGTTTTATTAAGTTCAAAATAAGCCAATAATTTTGTATTTCTGTTTTTCGCTACCTTTAAAGCTTCTGCTTCTTAACCCTCTTTAAATGGAATCATTTTCAGACCTGGTAAATGAATCGTTAATAATACAACAGAATGACTTCGACCGTGCATTGGCAATCCCATTAAATGCCATCCGCTTTCCATTGCACTGACGTACCGACTATCTAAATATGCTTGAACTTCGTCCTGAGATTGTTCTTTGGATAAAGTTACGCGTACTCTGTCGTGCCCTTAATGAATGTACTCGTAGATGTACTTAATACTCATAACTGATGCACAATACTCGACATTAATATGACAATCGAATCGTTTCAGCAAATACGGGTTATATGGTACAATCATTGAATTATCGATCATCGCAATTTTTCCATCTTTCTTTCCGTGATAAGTGTGTTGTTCGTGACGATTGGTGATAATCAGGAAAGCCAGCCTCAGTCATATCTGTTGTTTGAACGAATGCTTTTTGTAATTTCTTTAAACACTTTTTTCTTTTGAGTCCCAACATATATTGAATCTTTTAAATGAGGTCCGTGTGACGTGTGTTTAATGACTTTGTAACACAATTCAGGGCAGGTTTCTCTGTTTGGAATTTCAGCACAGACAAAGCGATCGACATCATCAGCAGTTAATAATTTATTTTGCAAAGTAACCAATAAATGCATGTGAGGCAAACTCTGTTTTTGAAATCCGATCGTGTGAATGTTTGCTCTGATTTGACCGAACACCGTTTCGAGTTCTTTCAATAAAAACAAGACTTTCTGATAAAAACTAAGTGGGAATATCCAGAGCCGATGTAGCCAGTGGCATTGTGTTCAAGAATCTGTGGATTTCTGGCCATTGTGAATCGTACATCATTGTAATAAATAAATCTGGCCGACCGATAGTTCGGGATTTTGCCATTGCACCCTGACATATAACTGTTGCACTGCTCTTGGACTACCTTGATATGATGAATGGTAATATTACTGCTTTACCTATTTTGAATTTGTCTGAACTATTGATATTTGAATTTTGAATGTGATCAATGATACTCTGCATATGATTCGTTCTAAGTTTTGCTTGATTAGATTTAATAAAGAAGAGACGATTAGCTTCGACTTTTAATAATATAACTGAGCGGGTAGATGAATGTGATCTTGTCTGAAAATGTTTGTAAGTACGGTGTGAATTGCTTCCAAAGGATGTCAGTATGACGTGACTTGACGGTGTCGCGGGGACGTGAAAGTGTCTCTCTGTCTCTCGTCGCAAGTTTTGTTTTTTATAATAGAGAGATGTAAGCACATATTATATTTATATATAGAGAGAGAGAGACTTTGGTTCAGTCAAAGCTGCAGTCTCTCATGCAGAGATTCCCAGAGATTGTGCGCCTCCTGCTGGATTCAAGCATTCAGTTAGCGACAGAGAAATTCTAGCTTATAATTTGGGTAATCGCTGATAATCAGAATACTCCTGTTCTGCGTTTTCTTACTGACATTTTGACTGTTCATTCTGGTGCCATTGACTAATGCGCTGGCACCAGACTTTCATTTTGAAATGAGTTGGAGTTTGGTGAGAATGACTTCATTTTGCAGATAGTGTTGTGCTGCAGCATATGACCTGATTTAGGAATTGCAGATAAAGTTGTAGGAACTTCACGACAGCTTTGGGAAATGCGCCAAAGCAACTGAGGAAAACTGTAATACGCTTGAATGACAGCAGAATTCTGAATTCAGTTGTATCTTTGACAATACGTTGTGACTGGACAGGCCACAGACAACAATCGGAATATTTACTGAGGAAGTCTCCATCCTTAGTGGGTCCTGAAACTGTTTTAGTTGATGTCCATTTGTGGGATTCAATGCCAGGCGGCCTCTCTGACTTGTGTTTCCTCTCTCATTGCAGCCTCGCTACTGAACACCGTGCTTCTTTATGCAGTTACTGGAAGTGTTGCTTCCCTCTTCGTAATTTTACTTGTGATTTGCATAATTTGCAGAAGGTAAGTTGAATATTTTTGAATTAAAATGATTATTGCAAACATCATACAGTGCACAGAATATTTTATAATAATACAGTGCTGGTATGTTGGGTGGAATGGGGGTGCAACAAGAAGACCAGGGTTCACGTCTCTGGTGCCCCCCACATGGAGTGGTCATGTTCTCCTTCCCTTGTCTGTGTGGGTTTCCTCCAGGTGGTCAGATATCCTGCCAGAGTCCAAAGACTGGCCAGAGTGTGTGTCTGTGTGAGGTATGGTTGCCCTGTCCAGGTGTTATTTCCACCTTGTGCCCAATAACTGCTGGGACAGGCTCCAGCTGCTCTGTGACCCTGCCCTGGATATGTGAGTTAAGGCAATGGCGAGCAGTAAAGGCTCAGCTCTTTTAATCTTTCCTCATAATTCATCCCCTGTATTCCTGAATCAGCCTAGTCGCTCTTCTCTGGACGTTCTCTAGTGCTGCTATGTCCTTTTTGTAGCGTGGAGACCCAAACTGCACACCGTACTCCAGATGAGGCCTCACCAGTGTGTTATAAAGGTTGAGCAGAACCTCCTGTGACTTGTAATGAAATGGAATTCAAGCTATCTTTAAATGATTTACACATATCTTTAAATTATGTACATTCACATCTCTTCAAATCAATTACAGATATCTCTAAATGTCACTTTGGTTTAGAATATTTTATTTAAAGTTGTTACTGAAAAATCTCCCACTTTTTTGTCACTGCCTTTAAACGATTCACAGATATCTTTGTATGGATCCTTGCACATTTAAAGCCATCTTTAAAAGACGGCCGCACGCTACACTTCATGAATGCTCTGCTCGATTTGCCCCTGTCAGCTGTGCCATTACTGTGAAGTGGAAGCCTTTACTTCGTGGTTGAGCTGTTGTTGCTCCTGACACTTCCATTTCACAATAATAGCAATTATGGTTGACCTGGGAAAGATCTAACAGAGTAGAAATTTGTAAAATAATGCTAGCTTTGTAAAAAAAATGTTTCAGTACAGTGCAATTCTTACTTGCATGTCTGACCACCATTGAAACACATCAACCACTCTTAGGTGCCAAGAGAAAGGAGAATATGATGTGAAATAAATCCATCCATCCATTCATTTTCCAACCCACTATATCCTAAATGTGCCACTTGGTGCCACGGCCCACCTGCCAAGTTGTTTTGCCTGCCTGTGGTAAAGTCATCCCTGATGGAGGTGTTTCCGATGGGAGTTTTAGCTCCGTGGAAATATGTTCTTTTATATTGCGGCGTTTTAATAAACCTTTATTTAAATAATTATAAATTATAACGGCGATATCAATCTTTTCGGCGATAGGTGGCGACAAAGTCACAGAAAAGACAGAATATACTTAGCTTGTTTAATGCGTTTTACGTTGCTATAAAAAGACAGGGAAGACCAGTGAAATTTCATCTGTAAACCTTGGGGATTCGGTCGTGTAGAAATTGCTTTTTCTGTCACAACGGAGGTGGCTTTGGAGTCTATTGCTTCCACTCCCTCAGGTCTTCAAAGCTTGGCAAGGTTCTGGCTTCTTTTATATTGTGTCCACACAACCAAATCCCCAGTACAATTACCAAACAAGGCAGACAAACTCGTGCTGAGCATTAACCAGGCAGGTCAAATAACACTTAGTCCTTTTAGGGCTGACAACAGCTGTCCTTGTCTGTCTTTATGCTTTGCTTGGCTCAGCAATTCTGAATGCTGACACTCTGTGCTAAATCTGGCTCAGCTCTTCATGGCATGTTACACAGAAAAAGAATGAAAATACATTAAAAAGATCTTATAACAGATACAGTGACACAATTCTTAATATTATAACAAACTTATTATAACAGGAGGACCGCAGGAATCATGGAAAAGAGGGGTCCTTTCATTGGATTGGCTGGCCCAGCGCTGTTTTAGCTGTGGAATGGCCAAATGGGGGAGGCAGCTTGATGGATGAGGTCTCCAGGACTCTAAAAATATCCAAATCTTATTATGTGATATCATCTACTGTTAAATTCTGCTCCGTGCTTCTAAAATTTTTATTTTTATGCTGTATTAAGGATTTGTTCTGTTCTTTGTATTGTATTCTATTGTATTGACCCCCTTCCTTTTGACACCCACTGCACGCCAAACCTACCTGGTAAGGGGTCTCTCTTTGCCTTTCCAGAGGTTTCTTCCATTTTTCCCTACAAGGTTTTTTTTGGAAGTTTTTCCTTGTCTTCTTAGAGAGTCAAGGCTGGAGGGCCGTCAAGAGGCAGGACCTGTTAAAGCCCATTGCGGCACTTCCTGTGTGATTTTGGGCTATACAAAAATAAACTGTATTGTATTGTATATCCTAACTACAGGGTCACGGGGGTTCTGCTGGAGCCAACCCCAGCCAACACAGGGCGCAATGCAGGAAGCAAACCCTGGTCAGGGCACCACCCCACTGCAGGAAATAAGTCCAGTAGTTTTAAATTACTCCGTGTGGTTTTTATTGCTATTAAGCCTTACAGAGTGAGGTGTACCTCCATAATGGTGGGCTCCACCAGTAGCTGGTTTCTTCTCAGCAGTCTTCAAATAAAGAGATCGATGATAAACAGTAGGTTTCCATTTTAATAACACTTCTTTTCTCTCGTAGGTGTAGGAGCTCTAAAAAAGCAAGTCAAGAAAATCATCCTTCACACACAAATAAGGTGACATATTTTACTATTATTTGGTCAAGGTAAATGTTCACAGTAAGGATTTTAGGACAGTGGTAAGACCAGCAATGAAGTATGGAGCTGAGATATGGGCAGTGAAGTCTCTGCAGGAGAAGTTCAATGTGGTAGAAACGAGAATGTGGAGATGGAAGTGTGGAGAGGACAGAATAAGAAATGAGACCATCAGAGGTACAACAACAGTCGGGGAGAAATCTAAGAAAGTGGTAAGGACATGTGGGGGGGAGACAATGAATTGATGGAAATGGAAGTCCAGGGCAAGAAACAGAGGAGGTGGATGGACAAAGTAAGAGGAGATCTGAAAGAAAAGGGTCTACAAAGGGAGGAGGTGCAGGACGGAGTAGGCTGATCAGGCACATCAACCCCACATGGAAGTGGGAAAAGAAGAAGAAGGTGAAATTACATATCATAATAAACTGTTGCATTAATAATGAATGTAATTTCATGAATAAAATAGTTAAATGAAAATTAAATGTGACATTTTATAATATAAAATTATTTTTGACATTTGTCCCAAAGTGCCATTTGTCCCAGACGGTGAAGCTGTATTTCGTACTTTTATTAAAACAATGAGGTTCCCTTCAGTTCAAATAGTTAAGAGTTCATTTTGTTTTACGTATCGTCATTTCTCTCAATTTTGTTTTCTTGATGATGCTGGTTAGGAGGTCACGGGTTCTTCTTTCCTGTGACACGTTATACAAGAAGAAGGCATACCATTACTGTTGACCAAGATTTTGGATTTTTTCCTTAACAAATTTTCCAGTTTATTTTACTTAAAGAATTTGGGTGTCTTATGGTAAGGAATCTGAACCTGGAATACCGATTTTTTTTTGTGCCTCATGTTTTGACAATAGTTTTTTGTTCGAGTCTTCTCAGTTTTCTAACCCCTGTCTGCCATCTGACCACACGTATGTCTTCTTCTTGCTGGTTATTCTACATTCCCAGGTCCAAATATTTTCATTTTTTCCCCTTAGTGGGCCCATTTTCTGCATAGTAAGTAGTTTAAATCTGAATTGTTAAACTGCAGACGTGCACTGAGCAACTAATGTGTGAAGTTTACTTATAGTGAGTCTCAATTTACGTTTAGACCCAAGTTTACTCTCAGACGTGCTCAGTCCAAACAGATTCTCACGTGTAGGTTTCTCACAAACAAACACCATTTATTTACGAGGGACATTCAAAAAGTTTCCACACTTTTGTATTTTCATTTTAAGTGGTGAAGACGGAAGGAGGAGTAATGGCATTAAAAAGTTGGTACAACGCTCAGAAAATTGCATCGCAAACAAAGGGGACTGTGTAGAAAATTGGTGTCATTTGTTTTTAAAATTCTTAATAATTACAGCTAACAAAAAGTGTGGAAAGTTTTTGAACGTCCCTCATATGTTTGGATCTGTGAAAGTGTTTGTTACATTCTTTTTTCAATCAAGTCAAAGTATTTATTTATTTATTTTTTGTTTTACAGCAAATCCCCATTAACTATGTGGACAATGACATATATGTCAATCACCTCTCCGTCACAGAACTCGAGAAGGAAGGGGCTGAAAGTCCAGTCGTGTACGCCGATGTTAACTTCACAAAGGCTCAGCTACAACAAGAAAATAACAAAACTGTGACAAAATGGCAGCTTAATGAAGAAACCGAATATGTGGAGATCAAACGAGCTGTGAGCTCCTGAGGATACGAAGTTGTGTAGACATTATGAGTGAAGGAGAGCAACTTCTCCATGTGAATCAACAGTAAAGGGCCGTCATCAGACATAAGCGAAGACACAACGATGACAAACGTATTCAATGGAAATTGAAATAAATAAAGTCCTTCTGTCGTTTGTTTTGGGAAGTTTCTGTATTACTGCCTGAGGTTCCCTTCGTTGCTTAGTGTGTGCCCTGTTGGTATTTTCTTCATACTCTGTTAGTTCCTGAACTGGTGTCACTGTTCTTGCCTTGCCGCCATTACTGTGTGTATAATCCGCCAACCCAACCCAAACTGCAATACAAATATTTTTAGCATTGGCAGCGTTTAATTTGTTCAGACGGGACATTTCAATACCTCGTTTGCAAAGGTAACAGAAGTATATATGAAAGATTATTTGTGTCAAAGTTAAATGCAATCCATAAGGTAAAAAACATTGAAATGCAATACGTCTTTGATTTTTAAGTCATATTATATAGCAAATAAAAACATATTGATCAAGTGATTGATTGCTTTTCATATGGCACACAATTTCCTCAGCGGATTGCATTTTAATTCATGTCCACAAATCGCACGTCGTAACTAAAAGTAAAGCAGACGAATTGCATTCCTCTTAGCGGCTGCTCTGTGTGTGTTGCATTTCGATTCGAGATCACACTTTAATCAGCCAAAAGTCATCAAATGACCAACCAGCATCAGCTTTAGGGCTGCAACTCTGTTTCTCTTAAAATGAGGACATTTGGGTCAAGAAATGAGGACTTTTGAGGACGCCTTTCCCTAGGATGCCATAGTACGCCTTTATATTGTTTTATGGGTTTTTTTAAAATTATATAAATCTTTAGTAGCAGATTATCACTATAATGATGGCCACAATCACAGTCACTGGCAAACTAATAAGCCAGTAAATATTTAAAATATGTCAAGCCTCTTAAATTAACAGACTTCAAGCCTTCCATTCTTATTTGGTTAGCTTAACTGTCGTAAACCTGTAAAAAAAGATACACCCGGTAAATTCACTTCTAGTAAAATAAAAATCATTTTACTCTTCAAGTTCATTTGAATTCATCTACATTCTTTTAAATTTTTCCACTGGAGTTATTTTTCACAGCAAATCTGATATAATCTGATAAATCTGATAAAACAACAAGATTTGTTGCTCAAGTATTCTGTGAACTTGCACTTCCTTTTCAGTAAATGGATATTTGTGAATTGGTGTAAATGAAAGAATTATGAAAATATTAAATTACTTGAAGAACTGACTTATTACTGGATCAACTGTTAACTAAAAAGATATTTCATTTATATGACAGAATAAATATATGATTTTTTTTTTTTTAATTAACTGAACCTTTAACAGTTGACTCATTCATTTACAATAATAAATCCGTTTTGGAACAACAAGTGGTCATAATATTTTCTATTAAAATATTACAAAGCAGTACTTACTCGCACATAAATATGACTGATTGTACCTGGATATATGAAATTTCTTGTTTAACCAAACTCCTGAAAGAAGAATTGAAAATCAGATCTCACATAGAAAACGTGAAATTGTAATTTCGATTTTGAATAAATTCACTTAGTTACGGTGAATTAGGATTACCAATAATTAAATAATTTCGAATGAACTGTCTACTCGCCAAGAAGATAAAGACGAATTCAAAAGATGAAGTGAAAAGGCCAAGCTGGACAGACGTGGACTGTGCTCGTCAATATCGGAATGGAAGTGAAGATTCTGGAAAAAAAGTGTGCGCACTACTTCCGCAAATGCTGATTGGTGTACGGCTTTTAATTTTTACCAATAAGGGTAAGGATATGGAGATTTTCAAATTTTAGGAGCCACAATTCCAGACATTTTCAAAATTTTATAAATTCCTCCCGGACAGTCCATGGTGCGTTAAAAATGAGGACGATTGGCTGCTCTGCCGCATTATTCTTTTTCAAGTTCATAATAAACCTGGATATTCAGTTTTATTACCCTTAACATATTGAAAAGATCTGGTCAGAAGATTCACAAAACAATGTGGATTGAAGCGATGACGTCTGGTAAAACGTCACGAAGATGAGTTTGGCGTGCTGGCACAGATTATGCAAATGAGGGCACGCAGCGCATACCAAGTAGTAAGGGGGTGGAGTTAAGGCGGACACAGCGGTGCGGCAGCCGTAAACGCAAAGTGTTGGGGTGTTGGTGCCAAGTGAACAGTGACGTGCTATCCAGCTTTGGGGCGTTCAGTGTTGCGCCACGAGCTTCTATGTGCCACATGGGACGTTTTCTGCATATCGCCCCCTAAGAGGAGACTGCAGACGTTTAGCTAAAGAAAGAGACCTGAAGTGACGGAGTCGTCTCTCAAGGCTACAACAGTGAGAGGGTTCTAAATAGTTCTTGAGGACTTTCTGGTTTTCCTTAAATGTCTTGGTAATAAATCTGCACAGCAACAAGGTGGGGCAGTTTTGTTTTCCAGTGCGGAAAAGTGACGTTACAATTTGATAACATTCCATAAACTATCCTTACGTACATCCATCCATTTTCCTACCCCGCTCATCCAAGACAGAGTTTCGTTGCTCTGGTGATAAATTCTTAACTCTGAACTGCTTATACACAAGTAACTTTTTACTTAGTTATTCATTCGTTTACTGTAATTATTATTATTATTACGATGATGTTGATGATGATGATAATTATTATTATTTAATTTTCTCTTTTTATATTTATGTTCCTCCTCACAATAAACTCCCGCTGCTGCACGGCCGGACTTCTGTTCGAGATAAGCAGGAGTTTCAGCCCAGCGCTCTGCTGCCTACACGCTGACAAAATAAATAAACTTAACAACAACTTGTCGGATGTACTTAACAAAATCAGGACACCTATATCCATTTAATTAAAGTGTCCTAATTTAAAACATATCAAACATATTCATATTTTGTTATTACGACCAAAAAAAACTTTGGATTAAAGTAATTTTTATGAGGACAAATGGGGCGGGCTATTATAGAAAATATCATACTCTATATGCAAATGAGTCTCGTGCGTGAAACGTGATTATTTGAAATTAAATCAACTTAATTAATTAATTACTTAATTAAATATATGGATGAAATAAGAATATCATGTTTTCAGGATAAAAATTGTGTTAATTGTGAGTAAGATTAACACAAAAAAGTGAATAATGATAACATTTCCATAAACGAACTCTGCTGCTAAAAGAAAATATTCGGATCGCTTTGTTTCGACATAAATGAATCGTTGAAGTGTGATTTCCAACAAAGTTAAGTCAAGGGAAGCAGAAAACAGCTAAGTAATGACAGCAAACGTAATTATTTTTTGTTGAAGTCATTTCAATTAGTTGAAGAAAGTTAACATCCCTGACATATGTGTACTTTTTTTGAGCCGAGTCCCTGAAATTAGTCAAAGTGTATGAAAAAATATATTGTTTGTTTTTCAAAAGAAATATTCCGCCGGCAGACTGGCCGATCGAGTCCTCTTCAGCCTGTTGCCCCTGAGATACAGCAAGTCGTCCACCGCTTGTCGTCCCACGCAGCCCACCATCTCCGAGTTGAAGTGATTTGCCGGTGCTGTTGCGGAGCGGCGGCTGTCAGAGAGCTGGACAGCATGTGCAGAAGAAGAAAGCTGTGCTAGTGGCAGATTTAACGAGGGCTAGTGACAACATTCCAGTTCCAGTGTTAACGGAGTAGGCGATGTTTTTGCATGAACGGTAAATATGGAGTGAGATCATTGTCCAAGGTAATTAGTAATAATTTAAGTCAAAAGTAACTCGTTGTAATTTAAGTCAAAGTTACATTTTTGACAGCGATCTCACTCCATAGGGGTAAACTCGGACTCATTTTGTCAATGAATGTGCGCGGTGTACTAGCAGGATGCAGCAGAGGGCGCTGTAGTAGCGGTTTTGTACGAGAATGTAAGGACAGACGTTTTCAATGAAGTGACTACGTCATTAAAGAGTTACGTGAGCGTGCGTGACAGTACACGTGGTAGAACAAGAGGAGTGGACGACCGTCAGAGCTTTAAGTGATCTCCAGAACTGAAGGTGACGATCGCTAACACAATTGCAGTCTCTTCATAAGGCACGACGAATTAGCTGTAATTGTGACGCAGTTTGCGTCGCCTGATGTCAGTTAAGACGAGCCGAGCTGCCGGCTTTCTTAGAACTTACTGCATTCCTTACAATCAATGAAAAGGCTGATGTTCAAATGCACCGCTCAATAAACCCCCCACTTCAAACTCCTTAAGGACCACCGTTCATATGCATCACGTCACGAGTGAAAAACGTTTCAGCTGACTTGTGAGGGGTTTTATTGACGACTGATCAGCGGTCGCTGCGGACAGTAGTGAAAAAATCCTTTTTTGAAAATTAAATCAGAAGTTCTTTACACTTGACACTCCTAGGTAGCCTACCATACATTAAAATGGATTTATTTTCTCTGTATATTTTTGGATATTTTTCAAAGCTCAATGAAACAACAGCGTATTCGAAGAACGCTTCCCTGTAATAACTGGAATTGTCCAACAGGAGCAGATGCCTGCTGTCTCACAGTTTTATTTGTTGCCACCACCTTTTTTTCACCGGTTGGGTCTGCAGGTCCGAATCTGAACAATTCGTGCACCTGAATAATTAAATATAATGAATCCCTTTAAAATACCCTCTTTTAATAACAACCGTAGTAGTATACTATACAATGCAGTGAACCTGCAATCATTCACTTCTGACTCAATAAGAAGAATGATTGCAATTAGATCATCACATCCACAATCATGAAGAAAGAAAATAACCGTGAACTTCACATGCACAAAAAAAAAAATCATCCCCCCACTGACTTAAAACCACCCGCCTTTTAATTAACCCCCAATAAAAGAAAAACACCGCACTGCGTCACACACACACACACACACACACACCAGAAACTTCCCTCCTTCAATGAAAGCTGCGTGCGATCCCCTCTGTATAATCTTGCTATCCCACCATAAACGTTCAGCTTCACTTTAACACACGTCGGCGTCCCGGGGTTTGGGGTCTTATCTGTGTCCAGCTTTGATTTAGAAAGATCAGCCCCACAGGCCACAGCTGAGGTGAAATAATGATAATAATAGTAATAATACTACTACTAATAATAATAATCATCCATCCATCCATTATCCAACCTGCTATATCCTAACTACAGGGTCACGGGGGTCTGGTGGAGCCAATCCCAGCCAACACAGGGCGCAAGGCAGGAAACAAACCCCAGGCAAGGCATAATAATAATCACTCAATCCCAAAGTTTTCAACCATCTTGAGCCTCATCTCAGCCATTTCACTTGCATTCACAAACCGAGTTCCAAGCACCCATCGCTTGCAACCCCAGCCTTTAAATATTCACCTTCAGCAAGGGGCACCATCTGCCAATGTGATCGATTAATCAATCAATCAATCAATCAACAAGTTCATTGCAGTACTTTGTCACGCAAGGAGGACAAGGTTGCCTGGGAGGAGTGGTGGTGCCAGAGAAGAGTGTTTGTGTTTTTGCATTACTTGTGTGCTTGGGACTGTGTTGTCTCTGTGGGTACAGGGAAGGCGTAGCCCACAGACGAAGAAAGATGAAAGTCTGTTTATGTTACACGTGCCTCCCGTGTCTAATCTCTGTCAGGTCGGGTGCTATGCAATGTCTATTCTTACAATATATATATGGGATGGGACATCTGATTGTCAGCGTTTTCCCACTTGGCTGGCATGTCCCTTTGCTTCTCTCCAGCCTGAATACGTATGTATACAGGATTATACATTATATTCCGGGAATGAATGTTGTCTTTTAAAGCAAATTAAATACATACGAGTTTATCTCTTTTTGTGCCAAATTTGTCTCTTGTAATTCTGTCCTGCCATGGGTACAAAAGGGATGGCATTGATTCTAGTCAATTCTGCATCAAGAAACACATCCCAGGGGAGAAAGAGTACCCCCTGCTGGATACGGTGTCCTATGAATCTGAGTTGCCTTGGTTGGATAACTTGAATTCTTTCATAATGGGCGTCTGATGTTGACCAGGATTAAGTAACAGCTAATGATGAAAATGTTTAGGATTTTTGTGAGCTTTTCTGTGATGATCCGACTCTCACTTGCATAAAGACGTATGGCCAGGCACTCTGAAGATGCCATCCTTGATGTTGGTTGAGATGACTGAATACGTTTTTTCATTTGCCAAAAGGCACTCCAGGCTTGGTGTTTCCATATCCTGTTATCTGATTGGCTCAATGGTATCACTGATCCTAAGTTTTTAAAGTTATCATTCTACAATATCTGTTGGCCATCAAGTTTGATGTCAGAGTCTGACTGTTGACTGGTGTAGCTTTTGTCTTTTGATGTTGATTGTGAGACCTACATCTTTAGCTAATTTAGTTGTGGTAATAAACTGGCATTATGCTTTTTCCATGCATCAAGTAAAGCCGTATTTACAGCAAAGTCTGTGTCTAAAATTGACGTAGCTGCATATCGACTTGATTTCTTTGGCCTGGTGACAAATCCAGATACTCCATTTTGTGTGAACAAAGAAGGCGTACAAGAGGCTAAAATTCTTGTCAGTTCCTCAGAATCACTGTACAGACTTGCTTGTATGTTGTCATCGGTAGTGGATGCAGATTGGTATCCCACTCCTCCTTCGTTCTTAACACTTGTCTGAAAACTTCTGAACTTCTCAATCTATCTGTAAACTCTCCACTGTCTCTGTATGGTGCAGAAAGCCCTCTGTGGATTGTGGCCCCGGTATACTTCAACCCCATGGAAAGTGGATCAGCGCTCACTGCTCTGCGTTTGTGTAAACGTTAAATAGGCGTACAGTCACTGAGTCATTAGCAAATTTTAAGAGGAAACTATTCTCAAATCTACTGTAATAGTCAATAGTATGGACACTGTACAAAAGAACTGAAAGAACAGAACCCTGAGGAGACCCCGTGGATGAGGACGGCATGTCAGAAAGATGACCACAGACCTTCACTCTTTGAGTCCTCCATCCATCCAAACTGTTATATCCTAACTACAGGGTCACGGGAGTCTGCTGGAGCCAATCCCAACCAACACAGGGACCAAGGCAGGAAACAAACCCCAGGCAGGGCGTCAGCCCACCACAGGGCACACACACACACACACACCAAGCACACACTGGGGACAATTTAGAATCGCCAATTCACCTAACCTGCGCGTCTTTGGACTGTGGGAGGAAACCCACACAGACACGGGGAGAACATGCAAACTCCACGCAGGGAGGACCCGGGAAGCGAACTCAGATGGGTCTCCTAACTGCAAGGTAGCAGTGTTACCCACTGCGCCACCATGCCGCCCTCTTTGAGTCCTGTCTGCTAAAAAGTCAATCATCCACCATAACAAACTGAAGTGACACTGAACAATTCTCTTTGCAGGAAGGTGGGCCTTGATGACATGAATCCTGAGGAGAAGGCTGCAAATGGGAGCCTCCCATGAGTCCTGAAGCCCTCCAGGTGGGCACACAACAGATGAAGCAAAGTGACAATGGTGTCCTCTGTCCTTCTGTCACACGGGTATGCAAACTGAATTGGGTCTCATAAACTCTGAGCTTCCTCTTTAGAAGCTTTGCAAGTCATTTTATAACAAGTAATGTCAACAAACGACATCTCTCTGTTATCAGAAAACCGTCTGCTTCAACCCTCTGACTTGCTCAGCGACATCGCAGAGCTCAAATCTTCAACAGAATTTATTAAACCCGTTAGCTTTAAAACTGTTAGCTGTTATAACACACACACCCTTACATGGGTCTTGTTGTCTGATTGAAGCTGACCAGCTAAATGTTTAATGTCTGACCAGGCTGAGCTCCAATTATATGGAGACAATTTCTGTCCAATTTTATACTTATAATTAAGTTTAGCTATTTTTGAAAAGCAAATCAAAAGTAAAATACATTTGAAAAATACACGTCAACTGCAAAGGATAGAAATAGAAACCTTACAAGTCATTCTCAATGGCTCATGGGTAGTCAAACACACAGTGCACAGAGCTCTGCCGTTTGTCTCGTTGAAGCCAAAGTCAACTGAACCTGGACAGTCTGCTCATGCAGGATTATCATCATCATCATCATCTGGTCTCAGAGCATAGCTATAATAATGAGCACAAAGCATGAGAATTGAAGAAATCTGACAAACCTCAATGTTGATTTTGATCTTCAGCTGATATCTACTGTAAGTTTCCTGGATGGACACTTTTGTCATTTTGGAGCTACAGACACCATATTAGTTTGTCTTAATTACAAGTTTTTGTTCAAAATGAGAGTGTGATGAACTATAAAGAACTCTTTGAGACTTTTGAAGGTGTCGAGGTAAAGCAATTAGCCTTATTGCAATAAAACAATAATGCAGGCTCAACCCAATTAGGCCAAATCGAGTTGAGCCCCAAACAAGCCAAAAATCCCAGTTTGTATAATCACTCATTTCTTCTCATGCTGGCCTCGCTCAAGATGGCTCATTCGCTACTCCTTCTGACCCCCTTCAGCAGCTGGCTTCCCAAGTTTTCATGGGAACCACCAACATCTCTCATATTTTGTTATTTGCCTTCACCTTTTGCTTCGCTTATTTTTAGGTCGGCCTTGAGCTTCCAGGTGTTCCCTGACTTCCGCTCTTGGGGTGTCTCTTTCTATCATTCTCCCCCATCTCTGTCCCTCAAGTTGATAAGATATTGGTGGCTACAGCTAAGCTTTAATTAAAAAAGCAATATGGCATGCACCTTTATTTAACCATTTGCTTGGTATGCCTGACTTGTATTAATACTTGCACTAAGATTAATGCTTATAGATTTTCGTATCTATTTATGCTAATACATGAATATACTAATTTCTTATTTTCCATAAATGCAGTTTACCTAACTAGCGGAGTTCTTGAATTTACTATATTTTATTTTCTCTTTATTTTTCCAACTTTTTAACCTTAAACGTTTTTGAACTTGCCGTTTACCATCTGGTGGGCTCTAACAAATAGAAATTTAAAGTACATGATGGCTGATCCTGACTTAGATGAGGTAGCTGCAAAAAGGTTTAAGATTTTCATGTACAACATATTTGCATCCTGCAGTCTGTATATGTAAGCAAAAAACAAAGGGTTGTGTGTCCTGATTGAGGTCATTGATGTTACATAGAAAGCCTAGAGGGGGCTGGCTGGGTGGTCTCATGGCCTTGGAACCCCTGCAGATTTTTTCTTTTTTTTTCCAGCCATATGGAGTATTTTTTTTTTTTTGTTTCTTTTTCTGTCCTCCCTGGCTATTGGACCTTACTTTTATTCTAAGTTAATTAATATTGCCTCATTTTATTTTTTCATATTTTGTCTTTCTTCATCCTGTAAAGCACTTTGAGCTCCATCATTTGTATGAAAGTGTGCTCTAGAAATAAATATTGTTGTTGTTTTGTATGAGGGCTATTTCATGTCATAAAGTCATTGCACAAATAAGAGATAAAAGAGAAGGAAAGACAAAGGTATATGAACAAGGAAGGTACTATATAATAGATAGATAGATAGATAGATAGATAGATAGATAGATAGATAGATA
>JANRMT010062827.1:1380153-1414537 GCA_026402145.1 Polypterus bichir lapradei
CACAGCATATCCTTTTAAGAGAGTTACAGTTTTTCACTGAAATAGATCTACCCAAACCACGTAGAATAATTTCTCTGTTGAGACCCTCCATCTGTGTGATTGACCCTGCAGTCCCAACAGTCTTTTATGAAGAAGTCTCCGATGTGCTCAGTGATGGTGTACGTGACACAGTGAGCTCCTTATATGATACGGGAGTCTTTCCTGACTGCCCAAAGACTGCAGTTGTTAAACTCCTGCTCAAGAAAAGTTAATGCAGACAGGCCGTTTATCTGTTCTTGTTCTCTAAGACTTGAGTGCAGCATTTGACACCGCAGACCACTGTATTCTTATTAATCAGGTGGGCCTCTCTGGCAATGTCATAAATTGGTTTCAGTTTTACTTAACAGATTAAAAATTCTTTGTTAGTTGTGGTGATTGTGTTTTAGAGACCTCTGATATTGTATATGGTGGACCACAAGGATCTTCTCTGGGTCCACAGCTTTTTTCAGTCTCCATGCGGTAAAACATTGACTCTGATCTAAACTTTAAATCGCATATCAACCAGATTACTAGGAATACATTTCTTCACTTAAGGACTTTAGCAAAAGTTAGACTTCTTATAACTTTGTAAGATGCTGAAAAATTACTTCACACTTTTGTTTTTAGTCAATTTGATTACTGTAATGCACTCCTAAGAGGACTACCTAAGGAAGACATCAACCGACTCCAATTAGTGCAGAATGCAGCTGTCAGAATCTGAACCAGAAGATGAAAATCTGAGCACATCACACCAGTCTTAGCATCGTTACACTGGTTACCCGTGTCATTTAGAGTGGACTCTACTGGTGTAGAAAGCCTTCAATAATCTGCCCCTTCCTGTATTTTTGAATGCCTGTTCCCTTCACTCCAAGTCGTAACCTGAGATCTTCAAATGGATGTGTTTATTCCAAAACCCAAGCTTGAAAGGAGTGGTGAGGCAACTTTTTGGTGTTATGAACCTAAACTCTGGAATACTTTATCAGTAGAAATTTGCCAGGCTAATGCTGTAGAACATTTTAAAAACCTGCTAAACACCCATTATTTTAATTTGGTTTTCTTGTAGCTATATTTTAGTTGTGCTCCTAATAAACTATATAGGCAACAAATTAGCATGTTCTTCAGGGATCTACAATCTTTACTAACCTCCACTTTTCTCTGCTGTGTTTTCTGGTTCTTCTGTGCGATAATTTGTGCCATCACCACCTGATGAAGGCACCATGCAGCCCCCTGAGATGATGGAATGAAGGTGGGTGCCTCAGCTGTCCACAAGAACAACTTCATTGAAGTAAAGAGGAATGAGTTAAAAACATTCATGTTAGGTAGAGTGCTGAGTGGGGGGCTTGCTGGGTGGTGTTTTGACATTGGATCCCCTGCAGATTTTGTTTTTTTGTCATCCAGGCCTTCTGACCTTATCATTGGACTCATCTTTACGTCATAATTTTGTACATAAGGACTCTACTCTTCTACTTGATATTTTATCTGTATTTTAAGATTGTATTGTTTTTTCCTTCATACTTTATCTTTAATATGATTGCCTAATCTTTTTTTGCTTTTATTTGTAATGTTCTCTTTGACATCTTAGAAAGCACAACAAATATTTTTTTGCTGTTCAAAAGCACTCATTTAATAAGATCATTTATTAACTGTGTGCTTGAAATGACACCTCATGCAGATGCTGGGCATATTACTCCATCACAATGCCATTAACACTCTTAAAATCAAAGGTTCTATAATGGCATTTATGGCTATTTACTGGGATGTGTGGTTCTTCATTGAACTATTGCTTGACCAAGCACCATTTCATACTGGGATGAGTTCTTTGCATGTGAAGTTGGTTCTTTGTGCTTTGAAAAACTTACCAATAGGCAGAAAAAAAACGAAATCTTTAACGTATGTAAGGCCACCTAGCAGGACACTAACCTGCACTCATCCTGTGTTGTTGTGCTCAGTGAGTGTCCCTTTAATATCAGGACCCCCTGATTTCATTCCTGGTTACTGACTGTGTGGACCCTGTTACAGATCTAAATTAATTAAAGGTTCTTTGTGGCACCTTCATGTGGGTCTTTGGAAACCAAAAATGGATCCCCTATGGCAGGGATGCCCACACTTTTTCAGCTTGCGAGCTACTTTTAAAATGACCAGGTTAAAATGATCTACCTACATTAAAAATGCTATATATATATATATATATATATATATATATATATATTGGATTTAATAATCTTCATGTGGGAAAAGGCTGACTCGCATAAATAAGTAGAGCCGAATAATGCAGTCAAGGAGGTTGCACATTTCCTCATGTTTTGGTACTTTTCCTCTGTGAGTTCCAAAACTGTCCAAGAGCCCCAGACTTCAGCTGAATGTCATCCTGTAGAGTCAAAATCTCATCCTCCACTGTAGAGGAGTTTTAGGTGAAATAGTGTTGCAATTTCTGATGCGAGTGAATCACCCTCAACATCTTCCCTCAATGGATAGCACTTAAATGTAGCGATTGGCTCAAGTAAAGCTGAGTCTTGAAACCGTCTGTCAAAGTCTGACAGTCAATTTTCCGTCTGCTCCGTGTAGCGGATGATGTACACATGTCTTCCATTGCGTCTCCAGCTCTGACACGAGGTTTCCATGTTCCACAAATCAAGGCGCTGCAGTTTTGAAGACAGATGTTGCATTTTTCATTTGAAAGCATTAACTGAGCTAATCATATTGACCATGAAGTTCTCTTTTCCTTGTAGCTGTGAATTAAGCTCATTCAACATGTTAGTCAGATCGGAAAAAAAAATGCAGAGTCTAGCGACCATTGATCGTTATTAATTTGCTTGTATTCTGCATGTTTAATGACAAGGAGAAACTCCTTTTTCTCCGGCCAGGGGTCTTGAAATCTCAGCAGGAATTTATCCCTAGCCATCTGCTTCAACAAAGGCATCTTTTATCATCTCTCCATCTTGGAAGGACTTCTTATGCTTAATGATCGAGTGACTCACCTGGAACGATGTTTCGGTGTGTCTGCCTTTGCTTTTGAATTCAGCCGAGTGAAAAATGACGGCTGTCCGATTAACTGCGATTTTAGTTCCCTCTCCTTTCTCTTTCTCAAATAGCTTTTCGGAAGGAAGTCAGTTTCGTAGTTTTTATGAACAGTTCGAAAGTGCCTTTCCACATTTTTCTTCTTTGGAATAGAAATGATGGATTGACAGATCAGACAAACACACTTCAATTGAGACATTGTGAGAGAAAAAATCCTCTTCCAATTAAACATCCAGCCCATAACTAACAAATTTTTTTTTAAATCCGTTCTTTAGTCGATATAAATTGGAAGGCTAACTAGATCACTTAGACAGCCGGAGTTTTGCAGTAGCTCACGTGTTTGATCGTGCGTGCGGGATGAGATCAGTGTGTTAGAAGAGAAGAGATCTCAGACTGGCCGCCCTGTATGTCAATCAAGTGGCAAATGCCATAGGGAGGATATATGATAGACTAACATTAAAAAAAAAATTTTTTTTGAATGCAACACAATCTACCTGCACTACCTTTGCGATTTACCCGTCGATCGCGATCAACGTATTGGGCACCCCATATGGCATTGTTCTGAGATCACCCCTTCAAGTTTAAGAGTGTACAGCCCTTGATGCAGTTTGCACATTTGATAACTGAGTTGAAATGGAAAGCCCAACGTGACCACGCAGATTGTATTTTATTCGTGAGATACAAACAGCTCTACACTGGCATAAGTTATGTCTGCTTCCAAGTCCTGACCTACCTGGCACCCTGTCTCTTTTGGTGTCTTGATGTTTTTACCTCTGTGTCCTCCACATGAAAGACAACATCAGCCTCCATGTGTGTGGCATGTCACTTTGATGTTCTCAGTACCAAATACATCTTTCTTCAGCAATTTCAGTTCTCTCTGAAATTAATGGACAAACATGGAGTCATATTGATGGATTAACTGTGTGGCTAAAGCAGGCCATCTCAGAGCTCAGTGCCTCGATGTCGATTGTCTAGTTCCCTGTTTGTATATTGGATTGCTCTGTTATTGCCTGATTTGAATAGAATTGACATGATTGCTGATTTTTAATGCACTGGAGGATGTCTGCTATAAAGGGCCTTGCTGTTCTAGACCAGGGTTTCTTAAACATTTTTTTTGTTGTGACCTAATCTTACCCTTTATAGAGACTTTAAGACTCATTTCCTGTTGAATACCTAAATGATTGTCAGTACTCCACCCTGGACAATTGTGGACGATCATTAAATAGGAAAGGATTTTACTCTTTTGTAGATTTTGGACCAATCATCAGAGTGTGTGGTGCAACCACCCTTGGAAAATCATGAACGATCATCGGCCCAAAACCTCCACAACCCATTACCATTAAATACAATTTGTGACCCAACAGTGGTAACCTGCTTAAGAAACCCTGCTGTAAACACTTCAGCAGCTCATTTTAATGTCACTCATTAACATTCTGAACAAACTATATGAAGAAGTCCATCAATTTCCATTCATCTTTGTCTTATTAAAATCTTCAATAGAGGTTTGGAGAAAGAAATCACCCAAGTTGTGTACATAATTGTGGAATAAACTCCAGAGATACACACTCTGTCCGCTCAGCACGATGTCACACAGACTGTAGTCATACGATTTCCTAGACTCATGCATAACTACACCTTACTGCTGTTCTATTGACTGAGTTTTTCCTAAACAGACCCTCATATTACGTTTCAGTGCTTAACTCATTAGGTTCAGGCCCCCCAGATGAGGCAGTTAGCTGTTTCCGTTGAAGGTGGGTGCTCGTTTAACTCAAAGCCCTTTTGTCTTCTTTTTCCAGCTCATGAACTCAACATCATCATAATTGCTGTTTCAACTTCCTTGTGTGTTCTGATAGTCCTGATAGCACTGGGCCTGTTTGTTTGTCTGAAAAAGTAAGTGTACTCTCTATAACACTGACCTGACTATGGGTGGGCAAGGGGTGGTCCGTTCAAAAAGAGTCAACTGCATGCCCAATGAAAAAAAATACAAAAAAAAGTTACAATTTATTTTGGAATGTAGTTGTCCATCACAGGGTGAAAACCCAGTAACACCACTGTTTACAAAAGAAATAAATACAATTAAATAAACAGAGCCAGGCTGCTGAGACCAGTTTTACGTCAAAGAAATGAAGTCTAAAATATGGAGCTCATGCAGAAAATGTACAAAATTAACATCTCCTATGTTCTATCTAGATTTAGTATTCCGAAATAATCAGCCTAGGATTGAAGGGGTAGATCTGACAACAAGTGAGGCTGTTTTAAAATTGGCTGAGAAGGCTCAGGAGTTGTGAATCATTCATTTGTCGAAGCTTCCTGTAAGTACTCGATGCTAATAGCTCAAGAGACTCTAATAAAACAGACTTCACAGCGGGTTGCTGGAGTGCAAATTCAAAGACTGAAAGAATTAAATTAAAAAATAATTAAATAAATATAATATAATATGATAAAGGATCCGGCAAGCTATATTTGTAGATCCTTGGATCTTCCCAATTCAGCTCTGTGTGTGAGTGAGTGTTAGTCTGTCTATGGCTGTTCCTTGCCTTGCACCAGACACCACTGTGTTACTCTCTGGCCCCCAGTGACCCTGTATAGTATTAAGCAGGATTCAGAATGGTGTCATGTTATAATAATTTAGCTCTGTGAAGGACTTTTCTTCTCGCCAGAGTTAATTTCTGTCTTCCTCCCAATGGCGTCCCACCATCTCCATGACAATCAGCTGTGTGTGGACTAACTGAGGAGCTCTCATCCCAGGATGTCCACCTCTGTGTCAGTCACAGCAGACCCCTCATTCTTTTCTGAATTGAGAATCTGTTTTTTGTTTTTTAGGTACATGAGCTCCAACAAAAAAGGTGAACATGGAACCAACATGAAGTCATCTGAGCAGACACAGGTGAAATGTTCTGTTACTCTACATAATGACGTGTCACAGTGATGTGTTTAAAAGTCAGCCATTGTAAAGTAAATGAGGTTGATTTACACCACTGACAGAAAGGAGAAAATCAGCAGCAGCTGACATGACAGTATATTTGACTGTGAATTGGGTCTGAGAATATCATTCTTTGTCATATTAGTCCTCCCTCCACAGAAAATTAGAAAACACAAAATAAAAGAAAAAAAACTTTATTCAGTGGATTCAGAAAGCGTTCAGAGCCGATCACTTTCTGTACACTTTATTGTGTTATTGACTTTGATAAATTTGACATTCTTGTCCATCACTCTACACACAATGGCCATAATGACAACATGACAAGATGTTTTCAGAGAGGTTTGTAAATTTATTAAAAATCATCAAATTTCTCATTCATAGACCTTTAATTGAGTACTTTGTAGAAAACCCTTTGACAGAAATTCTACTTTGGAGTCTTCTTAGGTAAGTCTCTACAAGCTCTGCACACCCAGATTTAGACACTTTATCTCATTCTTCATGGCAGATCCTCTCCAGCTGCATTAGATTGGATGGGAAGTGTCTGTGAACGGCCATCTTCAGGTTTCTCCACACGGGTTCAGTGGGGTTTAAGTGTGGACCACCGTATGCTGAGGGTCATTGAGCCTGTGCTCGGTAAAGAGGATCATATGAGGGTGAAGTGAAGTGAATAATCGCTCACACTGCACAATTCTTTTATTTACACACATTTTTATCAGACATACTTTGCTGTACTTATTTAAAAGTGGTACATTTTATAATAACTTTACATCTTACATTTATAACAGTTGTGCTCTCGCTCAACATGTAATAAACTCAAACAAAGCAGGAGCAAAAGTCCAGACTCGGCCTCACCAAACTGCACTCACCTTTACAAATATCTTCACTCACAACCACAAACACACACTCCACAGTCAATTAAATTCAAATAAAGTCAAATAAGTCATAAAAGTCAAAGAAAGGTTTTATGAATGCAACACATTTATAGAAAGATAAGTATTCAATACAAACACAATCCCCTGATCCCAAAGTAAATGCAGATACATAATACAAATATACAAGAGTTTAAACAACACAACGCGTTTGCAATGGCTTATGGGCAGTTCAAACACGCGTATTACAACATTGTGCCATTAGTCCAATTGAAGCCAAGACCAAATGAACATGGACGCTCCACTGCGGGATTCCACCATTGTTTTTGTGAGCTTTCTTTGAGAAGAGGGAGTGAATTCACCGCAGGATGTTGGCTTGTGCCGTTTGGGGACTCATCTTACACAAACATCACGGTATCCCCAAGTCCTCCACAGCTGATATCCAAATGTGCAGCAATGGCGGACAATGTAACCCGTCAGTCTCCTCTGATGGAGACATTCGCCTTGTCGATGAGAGCTTGTGTGTGCGATGCTGATATTCAATGATAATGACCTTCATTAGTTACGCTTATTTTTCCCACTTCAAACATTTCTACTGATTTCTAAAGTTCTCGTTGAGTCCTGCAGTTTTCCATCTGCCCAAATAAATCTCACTATGACGTTCTGTTTAACGATAGTGCCATCCCGTGGCAGAGCGTTCGTGTTCATTTGACTTTGACTAAACTAATAGCACAGCGCTGCGCTGTGTGTGTTTGAACTCCCCATAGGCCATTGCGAGTGTGTTGTATTGCGTCAACTTCTAGGCGTAGCATTTACTAAATAACTTTCAGAAGGATTTACTCTTCATATAAAAGACACACAAATTCAGACAAAATGAACAAAGGTCAGTAAGTGTTTGAAAGATGGATGATGGCTGCTAGTCCTTAAAAATGAGGAAAAAATCCAAAACAGACCATCCAGTCCATGAGAGTCACTAGAAATATCTAAAAATCACCTGTAAGGTTTGTGCTCAGCTATGGAATGTGATTCTAATTGAAGAATATAAGAATAAAACCTTTACTTCAACTTCTGGATCTGATTGGTGGAAGAAGTGGGATTTTCCAGATTATTTGACATACAGAATCACAGCTGTGCTTGACGACTCGAATGGCGGTCAGCAATATGACAATGGCAGGCTCTTGTTTTATGTTTTATATTTTTCTTTATGGAGCATTTGGTCCTTTTAAATTTTATAACCCAGAAGCAGATGGTGAAACTCCCACCTTCAAGGAAATGTTAAATTCTAGGACTGGTGGACTTGCTGCTTCTAGAATTAAACATTTACCTGGGAATGTTATTATACAATACAAAAGACAGACTGACAAACCACTTAGAAACGTAGAAGAGACCTGCTGGAGATTTTACGTAACCCCGCTACAACATTTCCTTCTTTAAAATTCTCATATTTGACGTGTATTGGTGTTTTTATTTTTACAGAGTTCACTGCCACAGGAAGGAGAGAACAGCCATTATGAAGTTTTACAGAGAAGACAGGCATCAGTATATGAAACGATAGAGAAAAATAAAACTGTGGCTGCATAATGGAGAGCAAATGTAAACCCAGAAATACAAAATAATATTCAGGAGACGGCACAAAATGTAATTGTCTTCTAAACATGCCTTGTTAATGTTCTCTGAATGTTGTTTCACTTTGTTGCTGTGTATTTGTAACCTTTGACATTTTGTGATAATTGTCTGTACAATTGTTATAAATGATGAGCTTTGACTGGTCGATTAAAATAAAGAAGTTCCTTACTGACTACGGTGGTCTGGCGCCCTGCCCGGGGTTTGTTTCCTGCCTTGCATCCTGTGTTGGCTGGGATTGGCTCTAGCAGACCCCTGTGACCATGTAGTTAGGATATGGCGGGTCGGATAATGGATGGATGGATAGAGTTCCTTACTGATGATAAACATCTATAAAAAGTGAAAAGTACATCGTCAATTTGTGTCAGGGATTGGCGAGTGAATGTAAAGTGACACAAACATGCAATGTGTTCCGCTTCTGAGAGGTTATGAACTCTAAATTTGGAAGATGAGGAAAACTTGAAGAAAAATTGGAGGAAAAGTCAGGGAGAGTTGATGAGCCAGTCTGATAAGAGCTCACTGATTCAGGGGATCAGAAAGTAAGCAGTCAGACATCAGATGAGGAGCTGACATGACAGAGAGAGCAGATGGGATGAGCTGACAAAGACAATCGACTGAAACTCCAAGATGAGCTGCCACCTGAGGGACTGAACTTCTAAAACTCTCAGGTTGCATGGTTTGGTTGGCCACATTCTGATTTTCCTTCAACTTCTAATTCTAGCTTTTGGTGACATTATTTAAATATTAAAACTCTTTAACCCTGCTTTCCTGCTTGTATGTTTTTTTCTTCATTATCATCAATGGTTGAGGAAATTACATTTTTTTATTCTCGGTGAGGTCAATCTGAGTGAAGGAGACAAAATACTCCAATGAGAGAATGGAGAATCAAATACTAAGGTGGTGGGCTATAGTCCTGGGGACAAGTGGGATTCAGCTGTGAACTTTATATCCCGTAGAGTTGATAAGTATAAGAACAGACAAAGAGGAGTAGTGACAGAGGTGTGTGACATGACTGTGCTCTACATAAAGAGAATCTGTGACTGAATAAGAGGGGATTCATGATTTAAGGAGAGGTGTCCACACAGGCCTTTCTGAAAATAAAGCATCTGGTGTTACACGAGAGCAGGCCGAATCAATCTGATTTAATAAATGGTAACAAGAATGAGAATTAGGCAGCGTGAAGGGTTTGGATTCTGCTGTAGTAAACCAAATGTATGATGAATAAAACAAATAAACGAAAAGGCACAACGGTGGTGCAAATCAACAGCATCTGTTGTCAAGTAGAAGATCTTAATGAGAATAAAAAAAACACTTCTGAGTCTCTGAGTCGCAGATCTGAACTGAACAAACACTTCTGGGGGTCGGCTTGGTCTTATAGAGGATGCGCCGGGGCTTCCTGGACAGACAATGAAATGAGACCACTTGCCTTCTGGGTGACAACCCTCTGAACTGTGGATGGAAAAGAAAATTGGGTTAGCAACAGTGCCCCCTATTGGCTCGGAGTGCCAGCGCTTACTTGGTAAGAGCCTTGAAGATGCCCTCTACTCACACAAGCTTGCCAATTATGATAAAACAGACTAGCAGGGTAAACTATTGAGGCATCTGATTTAACTCAGGAAAATCTGTAAATGAGAGCAACTTCTGTTCTCACACCTAACTTGATGTGTTGCTTTGCTCGTCAATAGGATTACTTCAGTTGCAGGGATTATCAGGTCTGTTAAGTTTTGTGAGCTTCCTTTACTAAACTGGGGCTGCTGTGTGAGTTCACTTCCCACCTGACATTAAGCAGGAGTCAAGTACACCACCATATTGTCCCTGATGCTCTATTTCAAGGTGGCAGGGCACATAACTCACCATGAATAGTGTATGTTAAGACAAAAATAAACATAATCAATAATAAGTAAATATATATATATAAATCAAAATACAAAACATAACCCACAAGAGGACCAAACATAATTCCAATATCAAAATCTGCACAAATGAGGGTCCGTCAGTAATTATCCACACTTTGTGATCATTTCATTATGTTGACTGTACGGCTCTCTTCTCCCACATGTGGGCACACGGCGTGTCTGTGGCCTCAATGCTCAACTCTGACCTTCATCAGTCAGTTTCTCTTGTTGTTTTCTAGCAGTTAACACGGCAATGAAGAAGTGCAGTGAGCAGTGATGCACATTTTAATGGACTGAAGGTGACATTATCATCACTTGACTACAAAGATGGTATGTTGGCAGACGTCTCCACTTTCCTCGATTGACAGCCGCTGCCCTCAGCTCACTGACCATTGGGGGCTCATCACGATTTACTAGTTTGATGATGTAGTTGTTGTAAGATAAACGCGCTCTGCCCCTAGTTCTCTTTTTGTACTCATATTGGTCAAGAATCTCAGTTATTAGTGTCTGAGTCGCCTTTGTTGTGTGACTTCAATCAATGGTTGGACTTGAGTTTTTCCATAATGGGAGTCATTTCTCACTCTATCCCAGTGCCTGGAGTTAAGCAGGATTCTGTAACAGGTAGTGGTGGAAATGTTTAGGCCTTTTTGTGAGCTCTTTGGTGATGACCCAAATCTCACTTACATAAAGATGTCTGGCCAGGCATGCTGCTTAGAAGATGCCTTTCTTGATGTTGGTCGAGATGAACAAGAGCTGAATATGTTTTAGATTAGACCAAAGACAGTCCAGGCTTGGCCTGTCCATATCTTGTTATCTGGTTTAATGCTACCTGTGATCCTATTTTTTTTAAAATGATCTTTCCACGATATTTGATGTCCGTCGAGTTTGATGTTGGAGTTTGACTGTTGATTGGTGTAGCTGATGTCTTTTTGATGTTGATTTTAAGACCCATTATTTAGCTAATTTTGCTATTGTCATGAGGTTAGATTGTGCTCTTTCAATGCTTCTGTCAAGTAAAGTTGTACGCTCATCAAAGTGTATGTTGAAGTTTGATGTAGCTGCATATCGACTTGATTGCCTTGATGTAGTGAATTCAGATACTCCATTTTGTGTGTGTTGGACATTTAAGAAAAGAGAAGGTGAACCAGAGGTTCAAATCTGCGACAGTTCATCAGAATCAGCGTACAGACTTACTCGTAGTTATAGTGAGCAGTGGATGTAGATGGGCATCCCAATCCTCCTTCTTCATGCCTGACGCTTATCTAACCATTTGTGAACTTCTCAATCCATTTGTCAACACTCCAATGTGGTAAACACTGTCTCTGTATTGTGCCGGAAGCCTTCTGTGGATTGAAGCCCCCTGGTCCACCTTTATGCCATAAAAAGTGGATCACTGCTCACTCCTCTTCTTTGGTGCAAATGGAGATTGGAACAGCTCATTAAATAGGCTGTCAGTCACTGAGTCATCGGCACATTTTAAGAGGAAATTTACTGTAATCAATAGTGTGGACAATGTAGACAGGAGCTGAAAGAACAGACCCATGAGGGGACTCTGAGGATGAGGATGGCATGTCAGAGAGGTGGCCATTGATCTTCACTCTTTGAGTCCTGTCTGTTAAAAAGTCAATCAGATGCCCGACCAAACTGGACTCCAAATTAAAATCTTCACCAAATCTCTGAAGGAAGGTGGGCCTCGATGACATGAATCCTGAAGAGAAGTCAGCAAATGAGAGCCTACCATGAGTTCTGAGCCCTCCAGGTGGTTACACAACAGATGAAGCAAAGTGACAATGGTGTCCTCTGTCCCTCTGGGTATGCAAACTGAATTGGATCCCATAAACTCTGATCTTCCTCTTTAGAAGCTTTGCAAGTCATTTTATAACAAGTAATGTCAACAAACGACATCTCTCTGTTATCAGAAACTGTGTGCTTCAATCCTCTGACTTGCTCAGTGACATCGCAGAGTCAATCTTCAATAGAATTTATTAAACCCATTAGCTTTTAAACTGTTAGCTGTTATAACACACACACCCTTACATGGGCCTTGTTGTTTGGTTGATGCTGTCCAGCTAAATGTTTAATGTCTGACCAGGCTGATCTCCAATTATGTGGAGACAATTTCTGTCCAGTTTTATCATTTTAATTATGTTTAGCTATATTTTTAAGAACAAATCGAAAAGTAAAATAAATTTGAAAATTACACGTTAACTGCAAAGGATAGAAACTGAAACCTTGCAAGTCATTCACAATTTCTCATGGGTAGTCGATCACACAGTGCATAGCGCTCTACTGTTTGTCTCATTAACACCAAGGTCAAATGAAACTGGACGCTCTGCTCATGCAGGATTATTATTATCATCATCAGGTGTAAGAGACGCTTTCTTTTGAAATAATAATGATATCTGTGAACGAGATGTGCATTGTATTTTATCACTAAAAATGTTTGTGATGCACCATCTTTTGCAAAGGCAGAGACACAGACACACAGACACTTATCCTTTTATTAAGGTAGACACACAGACATGTATTATATATGTATTTATAGATACTGTGTATATATACAGTGTATACATAGTGTAAGTATACCATAGTATACTTATATCATAGTGTAGTGATAAAATACAATGCACATCTCGTTCACAGATATCATTATTATTTCAAAATTGGTAGCGGCCGGGGAAAATCTAAAGCACAACTTAGATATTGAACCCGATCTCTCGAGTGAGACGGAGGACACCCCCGACAATTTTCCAGAATGGGCTGGTCCTTCTACTTCTTCCCAGATTGCAAATCCCTCCGAACACAAACCGAGCGTTAACGCACAATCAGATTTTGTGCGTTTACAACATTCTGATAGCTCATTAGACTATGCATTCAAACAGGCTCGCTCTGCTAACGACTCTTATTACCAAGAGTGTGATTCAGGGGGTGTGAAAACCCCGCACTTTATAGAAAAGGACGGTTGCCTGTTCAGAGTGATCTCAGATCATTTAAAGGGGGAATTTATTGAACAACTGGTTGTACCTGAAGCACATAGGGAAACTGTTTTGCATCTAGCACATTCTCACATCTTGGGAGGACACCTCGGTGCTGACAAAACCAGAGAGCGGTTATCAAAACGATTTTATTGGCTTAATATGGGAAAAGATGTTGAACGGTTTTGTACTTCATGTCCAGACTGCCAGATCGTCTCTGCTTATAAGCCTCCTCGGGCTCCCCTTTGTCCTATACCCATTTTAGAAGTTCCCTTTGAGCGGGTGGGATTAGATATTGTGGGCCCTTTACCTAAGACTAAGAATGGGCACCAATATTTGCTGGTATTGGTTGACTATGCAACTAGATATCCAGAAGTGATTGCCCTGAAAAGGGCTAACTCCTCAGCTGTAGCCAGGGCACTATGTGATATTTTTACTCGTATTGGTATCCCTAGAGAAATCTTAACTGATCAAGGCACACCTTTCACTTCTCGCGTGATGAAACAATTGTGTGACAGCTTTGCTATTAAGAAACTGAGTACTACTGTTTACCATCCTCAAACAAATGGTTTGACCGAGCGATTTAACAAAACTTTGAAACAGATGATGAGGTGAGTTGCACATAATGATCCCACAACCTGGGACACTGTCCTACCTTTCGTTTTGTACGCGGTGCGAGAATCACCACAGGTGTCCACCAGCTTGAGTCCCTTCGAGCTGTTATTCGGCAGACGGCCGCGAGGCGTCCTGGATGTGGTGCGTGAGGAATGGATGGGGATCAAGAGAGCAGCTCAAGGTCCAAGCTTTGCAGATCGACTAATTTCGTTGCAAGACAGAATTTCTATGCTTTCCTCTATTGCTGTGGAGCATCAACAACGGGAACAGGAAACTCAGAAGCGTCTTTACGATAGGCGCAGTAAGCTCCGTGAATTCAAACCTGGTGATCGTGTTTTGGTACTGGTTCCCTCTGATCCACACAAATTCTTGGCTAAATGGCAGGGCCCCGCCATTACTGAAGAGCGTGTGAGTCCAGTAAATTACAAGGTTAGAATACCTGGCCGGCGCAAACCATTCCAGATTTTACACATTAACCTCTTAAAGGAATGGCACGACCGACAAGAGGTTAACACTTCCTTGGCTGCAATTTCTCAAACCGATGTTACCATTGGCAACAATCTTACTGACACGCAAAAGACAGAACTGTTAACTTTGATAGAACGGAACACTGATGTCTTTTCAGACTTACCAGGGAAAACTGACATCACAGAATATAAAATTACCACTGAACCTGGTGTTCGCGTACAAATGCGGCCGTTCCGGATTCCGGAAGCGTGACGAAAGATTGTACGAGAGGAGGTAAAGAAGATGCTACAATTGGGTGTAATTCGTGAAAGTAAAAGTGACTGGTGCAGCCCAGTCGTATTAGTCTCAAAGCAAGACGGTTCGATTCGCTTCTGTATCGATTTCAGACGCTTGAATAAGGTCTCTAAATTCGATGCTTACCTGATGCCCCGTGTCGATGAACTATTGGAAAAATTGGGTCAGGCGAGCTACATCTCTACGCTAGATCTCACGAAAGGCTATTGGCAGGTGCCTTTGGAGGCTAGCAGTTGTGAGAAAACAGCATTTGCAACTCCTGACGGACTTTATGAATTTACAAGACTCCCGTTTGGTCTTCACGGGGCGCCTCTGACTTTTCAACGCATGATGGACCAGATCCTACGTCCTCACTCTGAATATGCCGGAGCGTACCTTGATGATGTTGTGATTTTCAGCAATGATTGGCAAACGCACTTAGAGCGGCTGCAGGCTGTTCTTGAAAGCTTGAGACAAGCTGGCCTTACTGCTAACCCTAAGAAATGTAAACTTGGCATGTCCGAGACTCATTATTTAGGCTATTCTATGGGCAAGGCTTTACTTAGACCACAGTTAAGGAAAATAGAAGAAATGCTTGTTTATCCTAGACCTGAGACACAAAAACGAGTGCGCGCTTTTCTGGGGCTTGCCGGTTACTACTACTTTTAGGTAGATTGCCCAGAGGGGACTGGGCGGTCTCATGGCCTGGAATCCCTGCAGATTTTATTTTTTTTCTCCGGCCGTCTGGAGTTTTTTTTTGTTTTTTCTGTCCCCCCTGGCCATTGGACCTTACACTTATTCTATGTTAATTAATGTTGACTTATTTTATTTTCTTACTGTGTCTCTTATTTTTCTATTCTTCATTATGAAAAGCACTTTTAGCTACATTTGTTTGTATGAAAATGTGCTATATAAATAAATGTTGTTGTTGTTGAAGATTAATCCCAAACTTTGCACATAGAGCTTCCTCCCTCACCGAACTTACCAGAGGCAGGAAAAACCGACCTATCTTATGGACAGAAAATTGCGAACGCTCTTTCAGCGATTTAAAAAAAGCATTGTCTTCTTACCCAGTTCTAAGAAATCCAGATTTCACAAAAGACTTTATCTTGCAAACAGACGCTAGCGAGTTTGGTGTGGGTGCAGTCCTATCACAGATTTTTGATGGAGAAGAACATCCAATCACATATTTAAGTAGGAAATTACTTCCTAGGGAACGTAATTATTCTACAATCGAGAAAGAATGCTTGGCAATCAGGTGGGCAGTGGAAGCGCTTCGCTATTACTTGTGGGGACGAAACTTCACTCTGGTAACTAATCATGCTCCACTTCAATGGTTATACCAGCAGAAAGATACAAACTCTCGTCTAATGAGATGGTTTCTGGGTTTACAGCCTTACACTTTCACAGTAAGGCACCGACCAGGTTCTGAACACGTCAACGCAGATGTATTATCACGCCTACATGAACATGAACTTGGTACGGAAAGTCGCTTGATTCACAAGGGTGTGAATAAAGCTGAGGGGAGGGGTGTGAGCTGGAGGGGTGATCGCACCCCAAGAAGACAAACACGCCCCTGGGAATACCCCTGAAACACAGACTACCCTCACACTGCTCCTTACCTTCTCACTTGCGCTATAACGCGTAATACAAGCCTCACGTGATACTCCGCTAACTTAAAAGCCTTGCGCAGCGCCTGTCGGTTTTGGAATTGATTGTTTGCTTGCTTTTTCTCTCTCTCTCTCTGCTCCTAGCGGAACTGTCATCTCTGAATTGTCATGGAGCATGTTTAAGCTCATGTGTTTGCAGTGTTTGAATAAAAATCCTTCTTGTTTCTACGACCTCCTGTGTCTCTGTGCAAATCTGTGACCCAAGCGTGACAATATGTATTTATAGATACTGTGTATATATACAGTGTATACATAGTGTAAGGGTGAAAGAAATGTGTGGTGAGTCCCAAGAAATGTTGGGGTGCCAGCTGGGTCACCCCTTTGAACTGTAATACAAATGAAACTAAACAGACGCACAGGACAGAACCGTTAAATTAAACAGACAGCCTTCTTGGTTTCTTAGAGGTGATGGCTGTAAAGAGAGAGTCAGTCGGGGGCGATCTGTGCCTTGGCAAGTCTGGGTCCAAGTAAGATGGCATAGACACTCGGAGACCTTGGATGTCCTCTGATGGAAGGGGGCGTAGTGCGGTAGGAGTGAAAAAAAGATGACACTGTTAGTAACAGCGTCCCCTCTCCCCCAGGTGGGGTATCACATACAGTACCTTACAGTAGATGAGCCTGGAATGTGTTCCTCCCACACACATAGATAGATACATAGATATGAAAGGTACTATATAATAGATAGATAGATAGATAGATAGATAGATAGATAGATAGATAGATAGATAGATAGAGTGTTAAGAAAGATGGAAGGGATTTCAGTTTTTGGTTTTTAATACATTTGCAAACTTTCCTGAAAATATGTTTTCACTTTGTCATTATGGATTGCCGAATAAAAATTGATGGGCAAAATTGGAACATGTATTTTAAATTAAATATACAGGTAGAACACAGTAAAGTACTAATAAAGTGAAGGGCTCTGAATTCCTTGAGAATACACCGTCAGTAAAGATGTTATTTGTTTTGTTTTCTTGGAAGAGGAAGACAAAAAATTCAGGAAATACTTGGTCTTTGTTTGATCTAACCTTAAAATATTATAAATTGGACTGTATGTGCTTCTAACTTTGAAATATAATATAACGATACCTCATTGACTTTGCCAAGCCCTTTTCACATATGAATCTATTAATATATTTTTTTATTTTCAGCACCCCATTTGTTTGTGTCATTTTATTTCACTCTTGACACATAAAGGTCAACACCTGCATTTTCGCCATGCTGCCTCGTCCCTCGGTGACATGCCGGGAAGTTTAAATGAGGCACAGTTCCTCAAATGATAAAAGGAAAGAAAAAAGAAAAGAAAAATAAAAGTCGTGCCGCGGAGCCAAGCAGGTGACCCATCCGTCCAGAGTGTCCGCGCAGCGCTTTGGAGGATTTAGTGAATGTAATGTTAAGGTAAGCCAGAACTGAAGGCTGTTTATTATTGTACTAGACATTAAGCCCGTTACAATAATGGGCGCTAGAACAGTATTGCATAAACATTAGTAGGAACAGTCTATATTAAATGGCAAGGGTCCTCGACCTCATTCTGTTTCTTGTCATAATTTTTTTTTTCAAAACTATTTTTGCAAGAAGCCTAAAGTAAAATAATAATAAAAATAAAATAGAAACATATATCATAATACAGTAAGTATAATTAATATTGCCTTAGTGTAAAACTTTGTAACAATATGTAATACACAATATCTGAAGAAGATATTTAGGAAAAAGTTTTTATTTTTTTACCTTATGAATTTTTTCTATAAAATTTCATTATAGACAACATTTTTTGTAAACACTCTGTCTGAGTTTGGCAACAGTTTGCCTTGTTCAGGACCATCTACAATGTTGACAACAACATCTGTAAAACTTCTAACTCTTGATAATGCAACATATAACTGACTGTGGCTGAATACTGGTTCTGGCAAGTAAATGCTAACTTTTTCTAAGGTTTGCCCTTGTGCTTTATTAATTGTTATGGCAAAGGCTAATGTAACTGGAAATTGTCGCCTTCTTAAGATAAAGGGTAAATTAGTAGAGGATGGAGCCAAATCAATACGGGGAATAAAGACGATGTCCCCTTCAGCTGAACCTGTTATTACTTGAGCAATGATGAGGTTTCTTTTCAAGTCTTTAACAAAGAGGCAGGATCCATTGCACAATCCTCTTTTAGTGTTTATATTCTTAAGGAGCATAATTATTGCTCCCTTTTTATGGTTCAGTTTATGCCTCGGCATTCCTGTTGGAGTTGATTAAGAAACTCAATAGGATAGTTCTGCATATCTTGCTCAGTTGATAATTTATTTTACGCTCATTTTCCTGTTCTTCTATAGATCTATTTGCTCTTCTGAGTCTTTCTCTTGGAGCGTTTTTATGACGCTAAGTTTCTTTGTCTTTGATCGATCTATGTGCTCATATTTTTCTTTGTCCATTAACCTTTCTTTTGTTAATGTTTACTTGTTGAGCTGACCGTTCTTCCAGGAGATGTTGTTTAAAAAGGGTTTGAGTGTCTGTGTCTTTTGTCCCACTTGACGTGTCCTTCTTTTTGGGTGGCATGTTGTTAGTAGATAGTTAGTTAGTAAAAATGCGCAGGGCACTATGTGTGGCGTCTCTCCAGCAATGGATTTTATGTGTGCGGCCGTGAGTACCCAATCAGCACTCTCCCCAGCAAATGCGCGGGGCACTATGTGTGGCGTCTCCCCAGCAACGGATTTAATGTGCACTGTTTCCACCTTTGTTTGCTTATCATGCGCGGCCGAGGCTACGCCATTCACTGTCGTGCAAATGGGCGGGGCACAGTGCGGCCCCGCGCATGCGCACTTCACCAAAAGACACACACACACGGACACCTGGATGCACACAGGGGTTTTATTAAAGAGGATTAGATTGTTATTCCGGTATTACTTACGACTTGTTATTTGGATCCCTTTTTTTAATGTAAGCACTGTATAGAATTTGCAGTTTAAAAGAAAATGCATCTGTAAGACGGCATCATTAAAGTTTCGACTTTAACGGGTCTCTGCCTGGTGATCAGCTGGCAATCTGTGTCTGTGCCGCTTTTTCGTTTACAGGATGGACTCCCGAGACGTTAAGAGAGCAGAGCAGCGCCAGTCACAATAAGCTGTTACATCATATAATGTAGCTCGTACAGACGGGGTTGTTTCTGATTTCTCGCTGGCTGGACCCCCATACGTGTGACTCACGTAGGAAACAATCGCCGCGTGCAGCTCCTCGGTTTGCGCCCGTGTCTTGTCTCCATCTCTCCGTCACTTTGCAGACCAAATCTTCTCAATAAGAGGGGCGTTTGGGGGTGGCAAGTGGTGTGACCGCCCCAGGCCCCACGCCTAAGGGGGCCCTGCTTTTGAGGTCCATGTGCCCCATTCGAGCAGATTTGTCAAGTGATATTCTCCAGTTATATTTTTATAAACTCTGCCTGTTATCTTGCAAAAATTTAGCTGAATACTGTAATGAGCAAAATCCGGTGTTTGTTAACATTATTTATATTAACGTTTATTCTGTCCACACATACATTCAGACAAGAAAACCCATTGCAGTTCCTTTCAGTTTGTTTGTTTTGTTTTTTTATCAAATCCATGCACAAGTTTATACTGTCCTACATACCGGTAACCCCGTTTGACGTAACAGGCCCCGCGTGGGTTTGGTCAGTTCTAACCAACATCCCCCCGCACAACCTAAGGCAGCCTCTGTCGAGTCCCAGAGAGCTCGACTCGTGTTTAGTCAAACCGCGACTGTTGGAGGTCCTCATGCTCGTTGTCGGCCACCTCACCAATGTGACAGCCGGACAGGTGCTCAGCATCAGAGGTGACATCTCCTTGTCACACAACGCGATTTGGAAAACCCGAAAGAGCTTCGTAGTGAAGGCTGGAATAGCACTTCTCTTGGGGGTGTTCAATTGCACTACAAAATAAGGTTATAGTAAAAAATATCCAGAAGAAATATCATATCTGGAGACGAGTGAAGGAGAATCACAAAGGGGTCTTACATGGGGAGTGTCATTGTGTTGAAACGGGTTCCGTTTTTCTCGCTATACTTATAGCCTTCCTCTTTCGTCCTTCCTTCCTTTTTTAGGTCAACACTTGGCGGGGTCTCCTCTCAGTCACCTACAGCTGAGCCCACCTCGCCCACAGGAATGTTGAATCCCTTTTTATTTGCATTTCTATGGTAATTTAGAGAATGGAGAGGGGGGCGTCATAGCCAGCATTTTGTGTTAAAGACCCCATCACTTCATACAAGAAAACTCATCGCAGTTTCTTTCAGTTGTTTGTGGGGTTCTTGGCAGGGTGGAGGAAAAAGTGACATGACATGCATGGATTGGCATTGTGATTAGAAAAACAACATTAAAATTGAAATAAATAAATAAATAAATAAAAGTAACAAGCAGGACATTTTTCTGTTGTTTGCTTTCTTCTTAGCCATGCTGATATGACAAGTGAGACTGATAAATACAGTGCGAGTGTTTCTTGTTGTTTGAAGAGAGTAGCAGGCCATCATTATCATCTGTGTCATTTCCGTGGGACTATTTTTCCAGCTAACACAGGTTCACAATCATTATCCATCCATCCATCCATTATCCAACCTGCTATATCCTAACTACAGGGTCACGGGAGTCTGCTGGGCGCAAGGCAGGAACAAGCCCCGGGCAGGGTACCAGCCCACCGCAGGGCACACACTAGAGACAATATAGGATTGCCAATCCACCTATCCTGCATTTTTTTGGACTGTGGGAGGAAGCCCACGCAGACACCGGGAGAACATCCATTTTCCGTTAAATCTTCTGGACTTTTATGTGCGTTTTGTGCTCCCTGTGTGTCTTAGTGAGTTTGTGTTCAGTGTGGCATCGAGGGAGGGTTTGTATTGGATATAAACTTTGTGCTGCGCCTTTTCTTTTTATTAGTACTTTCTGCTGGACACTTTTGGGGTTGAATGTTAGGTCGTGGTTGGTCGGGGTGTGATAGATATATTGTTTGTTCATTTGTTTTCTTTTATTAATATATACTCACTTTATTATGATACATATTGTTTGATCTTTGGCTTATTTTTAATTGTCGATTGGGAGAAGTTTATTTGGAAGAAGTACGGCTTGTTGGTTCTAACGTCTTCAACTTCCCAAGCCAGTGGTCTTGGTGGTGTAGCTGCTGGTTTGCACAGGTGGAAATGGAGTTGGATGGAGAGCTGCTGGCTCCTTTGTCATTTGCATCTTATTGCTGATAAGGAGCCATTAAAAACAGGGAATGCTACTGTTTAAGACTAAATGAAGGGTGGGCAGTCCTAGCAAACGAGACTACTAAAGTGAAGAAGAAAATGTCACTCAAACAACAAGTGCTTTAACAGCAAGAACTGACTTCTCATTAAGAAATTGGTTGGAACAAAAACCTGAAGCCTCTGTGGCCCTCCAGGACCACCAACGTTGTTCACCCCTGGTGTGGTTGGTTTTCAGAGAAACTTTCCTGACAATATCAAATTTCAAGGAGAGGCTGGTGGTGGCAGAAGTGAGTCAATGTATGCACCTGGATGATTCCTCTCTCTGAGACCACAAAGATGCCCAGATGACAAATTCATGGATGAAAATTACAAATAGCAGTGGACAAAATGAAGCTGAATGAAATAAGACGTCAAAAAATGAAGGAACAACTGTGTCAAAGCCAAATAGTGGAGCTCCAAGTGGTGAAAAAGAGTTGGGCTTGTTATCTACTCTCATTAAAGCCACAACTCCTCTTCCATTAGTAGAGTGTCATCGAGTGTAGCCATCTTTCATTAAACAATCCTGTAAAGAATTCATTTTTAGGTATGAAATGTTGATAAAGCACTGCAATGTGCTGACCAGGAGATTACTGATGCACTGGTTGAACACGTCACCACAAGTATAAAAGCGTTTCTGTCAGTGACAGCGCATGCACTTTGAGTCGCGGTCTGCAAGCAACCTTAACGTGAAAAGTACAAGTAGGGCTTTAAGAAGAACAGCTTAAGAGAAACTCACAATGTTTCCACATCGTGTTGTGTTCACACGATGTCCTCATGTCAGCCCTCAGAATGGTGTTTCACATACTGTGTCTGTCACCTTGTCCCTTCTCACATTATTCTGGGCACAAAGACTCCAAGACAGATCATGAAGTGACACAGAAAGACACAAAAAAATAATCAAAAGGCCAGTCCTGTGAATGTGACACTAGAAGTGATAACATCCAGGTAATTTAATAATTAAACAATATTTAATGAAGGCCAACATCTTATTAGGGATTGTTTTGATGATGAATATTATTATTACAATTACAACAACATTTCATTTCTTTAGCACTGTTTCCTACACAGGACGGAGCTCAAAGTGCTTAAACAGAATTAAACTAATGCTGTCAATGTTATATAGTTTGTTGTTATTTGAACAAAATTGGGGTCATTTTTAGGACCAGTGAACGCTTAAGAATGTTTTTCATCTGAATTAATAGTAATGAGATGTTCACTTTACAAAGAGCTTTTAAGATAGATAGAGTGAAAGGCACTATATAATAGATAGATAGATAGATAGATAGATAGATAGATAGATAGATAGATAGATAGATAGATAGATAGATAGATAGATCTTTACTTGTCCCTCAGGTGTGGATAAGCTTCTTCTTAAAGTGGGGATTTATTAGAGCTTTCCTGATTATTCAGATTTCCGCTCACACTGAATGTCACGATTTCACGTTGCACTTTCGTGGCTCACACTTTGGCGACTGTAATATGACTCGCAAGCAACAGGAAGAAAGTCTCAACTATTTTCAGTTTTATGAATGTTTTTTGGTGTATATTTAAACAGGGAGAGATCCTCCATTCCTTCCACTTTTGATACTGAAGGATCCTTAAAATCAGATACTTTAAAGCTTCTACTTGAGTGAGTCGGTTGGGTACTTTATACAGCATTGCCGAGAAGAAGAGGACACAACATGTTATGGAGAAGCTGCTATATCAATAAGATTATTAGTAGATGACAACTTAAACAACAACGGCATTTTAATGTGAAACAGCAAAATCTCAAGAGTTGCAAAATGTAATCATCACTTTATAAAATTCCAATATAATGTTTCATTCATACTAAAAGGTCTAATGTAATAAATAAGAAGTTCAGAGTTCCAGCTCAAAGCAGGTTTTATGACATAGCCCAGAAAACATGTTTTACCAGTTTGGCTGGCCCTTGGTTTGATCAGAAGGCTCCCATCAGGACAGTGTTATCTGGGACTCGAGAGGTAAGTACCCATCAGGCAGGGAAATAAGGAAAAAACAACGTCACACAGTGGGATTAAGATCAGAAGTCCCCCAGGCCAAGAGGTGGCCCCAGGTTGAGGTTTGAAGGCCCTTAAAGTCTTGCTGTCCACCACACCACTTGGTCATTCGTTCCAAGTGTCTGTGGTTCCCTGTGTGAAGAAAAACTTCCTAAAGTGTGTGAAATTCACCCTTCACAAGTTTCAGCTGTGTCTCCGTGTTCTTGGTGAACTCATTTTAAAGTCTCAGTCCACTGGACTAACTCCTCTCGTAATTGTAAACATTTCAGCTTTGTCACCTCTTATTCTCCTCTTGCTTATATTAAAAGGTCCAACTCCTTCAATATCTCCTCATACCTCACATATCTCAGCCCTGGAGTCAGCCCAGTCACTCTTCTCGGTACTTTTCTAGTACTGCTATGTATTTTTTGTAATATGGGGACCAAAAGTGCATGCAGTACTCCAGATGAGACCTCACCAGCGTGTTATAAAATGTTTGTGCGAGTTTCACATCAGGGCACTATATAACCACACATTTTGTTAGCCTACTGCATGACTTCCATCTGTTGTCTTGGTTCTTCTCATGAGGGGAACTCTCAAGTTTCTTTTCTTCCCATTGTGTATTTAAATGTAACTTTTTACTGACTACATGTAATACTTTATTTCACTATACACAAGTCTGCCCGAGCCTGTGTGCTGTCCAAGTCCCTCTGGAACAATTCAGCTGATCCTCAATTATCTGCCACTCCATGTAGTTTGGCATCATCTACAAACTCTGCCAGCTTGTTCTTTATATTCCTATTCAGATTATTTACGTGTATATAAAAGAGCAGCAGCCTCAGCACTGACCCCTGCTGGACACCACTCTTAACTTCACCAAGTTCTAATGACATCCTGGTCACCATCACCCTCTGCTTCCTGTGTCTGAGCCCATTCTGCCCCCATCTACACCCCACACCCTGAACTCCCACTTGTTTTAGTTTGATGTCCAGCCTAACATGTGCCGTGTTATCAAATGCTTTCTGAAATTCAAGGTAAATAATCTCAAATGCACCACTCTGGTTGTTTCCTTCTGTTGCTTCTTATAGATTTCCAGGATGTTAATAATAATAATTAATAATAATTTATTTTATTTATAGGCGCCTTTCAAGGCACACAAGGACACCTTACAGAGCACATTAATAACAACAGTCACAACATCAAATTAATAAAATATTACAGTACAATAAAATCAGAATAAATACAATAATAAAATTAAGTTTCAATTTATCAGCTAAAATTATCAGACAGTATAAGCCATCTTAAAAAGATGTGTTTTATGATGAGATTTTCAGGCAGGAAGAGAGTCGATATTACGAATGTCTTGTGGGAGAGGCGAGGGGCCACTCGACTGAAAGCTCTGAACCCTCCATGATAGTCAAGTGAACAGGAGATCTAATAAGATTGAGAAAGGAAGAAGATCTAAGGATACGAGAAGGAATGGAGACGTGAAGAAGATCAGGTAGATAAGGAGGTGCCCGATTATGTGATATTTAATAGAGAGCCAGTGAAGCTGCTGAAGGACAGGACTGATGTGTTCAATGGAAGGGGTTCTGGTAATAATACAAGCGTCAGCATTCTGAACCAGCTGGAGTTTGTAAAGGAGTTTGTGAGGAAGACCAGAAAGGATAGAATTACGATAATCAATACGAGATGTGACCAGAACTTGAACAAGATAGCAGTGCTGGTAGCTGAAAGAGATGGACGTAAACGGCTGAAATTACGTAGATGGAAATATGCCGACCGAGTGACATTATTAATATGTGCCTCGAATTTTAAGGTACTATCGAGAATAACACCTAAGCTCTTAACCTGCGAGGAAGAAGAGATCAGAGAATGATCAATAGTCAATGTAATATTATCACATTTATCCAAAACAGATTTAGCTCCTACCAGAAGAACCTCTGTTTTATCACTATGTAATTTAAGAACATTAGCAGACAGCCATGACTTAACTTCCTGCAGACAGTCAGAGAGGGAAGAAGGTGGAAGAGTGGAATCAGGCTTAGTAGATGGATAGAGTTGGGGGTCGTCAGCATAACAGTGAAAATGAATATTACATTTCCTAAAGATATGAACAAGGGGTGGAAGATAAATAATAAATAGAGCTAACATCATGAGCCACGCACTGCCAGTGATTTCTAGCTAAACTTGCCACGGTGACTATGGGGTTGAGCTTCCATGCTCTGTTCCCGTGGTCCCCATACCAACCATGGCGGCTGCCCTCTCGTGGTCCAGAGGAGGTGTAGTCCCTCTCCTGGTCCTTCCAGGTGTCCGTGCTGGGTACCACCCCCAGCCGCTCGCCACACCTTAATTATTTGTAATCCTAATTCACTGTAACTAAGTGAATTTATTCAAAATCGAAACTGTAATTTAACATTTTCTATGTGAGGTCTGATTTTCAGCAGTTTGGTTAAACAAGAAATTTCATCCATGAAGGGACAGTCCGTCGTATTTAAGTGCTGCTTTGTAATATTTTAATGGAAAATATTGTTATTACCATGTGTTGTTCCCAAATGGATTTATAAATGTAAATGAATGAGTCAACTATTACAGTTTCAGTTAATTATCAAAAAATTCACACATTTATTCTGTCATTTAAATGTAATAATTTGTTTTAGTTATCACTTGATCAAGTAATAAGTCACTTTGTCAAATAATTTAATATTTTCATCATTCTTTCATGTACCTAAATTCATGAATACTCATTATGCCAAAAAGAAAGTGTGAGTTCACAGACGACATGAACAACAATCTCCTTATTTAATCAGATTTATCAGACTTACTGAGACAAATAGCTTCAGTCGAAAAATAACAAAGAATGTAGATAAATGCAAATAAACTCAATTGAAAAGAGTAAAATGATTTTTATTTTACTAAAAGTGAATTTTCCACGTGTATAATTTCTTGCAGGTTTACGACAGTTATCTGTTAATTTAAGAGGCTCGACATATTCAGAATATTTAATGGCTTATTAGTTTGCCAGTGACTGTGATTGTGGCCATCATATCATAATTAGAGTGATTATTTGCTGCTGAAGGTTTATATTATTTTAAAAAACCATAAGACAGTATAAAGGTGTATTACGGCATCAAAGGCGTCCTCATCTTTTGACCCAAATGTCCTCATTGCCAGAATAAGAGAGTTGGCAGCCCCAGTCAAGTCAGTAAGGCAGCCAAAATCAACAATCAAAATGAGGAGCAAAAACCAAAACCGATACCTGAGGCTCAGCCAACTTTGAAGAAGAAATAATTAACTGACCCTAATAAGTTGAGATCATTCACAGAGGAAGTTCTGCCATATTTATAACCCACCTTCGGTGACGTCACATAAGTGAGGACAGTGGTCAGGTGACATGACACTAGCATTGTGTAAATGATAAACAGAGTTGTAATGTCAGCAAAATGACGAGATTTGAGAGTCAGCCAGGAGATGGACGTTAAAGAGAAAAAAAGGGTTTAAATGGTGAAATCCAAAATAAATCCAAACAAGAGGCAAAAGTTGCAGTCACTTCTGTGTAGTGCAGTGAACTTTCTGTCTGCTTGTGGTAATGAATAGTGATGTGTGAACCCTGATGAATTTGCTTCACCTGAAGTTTTGTGAAAATGAGGACATGTTGGAATTTTATCAAATTCAGTGAAAGTTGCAGCTCAGATCAGGAAGTGACATACCCATCCAACATGACTGCTACAGCTCTGTGATGTTGCACTGATCTTGTAAAGTATCATGGGGCTCTGGGATAAAAAACAAGTTTGTCAACACCAGGCACATGTCAAGTTTTCAGACATGCGGCAGAGAGTCGCCTTCCAGGACTACCTATGACATGTGGTGCCACCTCGAGACAAGAGGGGGCACTGATGAGAACAGTCTTGTCCTCTTTTACCTCAACCAGCCATTGAGGGTAAGTGTGCTGGGGAAGCCCCTCCCCATTCAGTCCAGCTGATTTAATAGGGAGACGTCTCTGGAAGGTGGGGTCTCATTTGGACCGGAAAACCTGACTGTCAGGGATTGACTCCAGAGAAGTCCTTCCTAGGAAAGCCACTAGAGGGCAGTAAGAGGCTTTGAGCCCATTGTTGTGGTGCCATCATGCGTGTGTTGAGTTTTTTTTTTCTTTTGTTTTTCATATTAATTGTGGTTTGTCTGGTTGGCACCACAACTATTTTGGGACTTGCTCTGCCTTATCACTCACCCTGCTACAAAGGACACTGGTCAACCCAGCAAATTCACTTCCAAAAGTGTTTAGGGAGACTTCACCGATCAGCACTAGTAATGAATGTGCAGCTACGGTAACTCGAAACTTCTGCTTTCCTTACCTGAAAAAGTAACAAACAACAAATAAGCGTGTCCATTAGTCATTTATTAGTAAAATGTGAAATAACAGCATAATAAAGAAATCGGCATGTGCTCAGATGTAGAATTGCCAGAAGCCTTAGTGTTTGATTGAATTTTGTTTCATATGTGCACTAATATGGAGGTTGGGTGGTTTTCAGTTTTATAAATTAACTCCACTGCTCTGAACTTTCATTTGCTTGTTATTGTCACAGGGATGCTTTCTTCACATTTCAATTTCATTTCCTCAGACATTTCACACATGCTCTTAAAAATCCTAATTACTGTACACTCATCGTCACAATGAAACTTGTGCTTCAGTTTTTCAGGATGTTCATAACGTCAAGCCTTTTATTTTCTTAGAGCGTCCACTGAGTATAAATGTTTCAATTCTGTTTCAGATCGTGCAAGAAACACGTCCGCTGTCACAAATGTTCATGGAGTGATATCAGCAGGCACGTCTGTGACACTGAGGTGCACCTCCAAGGCCAACCCACCCACCACTTACACCTGGTTTAAGGTAGACGGACCCATCGATTCACCCCGAGGATCCGGACAGGAGCTGCTCATCCGTAAAGCTACTCAGAACGACAGCGGGAGTTACGTTTGTCAGGCGGAGAATCCGTATGGACGAGAAAACTCGACAGCTTTGACCCTGGAGGTCGTGAGTAAGTAAACTGTCCTGGAATGAAGAACTCGACTGTTTGCTGTTCTTATTCACCCTGAAAGGTGAATTATTTTTATTAAAAAGCAAATTATTTGTATTACAGCATCAAATTCTTAAAAGTCTACCGAAATTTAACATTTTTCTTTTTTTTTTTTTTAAATGTTGGAGATTAAAATGAAAGCACAGTAATAATTGAATCCAAATTCTGGTTCAAATATTTTATCATCTGCTGATTATTGTATGGTGGGCATGTCTGGTCTTAGCCAATGACAAATTGAAAATATGAACCCATGCCAGGGGTGCTGTGTGGCAGTAGTGCCAGTGTACTGCAGCCAATCCTAGATAGCATGGGCCATAAGGTAGGAACAGACCAGGAGGGGGCGCAAATCCATCAGAGGGCAAAAACACACACGCCAAACAGACACACGGGCCAGTTTAGCTTCACCAGTTCACCTAACCTGCATGTCTTTGGACAGTGGGAGGAAATGGGACCACCAGGTGGAAACCCACCCAGACACAAGGAAAACATGCAAACTCCTAATGTGACATTTCAGTCAACAACAACATTTTATTTCTTGCTTTATCCATCCAAATAGGTTGGGTGTGCAACGGCTGTCAAAAAATGGAGTAAATAAAATACACAAAACCGAACACAAGTAATCCTCTTCACTGAGCTAGATGGTCAGTCTGTCATGGCCGCCTCAGGAACACAACACAACAGTACAAACTACGAGGAGAAATGCAAGAATAGAGGAGAGGATCTGAGTCACTAAACACTGAAGTGTCACATAGGAGGACACACAGCAGTCAGCCAGTCTCCATGACCTCGGGTTCGAATAAGTGGGTTTAGAAAAGGACTGGACGAGCAAACAAGTGAGTGTCTGTGTCTCGGCTCCCTGGTTTCTCACAACAGGATTGGAGTTTTCATCATTTCAGATGTGGACGTCTGTCATTTGAGGTCGTGGAATATTTTTATTGTTACTTTGGTGGCCAGGATTTTATATTTTTATTTTTTTTGCATTTTAAGCTTTGGCTGTTAGTTAAAGTGATCAGCTTCTCCATATAGGAATACATGAAGGCACATCTGGGGGTTACTGGGGAGCGAAGACTGGGGGTGACATGGCTTCTACTAGTGCTGTACACAACAACTGTGAAGACTCAAATCAAAGCAATGCCACCATCAAAGCCCCTCATTTAATAAGATCGTTTATTAGTTGTGGGCTTTAAACAGCACCTCATGACGATGAGCCAGTGAACAAAACAGACGAGCAACGAAGTGAACAACAAAGAGGGAGGTAAGAAAGAAATGAAAGAACAAACAGCTGCACCCTTCAGAATAAATAGAATCACAAAATGGCAGAGAGGAGAGTGAGCAGAACTGGACTCGGTCGAGTTTATAGTCCTGTGTACGGAGTTTAGTTAAATTCCATTTTTGCTTACCTGCCCAAAGGTTGCTATTTGGTAAATAATATAAAATAATAAAGAATTTCTTGAAACAAAGGTGCAACAGTTTCAGCAAATATACTTAAGCAAAGAGATGAGCTGAGTAGGAACAACCTGCGTAGCCTTCCAAGATCCTTAAAAAATAAAGAGAATAAATTTGAGAGAACAAGTCACATCGATCAAAAGTTCACAACACCTGGGGCCTCATGTATAAACAGTGCGTACGCACAGAAATGTTGTGTAAGAACGTTTTGGCGTTCAAATCGTGATTTATAAAACCTAAACTTGCCGTAAAGCTACGCACATTTCCACGGTACCTCATACCTTGTCGTACGCAAGTTCTGCGTTCGGTTTTGCAGACTGGCGGCACCCAACGTCAAAGCAGTGCTACTGTTCCTGTGTGGTTATCCTTTCTTTTCCAGATCCACATCCCTGACACAGCTTTATAAATAAACTGAAATTAACCGCATATTGTTTATTAGTTTAATGCATCTGATTGTAATTAACCTGTAGCAACCATGCTGTCTATTGAGCTGCTTCTCACACGCCTTTCCTGTACGGACCTCGCGGTTCACAAACAGTTTCATCCAAGAACTCTAAACGCACTCAATCAGTCCATCAAGTGCTCCTCGTAGAACTGTCTGGACTTATAAGTACAATCACCTCACTGTAAACTTGCGATACAGTTATAATATTACACAACCTGAGCCACTTTATAAAGCGCGTATTTACATATGATGACGATATCATTTTTAAGATAAAATGCAGCAAAATATGTTTATTATATTATACTGATAAAACTTTAACTTCATTTAAATAATCTATATTGGAGCCAATCCAAGCCAACACAGGGTGCAAGGCAGGAAACAAATCCAGGGCAGGGCACCAGCTCACCACAGTAATATACATTGTTAATAATTAAACATGTCAGGACACGGTGCTGCAGCGCTAGAGAGGAGCTGGCGCCCCGTTGACGGATTGTTCCTGCCTCGCGCTGTACTCTTGCTGGCACGACACTGGAATGATAGATGGATAGAATAATTAAACACGTACTATGAAGATATTTTAATGTTCCTTAAAAGTTTAGAAGAATCGGCGTTCTAAGCTTACAGATGGCTTAACGTCTGTCACAGAGCTGATTGTGTGGCGATTGGTTACTTGGAGAAAGAAAAGGTAGGACAGGAATTGGGGGTTAGTACGTTTTAAAAAAGACATTACTGCTGCAATAAATTATTTCATTGAAGGTCACGCACGGTGCAGCAAGCATCTTGCATGAGACATGAACAATCACTGTTCCCCTGTTTAATAACGTGCTTTAACTCTTATCATCATGAAAATGATATCAAGTATACATCTCAGTATTTTAATTATTCAGAGAGCTGTAATATCACGAATGTAAGGATTCTGTGTCCTTTCGGAGGAAGAGAAAGCCCGTTTAAGAAGCACGTAATGATTCACACACACAGAGCACATAGAAGATCAAATACAAAACAAAGCACTTAATGTGCTACTTTAGTTACGATATGATTTGAGAAACTTATAAATTAAATGATTTTAAGATGAAGTTTACGATGTTCTACTTTAATGACAAAATGAACTACGTGATTAAAGTGGAAATTTCAAGATTAAAGTTGACATTTTGTGCTTTTTCTCCACTGTGTCCCTATTTTTTTTTCTCTGTACCCTAATAAGCTTTCATACGACACTCAGACATTGGGCTACGACTCGCCTTTTCACAGCGACTTTGATATCTGACAACATCTTTTTTATTTTGGGAACTGTGCGACTTTGTGAACGTGAGCTTTCGAGTTTTTCTGACACTCTACGTCACTCGATCAACTTCCTTTTCTTGTTTATATCACTGTTTAAACCAACAAATAGTACGTTTTTCTTTGCCTCCACTTGGTATTCGCTGAAATTCTTCTGTTTTCCCTCATACTTTTCCCATTGTCTTTTCACAGAAGGCTGAGCTTAAGGGTTATTTATATTGATTTGCATATTCAAAGAGGCGTGATTCTGGGAGGAGTTGAGGCGGGACAGCAGGCGCGTGCACGTACGTTACTTTTCATGCTAACTGGGATTTATGCAGAGGAAGAACATGGAAGTCTGTGTACACACATCTGGATTTTTCTCTGCGTATGTACATTCCTGCTTTTATGCTTACGCCATGTTATAGTGTGAGTTCTACGCACAGCGTTATACATGAGGCCCCTGGAACTGATGTCCCCAAAGATTAATGTCACTTGTGGATAAAATGACAGAGTCAGATTGGATTGGTCAGATGGATTAAATATGTGGATAAAGCAGGCCGCCTCACAGCTCAGTGCCTTCATATCGATTGTCCTGTTCCCTGTTTGTATATCGGTTTGCTCTGCTATTGCGTGTTTTCAATTGAATTGACATGATTGCTGATTTTTAATGCACTGGAGGATCTCTGCTATAAAGGGCCTTTGTAGAACGACGTCCATGCTGTTCTAGACCAGGGTTTCTTAAACTTTTTTTTTTTGTTGTGACCCTATTGTGCCCTTTTTGGTGTCTTCAAGACCCACTTCCTGTTGAATGCCCAGATGATTGTCAGTACTCCACCCTGGACAATCGTGGATGATCATTAAAACAGGAGAGGTTTCTACCCTCTTGTAGATGTTGGGTCAATCATCAGATTGTGTGGTAGAACCACCCTTAGAAAATCAGAGACGATCGTGGGAGCAATGTCAATGACTAAATCAACCCAAAGTGACCCACCACAACCCAATTCCCAACCGTTCACAACCCATTACCATTAAATACAACTTGTGGCCCAACAGTGGGAACCTGCGACCCACAGCTTAAGAAACTCTGCTGTAAACACCTTAGCAGCTCAATGTAAAGTCACTTACTAACATTCTGAACAAATGTACCAATTTCTTTCCATCATTGTTTCTTCAAAATCTTCCATAGAGGTTTGGAGAAATAAGTTGCCCAAGTTGTGTACATATTTGTGGAATAAACTCCAGAGATATGCACTCCGTCCACTCAGCACGATGTCACATAGTGGACTGATTCACCAGACTGTAGTCATACGATTTTCTAGACTCGTGGAGAACTAAACTCTACTGCTGTTCTGTTGACCGATTCCGGGAGTTTTACCTAAACAGACTCTCAGATTACATTTCAGTGCTTAGCTCATTAGGTTCAGGCCCCCCAGATGAGGCAGTTGGCTGTTTCCACTCAAGGTGGATGCTTGTTTAACTCAAAGCCCTTTTGGTTTTTTTTTTCAGCTCATGAACTCAACATCACCATTGTTGCTGTTTCGACGTCTTTGTGTGTTCTGATAGTCCTGATAGCACTGGGCCTGTTTGTTTGTCTGAAAAAGTAAGTGTACTCTCTATAACACTGACCTGACTATGGGTGGGCAAGGCAAGGGGTGGTCATCACACATTCAGAAAGAGTCAACTGCACAATCAATGAAAAATATACAAAAAAAAAAAAGTCACAATTTATTTTGGCATGTAGTTGACCATCAAACTCAATAACACTACTGTTTACAAAGGTAATAAATACAATTAAATAAATGCTGCCTGGCTGCTGAAACCTGTTTGAAATCAAAGAAATTAATTCTGAAATATGAAGCTCATGCACAAAATGAAAGAAATAACATCTTCCATGTACTGTTTAGATCTAATACTCTGTAATAATCAGCCTGGGATTGAAGGAGTAGATCTGACAACAAGTGAGGCTGTTTTTAATTTGTCTGAGCAGGCTCAGGAGTTGGGAATCATTCATTTGTTGAAGCTTCCTGTGAGTACTCGATGCTAATTTCTCAAGAGATCCTAATATAACAGACTTCACAGTGGTTTGCCAGAGTGCGAATTCAAAGACTGAAAAAATTTAATTTAACTTTAGTTGGGAAAACATTAAAGCAGATGTGAGAAACCCTTACTACAAAATGCTTAACTACAAAAGACTGGGATGCACCATCTGTTGGAAAGAAAAATGCGATGCATGGGTCTCTGTTTTACTGCATTTAGTATGGCATTCATAAAAGGTAGTTTTAATGTTTGTGATATGCCTTCTATTGGGATGATAAATGCAATTAATTTCTGTTAGTACAAATGTTTGTGATGAGCCAACTATTGCAGTGACAGAGACATAGTAAATGCATGGTTACACATATAAACAGACACTTCTCCTTTTATTAATGTATATATATATATTGTAAGATATGGCCGGCTATGTATCCCGGCCAATACCCCCAAGCCGCCAGGTGGAGCCCTCCTTGCAGCATGGAGGTCCCCAGAAGACCAGCAGGGCATCATGGACAATGGAGTTTTTATGCACCGCC
>JANRMT010062827.1:1438127-1472884 GCA_026402145.1 Polypterus bichir lapradei
ATCAAACACATTTAACCATTAGTCAAATATAACACAAGTAAACACAAAATGCAGTTTTTAAATGATGGTTTTTATTATTTAGGGAGAAAAAAAATCCAAACCTACATTGGCCCTGTGTGAAAAAGTAATTGCCCCCTTTTTAAAAAATAACATAACTGTGGTGTATCACACCTGAGTTCAATTTCTGTAGCCACCCCCAGGCCTGATTACTGCCACACCTGTTTCAATCAAGAAATCACTTAAATAGGAGCTGCCTGACACAGAGAAGTAGACCAAAAGCACCTCAAAAGCTAGACATCATGCCAAGATCCAAAGAAATTCAGGAACAAATGAGAACAGAAGTAATTGAGATCTATCAGTCTGGTAAAGGTTATAAAGCCATTTCTAAAGCTTTGGGACTCCAGTGAACCACAGTGAGAGCCATTATCCACAAATGGCAAAAACATGGAACAGTGGTGAACCTTCCCAGGAGTGGCCGGCCGACCAAAATTACCCCAAGAGCGCAGAGACGACTCATCCGAGAGGTCACAAAAGACCCCAGGACAACGTCTAAAGAACTGCAGGCCTCACTTGCCTCAATTAAGGTCAGTGTTCACGACTCCACCATAAGAAAGAGACTGGGCAAAAACGGCCTGCATGGCAGATTTCCAAGACGCAAACCACTGTTACGCAAAAAGAACATTAGGGCTCGTCTCAATTTTGCTAAGAAACATCTCAATGATTGCCAAGACTTTTGGGAAAATACCTTGTGGAGTGATGAGACAAAAGTTGAACTTTTTGGAAGGCAAATGTTACATCTGGCGTAAAAGGAACACAGCATTTCAGAAAAAGAACATCATACCAACAGTAAAATGTGGTGGTAGTGTGATGGTCTGAGTTTGTTTTGCTGCTTCAGGACCTGGAAGGCTTGCTGTGATAGATGGAACCATGAATTCTACTGTCTACCAAAAAATCCTGAAGGAGAATGTCCGGCCATCTGTTCGTCAACTCAAGCTGAAGCGATCTTGGGTGCTGCAACAGGACAATGACCCAAAACACACCAGCAAATCCACCTCTGAATGGCTGAAGAAAAACAAAATGAAGACTTTGGAGTGGCCTAGTCAAAGTCCTGACCTGAATCCAATTGAGATGCTATGGCATGACCTTAAAAAGGCGGTTCATGCTAGAAAACCCTCAAATAAAGCTGAATTATAACAATTCTGCAAAGATGAGTGGGCCAAAATTCCTCCAGAGCGCTGTAAAAGACTCATTGCAAGTTATCGCAAACGCTTGATTGCAGTTATTGCTGCTAAGGGTGGCCCAACCAGTTATTAGGTTCAGGGGGCAATTACTTTTTCACACAGGGCCATGTAGGTTTGGATTTTTTTTCTCCCTAAATAATAAAAACCATCATTTAAAAACTGCATTTTGTGTTTACTTGTGTTATATTTGACTAATGGTTAAATGTGTTTGATGATCAGAAACATTTTGTGTGACAAACATGCAAAAGAATAAGAAATCAGGAAGGGGGCAAATAGTTTTTCACACCACTGTATATCTGAACAAGAGGCAAAGTCACAGTCACTTCTGTGTAGTGCAGTGACATTTGTGTCTGCATGTGGTAATGAATAGTGATGTGCAAACCCTGATGAATTTGCTTCACCTGAAGTTTTGTGAAAATGAGGACATGTTGGGGAATTTTGTCAAATTCCGTGAAAGTTGCAGCTCAGATTAGGTAGTGATATCCCCATCCAACATGACCGCTACAACTCTGTGATGTTACACTGGTCTTGCAAAGTATCATGGGGCTCTGAGATAAAAAAATATATTTGTCAACACAGGGCATTTGTCGACTTTTCAGATGTGCGGTAGAGAGTCGCCTTCCAGGCCTACCTATGACATGTTGTGCCACCTAGAGACGAGAGGGGGCACTGATGATAACAGTCTTGACTTCTTTAATCTCAACCAGCCATTGAGGGCAAGTGAGCCAGAGAAGCCCCTCCCCATTCAGTCCAGCTGATTTAATAGAGTGACGTCTCTGGAAGGTGGCCCGCCTCATTTGGAACAGAGAGCATGACTGTCAGGGATCGACAACAGAGAGGTCCTTCCTAGGAATGCCACTAGAGGGCAGTAAGAGGCTATGAGCCCGTTGTTTATTGTGGCGCCATCATGCGTGTGTTGAGTTTTTTTTTCATTTGTTTTTTATATTAATTGGGGTTTGTCTGGTTGGCACCCCAACTATTTTGGGACTCGCTCTGTCTTATCACTCGCCCGGCTACAAAGGACACTGGTGAACCCAACAAATTCACTTCCAAAAGTGTTTAGGGAGACTTCACTGATCAGCACTAGTAATGAATGTGCAGCTACTGTAACTCAAAACATCTGCTTTCCTTACCTGAAAAATTAACAAATAACAAATAAGCATGTCCATTAGCCATGGATTAGTAAAATGTGAAATAACAGCATAATAAAGAAGTCTGCGTGTGCTCAGATGTAGAATTGCCAGAAGCCTTAGTGTTTGATTGGATTTTGTTTCATATTTGCAGTAATATGGAGGTTGGGTGGTTTTCAATTAAATTTTTATAAATTAACTCCACTGCTCTGTACTTTCATTTGCTTGTTATTGTCGCAGGGCTGCTTTCTATTGTTCACATTTCAATTTAATTTCCTCAGACATTTCACACATGTTCTTAAAAATCCTAATTACTGTACACTCATCGTCACAATGAAACTTGTGCTTCAGTTTTTCAGGATCTTCATAACGTCAAGCCTTTTATTTTCTTAGAGCTTCCACTGAGTATAAACGTTTCAATTCTGTTTCAGATTGTCCAAGAAACACGTCCGCTGTCACAGATGTTCATGGAGTGATATCAGAAGGCACGTCTGTGACACTGAGGTGCACCTCCAAGGCCAACCCGGCCGCCACTTACACCTGGTTTAAGGTAGATGGACCCTCCGATTCACCCCGAGGATCCGGACAGGAGCTGTTCATCTGTAAAGCTACGCAGAACGACAGCGGGAGTTACGTCTGTCAGGCGGAGAATCCATATGGACGAGAAAACTCGACAGCTTTGACCCTGAAGGTCGTGAGTAAGTAAACTGTCCTGGAATGAAGAACTCAACTGTTTGCTGTTCTTATTCACCCTGAAAGGTGATTTTTTTTTATTTAAAAGCAAATTATTTGTTTTACAGCATCAAATTCTTAAAAGTCTACCGAAATTTAAAATTTTTCTTTTTTTTTAAACATGTCACAGATTAATATGAAAACACAGGGATAATTGCAAATTTTCAAATTCTGGTTCAAATATTTTAGCCTCTGCTGACTATTTTATGGTGGGCATGTCTGGTCTTTGCTAATCACAAACTGAAAATATGAACCCGTGCCAGGGGTGTTGTGTGGCAGTACTGCCAATGTACTGCAGGGGGAGATGCTTTTGTGCTGTTGATTTATAACCAGACCAGGGTCACAGGGTGGGGGGCTGCAGCCTATCCCAGCTAGCATGGGTCATAAGGCAGGAACAGACCAGGACAAGGTGCCAGTCCATCAGACGGCAAACACACACACACACTCCAAACACACACTTTTGGCAATTTAGCTTCACCAGTTCACCTAACCAGCATGTCTTTGGGCAGTAGGAAGAAACAGGACCAGCAGGTGGAAACCCACCCAGACACAAGGAGAACATGCAGACTCCTAATGTGACATTTCAGTCAACAACAACATTTTATTTCTTGTTTTCTTCGTCCAAGTAGGTTGGGTGTGCAATGGCTGTCAAAAAATGGAGTAAATAAAATACACAAAACCGAACACAAGTAATCCTCTTCACTGAGCTAGATGGCCAGTCTGTCATGGCCGCCTCAGGAACACAACACAACAGTACAAACTACAAGGATAAATGAGAGAACAGAGGAGAGGATCTGAGTCACTAAACACTGAAGTGTCACATAGGAGGACACACAGCAGTCAGCCAGTCTCCATGACCTCGGGTTCGAATAAGTGGGTTTAGAAAAGGACTGGACGAGCAAACAAGTGAGTGTCTGTGTCTCAGCTCCCTGGTTTCTCTCAACGGGATTGGAGTTTTCATCATTTCGAATGTGAACGTTTGTCACTTGAGGTCGTGGAATATTTTTTATTGTTACTCTGGTGGCCAGGATTTTTATTTATTTATTTATTTTTGCATCTTAAGCTTTGTCTGTTAGTTAAAGTGATCAGCTCCTCCATACATGAATACAGGAAGGTACATCTGGGGGTTATTGGGGGGTGGAGACTGGGGGTGTCATGGCTTCTCCAGTTCTGTACACAACAACCGTGATGACTCAAATCAAAGCAATTCAGCCATCAAAGCCCCTCATATAATAAGATCGTTTATTAGCTGTGGGCTCATGAAGACGCTGGGCGCGCTGCTCCATCACAATGCTATCTGCACTTTTAAAATGAAGGACTCTGTAATGGCATTTTATGGCTCTTTACTGGGTTGTGTGGCTCCTCGTAGAACCACTGAATGACCGTCTCATTATGGGATGGATTTTTTGTTTGTGAAATTGGTTCTTGGTGCTTTAAATAACTTACTAATATGTTGAAGAAAACTGAAACCTTTAATGAACGGTAAGCCACTAGCAGGACACTAACAGATGAAGAAAACCTGCAGTCAGCCTGTGTGTTTGTGCTTAGTGAGAGCCCCTTTAATATCAGGACCCCCTGATGTCATTCCTGGTTATTCACTGTGTAGTGCCTGTTAGAGATCTAAATTAATACACAACATTAATACACAAATCACCAGGAGCAGATCATACTGACCCTTGAGTTCTTATGGAGGCTAGCGAGTGAAGATATAAACCCTTGGCACATATTTTTAGGAAGTCACTGGGCACTGGAGAGATTCCTAATAACTGTAAACTGTCAAATATCACCCCATTATATAAAAAGGGTGACAAGGCAGAGCCAAGCAACTGTAGGCCAGTAAGCTTAACATGAAACATCACAGGAAAATTAATGGAAGGAATTGTTAAGGATAAGATTGAGCAACACATGGCAAGGACAGGAGTTATTCTGACCAGTCAGCATGAGATCAGAAGAGGGAGGTCGTGTTTAACTAACAGGCTGGAATTCTATGAGGAGGCAACAAAATGATACGACCAGAGTGGAGCAGATAAGATCATTGATGTGGACTTTCAGAAAGCATTTGATAAGGTGCCACGTGAGAGGGTGGGCATCAAATTAAAAGAAGTGGGACTTCAGGTTGATGTTTTTAGATGGGTGCAGAATTGGGTCAGACACAGGAAGCAGAGGGTGATGGTGCGAGGAACCTCATCAGAATTTGCCGATGTTAAGAGTGGTGACCAGCAGGGGGCAGTAGTGGGGCCGCTGCTATTTTTAATATATAAATGATTTAGATAGGAATATAAGTAACAAGCTGGTGAAGTCTGCAGATGATACCAAGATAGGTGGATTAGCAGATAATTTGGAATCCATTATATCATCCCAGAAGGACTTGGACAGCAGACAGGCTTGGGCAGATTTGGACGATGAAATTTAATGTCAGTAAAGGTGAAGAATTACACATAGGAAGTAAAAATGTGAGGTTTGAATACACAATGAGAGGTCTGAACATTGAGAGTCCACCTTATGAAAAGGATTTAGGAGTCATCGTGGACTCTAAGCTGTCGACTTGCCAACAGTGTCCATTAAGGAGGCTAACAGAATGTCAGGTTATATAGCGCCCTGACATGTGGAGTACGAGTCACAGGAGGTTCTGCTCAAGCTTTATAACACACTGGTGAGGCCTCATCTGGAGTCCTGGGTGCAGTTTTGGTCTCCAGGCTGCAAAAAGGACATAGCAGCACAAGAAAAGGTCCAGAGAAGAGCGACTAGGCTGGGCTACAGGGGATGAGTTATGAGGAAAGATTAAAAAAGCTGAGCCTTTACAGTTTAAGCAAAAGAAGGTTAAAAGGTGACTTTAAAATGAGTTCATCAAGAACACGGGGACACAGTTGGAAACTTGTGAATCGTGAATTTCGCACAAACATTAGGAAGTTTTTCTTTACACAAAGAACAACAGACACTTGGAATAAGCGACAAACAGGACAATAGACAGGAGGACATTAGGGACTTTCAAAACGCAACTTGATGTTTTTTTGTAAGAATTAAGTGGATAGGACTGGCTTGTTCTCATCTCGATTGTTCTGATGTTCTAATAAAGGGTTCTTTCTGGCACCATCATGTAGGTCTTTTGAAAAACAAAAATGGTTCCCCAATGGCATTGCTCTGAAGATCCACTCTGGTCTCTTCATTCTTAAGAGTGTATGACCACCTTGACACAGTTTGTGCGTTCGATAACTCAGTTGAATTAGGAAGCCACGCAGATCGTATTTCATTCATGAGATTCAAACAACTCTACGCTGGCATCAGTTGTGTCTGGTTCAAGCCCTGACCTACCTGGTACCCTGTCCCTTTTAGCATCTTGATGTATTTTGAGGATTACTTCTGTGTCCTCCATGGGAAATACAACATCTACCTCCACATGTGTGGCAGGTCACTTTGTTGTTCTCAGGGCCATTTACATTTTTTTCCCAGTAATTTAAAATTTCTATGATGTTTTCATTAAAGGGGCCCAAACGTGTAGTTGTATTGAAGGATTAAGCGTGTGGCTAAAGCAGGCCACCTCAGAGCTCAGCACCTCGATGTCGCTTGTCCAGTTCCCAGTGTGAATATCGGACTGGTCTGCTCTTGCCTGTTTTGAGTCAAATTGATCTGATTAGTGATTTTTAACGTGCTGAAGGATGTCCGCTCCAAAGGGCGCTTGAACTGAGAACATACTGGGGTGTCTAGTTACCTTATTCTTCTTTCTCTTTTCTTTTAGTCTCAAATTTCTCAAGTCCCCCCTGCTTAGTTTGTACCTCCTGGCAGATTCTGTAAATGTCGCGCCTAAAACAACCAGGGCTCCCTTCAGACAGAAACACCGCTTATGAACGAGTGAGTGAATGAATGAATGAGTGAAAGAGAAAGACAGATTGAGTGATTAAACAAATAAAACAAACAAGAAGAGAAAACAAGCCAGTGAACAAAACAGAGGAGTGAACAAACAAAGAGGAAGGTAAGAAACAAATGACAGAACAAACAGCTGCACCCTTCAGAATAAATGGAAATGCAGAATGGCAGAGAGGAGAGTGAACAGGACTGGACTCGGTCGAGTTTATTGTCCTGTTTATGGAGTTTAGTACAATTCCATTTTTGTATGCCTGACAAAAGGTTGCTGTTTGGTAAATAATGTAAAAAATAAGCAAATTCTTGAAACAAAGGTGCAACAGTTTCAGCAAATATACTTAAGCAAAGAGATAAGCTGAGTAAGAACAACCTGAGTAGCCTTCAAAGATCCTTAAAAAATAAAGAGAGAAAATCTCAGAGAACAAGTCACATCAATCAAAAGTTCACAACACCTGGAAATGACGTCCCCAAAGATTAACGTCACTTGTGGACAAAATGATTTGACCAATCAGGGAAGAGGAGAGCAGCACATGTGCAGGTCTACAGATAGTTGGCCAAGATCTGGGACCTCCACCTTCAGTGTGTGGGAGTGAAAAACCATCTGCTGACAAAAGCCTCGAATGTGACACAGGAGCAAAACCCACATGGGGTAAAAATGAAAAGAAACTTGAAAGTTGGAGTTAAAATGAATCCTCAGGTTCTTCTGTGGCGCCTCCACCTGATCAAAGTCCTGAGCTGCCACCAGTGATGTTTGAATGACAGCAGATACCCCAACTTGTCATGAGACCCGCTGCATTAACTCCTTTTAAAACGAAGCCTTAAAGATAACGAGGAACGACTTAAGGACGTCTGTGTGAGGGGCTGCAGGGTCTTTTGACTTTGGAATTCTGCACATTTTGCTTTTTTTTCTCCTACTTTAGTGGAGTTTTTATTATTTTTCTGTGCTTCCTGGCCAGCTGACCTTATTATTCAACTCACATTCAGAAAAATAAAAAAAAATTCTGTATTTAAGAACTTTACTTCTCTGAATTACATACCTGTTTTTATGTAAGTGTGAATCATTTATTTGTTGTATGCATTCAGTTTTTGAAATCTAATTTCAATTTGTTTTTTCTTTGCTTGTAACTAAAGTAGAACCCTGGCATGTGTGGTTTACTGTGGCTGAAAGAATATTAAATGGATAATTCTAGCAACAAAAAAGTTCTGCATTTTGTGTGCAGTGCGCTATGAAAACCCAGCACAGGCCTTCAGCGTTGAGCGTGGTGGCAGCAAATTTCCAGCTATGTCCTCGTGTTCTTCATGAACTTATTTTAAAGTCACCGTCTCGATCCACCGGACTAATTCACTTCATAACTTTGAACACTTCAATCAGGTCTCCTCCTAATCTTCTTTTGCTTAAATTGTAAAGGCTCAGCTCATTTAATCTTTCTTCATAACTCATCCTCTGTAGCCCTCAATCAGCTTAGTCACTCTCCTTTGGACCTTTTCTAGTGCTGTTATGTCTTTATGGAAACCAAAACTTCACCCAGCACTCCAGAAGAGGCCTCACCAGTGCATTATAAAGGTTGAGCAGAACCTCCTGTGACTTGTACTCCACACATCAAGGCGCTATATAACCTGACATTCTGTTAGCCTTCTTAATGGCTTCTGATCACTGTCTGAAAGTCCATAGCTTAGAGTTCACTATGACTCCTAAATCCTTCTCTTAAGGTGGACTCTCGATGTTCAGACATCCCATTGTGTATTCAAACCCCACATTTTTACTTCCTACATGTAATTCTTTACATTTACTGACATTAAAGTTGATCTTCCACTAATCTGCCCAAGCATGTATGCGATCCAAGTCCTTCTGTGATGATTCAATGGATTCTTAATTATCTGCCAATCCAGCTAGCTTAGTCTCATCTGCAAACTTAACCCACTTGTTACTTATATTTTTTATAAAAAACATTTATATATATTAAAAATAGCAGCAGCCCCAGCACTGCCCCCTGCTGGTCACCACTCTTAACGTATGCCAAATCTGATGAGGTTCCTCACACCATTACCCTCCGCTTCCTGTGTCTGAGCCAATTCTGCCCCCATCTGCACCCCATACCCCGAACTGCCACTTGCTTGAATATTCCGGTTGATTTTGTGACTTCCCTCCTTGCACTATGTATCATAGTTCACTTGAGGTTTATTTGTGCAAATCTGAGAGACACGCAGTGGGCCGAAGGGTGGGACCCTCCTCTCTCACGTGTTAGCCTCTGGGTGTTCCTAACCTCCACTTAGCGAATGAGACGACTACTTAACACATTTAGATTGTTTTTTTTTCTATAATTTGCTTGAACATTCCGGTTCATTTTGTGAATTCTCTCATCATGCCCAATATCATAGTTTGCTTGCAGGAGCGATATATTTGCGCTAATCTGAGACAGAGGCTGCAGGTCGAGGGGAGGGGGAAGCGTGATGTCAGGTGTGGGGAGCCAGGCAGGGCCCTCCTAACTGTCCTGTTTCACTTCTACGTGGACGAAGCCGCGGGGGACAATTAGTCAATGATAAACAGCAAAGACCAGAGAATCTGGTGAGCACCCACAATAGGCTAAGATATTTTTTAAGAAATAAATATAAAATTGTAATATAAAAACATCTTTAAATTTTGGATGTGTATGAGATGTTTTTGATTGCTCCATCATCTCTTGAAGGTTTGACTTTTTGATTTGATGTACTTTATTAATCCCTGAGCGGTGATTGTGGCTTTGTATGACCTTTGGGGGGTCAGAGAGCAGGGTCAGCCATTATCCAGCACCCCTGGAGTGATTTTCAGTTAAGGGTCCTGCTCCAGGGGTTAGATCCCTTCTGACAGTAGCGGGATTTGAACTGGCAGCCCCCCAAATATCAGCTCAGATCCTCAGCCTCAGAGCCACCACTTTAAGCTAAAATGTCAGAATTCTGTTCATTCGGGAGAGACAGAGAGAGCACAAGTATAATAATGTGTGATGTATTTTATTATTATTTAATATTGGTAATGTCTTATTGTGTGTTGAACTTTATCATAGTTATGTATATAAATGAAAAATGACTTTTATATAGGATTCGCTACTCTCTACAGTTTCTGGCATCCACAGTTAGTCTTGGAACTCATCACCCGCGGATTCAGGCCTCCTTCTGTATTTCTTTGACATTTTGTAAGCACTTTGAATTCCAGCCTTTGTATGAAATGTGCTGTAGAAATAAATGTTGTTGTTATTAGTAGGATTGAATGCTTAGCCAAAATTGGGAGTGAGTAGCTATGGGTATGTATAGAATTACCAATGCAAATTGCTAATTAGATTTTAAACACAATATAATTCACACACGGTCTTGAAAAAAGTTAAGATTGTTCAGGCAGTCTGAATCCCACAATGCACTTGTTTGTTCCCTGTAATTCAGATAAAAATTGTATATCATACATGAAAATCTAAAAATAATCTATAATACGCCCAAAACCTGGTCCAAATTGTGATCACTGACATCACTAGTTCACTAATTTCGGGAATGCCCTACGCTCAGACGCTAAATGTTTTACATACGTCTCAGGTGTAAAGTCACTTCTAGTCCTCTAACAGAAATCCCAAGAGAAACCCCAGAAGACATAACTTGTTTATGAAGAACCTACAATGGTGTCCAATACTGAATTGACTCACTTTACTTAACTCTTCAAATCCAAACCTACCTGCCACAGGAAACGAATGTGTTCCATTATCTTGATCTGGAACAAAGGACATCATCTTAGTGAAGGAAGATTGAAGACTTATTTGGAAATCGGCAGGAATTCATTCACATTACTCTAAAATAAGCATGCTGGGTCTTTGCCAAAACCTAAAGGGACCTGTAACAAGGATTGACACGAGACATCCAAAATGGTTTGGGGCAGCCACCCTGGCTGCAAAATGGCTATTATTCGTTGAGTTGTGTTCAGGTTCAAGTCCAAAACAGAACTGATTTAAAGGTGCAAAGATGGCAGCCAGACGTGACATCACCCGGGGCCGGAAGTGATGTCATCATTGGCAGCGGTGCTGTCAATATGGTGAATGAATTCACTGCCCATTTTTCCAAACAATAAAAGTCTTTTTTGATGTTTCCTGGGGTATCGGCATGTCTTCCTTTCCCAGGCTGTAAACCCATTTAACAACTTGTTGTCCCAGATGCTCAGGTTATAAACTAATCAATAGCCTTAGGCACCAACATGTCTTCCTTTCTTTGTTGGAACAGCTCTTTTAAAAGTGAGGTATAACTGGGAAGAGGATATGCTTCAATTTGTCCTGAATGTCATTCATCGGTTGTTGTTTGGAGCAAAATATAATGAAAATATAGAACAAAATGTATAGATTTTGTGCCCCACAACAATGACAGAGTCTCATGCTCTAATATCGAGAATTTAGCAAGATAAATATTTTTATTGTAAATTAAATGAAATAAGAGATTATAAAGGTTTGGGGCACGTGAATCCCCATATATTTGAAGATGTACCAAAGTAAAAAAGCGTGCAATGATTTCAAAGACATCTTCTCAGACGCGAGGCGTGTGTTGACAGACTTTAAAATGCCAGTGGAGCGGAACTGAAAGGCAGAAGATAATAGCAATAATGATAATAGTAAGCTTGAAATGTTTAATAAATGTAAGTTACAATAAAATTTGAAATAAGGAAAAAATGAACCATACAAAGAAACATATATTTTAATTTTACACAATACATTTTATGGGTTGTTCTAATTATTACAGCACTCCGCAAGGTAGTGTCCTCTTAGGAGAACATGAACTAAAGGATGAAAACAAAAAAGAGTTTCTGGGCAAATCGCTTGAATCTGTGACTATAAATCCAATAAAATTTGATCAGTCAGGCATGTTGAAGACAGACAGGAAGGTCTGTCTGTGTCATCTTTGCTGAATTATTGTTTTCTTTATTTCTTATATTTTAAATGTATTACTGAGGTGAATAGCTCAAGTCAGTAACAGGTTAAAGTATTGTATTTGGTGTCACATAAACCTCTTATTATTGTACTGGCGTAGCTACCCGTCCAAGAAGTTTAAGTTTGCATTGTGCCATCTGTTGGAATGTATTTTTTAATGCATGTAGTAATAAAATACATTGCATGTTTCACTCCAACAGATGGTACATCACAAACATTAGCACTGCTTTGATGAATCTCATACCAAATGGCATAAAAACAGAGACAGAGCCACAGACAAACACACACAGACACTTGTCCTTTTATTAAGGTGGATTTTATTTTTCACTTTAGTTATTAAGATAAAACTTTTTCATAATCATTTGGTCGAGATTCTACATCTTTCAGTTGTCATAAGTTAGGGTGTGAGGTGTCAGATTGGACATTTCATTGAAGGGTTTAGCAGGCCTATGACAGGTAAACCAAACGTATTGAAGCCCAATCAGCAGGTCCAGAGGTCCTTCAAGATCACAAGGCCACCTTTGCCTCCTCTTCCCTCACCCCTTAGCCAGGAAATGAGAGACGGGTAACTTGGTTGTCCCTCCATCAAGAAGCCCACATGCATCAAGTTGGGTGGGCCTTCCCTGAACTGTTGGAGGAGCAGCTCCCTCTGAGGCTGACCCTGTGAGTAGTGGAATGCCAGGTGGGTTTTGAACCCGCAGCCTTGGCATTTCAGTGCTGACACACTGGTGTTAGGCCTCACAGGTTACTGGTGTTAAAGGTGGCTGTTTAACTCAAAGTCCTTCTCTCTTGTGTATTCCAGCTAATACAGAGAAATTCAACATCACCGCAATTGCTGTTTCGATTTCATCAGGGGCCCTGGTAGTCATGATGGTGTTATGCCTGCTTGTGTATCTACAAAAGTAAGTTCACACTCTCTCGCCTGACACGCTGACAATGGTCATAAATAAAATGAAATAAATGGAGAGCTCTGGGTCTGTCAGTTGAGGAGGAGGACATGCAAATCCATGAAAAGCCTCTTCATATCTCCCATCTACTCTGTCACTGCTTCAATTCAGGCTTCCACCATTTAGGCCCAAAAAGACGACTCGGCAAGCAACTCATTACCAAGATGAGGACATGCATACCACAATATGAAGAGACCCACTTAACTCAGTCCAGGGAGATGGAGAGCAGTACTGGGCACAAGGCAAGAAACAGATTGAGATGGGTTTCTAGTCAGTCGTATGGCACTTGAGCCCTTGGTATGATTGAGCCCTTAACCTGGATGGATGAAGAGGACAACAGAAATACCCAGAGGCACAGGGAGAACATGCAAACTCCACATAGACAGACCTGGGCAGGATCTGAGTGCAGAATTCAGAATCCATAAGACTGCCGTGCTAACCACTGAAACAATACCCCTTATATTATTTTATTTAAAACTTAGGCTTACTTAATCAGAATAAGTGGGCTCGGATAATGAATTAACACATGATGTTCTTAATCAGTCAAGCTGTCTTTGCTAGGCAGTATGGTGGTGCAGTGGGTAGCACTTCTGGTGCCTGACAGCCCCACGAGCCTCTCTGTGAGTCCCACCCTGGGCCCTACTGTTGATGTGTCTGGGTGGGCTTTTCTCTGTGTAACTGGATTTGCTACCCACATCCCACATTAGCCTGGTGTGAGTAAGAAGTGAGAACGTGCCCTGCCACAGACTGTGACTTCCCCGGACTGAGTACCTGATTGTACCCACTGCTGCATGGACACGCTGAGGCCTTTAATTTAGAGAAGTGAGCCTGTTAATGGATGGATGGGTAACTCATATTTATTCACTTCTAAATCCAATAAAAATTAAATTAATATAACAAGGTCATAATGGTCTCTGGCAGAAGAAGACAAAGAAAGTAAAAGATGGGTCAGAGAAAGAGAGGCCAGTGAAGACCTCCAATACTGTCTGACAGGTGTAATGAGACGTATAAAGCTAAGGCTGCACTTTCTGTTCATCTTGTTCTCTAAATAAATAAAAGACGCAGACCATCAAAAGAGTCCATGAGTGTGAGAAGAAATACGCACATTCCACTTTTATTTCCAGACATTAACTGATTCAATTTCAGAATTGCTAACCTGTTGACTCTTTCATTGTTGCCTTATTTTGACTTGTCCTATTAAGAAGACATTTCAAGCTGCTGAAGGCATCATTAATTACTTTTATATACTTCTCTTTTAAGTAAAAGGAAGATGAAAATGGAGAACGGAAAAGAAACACAGAGCTCTGAGGCGACCAACATGAAGAAGCCTGAGACGGTATGAAGTCTTGTTGTTATAGATAGATAGATATGAAAGGCACTATATGATAGATAGATAGATATTGTGACTAAAGGAGGGCGCCAGAGAGCCCAAAACCACAGTCCCAGCAATACACCACACGTTTAATAGAATAAAATAAAGATTTTTATTTTTCTCTTAGGCACCTTTTCCAAATTCTCTTATCTAATGAATGAGCTTTATAATAATAATAAGCCACCAATTATACACTAAATGATCTGCTAGGTCTTCTTATCCTTCCTCATTATTCGCCTCTGCTGAGTGTTGCTTGCTGCCTACCAACTCCAACTCACCCATCTGTGGCAGTGGGCTTCCATTTATGTCAGATCTAGGAATGCTTCCAATATCATTCCGTCCCTGCTAGGAAGCACTTCCAGATCATAGACAAACTAGAGTGGACAGCACTCTCTACTGATCCCAAGGGACCCCTACAGGGCTGCACTTCTGCAATCCATTTCCCTAGCACCCCTGCATGTGTCCCAGCTGTGCTCTTACACAAGGACCACTGCCACCTAGCGTATGAGGGATGGACCCACTCCAAAGCTCCGGCTTCCTCTGGTTCCTCCATTATTTTATACCGGCTGGGCACAATATGATCTTTCTGCCCAGCTGGCCAATGATGTTTCTCTCAGGCCTCCTGTCCAGGTAATAATCATTCTCTTCCCTGGCTGGGATGCCCATTCATATGCCTTGATAGATAGATAGATAGATAGATAGATAGATAGATAGATAGATACTTTATTAATCCTAAGAGGAAATTCACATAATCCAGCAGCAGTATACTGATACAAAAAACAATATTAAATTAAAGAGTAATAAAAATGCAGGTAAAAGCAGACAATAACTTTGAGTAATGTTAGCATTTACTCCCCCGGGTGGAATTGAAGAGTCGCATAGTGTGGGGTCTCCTCAGTCTGTCAGTGGAGCAGGACGGTGACAGCAGTCTGTCGCTGAAGCTGCTCCTCTGTCTGGAGATGATCCTCCATGATTGACAGGAGTCTGCTCAGCGCCCGTCGCTCTGCCACGGATGTCAAACTGTCCAGCTCCGTGCCTACAATAGAGCCTGCCTTCCTCACCCGTTTGTCCAGGCGTGAGGCGTTCCTCTTCTTTATGCTGCCTCCCCAGCACACCACCGTGTAGAAAAGGGCGCTCACCACAACCGTCTAATAGAACATCTGCAGCATCTTATTGCAGATGTTGAAGGACGCCAACCTTCTCATGAAGTATAGTTGGCTCTGACCTTTCTTACACAGAGCATCAGTATTGGCAGTCCAGTCCAATTTGTCATCCAGCTGCACTACCAGGTATTTATAGGTCTGCACCCTCTGCACAGTCACCTCTGATGATCATGGGGTCCATGAGGAGCCTAGGCCTCCTAAAATCCACCACCAGCTCCTTGGTCTTGCTGATGTTCAAGTGTAAGTGGTTTGAGTCACACCATTTAACAAAGTCCTTGATTAGGTTCCTGTACTCCTCCTCCTGCCCACTCCTAATGCAGCCCACAATAGCAGTGTCATCAGCGAACTTTTGCACGTGGCAGGACTCCGAGTTGTACTGGAAGTCCAATGTATGTTGACTGAACAGGACCGGAGAAAGTCCAGTCCCCTGTGGCGCTCCTGTGCTGCTGACCACAATGTCAGACCTGCAGTTCCTGAGATGCACATACTGAGGTCTGTCTGTAAGATAGTCCACGATCCATGCCACCAGGTATGAATCTATTCCCATCTCAGTCAGCTTGTCCCTAAGGAGCAGAGGTTGGATGGTGTTGAAGGCGCTAGAGAAGTCCAGAAACATAATTCTTACTGCACCACTGCCTCTGTCCAAGTGGAAGAGGGATCGGTGTAGCATGTAGATGATGGCATCCTCCGCTCCCACCTTCTCCTGGTATGCGAACTGCAGAGGGTCAAGGGCGTGGTGGACCTGTGGCCTCAGGTGGTGAAGCAGCAGCCGCTCCATGGTCTTCATCACGTGACGTCAGAGCAACAGGCCGGAAGTCATTCAGCTCACTAGGACGTGATACCTTTGGGACTGGGGTGATACAAGATGTTTTCCAAAGCCTCGGGACTCTCCCCTGTTCCAGGCTCAGGTTGAAGATGCGCTGTAGAGGACTCCCCAGCTCCAGCGCACAGGCCTTCAGCAGTCGTGGCGATACTCCATCTGGACCCATTGCTTTGCTGGCACGAAGATAGATAGATAGATAGATAGATAGATAGATAGATAGATAGATAGATAGATAGATAGATGTGAATGACAGTATGTAACAGGGAGAGACACATAGGAAAGGCACTGCATAACATGAAAGGCACTATATAACAGACATATAACTGTAGAGACAGATTTAAAAGGCATGACATACAAGACAGATCAGTCGATCCTTGTTACTCACCAGGGAAACTACAAGGTCTCTTATGTCTTTTTCCTCCTTTAATTGAGTATAGTACCCTTCACTGAGTAGAGCCTCAGATTTACAACTACGTGGCATCAACAGTAACTCCGTGAAGTTTACATTCATGAACACACACCTACAACATTGCAGACACACAGTGGCACAGAGTGATGCCAGTTTGGGTAAAGTAATTCAATCAAATCCCATTCTAAGTGAGCTGATGGCAAGCTGATGAAGATCTGTTAACAACCTGCATGAAGAAAATTTCCACTTAAGGGGTCCATCGGTCATGGCAGACAAAAACCAGAACTCCAGTGACCTCGGCTTGTTTTCCCAGTGTCCTTCCAGACCTTAAACTGGTGTGGTTTAAGCTGATTGGCACGGGACGGGTTTGTGATTGTTTGAGTGTGTGTCTCCTGTGGAAAATCCTTTTCAGTGCTGACTGGCCGAGTCAGATCAACTGGGCCCTGAAGACCGCCGATCTGTGCAGTTACTTTTCCCAGTACACTTTGGGTCCCTCTGAGCACAGCTTTTGCTGCTCGTATTTCATTTCTGCGGTGAGACTCACAGCCTTGACCCGCTGACTGTAAGTCCCCATCTGATGGATGCCGACCCACAGGTCTGGGCATCAGCAGAGATGCCTACTGAAGCGCATCCCTTGATGTACACCCGAGTAACGCACCTCAGGGGGTTCTTGTTTTGTGTTTTTCTGCACCCTTTTTATTTAAAGACGCCTGTTTCCAGTTGCACTTTTTTTTCTTTTTGACCCACAAAAATACAAAAATAGAATTTTTAATTTGCAAATATCCTTTTTTTTTGTACAGGAAAGCCATTCCATAAATAAAATGTCTTTTTGTTTTTAATATTACTAAATAGAGGAACTTCTAAAGCAGCAGCCTGGGACTTCCCTCACAACTGTTATCACGCTAGTGTCGCTTTACACACCTTTATTTATGGCACTCATGTGGTAAGCAATATTTGTGATTGTCATTTTAGAATGTATTAAAGATAAATGATCTGGGCTGGTTGTAGGCTTCCTGTGCCAGGGTGGCCTGGTGCCAAGTTCAGGGCTGGTTCCTGCCCAGTGTTACCTAAACAGACCCTGAAATACATGAAATGAGTGATGTAGTGGAGCTGTGAGGTAACCCAAGGAGATTGATGGACGGAATGGCCTCCTCTCTGTTTGTCAAATGGTACTTGATGGAAGGGTGGATGACATGAAAGGACAGACATACAGACAGACAGGCAGATGGGTGAAGGTGCCCAACTGACAGCCTCTAAGACCCATAGAATTAAAGGTTCTCACTAGAGGGTGACTGATGAGGGTCCTCGTTTCCTTTGTGTTCTCAATGTTGGCCAGGACAGACTGGTTATAATAATCATAATAATAATTCTTTACATTTATATAGCACACTTCTCACTCCTCAAAGCCCTTTAGTATGTGGAGAGCCACTTCAAGTACCACTAATGTGCAGCATCCACCTGGCAGCCATTTTTGTGCCAGTACGATTTATAAGCATTGACGTAGAAAGTGGACTCATATTGTTTTGGACATTCAGCCATTTTCACAGAGCACTCAGACATAAGGTGCTATATTAGTAGTAGAAGAACAAGAACCACAGGAAGGAAGGTTGGGGTACCACGTGATGAAAAAAAAAAAAAAACTAAGACAATAAATCAGGAAATGACACAAAGGTCATTATGATCACAAATCAAAACAGAGAATCGCTATCAAAAAGTCAAAGTACCTTCTCAGACGTGGGATCAACAACTGAATATCTACTTCCTGCTACGAGGTGGACATGGTGGGACTTCCCGTTCGACGGTAGAGGAAGTGACCCTACAAGTCTAGCAGCTGGCTGTCCCTGATGGAAAAGAGGTGACAGAGTTGGCAGTCTTCAGGCTTAGAGGTGGCAGGCTTGTGGTTGCTTAAATATATGTAATCAAATTTAATTATATGTTGTATAAATATATGTAATCAGTATATAATACTCAATATACAGCAACATTCATATAGCAAGTTCCATTTTTCCATTCCAATTTCACTTTATTGTAATGAGGGTCATGAAGAAGCTTTCACAGTAAGTAGCATCACAAAGTAATTTATAAAATTTCTGGTTATAAAGTTGGGGATTGTAAAGTTTAGTTTGAGGGGCGGGGGCGCTCTGTAGGTGCAGGTGCTCCCCCTTCCAGTTTTGGGAGTCTCTTGAAGCCGACTTCGTTGATAGTCATCACCGGGATGAGCTGGACAAAGGCGGACAGCACATGAAACAAGGGGAAGGTGCAAGATGACCAGTGCTTTCATTAACAAAATAAATAAAACCAAACAGTGTCCACAGTGCAGTGCTCAAAGTGAACAAATAAATCAATAAATAATCCATAAAAACCCGTGAACTGATGGAGGTTAAAAATTCAAAAACAAATCCATTAAAAATGAGGAACAATTATTTAAAGAACAAAACAACCCAATGCTTCTCCCTTTTTCTGCTGGATCCTCTGCTTATCCCTCACAGGCCTTTAAGCAGAGGAGTCATCTGATCAGCAGGTGCAGTTGACCTTTAGCTGTTCCAGTTGCCTTCTGTCCCGAACTACATACAGGGTCCCTCACTGGAACAGAGACTAGGGTCCCCAACGGCCAGGGCGCTCACGCTGGTGCTCTTCCTCCCCCAAGCCTCCTTGACCCCCGCTGCCTTCCTGGCCTTACGCGGTGATCCATTCATCTTCCAGGTCGCTCCTGCTCCTCGGAACTGCTCAGCTGCAGCGACATCTTCTAAATGCCCCCACCAAGTGTCGGCCACAGTCCTCCTCAGGGGCTCTTCTCGCAGCATCCTGCTGTCTTTCACTCACATACTCCCACACTGGCTCTTTTTTTTTCTCCTTCTTCTCCTCCTCCTCCTCCTCTTCCTTCCATCTTTTTCCTCTCTAGCATTCATGCTTCTCCCTTTTAAAATGGGGACATGGCACAGATGTGACAATTAGCAGTTCCTGGCATCAATTACAGCCATGGGCGATGCAGCTGTGCACTTAAGTGGAGGACTGCATGTGTCACGCACAGGAATTGCTCTCGCCACACTACCACACCCACCCAAAGCCACGAGTGCTGCAATCAGCTGCGGACCTCACTTTACCACAGGCTCATTCTGATTCAACAGTGTGTTATTGCTGGTGGGCATCATACGTGTCAGATTATTGTCTTAGTAATGTCTTGGAAAGCCACAGAGACGTAAGTTAATCTTCTGAGTTTTCACATGCTGGTGGTCTTATCAACAGACTTAGAAAGGCTCATTTTTTAGCCACTTCAGACATGCAAAATGCCGGGCAGCAATACCTTTGACTAGAAGAGAAAAGGAAAAAAATCCATTTGGTACCTCAAGTGGACACTGGTAGTACAATGTCCTTGTCTTTGGTCCACGTGGTGCTCCAGCAACCTTCCAACAATGCTGGTGTTCCAACTGTTTCCATCAGAGTGTAACTGCAGAGGTCCATCATGTAATGCCCCAGCATCACGAAACACCCATCTCATTAAACTCTGGTTAACATTAGGTCCCCGTGACACTCCGGTTAAGATTAGGCTTGTGGGAGGCTTACCTCACTCAAAGGGTGCTTCGTGACTGACATTGTGGGCCTTACCTGACTTATGTCACAGCTATTGCAGGCTGCAGTAAGACCCTTCTCACTGTTTCAGCCCCCAATTTCATGTAATTCTGCCTGCCTGGACGACATAATCAGACATCCCAGTATCATGAGGGAGCACTGGCACCACCTACTGGCTGTCTCGTGACTCCTCGAGGATGCTGGACATCAACTTAATCCCACAAAGTTCTATTTTGGGCGGACATTGGCCCAATCTTCGGGATGTGTTGTTGGTCAAACCTGCAAAGGCACAACTATTGAGAGCAGGCCCGGGCTAAACATTAAAAGTCAAATTGAACACGTAACTGACGGTCGTAAAGACTCTTTTAGGTCATTGTAGAGTTTGTTAGGGTGGCGTATAAAAATTATCTCCAATGACATGGAATTTTTCTTGTAAATAAAGGCCTGATGATGAAAACTCAGCACTAAGCTGACCTGGAATTTTAGTGTTTTTCAGTGTGCAGAGCACCACGTGTGATGAAGAAGACAGGGCGCTATATACTCCAGTGTCATAGAGGCTCCATGATTTTAGTGTTCATGGACATGAAGACAGACGCTGTCCTCCAATGACCTCTGGTGTTTTTTGTTTTGTGTGTTTTTCAATGTGCAGGACACCACGAGTAAAGATGATGGCATGGCTCCCTACTCCAATAACCTGGTCTTTAACAGCGTTACAAACAAACGTGATAACTGCAAAGAAGTAAAGGAAGACAATCATCTGTATGACAACAGAATGACTTATGCTGAGCCTCAAAAGAGGAAAACCCAAACTACGGCCGATCAAGACAACAAGACATTATACTTCAATAACTGCTCCCTCAATGACAACATTGAGGAAATCCAGGACCATGATAAAGGATTTGTAGATAATGCCATGTATGACTGTTGTGAATTTCCAAAGGGAAAATCCCAAAGCGAGGATGAAGAACTCCAATATGCTTCGGTAAGTTTCCTGAAATTCAAAAAGCAGGAAGACGGTGAGATGGCGAAGGACGACTCCCCAGATGTCACCGCGTATGATGTCCTCCCATGTAAGGAGGCTGAACACTCGCCCGCTCCGGAGGACACCTGTATATATGCAGAGGTTAAAAAGAAATGAGCAGCAGAATCAGCAGCAGTGCGACACACTGAGGAGGAGCACACAAAGGGAATGCTCCTTTAGGCTTGGGCTTTGCTGTTTCTGCTTATTCTCACATTTCTCCTCTGCGCCACATCTCAGAACCTCAATTATCAAAGCAAAGGGGGCGAAACGCAACCACAACCAAACTCTAAATGGCAGCACTGACACATCCAGAAGAGAGAGCCCAGCTGTTAGACTGGAGGCATCATAAACTGTGAGCACATCAAGTCCAAGAGCAGCCCTTCAACTGATACGAAATTCAACAATTCCATCAAGGGTGCTGCTCAAAAGGAACCTGATCAGGTAACGACAACCGTAAAATTGATCAGATATTAGTAATTGTGAAATACCAGTAGATGGGCCTCTCACGCTCACCTTTAACATGGAAGTGTACTGTAGGCCACCCAACCGAGTGGACACCATGGAGGATTAGCTAGGGCAGTTACACGGTTTCCATACTCTTCACATTTCCAGGCTTCGTCCATCCAGTGGTGTAATTAGAATATGAAAGAAGAGCCCTGGTGTGAAACAATAAATTGGGTTCCTCTTGTGTGAAATGAAATTCAAACCAACTAACAGATGAGCAACATCAGAGTGATACGTCAGCATACAAGAGCCATAGAAGTCCAGAAGTCAGAATTTCGCTTAATGGATTTGTGGGAATGAAAACATCAGGGACCTTTTCACTCCAGCTCTGTTCCTAAAAGACCATCACTTTAATGAGGACCTGCCCCAAAGTGCTCTGGAACTGCAACTGGGCTACAGGCACACCTTCCAACAGGACCAAGCAAAGTCAACAGACGAGTGGCTTGTGTCAGGGCTCTTGATAGCAAAACAGAAACATACCTAGGCATCAGAAAAAAACCTGGGTCCCTATGCTCATGGAGCCCCCGGGCAACTGCCCAGCGTGCCCATGTGTTAAGACAGCCATGGCTTGGGGTCTACCCTGTGAATGTCTGTAAGTGGCACCACCAGAGCCTGGTGGAACACCTCAGTAGAGCCCTAAAACAACAGAACACCAAAGGTCTCCATCTAAACTGACTGAGTTTGAGAGACGAATGGCAGAAATCCTCCAAATCCAGGAGTGTCAAGCTTGTCACGTCAGGCCAAAGGAGACGCCGGGCTGGAATGGCTGCCACAGTGAAGCACTGTGTAAACCCTCTGCATACTTGAGTGTCCAAGTAAGATTTGCAATAATTTCTTCAGTTGTGTTTTTGCTTTGTCGCTCTGGGGTATTGAATGTTGCTTGATAAGATTAAAGAAACTGAAATGACTTCAGCACAAGGCTGCAACGTAACAACATGTGTAAGAAGTGAAGGGGTCTGAGGACTTTCTGAAGGCGCTGTATAATTAACAGACGGGTAAATACGTCGAAAAGGCACTTTAAACAACTGCAGTGACGTTTGCAACATAGCGTTGGGGTTTCTCAAATTCAGACCCGGAGTCCCACCAAGGCTTCAGATTTTTAATTCCCACCCAATTCTGCAATCAGGCAAATGGTCGTCTCCTTTACTTGGACATATTGTTGTTCCATTTTTCTTCATTTTCTTCCATGTCAATACAGAAATTCTCTTTCACAGTTTTCAACCTTTTTTTGTGCATGGTTTTCAGTTTTCCAAAGCTTATGTGTGAGCGTTTTTTTATTAAAGTGTTTGCTTGTTGATTCATTCACTAATGTAGCTGCTCAGTTTCTTTGTTTAAGGGAATTTGTTATTTACACTGAGGTTTATGGTCTGTTAACTCTTATTGGGAATGCAGAAATATTTCATTGAATTTGGACAACAATCTGTTTATAAGAAAAGTCATTTTTAAAATGCAAAGAAACTTCATACAGAGAGCCCTTGTGTTATGATGTGGCGTGAAATCCTTCCTGAGGTCACGACACATGAAGTCACTCAGCTCACTCCATACACGCTCAGTACCCTCACTCATCACTCGGTGTCAACGAGATGACAATCAGTGCCAATCGAGGCCCGCATGGAGCCCTAGACGGGTGGAGGGGTCCAGGGGGTTCATGTCTTGACAGTGTTGTGCAAGTCCACACCTCACAAGAACTCGCTTAAAGTTCAGTTCACACCAATTAAAGTGAATAAATTCCCATTCACAGTTCACCATTTCAATTTTGATCTCGTTCATGTTCAGTTCATGTTGTAGTTTTTAAGGAGTGAGAATAAATGACCCCGAGTTTACTTTTTTTAATTTTGCAGGCTATTACATGAATAAAATACAATAATTACGAAGACTTTTTGCATTTAAATACACTTTATTGAGTTAAACCCAGCAACAAACACGTGTAACCATTGTGGCGGACAGCTGGGGATCCTGCTCGGCCAGAACTCCTGGAAGGTGGAAGAACCGGAAGAGGGACAATACCTTCCCCGGGACACAAGAGGGCAGCCTCCCTGGTCTCCATTGGGCGTATGGGATCAGAGCATAGAAGCTCAACCCTTTCTGGGGTCACCGCCAGGGGGCGCCCAGATGATTACAGAGCCTTGGACTGCAGCACTTCTGCCACACCAGGAAGAGCTGCTAGAAGATCATCATGGAACACCTGGAGCACATCTGTAGCATTATGAAAGGGGCCGCCTCACTCCATTAGAGGAGCCGGAGTCGGGAGGCAGAGGACAGAACTTGTGAGGAGAGGAGTAGAGGTGGCAGAAGAAAAGCCGAAAAGAATATTAAACGTGTGGGCTTTTGAACTTCTGTGGTCTGTCTGTCTGTGTAAAGGGGCTTAACCTCCACACCATATATGCTAATATCCAAAAAAGAAATTAAATAGATGCAAGTATACATATAAATTAGCACTCTATTTCCAACTGTGTGACACAAATGGTGCAGGTGAACTAACGTATTACGCTGCTGGTCAAAATTCACATCACATATTGCATGTCCAACGGGGAAAAATATAAAGTGGCCTCGCGAAGTTCAACGTTTTCCTAAAAACGAAAGTGGAGCTTCACCGCGTGCTCGTGTCAGCGGGGCTGCAGCTTAAGCACAAGACACAGACAGTGACGATTTAATTTGATGTTTTTTTTTTCAAAAATACAAATAAATGGCAAAAAATCTGCATGAAATAAATATTCGTAAAATCCCACTATTTGTGCTTATCCAAATACCGTATTCAGATTCGGCTCCACCCCTACATTACCGGGTAAGGCAAAATGTTTAATCTGGACCTCAACCTGATGCAGAATGTCACCTAAAACTGAAGTAGCTCACGTTCAAGTTCTTCGCTTGCAAATACGTTGCGTTAAGTTCACCGTTCTTAGACAAAGGAAGGCGCTCTTTAAAACTCGTTCATGCACAACACTGGCCCTTCAGTTACCAAAATGATAATAGCGTGGACAGGTGAGGATGTGGAAAGGCCCAGAGTGTCACTTGAGGTACATAAAAGGTGCCCCTCAGAGTCCATCCAGTCGCATTAGACTTCGAGGACTGTGTGTGGGGGTCCCCCTTGTTGACTTTTATAGATGGTGACCCCCGTGTGGGGCTCTAATGGACTGACCGGCTCTGATTACAAGGCCTCTGCTAGCCTTGACTGTTCCTCTTTTTCACTTTTTGCTGAGTCACCAGCAGTCTGTCAACTTTATCAAAGTTTGCTAAACTCCCTGCTTGTGATTCTGAAAGCCCTCGCTACACGGCCCTGCTTTCGTGAATTGTGAGTTATATTTCTTTATCGATACGTTTGTGTATTTCAATGAGACGGCCTCTCGGTGTGCATTTGTCAACGTGAGATTTATGGATTGAGAATTCAGGAGGTGCAGCCGCCGCTGTTGTGAAAGTCGCAGTAAAAACAGACTCAGCAGACTGAGCCGCAGGAGCGTTTGTGTTATTTTGAGGAACTTTTGCTTCCTTTTCTGCTTTCTTATTTGGGAAATCTGGCGTCCCACCAAATACGCCTTGCAAAATATGCTCAGACTGTTCCTTTTTCATTCTTTTCTTCTTTCCAGGCTGCCTGTTGAAAACTAAAGGACTTAAAGTGAAAGTCATTCAAAAGATTTATGACAGCCATATCAATAAAGGGACATTTTTTTTCATTTCTGGAAAACACAAAACACACAGGACGTCGATGAACAAACAAAGATGACGAAGGTCCTGCAGCCTTTCGCTTGTCGCAGGTTTTTGCCCTGAATCATCTAATGGGGTGGCTTGCCCAGTGTGCCTGTTATAAATCAGGAGGCTTTGTTAATATTTTTTATTTCAGATACACATTTCCTGTGTCCTCTTTTGTGGTTTTACGAGGACTCCAAACACCAGAGGGTGTTAGTGTTTGCGGATTTTGTTTTCATTATTTAACCACAAGGAAATAGAATTTTATTATCATTAATAGCAGTGTGACCTGTCAAGGACAGGTAATAAATACAGTTCAAAATATTTGATATCTCTGGCCCTATGTGTACCCACAGTGCCATTCCTCGATATCCACGTGTGTCTGACCTCTCTTGACTGCCGTGCCCTTTTTCTCGAGCACATTCCCGTAAACTCAGCTTCTCAGACTCTGTTGGAATTTGCGAGCCTCCAGTTTTACCTCCTGGTCACTTTTATAATTCCTGTCTTTGAACAGCGACTCTCAGTGTGCCTCCTATGCCTTTTCTATCTCTTGTGTGTCTCACACTCACACTTTCTGTTTCAGGTGTGTCACCAAAGCTAAACTGACCAATCACACCAACAGCAAACTGACCAATAAGATTGCTCATAGGGATGACACACACACACACACACACACACGCATAGATAGACCTTAGCATTTTATTATATAGTAGAGTTTTTACATCTTTCGTGTCTCCATTTTTGTTCCCTTTTGACCAATAAGATCACTTGTTGGGACCTCACAGATGCACACACACACTTATAGATGGAACGTAGCATTTTATTATGTAGCAGGCTTTTTGGATATGTTGTGTCGCCATTTTTTTTGGACTAATAAGATTGCTTATAGGGATTGCACACACATAGATAGCCCTTAGCATTTTACCATATAGTAGATTTTTTGGATATGTCGTGTTTTTCCCCTTTGTGGTCTTCATTATGTAATAGCTGTGTTATCAAGACACGCTGCACTGCATGTGGCATAAAAGACTCTTACAAATCAGGAGGGTAAGCTGTTAGGCTATGTCCATACTGCCATGTTTGTGTTTAAAAACACACATTATTCTTCGTTTTCATTTTTTGTCAACACAACCCTGTCATTTTCAACCCCTGAAAACTGAACCATTTGATAAACAGTCGTATAGATCTGAACACGGCAGCTGAAAGTTGCAGTGTGGATGAGAGTTTTGAAAATGTAGACTCTGATTGGTCTTTCTCTGATTGGATCCTGCCGATTACAACATCTCATGCTCTGATTGGTTGCCCTACACAGAAGAAAAGCATTTTCAGTCCTCTTAGTGTGAGCAGAGATACTTTATTAAAAACGTTAGTGTGGATGAAGATCATTTTTTCTTTTTAAACAACATTTTTAAATTAAAAGTAGCAGTGTTGACCTTACCTATGTGATCAGCGTCTTTTGGACATCAACTCTTAGCTGTTCTTCTCCCGGCTGGTTATGGTGTCCCATGCAGATTTGTAATGGAGGATTTTACGTATTGCATTTGTCATCCCATGACTGTTGATCAATGTCTTATTTGTATTTTACAAAAAACAATTTGAATTATTTCCTATTGTTATGGACACCAAACTCTCTATCTATCTATCTATCTATCTATCTATCTATCTATCTATCTATCTATCTATCTATCTATCTATTGTAGTTGAGGGAAGACATCAGGAACTCCAAAAATTGCTGAGGTGCTCCTTGCGGGGGTGGTCTACTTTTATTGGACTCCAACCGTAAGGGGAGAAGTCAGTTGCCCTAATAGAGGCATCTTCTCAGCACTGTAGATGAGAAAAGAGATGATACTGTAAACGACAGCGCCTCCTCCTGTCCTGGAGTGGAAATATGTACCTTTGGCGTGACTGGAAGATGATCCTCTGACATACATGTTATGGCACTGTCTATCTTTTATATTGCGTTTTAAATCTGTCCATGGAAGATACCACATACTGTATCCCTCATAGCCACGCCAAGATTTTTCATTTATTTATATGTTTTCCTTCATGGCTTCTTTGCAGTTGTATGAGTTACAGTACTGGATGGTGGCTAAGGCACCAAACCTTGAACTCCAAGGCTGCTGGTTCAGTTTACTCTGTCGCCCTTAGTAAGTCACTAAATGTGATCAACAAGTAAATGTTAACCTTAACCACTTGTAACAAACCCTGGTATTGTAAGGTAGCCAAATATTTAATAACAAATTGTGTTACTCGTTTGAAATGGGTTGAAATCTAAATAATCAAAGTAGACCTCAGTGTTAACATTTGTAGTTCACCATGTATCTTTTTAATGCATGTAGTAATAAAATACATTGCATCTGTCATTCCAACAGATGGCACATCATAAACATTTGCAGAAATAAAATGCATCATTACAAATGTCAGTGATGTGCCATCTGTTGCATATGTCTCTGTTATATGCCATTTGGTATGGGATGCATAAAAGCAGCGTTAATGTTTGTGATGCACCAACTGATTGAATGAAAAATGCAATTGATTTTATTACTACAAATGTTGGTGATGTGCCATCTGTTGGAATGACAGACACATGGCAACCAGACAAACACACAGAGCTACACAGACACTTAAATCTTTTTATTAACATGGGTGGTAAGACTCTGGCATATTGTTTAATGCTTCCTTTGAACGTGCATTTGAAACAAACCAAGTTAGAAATTATCCTAGTGCTTTAAGAACAGAGTTTTACATTCCACAAAAGATGTCCAGCCCTTCAAGTTCCCATGTGCATATCAATGAATCATTATGTGGCAGAAAACATACAAGATGGCACAGATAGAACTGGCGTTGTAAAAACAGTGGGAGAAAGGAAGCAGACCACACAAGCCAAGAAAATGCCAAGCTCTGTTTAACACAAGAAAGCTGCGGCGGCACAGACGCCAACTGTGGAGTCTGCTTAGTCAACCCCATCGCAGGATTTCGGTTTTCGTGCTGTGCTTACAGCCTGACGGCGGAGTACACAGTCTTTTTGCTTTCATCCTCAGAGCTGGACTCCGATTCCCACTCCAGGTTCTGTTTTTTGGTGCGGTACGACGTTACAGTGGAATAGTGTAAATCCTCTGAAGCTTTAGCAGCCCCATCGTGTCCGGTGGGCTTCTCTTGACAGGCTTGTAGGGGCATCTTAACATTTTCATAATCTGACTTGTCTTTCTATTAAAATGAAAAAAAAATAAAAGTTTACTATGAAAGTAAGTGGTTTCACCTGTGCAGCACCACTTGAAGACTAACCACAAAGTGCAACAACGCCATTGACATCAAAGCAAATTAGTGTTTGAAACCCCTCAAAAGTTAAAATGTAGAAACTTGGAAGGCGTGCAGATTCTCAACTGTGTGGATTTGATAGGAGCTGGAGACGTACGGCTTTGAATGGGGATCTGGGGGCTCAGTGAAGTGAAAACCTCTTCTCAGATCTGCTGAATTCAGAGTGGCAGGGTGCCAGAGCTGATGTGGGCAGCACATGGCAGCAAACCGCCTTGGATAAACTATTAATCTATCACAGGAATCACCAAAGTGAGGACATGGGAGGAAAACCCGCTCAGATGTGTCACAGTTTGAAGATTTGAGCGGTGGTGGTGAACTGTCAGTGGGAAGTCGCAAACCCACAATAATAATAAATACTAATACATTTTATTCATATAGCGCCCTCCACATGCGCAGACTCCAGCTCAGAGTTGAGTGCCTTGCAGCTTAAGCTAAAATGGAGAGCTCTATACGTCAACCACGCAGAGCCCACCTCTGACTACTGTGAGTGCCGCACCTCCTGGTGACGTCAGCCTCCACCTCCTCTTAACAGTGTCGTCATTGCAGTCCACTCATCCAAGGTACAAATCCCACTGCTGTTACCAGTTGGCCCAGTCTGAAGATCTGCAGTGTGATAAACTGTCGATGGGCGGATGCAAACCCGTAGTCTCTGGCTCAGAGGTGAGCAGCACCTTGCAGTGTGAGCTAAGATGGAGAACTCCATCCGTCAGGTACACAGAGCCAATCAGTGAACACTCTGAGTGACGTGCTTCCTTGTGACGCCAGCTGATCTTTTTGTTTCAGCTCCTACCACTTTGCAGTGAGTCGTCACTATACCCTACCTGCCCACAATGCAAATCCCACGTTTGTCACCAATCGTCTCAGTTCAGGAATTTGTGCTGTGGTGAATTGTTGGTGGCCAGTGGTGAACCTGCAATCTCAATTTCTAGAAGAAAACCTGATCTATATCCATTAAGTAGCTCTCTCATTCGCTAGCTAAGTGAATGTAAGGCTGGCACATGAGAGAGGAGGGCCCCGTCCATAGAGATTACTTCTCTCAAATTGTAACATCATCACTTTACTCACTACGTCCTGGAGAAAGTCATCTCATCACTAATTAACGTACTTCTATGTTACTCTCTAAAGCCATTGTAAGGGAGGGCATCCCTGCCCGGATGGACTCCCTTTCCTTAATTGGCCAGAAGCCCCACGTAGCCAATGAGCAGAATGAGTAGTAGGGTGGCAGAAGATGCCAGTGCAGACATGGGCATGTTGGGGTCCCGATAGGGTGGGATCAAAGAACAATACCCAGTTAAGAGGCCATCGTGATGGAAGACAGGGGCAGATAAGGTTCTAACCTTTGTTTGAGAACAATATTTGTCTCATGTCTTAAACTGACGACGTGTCTCTTGACTTCCTAGTTTTGACTTTTTTTCCATCCCATGCTTGTGTCCTGGTGCTGGCTGACTAAACTATTAAAAGGTCGAGTTATGCCAGTCCATCTTCTAATCGTAGACATTCACAAGTCGACAAACAACTTTAACCAAACAAGTCGAGCAAAGGTCCTGTGTTAGGGGGTTACGGTGGTCATGTTACGGTTTTATTTCACTGAGTAATCCTTTTAATTTTATTAATTTAGCTCGTCTTTTCAGAGCCTAATTTATGGGATTACTCCTTTACTCCTAGAGTCTTTTCTTTTAGCTCTTTCTGTCACAACAGCTCATATCTACCCATCAAATATGCTGTGTGAAGACCTTAAATTATTCATAATTGAATATTTCTTAACTTAACCCATTAGGAGAATATGAGTGCAGTCAAACATTTACCTGTTTGTCCTTCAAAGGTTTCTGCAGTTTGCTGTAAATATTGGAAGGTGACCCTGAGCCTTTATGACTGTTATCTTCTTTTTTCCCTGGCAATCTAAGAAAAGAGAACAACAACAATAAATCTAAAAGTGTCACATGAATTGACCAATCTTTGTTTTTCTTTTTAGTTATTATTTATACTGTGAGCCACATGGACTGCAGAATCGCTTTTTAGAATAAAACTCACTCTTCCTTCTCTCTGTGTTCACGGTGGAATGGCAGAGAAACGTAATTAAGCGTGTCGTTGTCGTAAGTCGGTTTCTTCTTAACGTCCGAATGAAGATTTTCGTTTAATCCTCTGGCCTGTAATTACAAAGCAGAAGAGTTTGAGATGCCAGGTCAGGTCAGGGAGCCGCACCCACCACACAAATAAACAGCTCGGGGTCCTGGTTAGCAACCCCCCAGGCAGTCACAGGGTCCAGATCTCACCCTCCGGAAATGACCCTCTATCTGCCGCAGCCAGGTGTTATGTGGGCATCCCCTTGGCCTGGTCCAGCCGCTCGTGAGGACCGAGAGGTCCACAGACCATAATACTGCCTACTTGACTCAAAGCTTCACCAAGGTGAAATCCTCGGCGATTATAACCACTGTAAATGATTACAATTAGGAAGACCGTACACTTTACTTCAGATTAAGCTTAATAGTTTTGTGAAAAAGTGGAATATTAAAGTAAATGCTGGATTTTATTTCGTTTTCACTGCAGGATTTAAACGTAAACAGCAGGACCCCTCAGCTATCATGATGCTCCTTATAAGCTCATCTCCACTACTGGACTTTTTATCAAGATGCTCTACCACCAGTATGAATGAGCAGGTTCATCTCCATTAAATCGTTCAGATCGCTTATGTAACCAGCTGGAACTCAACTGAAAATAAATACACTAAAATGGTCGAACGTTATGGACACCTGACCATCACACCTTCAGTATATGAACTTGTTGGACATTCCATTCCGAATCCAGGAGCATTAATATGGAGTTGGGCCAGTAGGGTCCACCTTTCAGTGGCCAAGCCCAAGCCCTGCCATTATCCCTCCTTCACCACACATTACAGTAGATGCTCTGGAAGGTACCATTGTCCTGACCTCCACCAAACCCAGGTTTGTCCACCAGTGGGGTTTGGGAGCCTGCACTGTGTCACACACGTGTGCATGGCAGACAGCTAAAGGGCCTAAATAATGATAAACCAGGGGGTGGTGAGGTGCACCGACTTTCTCTCTCGATCCTCTTCAGACCATTCATGGGAAATCGCATCCATTTTCTGGCGCCCATGGTGACGTCACTTCCAGTTCCAGCGCCCATGGTAATATCACTTCTAGTTCCAGCGACCATGATGATGACACTTCCAGTTCCAGCGCCCACGATGACGTCACTTCCGGTCCCGATGATGTTACTCCCGGTCTCTGCCTTTAAAGCCACCATTTTGACATACCTAAATCAGTTCTGTTTTGGACTCTGACCTGTGACCAACACAACCTATTTACCCATTTGAAGCCAGGGCATAATATACGGGTGGCTGCCCCAAACCTTTGAAGTGTACAATTCATTCTTGTGATGACTGTTACAGCACATTGCTGTTCCTGCCACATGACGAACCACCTCAGGATCCCAAATTAGGACCCGAGTGCAGCTGGGCAACAGGTGACACCTCAGCACCACCCTAGTTCAGATGGATTGAAACAGTGGGAGGTTTTTTTACAGTGGCTGGAGTGCCAATCCTGCCACCAAGCCCTGAATTGGATTGATGTGTCACTCCAGAGGACATGTTTGGACTGCTCCAGAGTCCTCACATCACTTGTGCACACTGATCTTAAGCCTACTGTATGTGCAACTGCTTGGTCATGGAAACCCATCTCATGGAGCTCCTGATGCACAGTTCTTCTGCTGACATTGCTTCATATAAGAGGTAGATTGGCACTCTGATGTGAAGGATGCCACAGAGGATCAGCACACTTTATTAACTCAGCACTTGGCAGCTCCTTTCTGTGACTTTGTGTTGTCTACCACTTTGTGGCTGAGAAGTTGTTAGTCTTTGACGCTTCCACTTCACAATTACAGCACTTCTACCACAGCAGAAGTATCAGATACTGACTTGTGGCAAAGGTGTCATCCTATGTCAGTGCCATGTTTAAAGTCACTGAGCTCTTCAATGGAGAAGGCACGGCTATGTGTTTGATTTGACACACCTGTCAACAATGAAACACCTGAAACTCAGTAGATGGTAGGGTGGTCCACATGCTTTTGGCCATATAGTGTCAGTCTTTCTACTTCCTTACTGCCAGAGCAGTGGCGCTATATGATGACGAGGGGCTGTTGAGCCCTTAACACCAAGGTCCATCGTGTTACCTCTTCATTACATCCAGAATTGACCACCGTGCTGTAGACCACGTCGGGTTCATTGCCAATCCTCTTCTGTGGTGAAGGCCTGGTCAAGAAGACAAAAAGCGTTAGGGTGAGGAGCAGGCCATGTTTTAGTACACTCTTTATAGAGTCACATTTCCTGAAATCAAAAAAATCAATACAACTTTTTACACATTCTAACATTTTAACTACGTCAAAATACCTTTTTGTGTTAAAAATTTAATTTTTAGTAACACACCTTGTTAGATGTTTTCGCAAAATTAGAATTTTAGATAAAAATCAAAAAAAAATGTTCATCCTGTCTTGATTTTACAGATGGCTGTAGTGATCAACTGCACAAGTTAACTATCATATTAAAACACAAGGTATACGGTGTACCAGCACGGGATGTGCATATACAGTAAGTGTACATCGGTTATGAGTGTCATTGATGACACACAGAGGAAGAGGGGGCAATGATTTGAGGGGCTGACACTGCCTCCCCACTCTCCAGCCCTCCTTCATACATACATGTTTAAAGCTTGGGGTCCGGACCTCAGTGGGACATGCAGCAGACTGTTTGGCGGAGCAGGAAGGATTGGAGAAGCCGTCTACAAAGCAGCCCATGAGCAGCAGGTAAGGGGGAGCTGCAAACGCAGCAATCAGATGAGCATTTTCATCGGACGCGTCTCCTGGCTGCTGAAGCCCGTCGGCTCAGAGGTGTCACCGCTGTTGGGCCTTGGATTGGACCCTACACTTGGGTTAGATCACATATAGGCGGTGGAATAGTGTGGCATGAGTAATGACTCTGACCCCAGGTGAGGTGGACCTGGCCGCCGTGTATGAAGGGACAAAGGGACAAGCAGCTGAAGACTTGAGTGGTCGGCGGAAACAGCGCTGAAGATGCCAACAGACCACCTCTTTAGGGTGGTCACTCACTAGCAATCGGCATTAAGAGGTAAATTCAATTCCTCCATCTCTCACACGCCTGGGCCATTCACTGGGTACAGTTTGCTTGTCTTCCCAGTGGCCATATGGGAAAGGTGCTGCATAAATAAAATGTATTATTATTATTATTATTACTTGACTTCCCACATCCCAAAGACTCGCATGATAGACTAATTGGTGACTACATTGGCCCAACATGGGTGTAAATGATGGAGTGTGCCTTATCCAGACTTGGTGTCTGCTCTGCGCCCAGTGGTACCAGAATAGGATGAGGACAACAGTGCTAACAGACCGTGCCTCTGGGACAGCCCAACTTTAAAGGGCTTTGCTAAATCTTTTGATCCATTTGTGGCCACGCGGCATGCTGCTCCATAGTGATGACTCTTACTCTCTGTTGTCCCACCGCGTAGTCATTTAGACACAGTGTGAGGTGGCCATAACAATTATCAGTGTAATCAGTCTTATATATCAGATAATGATGCTCTCTGAAAGACAGTAATCTCCCCAACCACCGTTTATGTTTCCTTCAGGGAAATTCACTATTTTAAAATGACATGTTTGTACAATACGAGGATAAAAGAACAAGCCGCGCTTACTTGGGCCTTTGGGGACAGTCAGGAGTTTGCTGTGCTGAATTCTCAAATCCTACTGGATTGTGGAGGCCCCCGGTGAGGTGCTCTTGACTGTACTGTTGGTTGCTCACCCTTCTCATCATGAGGTTTTCACTCATGGCGTTGGTGTAGCCCTTTGGAGACCAAATAATAGCAAAAAAATAAATAATGAAAGAGAAAAAGAAAATGTAAAAAAGCATCCATCTATATATCTATCTATTATATAGTGCCATTCATATCTATCTATCTATCTATCTATCTATCTATCTATCTATCTATCTATCTATCTATCTATCTATCTATCTAT